>OX387239.1:96297252-97497252 GCA_947561735.1 Cenchrus americanus | reverse complement strand
CCCGAACACATACCAGACCAGCACGCGAGCGGTGAACCGTCGGGAGAACACGCCCCGGAGATGACGGCAGGGAGAGGCTAGGGACTCCCACCGCCCGGAGGATGAGGCGTGACGATCATGGCTCACCGTGTGGCACCACATACACCGCCGAGGTGGAGCCGCAGCCGAGGCCGACGGCAGCAACCATCTTCCTCAGGTCTGCCACTGCAAGGGGCACCTTCGTTTTGGTGAGGATGTTGCGCTGTTCCACCATGGCCTTCAGCTTGGAAGAGCAGGGGCGAGCGCATTCTGGAGAGCTTTGAGCTGGACGACTTTGTCAATGGAGTGGATGAAGGCACCCCTAATCCTGGCCGCGATACGTGAGCTTTGGCACCGAGGGACCACAACCGTGCCCGGGCGGCGGCCACGGCCGGGTGCCGCCGCATGAGCAGCCAGAGCGACGAAGGAGGCTGGAGATGACGGCGGAGCGGGAGGCACCAGGAGCTCCTCGACATCAGGAAGGTCGAGCTTGGTCGCGTAGGGCGGCGCTGGCAGGAGCTCAACCGGCGAGGGCGCCAGCTTGTCGAGAACGTGAAGCGTGGCGAGGTGGAGCAGGGCCGCGTACGGGCCGAAAGCGACCGGTGTGTGGACGGGAGCGGGCGGTGCAGGCGCAGCGAGCCCACAGGGCAAGGAAGGCCCATGAAGGCCCAGCTGGGCTGGAGGCAGGGGAGCCGGGCGTCCAAGGACTGGGATGAGGTTGCCGTCCTAACCCAGCTGATTTGCCTACGGCCAGACCCGAACCGGCGTGATGCTCACGATGCTCCCCCAGGACGACGTCGTCAGCATCGACCCGGAGCTCGCTAGGGATCTCCAACCTGTGGTTGATTTCGAGGACGAGGCGGAGCTGCGAGTAGTCGAAAGAGGAGAGACAAGCTGGGTCGATCTCCGCGACGTTGCAGAAGCCGCCGAAGCTGCGCCTGATGTGGTCCTTGTCCTAGTGCTTGACGGGGTAGCTCGTCATCGCCACTTGCGCCAGCCAGTCCGGCATGCGAAAGAAGTGGTTTGGGGTTTCTTGCGAGTGCTCGAGCATGAGTTGCCCCCTTGGAAGGCGATGGGACTGGCATGGCGGGCCAGTTCACGGTCCGCCGGTGTGACGAACCGTGGCAGCATCGCGCCTCGCCAGGACGGGAGGAGCTCGACCTGAACATCAGGCAACACGGAGGAGAGCGCAGAACGAATGAAGGGGGCGACATTCGCACAGACCTCAGCGGGGGTGACGATGGCGAAAGCGAGTCTGGCTGCCACCGCAACCTGGCCGCGCGGCAGCCAGACCTCCAAGGATTGGGTGCTGCCATCCCAGTCGGCCAGGTCGGAGCCCGCCGAGCTCTCAACCTCCTCCTCGTCACTTGCCAGGGAGTCAGGCAGGAACTCCTCAGATGCATCCGAGTCGGCGGTGGTGGTGCCCACCTCGCCGGCGAAGACGGGGCTTGCGGCGGCGGGGGGGGGGGGGGGGGGGGGAGGGGTCGGCGTGTGGTGGCGACCGGCTGCCCGACGCGCCATCATCCTCAACGGGGGACAAAGAGGGTGCAGCCGACACCATGACCCACGGCGAGACGATGTGGAGATCTACCGCACGTAGGAAGACGTGCGGTAGGGGCTCCTTGCGCGACGCCGGGCTCGCCGGCCGGCTGGCCTTCCTGGGGAAGGGGGTGCCGACCTTCAAGAGCGAGACCGGGGAGAAGCCAGCGCACGGCAGCTGGAAGTCGACCTCCACGGAGCTGGAGGACAGGATCTTGTTGCAGGCGTCGAACGCGGCCACAAAAGTCGGGGCTAGGTGAGCGGGGGTCGGCGGCGCGGACGTAGGCAGAGGCGGGGAGAAGGGGACCGCGTGCACAGAGGCACGGGCGGTAGGGTTGGCGACTGTGGCACGACGACGCGGGAAGGGGGTGAGTACGCGAGCGATCGACATCCTGCAGCGATTGGTGCGGTGCCCGGTGCCGCGACAGTTGTGACAACAGACGGGGTCGCGGCAATCGCGCACCAGGTGGTCGGCGGCAAGACAACAAAAGCACACAACCGAGGTGGTGATGAGTGCAGGGCGACTCGGAGAGGGTTTGGAGGGTCGTGAAGGAGTTAGGAGGGCTTGGAGGTAGGAGGATAGGGGCGGTGGGGCAGTAACAGCCCCAAAAGGAGTTAATGCAGGGGGCGCATGCCCGGTCCCAGGGCGACACCGGCGCGTTCCTCCTTGCGGCGACATGACGGTTCCCCCGGAAGAAGCGCCGAAATCCTCTGAGATCTCCCGCATTAAACCCCTGCTGCCGGTGGCAGCCTCTGGGTTGTCTTGAGGCGAAGGCCGCAGTAACTGGAGGCAGGTGGGGGTACGTAGGGGTCGTTGGGCAGTTAAGGCGGTCGGAGCCCCATTCAAACGCAGCCCCACGTCAGTGTGATCGGCCCCTTCGGCTTCGGCACGCCTCGCCGCGCGGCAAGCCGCCGCCAGGGAGGAGTGGATGTGGAGGATGGCAGACCCCGTCTGGAGAACGCCGCGCCCGGCGATCGAGTCAGCAACGACCTGACAGGACACCATCAACCGGAAAACGCCCCAACCCACGCGATCAACGTCTAGGCGAGCTGGACTAGCGACGAGGTGAAAAGAGAGCATGTGCTGAACAAAGCGAAGAGAGGGAAAGCCTCTCTAACAAGAGAAGGATGACGCCCTCGCACGCGTTCGCCCCTAGCGACCGCAGCGGCGACGCGACGTTGCCGGCTCCCCCCGCCCGTCCACCCCCTCTCCCACCACCACCGCCTCGCCCACCTCCACCGCCCGCGCCGCCCGCTTCGCCCGTCCCTCTCCGGCGTCGCCAGCTCGGCCTCGACTCAAGGCCCGGTGGGGAGCCGGCACGCCCTCACGAAGCAGCGCCTTTGCCAGGCCGGGTGAGCTCGTTGAGGAGCAACTCCTCCTCGACTTCTAATGCACCGCCGTCCCAGGTGCCGTCGCTCCGTCCCCTGTTGCTTTCGTCTGGGTCACTGTCCTGCCTCCACAGTTATGTGATTGTAGTATTATAACATTGGGGTGTTTGAATCCATGAGCTATTTTTTAGCCCACCCCTTTTTAGCTTAAATAGCTCAAATAGCAACCAAACAGGTAGGCTATTTTAGGGTTATTTGCAACTAGCTCACCTAATAAAAATTATCCCCAAAATACATGCTAATTGGGCTATTTTTTCTAAGGGCAAGGGAGAAAGGGGTAAGAGAGAGGAAGGTCAAATAGCTCCAATAGCCCTTGGATCCAAACAACTCAAAAGCTATTTTATTAGAGAGCTATTTTCTTAGGCTAAACTTTAGCCCTCAAAATAGCTCTAGGCTATTTCTCTAAACACGCCTATTGTGTCAAGTGAAAAATGTGTGTGTGACATGTGGGGTACGGGAGGGAACTTATCCTGAGCCTGATCGCTTTGTCTGCATCGTATCTAGATGACATCCCACAAGGCATGAAAATCCCAGCGTAGCTCTCCAGCCACAAGTCGACTGCTTGTGGGACCCACGTGCTCGTCTGTGTCCACTTCAATGAGATCCACGGGCCACGGTTCCTCCTCTCCCCGGGGCCGCCCCTCCGTCCGCCGCTCCTCCTCGTAGCTGCGCCGCCCGCCCTCCACCACCGCCTCACCGCAAGGCCACGACGCTCCTCGTCGCCATCTTCCTTCCGTACCCCAGCCCCTCCGCATCCGCCTCCCCTGCGGTCGCGCACCCCTTTCTCCGATGTTGCGGGCGAGGCCGACTCCACCCGCGCAGGCCCCCCGCACCCGCCTCACGGCAGACGCGCCTCCCGTCCGCCTCCGCCCTCCGCCGTGGAGCTCGCACAGAAGAAGGGAGCCACGGGTCGTGGCGCTGACAGCAGCGAAGAAGAGCGGGAAGCGCGGCTCCCTCCGCCGCCGCTCCGCTCGCTACCCTCCGCCGAGCTCCGTGCGCGCCGCCGCGCTCTCCGCCACTCACGGGACCGAAGCGCCGCCACGCCTCCCGATGCTCTGGCCGCGCGATGGGAATGGCCCCGCCCGAATCGAGCCGCAGCCGCACCAGGTCGCCACGCCGAGAGCAGCCGCACCGGCGCCAGAGGAGAATAGGCCGAGGGAGCGGGCGGTGCCCTGCAGCACGGCGGCGGCGCGGAGCGTGAACGAGGTCAGGAAGTCTCTGGCGCTGCACGTCAAGCTAGGGCTCGACCGCTCCCCGCGGCACACGCGGCCGCTGCTGGCGGCGTGCGCGCTCTCGGGCTCACCGGGCGGCATGGAGCTCGCGGCGTCCATCTTCGACTCCCTCGACGACCCGGAGGCCTTCGACTACAACACCCTGATGCGTGGCCACGTCAGCGGCGGTGGTGGCGGCGGCGGCGACCGCAACCCGGAGGCCGTGCTGCGCTTGTACGTTGGCATGCTGGAGGCCGGCGTCGAGCCGGACAACTACACGTTCCCGTTCGTCCTCAAGGCGTGCGCGCAGCTCGCGGCCCTGCAACAAGGGAGGCAGTTGCAGGCGCATGTCGTGAAGCTCGGGTTCCAGCAGGACGAACACGTCCAGAACAGCCTCATCAGCCTCTACGGCAAGTGCGGCGAGCCGGCGATGGCTCGCCTGGCGTTCGACCGGATGCAGCCTGGCGAGCGGACGACGGCGGCTTGGAGCGCTCTCCTCGCGGCGTACACGAGGGCGGGGCAGTGGGGCGAGTGCCTGAAGTCGTTCCGCGTGATGGTGCGGGAGGGGTGGAGGCCCGACGAGAGCTCCATGGTCAGCGCGCTCTCGGCTTGCGCCCACCTGGGTGCCTATGACGTCGGCCGGAGCATCCACTGCGCGCTGCTGAGGAACGCCGTGAGGCTGAACACCGTCATGCTCACGTCCCTGGTGGACATGTACGCCAAGTGCGGTTGCATCGACAAGGCCACGGCGGCGTTCGACGCCATGGACGACAAGAACACTTGGGCGTACAGCGCCATGGTGTCCGGCCTGGCTCTGCACGGGTGCGGGCGGAAGGCGCTGCAGGTGTTTGACGCGATGGTCCGGGAGGGTCACACGCCCGACGCGGCCGTGTACGTCGGCGTGCTGAACGCCTGCAGCCGCGCCGGGCTGCTCGAGGACGGGCTGCGGTGCTTCGACCGGATGCGGCTGGAGCACAAGGTCTCCCCCAACGCGCAGCACTACGGGTGCATGGTGGACCTGATGGCGCGCGCCGGAAAGCTGGACGACGCGCGCGCGCTCATCGGGACCATGCCCACGGGGCCGACGGACACGGCGTGGCGATGCCTGCTCAACGCGTGCCGGATCCACGGCGACCTGGACCTCGCCGAGCGTGCCCTGCAGGAGCTGAGGCGCCTCGGCTCCGCCAACACCGGCGACTACGTTATCGTCGCGGACATGCACGCCAGGACCAAGAACTGGAGCGCCGCGGCGGCGCTGCGGACGGAGGCGGTGAACGAGGGCCTCGCGCAGTCCCCCGGGTTCAGCACCGTGGAGGTGCAAGGCGAGGTGCACCGGTTCGTATCGCAGGACATGTCGCACCCGCGGAGGCGCGACATCTACGAGATGCTCCACCAGATGGAGTGGCAGCTTCGGTTCGACGGCTACGAACCCGACACGTCGGAGGTGGCGCTGGACGTGGGTGAGGAGGAGAAGCGGCGCGTCGTTGCCGCGCACAGCCAGAAGCTGGCAATGGCGTTCGGCCTTCTAAACACGCCGGAGGGGGCGCCAGTGAGGATCGTCACCAACCTCCGGATGAGCAAGGAGTGCCACGCGTACAGCAAGCTCATCTCGGAGATCTTCGGGCGGGAGATCGTCGTCAGGGACCGGAACCGGTTCCACCGGTTCAGGCGTGGCGCGTGCACGTGCGGAGATTACTGGTGACGGGCTGGCCGGTGTGGAACGTTGATTGGTGATGTAAATATGAACAATCATTAGTTCTTTTTCTCAGTTATTTTGTGTATGATGCCTTTTATGTGAATGGATTACACGGTACATATTTCTTCAAGAAAATGGAAAAATAGTATAAACATTTTTAGATTTAATGACAAAGCCTTGCAAAAGATAATGCTTCGTGTACTTACCAGAGGTATGGTCACAACCAAGACCTATGTTCGATTCCTTATTTTAGAGCGAATTTTGCAGTTGTTTTTTTAAATCCCCTTGCCGATTTCTATGTGTCGCCTCGGTGACGAAAAACATTCCATCGTGCTGAAAAAAGTCCGCGCGCGTGCAGAGCTGTAAGGAAGGCTCATGAGAGTTACTAGGGGACTAAGTGGCTAGTGTATTGAATGTGTAAATGACTTGAAAATAATACATGGGGATGTGTTGGCGCAAAAATTGGACGTGATCCTTACGCGCAGCACACTGAGCAGCTCCGCGGTGGATCACAGGACGTGCCAGCCAATTTGACTTGTTGATTCACAATGGAAAGCAAACGTCAAATTCTGGGACATATCGGCTAGATTGCCGAATCGTTACCGCTGGTGTATCGGCTAGAGATCCGATACGAATTATTATAGTCGGCTAAATCAGCCGACGTATGCGTAAATCTGCAAAGATCACTAGAACGTAATCTCGATGAATCTACATGGGCAACACTCGAAACATATCAAATCGGCTGTGTATGATGATTGAAATATAGTAATGCAGTAAAAGCCGACGAAACCTGATCTTGGGTTGGATAATTGTTATAAAAGCTAAAGCAACAAGAATTAAGATAAAACTTGCAGATCTAGTAGATATCAACTGTCGGGGTTTTCTATCGCCAAACAGTAAATTTGTATCGATCGTGTGTCTGACCCGGATGGTTAGCACGAGAGACGCTGAGATTTAGACTGGTTCGGGCCTCCGAGGAGTAATACCCTACGTCCAGTATCGAGCTGCCCTATTCTCACGCTAAGGTTGTCTGTAGTAGGGGTTACAAACTGGTCGGGTGAGGGTATCGAACCCAAGTCCCTGGGGTGTGAGTTCTCAGTTCGTCAGCCTTTGTGACAGTTACCCTCTGTTGGCGGAGTGACCCAGCCCATGTAAGGGTTAGTGGGCCTTTGTGTGAGCTCGAGGGGTTTCTTGTAAATACCGCGTCCACCAGGGGCTCAGAAGAAAATAACCACTAGGGGCTTGGGGGAAAATCGCCATCTACCCCCATCTCTATATATATGAGGGTCATTGTAATTGATGAGACAAGCATTAAATGGTGAAGAACTCCGAAGTAGTAAGCTATTATTGTTTTCTCTAGTTTCTGCTTAGAAGTAGTGGAAGTAGAAGAGTTGGATTGAGTAGTGGTAGAGGTAGCAGTAGAGGAGGAAGAAGGTGTAATCCTCCGAAGGGGCCTTCCTTTTGGTTCTTTGCCCCTTCGGAGGAGAAGAGTACTGTGGTGTTGGTGACCCCTTCGGTCCCACCTCGTGGAAGGATTCATGACCACATGGTGAGGAAGAGGCAACCGTGGACGAAGGGCACCAGTGCACAACCTATGGCATAAGCTAAGTTTCTCTTACTCATTTATTTTATCTCAAAAGAAAGGTTTAATCCGAAGGAGAAGTCGATACAAACATGGAGGCCGGTTACAATTTTACGAGAGCCGAAAGCAACTTATCCATTAATTACATGACACGCAAGTGTCTGACATTCTTATCTTCTTTTCTTGTATGTTCCAAGGGATTTCATTAGGAGACCACTGTTGGGGAAGTTGGTCTTCGGAAGCCTCGCCCTCGTTCGGCCACGCTGATGACCTTCGGTCCGCATGCGGCTTCGGTCTCGCGGAGAAACCTTCGCGGTACGGGTATTAACAGAAAAGCTAATACTGCTCTTGTTATGTGAGGATTGTTGTGCAGGGTTGGTCCCACATGGCGCGCCTGCCTTCGGTGCCGAAGGCACGGATGGTTGTACTCCGGCGACGAAGGTTCGAGAGGACCAGGAACACGGTGCGCCGGCCGGGAACATCGCGTCGGGGCCGGCGGCGGCACGGGCGAGGTGCCCGGGGAGAGGTGCGACGCGTCCGGGCGGGGATCGCTACTTCGGCGCCGAAGGTGCGGCGGTCCTGGACACGTGGGCGCCGCCGACGTGTAAAGAGGGCTCCGTATGAGGCGAGAGGCAAGGGATGCCTTGCGTGTAAAGGCGTCTCGACCGTACGAAGACACGCCGGAGGCACGTACGACGCGGGGGACTTCACTGTTATACCCTTATAAAGTGTTTAAAGCAGTTTGTCAGGAACGGAAAAGGTGTAATTGAGGCAAATGACTATACCCAGGGGTCTCCTATAAATAGTGAACCCCTTGTAATGAAACGGACACACTGTAATGAGAAGAGAGCACCGAAGGCATCAGTGGTTTCTCCGGTCTTCGGTCTGTTAAGAGTTCTCTTGTTTCCCTCTTGTGCTATTAAGTTTCCGCGTTTCCCTTCTTTGAGCAAGTAGTAGTAGCACCCTTCGTGGTAGTAAGCTGAGGGAGAGAGAGTTCCGGGGGCTGTTGTGTCGGCGTCCACCCTCCGGGCCCGACCTACACCAACAGTTTGGCGCCCACCTCGTGGAAGAATTCAAGACCACTGTTGACGGTGTATTTTGGTGCACCTAGCATGTTCATTACACTTTGGTTTGGATTTGATTATGGAACTAACCCGCCACTAGGCACACTAATCATATAACAAGTTCATCTTTGTGCATGCATTTGGAAGTGTTGTGTTTATGTAGGAAAACATGGACATAAAGGACAGATTCGCAACAAATTCAAAGGAGCATTTACGGAGTCTTGTTCGTGTTCATGAGCTGGATGAAATCACTTCCAATGGTAGTGAGGACCGAAGTGCTACGAGGAATACCCCCGGGGATTGAAGCGTAAAAGATCGAACTTCATGCGAAGAGAGCCTCCATCTTGGACGCGAGGATAACAGCATCAAAATCATGCAAGTGGAGGGGGCAAAGTACATAAGTGCACGAGGACCCACGGAGCAAAAGGGGCGACCGAACCGGCCGAATTGGGCACGGGCCGGCCGGCCCAGGCCGGCCGGCCCAGCACAGTTCCGGCACCGGTTCGGTCCCGTTTTCCTTGCCCTCGAAGGATCTTCAACCCTAAAAGCCCCGAGGCGCCGCCAACACGAAAAGGGGGAGTCATTCGCACCAGAAGGCCATCCACAAGCTAGAGAGAGGAGGAGGATCTCCGGTGGGAGATCAACCACCTCGAAGGAAGCACCCTCTTGTGGAGAAGAAGGAAGACACCGGCGGAAGGGAAACCATGATCAACGGTGCCATGATCAGCACCTTAATGGGGTAATCTTCTCATTCGTCCATGGGTTGTAATCGATATTGAGATGTAATCGCACTTTGTCGGATTATCTATCTATCATCTTGTGTTGAATATACTTTCATGATTAAGGTTAGCTACCATGCCGTAAAGGGAGTATAGGCCTCGATGCTTCCTTGGATCCATTCAATACGCCGTGTCCATCAAAGGTCTAGTCATGAATACCTTCGCGTAGTGACAGTACGAGAGGAGGGAAAGGGCGAAACCGTGGTCACAACCCCGATAGATTAGATTGGTTTTCATGTCTTTAAGCGATTGCATGCTCTAGTATCGTAGACCCGTGGGCGAGTGTCTTCTACCTTGATATCTTAATCATTCTCTCTAGTGTAGTTTAGTTGTTTTCTAGTATAATAGTAGTTAGGGTTTTAGTAGCTAGTGTGTCATTGTTGATCGAACGCTTGTAATCCCCTTGCTCCGCGGATTGACAAGAACCTTGGGAATCCCGTGGTGAAAAAGTGTGGGGTCCGTACGCTTGCGGATCGTAGAGGGATACGTCTTTTATCCGTCAACAACCACATGGCTAGGACACGTTCGGCAGGCGCCGAAGCCACAACGGCTCAGGCGTCGATCCCTCCACTCGCATCGGAGCCCGCCAACCCATCTGCTTCGGCCGTCCAGCCTTCGGCGGGGACCGGTGCCGGGCCGAGCGCCCCGGAGGTAGAGCACACTGCTGCGGGGATGTTCGAGGTCAGCCTCGAGGGGCTGGGGGCTTTGGCGCAAGACATCGTGGCCCTCCGAAGGATCCGGGCCCTCATCGCTGGCAAGTCCGTGCCGGCTCAGCCTGAGCAGGAGACGCGTCCATCCTCGTCGCAGGTGCAGCCATCCCAGCACCAGGATGCGGCTCCGCCCCACACCGCCTCCGACGCCATCGACTTCAACATCAGGCAGGCTGAGCGCTACCTCGCCATGCTGCAAAGCCAGATCGCTGGCGCGACGCCGCCACAGCAAGCCGCTCCGACGCCGCCCGCACCGACACCGACGCCCGCCGCGCATGCTGCGCCGGCGGCCCGGCATCACGCCCCGGCTCACCTGCGGGCCATGCGGAGCTCGGGCCCGGAACAATGGAGGCAGCAGAAGGATGCATCCGAAGGGCAAAGCATAGGCCACTGCCAAGAGAGGGGGCAGGCGCACGAGCACTTCGCTCCCGACGACGCACCACCTCGCAACGTTGTCCCGGTGTCCCCGCTCTCGGTCGAGCTCGAGAGCGCGCCGTGGCCCTGTCGTTTCAACGCCAACACCCTGCCCCAGTACGACGGAGACTACGATCCCAAGGAGTTTCTAATGAAGTTCGAAGCGGCGGTGGAATCCAACGGAGGCGATGCCACTACGAAGGCGAAGGCCCTTGTGCTCGCGCTCAAGGGAGAGGTCCAGTATTGGTATGCAAACATACCGAAGGGGCACATAACATCTTGGTTCCAGCTGCGAAACAAGTTGTTGTCCAGCTTCAAAGGCATGCAGGTCGAAGAGCTGGACTCCAACGACCTCGTCAACATGTGTGTCCAGGGGGACCGCGAGTCATTGCAAGAGTACATGCACAGGGTTGTCAAGCTGACAGCGCGCGCGCCTACGGTGTCTGAAAGCAGCATCATCGACGCCATCGTTGGGGGCCTGAGGGTTGGAAAGCGCAAGATGTGCTCGACGAGTCAAGCCGAAGTCTCTGCAAGAGCTATTTGAAGTTATGCAAGAATACTGCAAGTCCGACAAAGGCTGCCGCCGAAGGCTCGACCGGGCAAACGTAGCAAAGAAGTAGAAACAACAGGGGCAGTGGGACCAGCCGAAGGGGTGGCAAAATCAGCCACCGAAGCAAGCGAACCGTCAGATCAATAACGTGTCTGCGCCCCCGACCAGAACCAGCACCGGGGCGGCGGGCACAAGGGCGGATACAAGCATAACAGGGGGCCGAAGCCGCAGCAGCACAACTTGCCTCAGCGGGCCGGTGGTGAACGTTTCTTCTGCTGGCTCCATGGAATTGATGCACAACACCACACGCACCAGTGCCCCTCGGCGGTCAAGATGAAACTGGAGTGGGAGGCGGAGGAGAAGGCGAAGGCAGCGGGCATGGACGTGAACCATGTCATGAAATACGAAAATGTAGGTCAGTTCAGGGCCCTGCCACCACCTTACCATCACCAGCCTTACCAACCTTCGGCACCTGCGCATGTTTTTCACCCACCGCAACCGTATACACCTTCGGCGCCGCAGCTGCTTCCGCCTCCCCCCCGCACGCGCAGCAATCCTCGGTTTTCGTGCCTTCGTGGCCGAACCCGGCCGCCCACCACCCAGCACACTTCACCCACACCCAACCGCCACCTCCGCCCCCACCAAAGCAAGAGGCCCCTGACTCTAGCAGCTCGGGGATGACGGGCATGCTCAACATCATCAACGCGATCTCCGGCGGATCCAATGAGCCGGTGCATGAGACAAAGAGGCAACGCCAGGACTATTACCGAAGCGTGTCGCACATCTGCTCCGGCAAGTACTTTCACTTGCCATGGTCCCACGTCCCCATAACCTTCACGGCAGCTGACATCCGGCTGCAGCACTACCCTCACAATGATCCGCTCGTCATAAGGGCCAACATCGGCAAGAACACGAAGTACTACTTCGGCAATGACGTGGGGAGGATCTTGGTGGACAACGGCAGTTCAGCAGATATTCTGACCTGGCAGTGCTTCACTGGCATGGGGTTCAAGAAGGAAGACTTGAAGAAGGCAGAACACCCGCTGTATGGTTTCGGCAACAAGAAAATCGAAGCCCTAGGCAAGATTGATGTCAATGTGTCATTCGGCCAAGATGCCACTATGAGAACTGAGGTCATAACGTTCGATGTTGTTGACTTCGCATACCCGTACAATGCCATCTTCGGCCGCAACACCATCAACAAATTCGCAGCGGTCATCCATCAAGGGTACCTGTTGATGAAGATACCAACGGCGGCGGGGGTAATCTCCGTGTACGGCAGCCAGGAGGAGGCCCGAAGAGCCGAGCGCAACACGTCAGTCCACAACAGACAAGTTCATGTCATCAATGAAGACGAGAGCAATGAAGCTGCAGCGGCCGAAGAGCAGAAAGCCGAAGCCCAAATGAGGCAGTCCATGAAGGGAGCCGAGGCTGAGCGCATGAAAGCTGTCGACATCACGAAGACAGTCCCCCTATGCGCGGACGTGCCCAGCAGGACCGTAATGATAGGTGCCGAAATCAGCACGGAGGACGAAGACCGGCTCTTGCAGTTCCTTCGTAACAATCAGGATGTGTTCGCATGGTCCAAGTCCGATCTGACAGGCGTCCATCGTTCGGTCATAGAGCATGCGCTCAATACTGATCCAAGGGTCAAACCGAAGCTGCAGAGGCACGGCGGCCCGATGTCGGCGGACGGGGGTCAAATCTGCGGAGGCCGAAGTGCAAAAGCGCTCGACGCGAGAATCATCGGGGAGAAGTCCAATACCCCATCTGGGTGGCAAACGTGGTGATGGTGCCGAAGAAGAACGGCAACATGCGAATGTGTATTGACTTCACTGAACTCAACAAGGCATGCCCGAAGGACCCTTACCCGTTGCCAAGGATCGACGTCATTATTGATCAGGCCGCCGGCTGTGACATGTTGAGCCTCCTAGATTGCTTCTCCGGCTATCACCAAGTGTGGATGAGAAGGGAAGACGAAGCAAAAACCGGATTCACAACCCCCTTCGGTATCTTCTGCTTCGTCAGGATGCCCGAGGGCCTACGCAACGCCGGGTCCACTTTCAACCGCATGATGAAGCTGATCCTGGGCAGTCAGCTGGGGCGCAACGCCTCGGCGTATGTTGATGACATCGTCATCATGAGAGAGAAAGAGAAAGATCACATTGCAGATCTGACCGAGACCTTCGACAACATGAGGCGGAACGGCCTCAAACTCAACCCAGAGAAGTGCATCTTTGGCATCCGGAAGGGGCAGCTGTTGGGGTGTATGGTCTCTAAGCGGGGCATTCAGGCGAACCCCCAAAAGATTGAAGCCCTACGAAGGATGCAACCTCCGAGCACTAGAAAGGAAGTCCAAAGGCTCACAGGCAGAATTGCCTCGCTGAACCATTTCATCTCCAGAGCTGCCGAACGAAGCCTTCCCTTCTTTAAGGTGCTTCGTGCAAGTTCAACCTTTCAATGGGGCCCAGAGCAACAAAAAGCCTTCGACGACCTCAAGAAATACCTTGAAGATGCAGCAGTCATGACCAAACCGTCACCGAATGCTGAACTACTGCTGTACATCGCTGCAACCGACACAGCGGTTAGCGCAGTGCTTCTGGAAGAGCTCAAAGAGGCAGAGACTCTGAGACAATTCCCCATATACTATGTCACCGAAGCCCTGAGCGGCTCAAAACTTCTCTACTCCGAAATGGAGAAGATGGCATATGCTGTTGTGATGGCAAAGAGAAAACTTCGGCACTACTTCCAGAGCCACAACGTTTCGGTGCCTACAGCTTTCCCCCTCCGGAACATGTTCGAGAACAAGGAGTCAACGGGCAGGATGGGCAAGTGGGCCTCGGAGTTGGCGGAGCACGTCATAAGCTTCGTCGCGCGCAGCGCGATAAAGTCTCAAGTCCTCGCTGACTTCGTAGCCGATTGGACGCCTTCGGCGCCGAAGGGGGAAGCAATAGTTACAGAGCCAATATGGGAAGTCTAGTGCGATGTTGCATACTGCCACCTTGGGTCGGCGGCCGCAGCAGTCTTAAAGTCCCCTTCGGGCATCAAGCTCCGATATGCCTTGCGGCTGAACTATGACAACTGCACAAACAACGTGGCAGAATACGAAGGCCTGCTGCTCGCGCTTCGGAAAGCCAGGGCCGTAGGGGCAAGGAGGCTCGTCATCCTGACAGACTCCGAACTTGTTGCCTGCCACATTGGGAAAACCTACAAGGCAAAGAACCCGGATATGATGAAGTACCTGCAGGCTGTTCGAAGCATGGAAAAATTCTTCATCGGCATCACAGTGAGAAGTTTTCCCAGGAATTGCAACAAGGAGGCCGATGCCATTGCAAAGGCAACTGCTCTACTTGAGCCCCTGCCGCCGGATGTCTTCTATGAAACAACCACCATGAAGTCCGCCGCCGATGAAGCAGCACCCCCAAAGTTTGTGAACGCCATACAGAGTGAGGACTGGCGTGCCCCAATAGTGGCGGCGCTCAAGGGTTACTACGAGGCCGAAGATGGGGTCATCAGCAAGAGAGTGGCCATCAGGGCGAGAAACTATCACCTCGTCGACGGCAACCTGTACCGAAGAGGGGTGTGTGCCCCACTGCTAAAGTGCATATCGGTCACCGAAGGCAAACAGCTGCTTCACGAAATCCACAGCGGCATGTGCTCACACCACCTCGGCACCAGGGCATTGGTGCAGAAGGCTTTCCGCCAGGGCTTCTACTGGCCTTCGGCGGTCGCAGATGCCCATGATATAGTGCACCACTGTCCAGAGTGCCAGTGCCATGCGCCCTACAGCAAGTTCGCTTCGAACGAGATACAACTGTTACCACCGGTGTGGCCCTTCGCCCGGTGGGGCATCGACATCGTCGGCCCGCTACCCACGGCACCCGGAAACTACACTCACGCAGTTGTGGCAGTCGAATACTTCTCCAAGTGGGTTGAAGCGAAGCCGTTATTGAGTATCACTTCGGCAACCATTCAGAAGTTCTTTTGGCAGAACATAGTGTGCCGCTTCGGCGTCCCCCACGAGGTCACGGTAGACAATGGCAAGCAGTTTGACAGCACGGAGTTCAAGGAATTCTGTGCATACTTGGGAACAAAGTTGTGCTTCGCTTCGGTCTACCACCCGCAATCCAACGGGGCGGTGGAGCGGGCCAATGGGATCATCTTCGCTGGCATCAAGAGGAACATCACTGACCTGCCTAAGAGCAAATGGGCCGAAGAATTACCAAGGGTAATCTGGTCCCACAACACCACCACGTCCAGAACTACCCAGTTCTCACCCTTCAAGCTGTTGTACGGGGAGGAAGCCATGTTGCCCGAAGAGTTATGCCTGGGCACCTGGAGGAGCACCCCCTCCGGAGACGAAGACCTTAAGGCGTCGGTTCAGAACATTGAGGAGGTCCGCCTACAAGCAGCCACAAACCTGTCGGCCTACCAAGACGAGACCCGAAGGTGGAAAAACAAAGCTCATACGATCAGGAGATCTGGTGCTACGCAAGGTGCCGAAGGGAAAACTGAAGGGCAAGATGCACGGGAAGTGGGAAGGCCCGTTCATAGCGACCGCGATCGCAAACGAAGCAGCGTTCAAGTTGCGCCGGCTAACTGGCGACGAAGAGCCCTACACTTGGAATGTGGACATGCTTCAGAAGTACTTCATCTGAAGCAACTGCGAGTTTTTAGTGTAGTTTGAGTTTCAATAGTTTCTTTTTCTCTTAAGTCATGGTAACGAGTCTGTATCTTATGTACATTAAAGTAGTGGGGGACGTACTCTTTTCCTCACGGGGGAGGCTTCGCGGTTCCCCTCCGGATCCGCGAAGTGTGAGGTTTTTAACGAGGCGGCCCTTTGTACCCTTTTGTTCCTGACATGTAATATAAGTCAGTTTTCCCCCCATCCCTTCGTGTCCAGTCTATTTTCTCTACAAGAATGCTTTCGCCACTTTCTCGAAGCTAGGCCACCTCTTTGGAAGGGGCCTAGTCTTCGAGGCCGCCTTCGGCGGGGTAAGTGACAGCCTCGGCACGTATCGCCTTGGGGGCGCGCGCGCCAAGCCTGTCACTTATCGTTGTGACCGAAGAGAAAAACTGCTTGACGCGGAACGAGGCCACGATTCGACCGGAGTAAACGCACGCCTGGAGCGATGCGTCGGTTCTGATTTGACCGAAGAGAAAAACCGCTTGACGCGGAACGAGGCCACGATTCGGCCGGAGTAAACGCACGCCTAGAGTGATGCGTCGGTCCTGATTTGATCGAAGAGAAAAACCGCTTGACGCGGAACGAGGCCACGATTCGGCCGGAGTAAACGCACGCCTGGAGCGATGCGTCGGTCCCGATCTGACCGAAGGAAAAGACCGCTCGACGCGGCACAAGGCCACGACTTGGCCGGAGTAAGCGCACGCCTCGAGCGATGCGCCGGTCCTGACTTGACCGAAGGGAAAGCCCGCTCGACGCGGTACAAGGCCACGACTTGGCCGGAGTAAGCGCACGCCTCGAGCGATGCGCCGGTCCTGACTTGACCGAAGGGAAAGCCCGCTTCATGCGGTACGAGCCCCCGATTTGGCTTGAGAAGGCGCACTAAAAAGGCCTTTCGGCGCAGCACGAGACGGCTATGTGGTCAAAGAAAAACGAACGTCCTGAACACAACGTTGTTTTTTAACCCGAGCGAGTGAGTTTCACGAAAAAGATCCTGGAAACAGCGGGGCCGATGCAAGTCGCGTCTGGAGGGGAAGCGCGCTGCCGCTTCGTCTCAACGTATTCAGGGGCAGTCTCGATCGAACAAGTAGCAAACGCAACTCCGAAGCACGCAAGAGATGGGCACAGGCACCCTTCGTTTCTTTCCTTATCACATTTTCAACATACAATGTACTTCGTGACAGCAATACAACTTTACAAAGAAAAACAATGCAGTTACAATACACATCGTCTCGAACTCTAAATTTACAAATCCGTAGGCGGGAACTCGCTCCGGGCATACCGCGAACACTTCCGGGGGGGGGGGGAGTTTCGAAGTCCTTTGCTTCAAGTCTTCGCGGCAGCCCGTAGCTACATCTAGCAATCAATCTTCGTTTAGCACATCTTCACAGATCTCGTCGATCAATCGAAGATACGCCATATCTATAATCTCCAAAGCCATCTCCCGAAGCTCGCTGTCGGTAGGCATCCGTCCTGCGCCGAAGTCGGGATTAGAGTCAGTGTGTAGGCGGTCATTCCGTCTCCACCTTCACGGCTGCGAAGCTCTCCGACGAGGCGTCGGGAATTAAGTATACATACTCGGGCGGTCCAAGGACCCCTCCTCGATCGGCTCTACTTTTGGAACAACCCCTTCGGCCACGAAGGGGTCCGCTAAGTTTCGCTTAGCCGCCCTACGAGCGGCTCGCTCTCTAAGAATGGCATCCCGACGCGTGGGATCCTTCGAGAAATCCGCAAAAAAGCGTTTAGCAGCTTCATTGTGAAGGCGGTAGCGCTCCGCACGATACGACAAAAATTCGGCGTACGAAACATTGGGGTGGCGAATGCTAAACTTCGTCCAAACATTCGGTGTGACAAAAAGAGAGTTAAGGGGCAGAGTTGAACTACTCGCACCTTCAGCCCTCTGCGCAGGAACCACCGAAGGAACCTGCGCAGAGACACCGTACATCAGTTTACTTTACAAAAATTCATCCCACCAAGGGGAGAGCGTTTCGCTCCTTTACAAGGCCTAGACTGACACGTTTCAGACCTCGGCACCTTCGGTGACGACGGGGGCTTCGCTCCGCACGGCGCTCGCTTCGGGGGCCTCGACCGACGCGACGGGCCGCGTCGACCGCCGCTCCGCGGGTCCTTCGCCGCCGGAGAGCCGGCGGCCGGCCGCCGCGGCCTCAAGCTCCGCCGCGTGTGCCGCCTCCGAAGCGTCTGCCGCAGCGTCTTCCCCCACGGGGACAGCGGCCGCAACAACATCACCGTGGGCAGGTGCGAGCTCTTCTTCGGCAACAGGAGCAGCTTCAAGGCCGGCGGGCACAGAAGGGGCAGTCCCGGCGGCGGCTTCGCCACGCTCGCCCTCAGTCGCGGGTTCCGGCGCGCCTTCCCCGTGCCCTTCTTCAGTAGTCGGAGCCGTCGTGTCTTCAGCGGTGCCAGCTCCGTCGTCAGGAACGCCGCTGGCCTCACCTTCCTCCCGTGCCACAGCTTCGGGGCCCCCAGCGGTGATAAGAGGAACGCCGGGCATGGCGATCCAATCCCCCTCCGTCATGAACTGGGGTAGGGGCGGCGTGCCGCCGAACCGAACCCGGATGCGGTCGTAAACAAGCTCCTGCAGACGAGGCCTTATCTGCAAAACAGCGGGGGCAATGTGTCATAGTTGTGAGAATATACCTTTAACGCAACCTTAGACGAAGGGCAGAAGTAGGTTCGGCGTACCTGAGCACTAAGGCGAGCGGACTCGTCCAAAGTGAGACAATACCCGCGCTGGGCGAAGAAGGTGTTCATGAAATTTTTCGCAAGGTTCTTGGGGAGCACCGGGAGCTGTCCGACGTCGAGGTCCGCGTCGGTGGGCCATTCGAAGTTTTCCTTGGTAAGCCGACGAAGGTCGCTTTTGCTGATCGTCTTCTCCGACGATGGACGGTCCGAGGGCACCAGCAAGCACACCGAATACGCCAGCGTGCGAACCCCCACCGCGGCCCCGAGCTCTCCGAAGATTTTCGTGTTTGTGGAGATGAGGTCGAACCAGGCATTCACCCACTCATAATATGACTCGACGGTGCACCGAGGGAACGGGATCGGCGGCGCGCTGAGATTGCACTGATCCAGCAGCTGCAGTATATCATGGCGAAGGGCCTCCGCGCTCCGAATGTGATCTGTGCGGTACCGCTCCAGCGCCCTGCTCAGGTCGCTCGCCTCTTTCTGCGCTTCGGCCAACTTGGCCTCCTTGTCGGCAAGCTGAGCGTGTAAGTCCTCCTTGGCGCTGCTTAGGGTCTCCATGTCGTGGCGCAGCGTTTTGAGGACAACTTCGGAGGATTTCGCCGTGTCTTCTTTCTCTTGCTGCAGCCTCCGGGCGCGCTCTTGTTCCGCAGCCAGTCGCCCCTCCAGCTCCGCCACACGGTTTTCAAGCGAGGAGACGGCGGCCACCGATCCCTCCTTCGACTCCTTGCTCTCCTGCTCCAGCCTTCGGGCGAGGCATCGCGACGCGATAAAAGCCTTAAGGGACAGGTCCCCGCACGCCGTCGTGAGCTCAGCTGCGGTGAGCTTCCCGAAGTATTCCTCTTCATGAGGTATGGCGAAGCTTGCCCCGGCTTCCTCCAGGAACTGGCGTTCGTGCCCGCCACTCGTCAGCCCCAAAAAACAGATCGTCTTCCCGCCAATCAGCTTGGCTTCGGCGAGAACCTGAAGACGGACAGCGGCGGCGCGGGGCTCCTCAGGCGTCATCCGATAGCTGCTGCTCTCGGGCTCCTCGTCCTCCCCTTCCTCCGCTTCGGCGACGATATCATCCTTCTCAGTAGCAGGGGCCGAAGGGGAGGCGGATTGCTTGGTGCCACCGGAGGACGTGTCAGACGAGCTGCTGGAGGTGGAGCTGGAATCATCTTTCTCTTGTGGGGCTTCGGCGCTGAGGGCGACGGGGCTCGGCTTGCGCGGCGCGTCACCAACGGAGGACACGATGCAAACATCGCTGTCGTCGTCACTGTCTTTCTCTTGCGGGCTGAGGGAGACAAGCAGCGGCCCAGCGGCCCCCTTCCCGGCCCTCGCCGAAGGCGCACCGCGCGCGCGGCGGCACGGCGGCGATCACATCTTCGACGAGGCCCGTTTCAACGTCGACGACGCGAGTCCTCTTGGGGGGATGGGGGGCGAGTCCGCCGGCCGCCCGCCCCGCTTCTTTCGGGCCTTCCCTTCGGCGGCGGCGGTGGCCGCGGCGGGAGCGCCCCCCCTGCCGGTCTTCTGCGGAGCGGTGCGCGGTGAAGTCGCCGTCTCCTCAGCGTCCGCTTCGACGGCCGCAACCGCCGCGGCTTTCTTCTCGGCTGCCTCGCGGTGCTTGGCAAAACCGATGCGCTCAGGAGGAGTGATCTTGAAGAACTCGAATACTCGGTTCGTCCGAGATCCGTTCAGCTCCGCGACGGTGTCTTTATACTCCTTCGGCGAGACGGGGCCAAGGATGAAGTCCCCGTGCGCCTCCACCTTCCTTCTCCTCAGCACTACGGCCAAACAATCTTACTCGGTCAGCATTGTATTCACCGGGAACGTAGCTAATGAAAAACCCTCCAAAGGACCCCAAGTAACTTACATTCGGTGGTGAAACCGAAGACCTTCGTCCAGTCAGGGCAGGGAATGCCCCCGATATCCTCCGCCCACTCGTCGTCGGCCACGGACCAGCCGTCCACCAACGGGCACACGGGGATGCTGCGGTACTCCTCCACGATGTCGTGCGTACCGTACTTGCGCGCGAACCGGCGTAGCATTATCACGAACTCGTCGCCTTCGGGGCACGAAGGGTTCTTGGCGTAGGATTCGAGGGGCGGGAGCTCCTTCGTGGCCAGCGGGTGAGCCCCTCCGGAAGAAGGAGGGTTCACGGTGTAGTAGAACCAGTGCTGCTGCCAATCCGAAGGCCATTTATTACGATATGCGGTGACCGGGCTCACCACGCCAGACTAGTACGAAAAGTTCAGACAGCCGAACTAGCAGTCCTTCTCGACAGATTGGTCCCCCTCCTCCTCAAAAATCGTCCGTCGTTGGTGGTGCACTTGATGCGCCGAGGCGAACCCCTCGGCGGAGGGCTTGATCTTCGTAGTCCGGCATATCCACGTATACACCGACAGCCGCAGGATAGCGTTCGGAGTTAGTTGGTGCAAGTAGATGTTGAAATACCGGAGGATGTCGACGACGGCGGGGTGCAGCGGAAACCGAAGCCCCGCGTACAGCAGATCACGAAAGATGACAACTTCGTTGTCCCGTGGCCGCGGCACAGTCTCCCGGCCAGGGGCTCGGCCGGCCCCGACCATGCGGTTCTTCACCAGCGACTCCACGTCGGTCTTGTCGATCTGGCTCCGACCGAACGTGTAAGTCTTCGTAATCTCCCTTGCGACAGCATCGCGTCTCTGCTTCGGTGCCATGAATGCTAACTAAGCACGAAGCGAAAACGGAAGCAAGGGGGCTCGAGGAAGTCTTACAGTAGACCTTCGGAGCTCTCGCGCGTCGTAGCTTTAGGTTGCAACCGCGGTGTGGGGCAACCCAAAGGGCGACCCCTTTTTTATAGTAATGAGTCTCGATAATCGCGCCGATGACGACCGAAATTACAGTTTTACCCAGTAACAACCCCTCACAACGGTAAAGTTTCCAAGGGGCAACACACGTCTTTTTTCAGATTACCGCGTCAGTGTGGGCCGTCCGGGGGAGTTCCGAAGACCACTCTTCTCCCCGATAAAGGTCAATCGTAAGTTCGGCCCATCGTGGGCTCAGGACGGCCCTCACTGACGAGGGGCTACTGTTGGGGAAGTTGGTCTTCGGAAGCCTCGCCCTCGTTCAGCCATGCTGACGACCTTCGGTCCGCATGCGGCTTCGGTCTCGCGGAGAAACCTTCGCAGTACGGGTATCGATCGTGTGTCTGACTCGGATGGTTAGCACGAGAGACGCTGAGATTTAGACTGGTTCGGGCCTCCGAGGAGTAATACCCTACGTCCAGTATCGAGCTGCCCTATTCTCACGCTAAGGTTGTCTGTAGTAGGGGTTACAAACTGGTCGGGTGAGGGTATCGAACCCAAGTCCCTGGGGTGTGAGTTCTCAGTTCGTCAGCCTTTGTGACAGTTACCCTCTGTTGGCGGAGTGACCCAGCCCATGTAAGGGTTAGTGGGCCTTTGTGTGAGCTCGAGGGGTTTCTTGTAAATACCGCGTCCACCAGGGGCTCAGAAGAAAATAACCACTAGGGGCTTGGGGGAAAATCGCCATCTACCCCCATCTCTATATATAGGAGGGTCATTGTAATTGATGGGACAAGCATTAAATGGTGAAGAACTCTGAAGTAGTAAGCTATTATTGTTTTCTCTAGTTTCTGCTTAGAAGTAGTGGAAGTAGAAGAGTTGGATTGAGTAGTGGTAGAGGTAGCAGTAGAGGAGGAAGAAGGTGTAATCCTCCGAAGGGGCCTTCCTTTTGGTTCTTTGCCCCTTCGGAGGAGAAGAGTATTGTGGTGTTGGTGACCCCTTCGGTCCCACCTCGTGGAAGGATTCATGACCACATGGTGAGGAAGAGGCAACCGTGGACGAAGGGCACCAGTGCACAACCTATGGCATAAGCTAAGTTTCTCTTACTCATTTATTTTATCTCAAAAGAAAGGTTTAATCCGAAGGAGAAGTCGATACAAACATGGAGGCCGGTTACAATTTTACGAGAGCCGAAAGCAACTTATCCATTAATTACATGACACGCAAGTGTCTGACATTCTTATCTTCTTTTCTTGTATGTTCCAAGGGATTTCATTAGGAGACCACTGTTGGGGAAGTTGGTCTTCGGAAGCCTCGCCCTCGTTCGGCCACGCTGATGACCTTCGGTCCGCATGCGGCTTCGGTCTCACGGAGAAACCTTCGCGGTACGGGTATTAACAAAAAAGCTAATACTGCTCTTGTTACGTGAGGATTGTTGTGCAGGGTTGGTCCCACATGGCGCGCCTGCCTTCGGTGCCGAAGGCACGGATGGTTGTACTCCGGCGACGAAGGTTCGAGAGGACCAGGAACACGGTGCGCCGGCTGGGAACATCGCGTCCGGGGCCAGCGGCGGCACGGGCGAGGTACCCGGAGAGGTGCGACGCGTCCAGGGCAGGATCGCTACTTCGGCGCCGAAGGTGCGGCGGTCCTGGACACGTGGCTGCCGCCGACGTGTAAAGAGGGCTCCGTATGAGGCAGAGGCAAGGGATGCCGCGTGTAAAGGCGTCTCGACCGTACGAAGACACGCTGGAGGCCTGTACGACGCGGGGACTTACTGTTATACCCTTGTAAAGTGTTTAAAGCAGCTTGTCAGGAACGGAAAAGGTGTAATTGAGGCAAATGACTATACCCAGGGGTCTCCTATAAATAGTGAACCCCTTGTAATGAAACGGACACACTGTAATGAGAAGAGAGCACCGAAGGCATCAGTGGTTTCTCCGGTCTTCGGTCTGTTAAGAGTTCTCTTGTTTCCCTCTTGTGCTATTAAGTTTCCGCATTTCCCTTCTTCAAGCAAGTAGTAGTAGCACCCTTCGTGGTAGTAAGCTGAGGGAGAGAGAGTTCCGGGGGCTGTTGTGTCGGCGTCCACCCTCCGGGCCCGACCTACACCAACAACCACATATCTGTGTATTTCTCTATCGGGCTGAAGACCCCTTCGGTGAGCTCAACCAGATTTGGTCCTGATTGCAAAGGATGACACCCAAGTCCCCCTTCGTCATGGTGGCCGGCATATGGGCTCCTTCGTCGACCCTCTCTCCCTCCGCAGTCACAAGCATCACGGGCTGGCGGAACGGAACGCACCAGGCGGACTGCCCCCTTCATGACCGAAGGCACCCTCGGGGTAGTACAGAGTGAAGTTGCAGTACCCCCATTCCGTACGCGGGCAACTGCACGTACTCTTTTAAAAAGGAACGACCACTTGTTTTGATTGATCTCGTGTGCTAGCATTGTTAAAGTGCCGGGTCATGCTGTTGCAGTTCACTTCGAAGGAAAACAGGATTCAGGGGCCCAAGACCACTCCGGATTTGCTTCGTCAGTCTTCCACTTAAGCCAGAACGCACATGACAACAAGGTGTCAGATGGCATCAGGCTAGACTCCTCTGGGAGGAGTAGGAGCTGCGGGCAGAACTCGTACGAAGAGGAAGGGCATCATGCTGACATGCTAGTCCGCTTCGGAGTCTCAGTCCGGCTGGCCACCTGCACCGTCCAAGGCAGCTCGTTGATGAATTTCTCCCTTCGGAATTATCTTTGTTGATTGTTCACCTTCCGAATTATCTCGGTGGGTTTTTCACGAGATTGATGTTTCAACTTCGGAATGATCTCTATAAATTTTTCACCTTTGGAATCATCTCAGGAGGATTTCATGAATAGATATTATGACCTTCAAAATCATTCTGTGAATTTTTCACTTTCGGAATCATCTCGGTGGGATTTCATGACATTCATTTTTTCACCTTCGGAATCTTTTCGGTGAGTTTATCACCTTCGGAATCATCTTAGTGAGATTTCATGAGATGAAATTTTTTACCCTTTGGAACTATAACCAATTAATTATTATTATTATTATTTTTGGGGGAATTCAATCACCTTCGGAGCCATCTCAGCAACTCTCACACCGGATAGACAAGGACTAGGCTGGATTTCCTGAGATCCATTTTCACCTTCGGAGTCTGTGTCAGTGCAAGTATTGCTCTTCGGAACGATATTCCAAACTCTTCGGAATCATATTGCGGGCATGCCCAGATTGAAACTGCACCACGAGCTAACCGCTCATTTGACGGCCCAGTCAGGCTCACCTTCGCGAAGTTCAGATTTCTTTTTTCGGGCAACGACCGAACCGACTGGCAGCAGCAAATTAACGACGCTGTCGACTTGCAGCTTCCGGGTAAATTACGAAGCCCTCTTCGGCTCCGAAGGAGCAAACTCCAGTTCGAAGGTGAGTAAACCCGCTAACGAGCTAAGCTCCAGGAAGTCACTTGTAACTGCACACGCGCCCTTCGTCATTTTGCCACTATCATGGTGATTGCTTGAATATTTAAGACACATGTACATAGCTTAAGTAAAACTTTTACTTCCTCATTAATTCGTGTTATGGGTTGATTTTTCATCCGAAGTACCCTTCGTCTTAATGGTGACAAGGTGCCTTTAATGCTTAGAGCTTCGGAGGCATATCTCCTTTTGGGATGCCCCGTTGATACTGCTTTTAGCTCCCATGCGCCTTTATATTTATTTAAGACTCTGGTTTATATATCACGACCTTTTCGATGCAATTTACCTTCGGTCAGATGGCCTTCGGTCATGTGGTCCGCTTTGTTGGTACCTTCTCCTTTTACTAATTTTGTAGGCAAGACTCTTAGGTAACTGAGCCACTAGCATGTTTCTTCCTGGTTCTAAGTAAGGTTTTTTATTGTTATTCGTTAGTCTCTTGTTAAAGCACAGTGTGCTGCATAACATCTGAAGGGAACGCCTTCAACCTCTTCATGAGCTCTTCCGTCATATATTTTATGAGAATTTTTATTTTCTAACATTTTCAAGTAGAACTTGCAGCAAAGGTTTTTCTCTATGGTATTTTCTACTTAACAGGATTGTCTGCAGACTACTTGCTCACCCTTCATCTAGCAACTAAAGGGGTTTTATGCTGTTATACAACTTATCCCCGTCATGAGGTAGTGCTTGGTGTGATCTATGATTTGATTTAGGCTACTAATAAACCTTTTTCGGTGTAGTGACAAAGTACCCTTCGTCTCTACTTTTAACAAACCAATCCTTGGCTTTAAAGCAGCGAGTGCTTAGCGTTAGTCAAATGTTGATGATTCTCGCAGGGTGTTTTCCCGAAAGTTTCATGTATATTTGGTTCACACGTTTCCGAAGCAACATCCCCCCTCCATGGTTCGGGGGGTGTAGTCTTCGGGTTTATTTTTATGGGTAAGTAACAACACCCCTTGGAGGTCGTTGGACGCATCCAAGGGCCGCCAGTCACTTACTTCGTATAACGAAATTGTGTCGGTCCCGTTATGACCGAAGCTCGGCTTCACAAAAAGTGATTGTGTCAAATTGACTCCTTCTTAAGCTAATCCTTCATATGAAGTATTTATATCTCTTGAATGCAGGGTCAACTACCATATGCAAGTATGTGCCCTCCTCTCTCATAACCTACGATCCATTTTTAATAGGCACTCTAACCCTTCGTATATCACATGTTGTCGCACCTTCATCTCAAATGTGCTAAGCGCATGTTCTTAGTTATACTTCATATACTGTTCATAATGACTGGTTGTATGCAACTATTATGTTTCGTGTGTGCACTTCGTCACGACTATTGCAGGTTATAGCCTTTGAGTTCTCGATTTTCACCCCAAAGATAGTGACTCTATTATTGATTTGGGAATGGCTAGGGCATATCAATTGGTTTCAATGTCTATTGAACTTCATCAGGTGGTTGCTGGGATTTCTATATGGACTTCGGTATTATCGAATTTCAGTCATCTTATGGTTTCACCACTCAAGTTGAGAATTTGATCAAGGGATGTCCTTTGCATTATTCTGGCTAACCTTTTCATCCTAGCCTTCATGCAAAAACATACTTCATGCATGCTTTCATACATATATACATGCATAACACCGAAGTGTGGAGCCGAGAGCGCTCGTGCCTAAGGCCTGAGTTTGGTTGAAGGCTCCGTTTGTATGAGGCAAACGACCGGTCCCGTGATGACCGGAGTAGAACTTGCAAAGGCAAGTAGTTGGCTCCGTTATAGCCAAGGCTCCGTTTGCATGAGGCAAACGACCGGTCCCGTGATGACCGGAGTTGAACTTGCACAGGCAAGTAGCTGGCTCTGTTATAGCCGAAGTTTCGTTTGCATGAGGCAAACGACCGGTCCCGTGATGACCGAAGTTGAACTTGCAAAGGCAAGTAGTTGGCTCCGTTATAGCCGAAGTTTCGTTTGCAGAAGGCAAATGATCGGTTCCGTAAATGACCGAAGATGAACTTGCAAAGGCAAGTATCTGGCTCCGTTATATCCAAGGTTCCGTTTGCAGGAAGCAAACGACCGGTCGGGTGATGACCGGAGTTGAGCTGAGACACACCGAAGGACCGAGAGTGGCTTCGGATCTAAGACACCCCGAAGGCCCGAGAGTGGCTTCGGATTTGTTTGTGCGATGCAAGTGGAGATAGATTGTTTCTTGTCTAACAAGTTTTTGAGTCTCTTGAATAAAAATGATTCACCTCCAATGGAGTGTTGAAAAGGAAAGCATGGACTTCGTCTATATTGTCTACTTCGTCACCGAAAGGTTCAACTCGACGTATATCTAGCACGAGGGGCTTCCTCGAGTACTTCATCAACGTTATTCGACTACCTCACCAACTTCACCACCACTTCGTCGTCGACATGGTTCGGCACGAGGGGGCTTCACCAACTACCTCTCCATCGACATGTGTTCAGCTCGAGGTGCTTCATCGTCTACTTCGTCGACATTGACTTTCAGCTTCATCTTCGACGTATACTTCATCGACGTCAACAGGACTCCGGCTTGTGGGGCTTTGTCGTCTACTTCATCGACACCGACTTTCGATTTCGTCTTCGACGTCTACTACACCGACGACGACTGGGCTGTAGCTCAAGGGGCTTCATCGTCTACCTCATCGACGTCAACTCCGGCTTTGTTTTCATCAACATGTACTTCGTCGCATGCGATGCGCGGGACCAGGGCCTTCGTCACAATCACCGGACAAGAGGGGCTAGTGGCATCGGGATGAGCGACGTCACCCTGAAGCATGAAGTCTTGCCCGGTGATCGTGACCGAAGGGGAAGAGGCGGCTAATCATCACTCGACGGCGTCCTGAAAGAACAAGAGTAAAAAGAGAAATGCATGGAGGCCCCGAAGGCAAGACCGAAGCAAATGGAGGAGAAGCATTGAGGGTAAAGGCCATCTTAGTAACAACGACGAAGCCGACATCATCACCGAGGGCACTCTTCACCGTCGAAACAAGACCGAACTCGAAATTTAGTCAGGCTGGCTGATAACTTCACGCGCATGTAAATCCGCAGGGCGTACGTGCTCTTTTCTCCACTCCAGTTTTCCCACTGGGTTTTTCGGAATGGAGTTTTTAGTGAGGCGTACGGGCAGAGGGTCTTGAGGGTGTTCCTCATGGCCGAAGGTGTAGGAAGGTCTGGGCCAATCCATATGTATTCAGCTACTCCGCCTTGTTGTGCCAGCCAAACCGAAGTAGCTGAGGGGCTACTGTTGGGGGAGTGGACCAACCCATGTAAGGGTTAGTGGGCCTTTGTGTGAGCTCGAGGGGTTTCTTGTAAATACCACGTCCACTAGGGGCTCGGAAGAAAATAACCACTAGGGGCTTGGGGGAAAATCGCTATCTACCCCCATCCCTATATATAGGAGGGTCATTGTAATTGATGGGACAAGCATTAAATGGTGAAGAACTCCGAAGTAGTAAGCTATTATTGTTTTCTCTAGTTTCTGCTTAGAAGTAGTGGAAGTAGAAGAGTTGGATTGAGTAGTGGTAGAGGTAGCAGTAGAGGAGGAAGAAGGTGTAATCCTCCGAAGGGGCCTTTTGGTTCTTTGCCCCTTCGGAGGAGAAGAGTACTGTGGTGTTAGTGACCCCTTCGGTCCCAATTTACACCAACACCCTCCTCTCCCTTTTATAGACGCAAGGGGGAAGGGCAAAAAGGGAAAATGAGTAAAAGCTACAGTCCTAGCCGCTGGGATTTCCTATCGCGCATCGCTATCCGTCATGGCGCATTGAAGAGAGGCGGAACTGCGTTGTCTTCGAGGTCGCCGCGTGGCTGGGCAGGGCTGTTTATTTTGGTCACCTGGTGCCTCCTCCGAGCACTTTGGTGGTGTTAACCCATCTCAGTACGAGATGAACTCGCCACATTAGGGCCTAATCGTAGGCCAGCGCTAAATGTAGGGGGCACTCGAGTGCTCCTGTCGGAGTTGGCGTGCCGCAGGGTCGGATGGGATGGCATGTCGAGGGCCGCGCAACCAAACAGTGTCGCATTAAGGCTCTCGTCGGAGCCGCCCGGGCATGTCGCCAGCTGGCGTGTTTGCATGGTGTGGGGAACTAACTTTCCATGTGTCATTGCGGGGAAGCTTGTGCGCCGGGGTGATGCCACGTTTGCGTCTTGGTCGGAGGCGGGGACTGCTCGTGCAAACGAGAGGTTGTCAGAGGCGAGGCGGAGACTCCTCGTGTGAGGCAGAGACTTGTCGTGCAAGGCGGAGACTTATCGTGTGAGGTGGAGACTTTGTCGGAGAAGCCTCTCTCTAGCTGGAGACTCATCGGGGAAGCCTCCCTCTAGCTGGAGACTCATCGGGGAAGCCTCCAATAGGTTGGAGACAAGGCATCTTAACAGTGATGGTCTTGACGAGGATCTAAAGTTCTCCCTTTGTGTTGGACCTTGGCCTTCACATTGTCAATGGTGTCCGAAGACTCCACATCAAGTGTGATTATCTCGTCGCCAAAGGGGGCCCTAATCTGGGCCCTCGTCAGTAGCCCCCGAGCCTGAGAGGGAGTCAAGGACTCGCGCACAGGCTTAGACGAAAGGCGTTGTGACGATCTTTGCTCTTGATCTTCTCGGTGGGTGCGTGCGAGCGTATCCGCCGGATGTAGCCCCCGGGCCCATGAGTGAGTTGTAGACTTGCTTGTGGGGTTTTGATCTTCAGTGGTATTGTCGTGATTCTGGGATCCCTTTCAGAGGTGGCTATGTTAGTTGTGGGTGTCATGGAGGTTGTGGTGGTCATGTTCGTCGTGGGTGACATGGCGGACGTGACGGCCTGAGAAGATGGAGCGCGATTGACTTGGATTTTCTGGCCCAGCGGGCATTGAGGCGTCGCGCAAGCGGGTGTTAGTTACCCTGAGGCAGGCACGTGTGTGTAGGCGTCTTTTCGGCATGGTGGGCCCAACATTTAAGGCCGTCGGCCACGTCCCTTCCTTTATAACCGCGAGCCGGTGGAGAGTTCGAAACTTTTACCTCTCATGACTTGTCCACTACCATCATCGCTTGCGTCTCTCTCGCTTCACGCCCACTGTGACGCCGCCTCCTTCACCTTAGCCGCTCGCGAGAGCCCTCCATCGCCATGTCGAACTGGTCATGCTCCAACGTGACCCAATCGATGTTGCATCGTCTGGTCACCACCGAGCAGCTTCCCCCGCTCACCGACGCCAAAGAATGGAGGGTGCCCGCGGAGGAGTCCGTGCCGCGCCCGTCGAGAGGATACGTCGTCTCGTTCGTGGCGTTCCACGAGTGTGGCTTCTCCATCCCCGTCGGGCGATTCATCCGGGCCGTTCTCCATGAGTACGGGCTCCAGCTCCAGCACCTCAACCCAAACAGCGTCCAGCAAATGGCGGTGTTCGAGGTGTTGTGCGAGGGGTACTTGGAGATCGGTGCCCACTGGAACCTCTTCAAGTATTTCTTCATGTTCGCTTGCTTGAAGGACGGCCCCCTCCCAGCGACCATTGGTTGCGCCAACCTCCGGATGAAGCAGGGCAGGGGTGAGAAGTACATTCCTTTCTCGCTGACGAGCTCCAACAGCGGTTGGCATAAGGGTTGGTTCTATCTCAAGAATGACCTTGAGCACGCGCTGCTGGATTTCACCAGAGCTTCCATCGCCCTAGCGCCGAGGAGTTGGAGCAACGATCCTTTGAAGGCGGAGCATGAGAAAATGCTCAAGGAAGACTGGGCGGCGCTGGCCCACCTCTGCCATGCCGGAGTTGACTTGGCGGCCATCATCAGCTAGTACCACGCCTGGGGGGCTATCCCGCTTCGGAGGCGACCTCTTCATCTCTTTGAGATGACAGCTAGGAGGGCCCCTTTTGAATGGACCGTGATGGCGCCCGAGCCACCCTCACAGGAGAGGTCCAACATCGCGTGTCAGAGCCATCGGGAAGGCGTCCTACTCGTGGCCACCGTCGCGGCTCTTGCCCATGCTCCCCAACGAGGGGACCGAAAAGCTTGTAAGTAGTTTCATCTTCCAATAAGCTTTCTGAGTAGTTCGAGGTCTTCGTTTGGTTCGGATGTTCCCGGGATTCTCTAGTAGTCGTTGATTCCCTTCATCTCCTTTTATTTTTAGCTGAAGAGCCCCTACCTTGTTCCTGCGAATCCACCTCTCCCGGAGGAGGTGATCTTTAAGCACAATCAGGTGGCCGTGGATAGGTAGAGGGCGGAGTGCAAGATGCCGCACAAGAAGAAGGAGATCGCCAAGAACGATCAGAATGACGAGTGCATCAAGCACCGTAAGGCAGGGAGACCAACGTCTCCTCCAACGAAGATCTATCGCTGCCTCCGGCGTGGAGTGGGGACGATCCTAGCGTGGAGGTTGATTGGAGTGGCATGTCTGGGTTGCCCCTATCCTCACCACACCGGGCGGTGGAGGTGAGCTCGACGCAACGGTCAGAGCCGGTCACTCGCGAGAAGGGCGTGTGTTCTGCCTCGTAGTGGGGGGGGGGGGGGTTGCACCCCTCCCGAGAAGATCAAAGGGTGACCCACTCTCAGGCGGCCCCTAGTGGTTCGCGCGCCTCCGAGGGGTTGAGAGATCCCCCCCATCAGGACGATCTACCCAAGCGGTTGGCAGAGTGAGAACCTTCCTTCCGCCTTCCCTTCGACGGCTCCGATCGTCCGGACTTGGACTCCTTGAGGAGGCATTCGTCGTCCAAGGTGAGGTCAACCCCACTTGCGTCCGCACCAAGCGTGCCGCAAGGAGGGGACACGAGCATCCCCCAGCGGCGCCTCCAATCTATGGTCATCCACAGAGGCAGCATCCCGACTATGCAGGTTCCCCTCTCCTCTGGTGGGAGCCAGGAGCGGGCCTCTAACGCGGCAGAGGTCGGGAGGGCAGCCCCCGAGCCGTCGGGGGATCGAAGCGCCGCTCCAAGTCGTCGGGGAATGACGGGCCAGCCCCCACGCCGGCGGGGTGCCGGCAGCCGATCTCCGAGATGGCGGGGGCCAAGAGGTTAGCCCCCGAGCAGGGCCCATCTGACAGGTGTTGGTATTTCTTAACCTCATCACTAGTTGTACACCTAGCGTGAGCGTAATATCCACCTAGGTATACCGACGGGTACGAAAGAATCCACAAGCGCACGGAAATACCGCTGTAGCACTTCACCTCAGGAGTATTCCAAAGGGTATCGAATCCAAGGAATAGTGTGTACTACCTTCTATCCTAGAAGAATGGTCTAAGGAAACCAAGCCCCTACTTGGGTAGAGAGATGGTGGAGTGCTAGGTTCTAGGGGAGTAAAGCTGTAGGATCTCGCTTTGGACACCGGAGCCTCCTGGCTATAACAGTCGGTTCACAGCAAGGGGTTGCCTGCACCTGTATCCGAACGTGGGAGATTCCGAAAGGGTCCAACGGCTGTTGTTAACACCAAAATTTGGTAAGGAGTCTGACCTGTGGGTCCGGTTCGAAAAAGAGTCCGTCTGGTGGAAGGAAGGATAGTTTCAGAGATTTTCGGCAAAGAGATCTGCGGTCGGCTATTTGCTCCGGTTCGGCAAAGGAACAGTAGAGCTGATTTTGCGGGATTGGACGGTGACGTGGCTCAATCAGGGGGAAACGAATGGATGGGTAGGCGATCGAGCTTAGTTAGGCAACGAATCCATTCGCAGTTGTACTTAACAGGGTATAAATACAACCCCTGAATGTATGTAACAGACACAATCATTCTTCAATATACACCGGCCTTACGCCAAACCCTAGAGTCCTTGTCGTGTCGTCGAGTTCTTCGAGAGGGCCAATCGATCCGTCGACCTCCGTGAGTATCGGCAACCTTGTATCATGTCTAGTATCATGTGGTGGATTTAGATCTGATGCAAGTAGTCTTGCTACCATGCTTCGTCTCATGCGGTAGATTCAAGCTTGGTTCAAGAAGGTTTCTTGTTAGATCATGAGCCATGCGGTAGGCTAAGATACGGCTTGAAGCTAGTTATCGGCTCTATTGGATTTTGGCAAGATCCAATAGATTCATTAAGTTACCTCGTGTTATCTTGAGTTTTACTTTATGTTTTAATTCATGTAACACATCTTTGCCCAATCTAGATGGGTTTGGATCGGCTATATCTCTTTTATGATCCTTGTTCGAGCAGGTTTCGTGTTTTAACACGTGGATCTTATGCTTTCCGATAGCCGAAACCGAATCGATCTAGGTAGTTACGTGTTGCGGGTTCAAGCTTGCTATGTTCGTATAAATCTTGAAAGAACCGGGTATCATGCGGTAGATGCAGGTTTTTGGGTTGCTTTGGAGCTAGTCATCCGGTGGATTAGATTCCCAAATCGATCGATAGATTTATTCACGTGGTAATGTTTGTTCCTTCTTCATGGACCCCGAATCGGCGTTCGACCGCATTCGGTTATGTTTCTTCACGAGTAGATCACGTGCGTTATTTATGTTTTAAATGATACGTGCTTTTAGCTTTCCATACTTAGATTGTATCATGCGGTGGATAGATTTATTTGTGGAAAGTGGTACGGTTTTTCATGCAAGTTGTATCATGCGGTGGATAGATTTGTTTGATATCGTACCCGACGGATCTTAAAGTAACTAGACATGCGGTAGACTAGTGCTTTGGATCTATGCATGCTTATTTAATACATGATCATGTCCATGCTTTGCTTTATTTATTTAATGTTAATCTTCATGGGGATCGGTCATAACTTTGCGCATGCATCTTTGTTTATACAAAGACCGATCGCTGTCACGCTTACGTCATCCATTCGGCAATGTTATTTTTCCCTTTTTGTGGTTTCCCGAATGGTCGTGGATCTCTGGCAGATAGCTTTTCGTAGCTATGTGTCATCTCATCTGGCTCTTTAGCCGTAAATATGGAACTGTCTGGTACCACCCGGCAAGTTCCAAGCTTTGATATCTAACTGCCTCATCTTTTGTTAATTTTCAGGAAAAATTGACTGGCACGTCATTTTCTCTCTGCGCGTGTGAAGCCAGCTTTGTTCGACTTGCTGTGTGATTGGCGTTGAGTGCACTTTTCGCGTCAACACACTTTTTGGCACGCCCAGTGGGACCACAGCCGAATTGGTTCAAGATGCCTGAAATCTCAGACCTCATGGATGTCAACATCGAAGAGCTTTCTCCAGAGCAGCAGCAGCAGCTCCAAGACGCCGTGAACCAGTTTCAGCAAAAGTGTCTCATGTCGTTTAAGAAGAATAGAAGTGGTGTCCCGTATCTTAAGAATGAAATGCCCAGAGTGCTGCTGCCGGGAGAGAGCGATGCCACTTCCCAGCAGGAAAAGGAGGAATGCGCGCGCGTATTCCAAGAATCAGCAGACTACATGCTCGCCAAGCACAACAAGGCTTTCCTCGGGTCGCTCCAGCAGATGATGGTAGCCATCTTTGGCTCGGGCATGGAGCAAGCGTTCGGGAAGGCGCCCGTCCAGAAGAGCACCGTGGAGCTGGGTGAATCAAGCTCTCAGCCGCCGCTACGGAGCCAGCCACAGCAGCCTCCTCCTCAGAGCTCCGGAAGCCAAGCATTCCAACCTCCTCCGCGGGCGCGGGGGGGCAGCCAGTTCAGCCCCCGTTGCAAGCTTCAGGAAGTCAGCCAATCCTGCCGCCACCACGGAGCGGCACGGGTCGGCCCGTGCAACAGCCGAATCCGTACCAGCCTACGTACGGAGACCTAGCGTTCGGCTCGTCTGGGGCCCCACTTGATTCCGGTCGGAGAATTGCTCGCGTCGACCAGCGGCTCCCGAGAAGAATTTGTACGGCGGTGGTTATCATGAAGTGGGAAACTACGGAGCGTTCGACGCCTTCCCGCACCCAGGGTACGCACCAGCTGCGGGCGCACAAGAAGATGACGCCCTAGCGCGCAAGATGGCCGAATTGATGCAAAATCAGTTCGGCCTCAAGCCAAAGATGCAGGGCCCCACCTATAGGCCGCCGTTCCCAGAGTGGTACTATAACGTGCTCTTGCCGCCGAGGGTGAAGCCGCCAACGGAATTCACAAAGTTCTCGGGGCAGGACGAGACAAGCACGGTCGAGCACATCGCCCGTTACCTCATGCAACTTGGGGAATGCTCGGCGAGGAGGCGTTCGGGGGTTCGCTACTTCCCCGCCTCGGCCGACGAGTCCGGCTTTTCAGTGGTTCTCGTCCCTGCCACCTGAATCAGTGGCTAGATGGAAGGATTTGGAGCGTAAATTCCACGCTCATTATTTCAGCGGCAGCTCCGAGAAGAAGCTGATTGATCTAGCCACCCTGAAGCAAAGTCACAGTGAAACGCCGCTGGAGTTTCTTAGAAGATTCAGGGAAGTCAAAGGCATGTGCTTCTCGCTGAACTTGCCAGATGATCAGCTGGCTGACATGGCCGTCGCCGGGATGCTGCCAGCCGTGCGCGAGAAGCTATTTGGGATGGAGTTTGAGAACCTAGGCCAGCTATCACAGAAGTTGTCTCTGATGAGAAATCAGGCATATGACCTCAAAAAGGACCCCAAATTTGGCAAGCAGCACGACGTCGCTGACATCTACAACCAGTTCCTAGACAAAGCTGATCTGTTCGAGGATTCTGAGGACGAATTGGATGTAGCTGCAGCGGAGATCATGTGGGGCAAGGAGCCCTTGACAATGAATCGGCCGGGGTCAAGCAGACCAAAGGGACTTATGACTTTGACATCACGAAGGCTGATAAGTTGTTTGAGCTCTTAGTGAAAGAAGGCCGAATCAAGCTGCCTGAGGGGCATTCTATGCTTCGGCCCGATGGAGTTAAAGCGAAACGTTACTGCGGCTTCCATGACAGGGATTCGCACTCCATCAACGATTGCAGGGTCTTCAGGATGAGGATCCAGAAGGCCATCCAGGAGGGACACCTCAAGTTCGATAACAAGATGAAGCTGGATGGCCACCCCTTTCCTCAGAACATGCTCGGCTTTTCTGTCAATGTGATAACAGCCGAGGAGAAGGGAAAGGTCAAGGTCCTGACCTCAACCAGGTCCAAGCAAGGTGGAGCAGTGGACCCAGAGCGCCAGGTGACTCTGGAGCAAGTACAAGGTGATGCCCCCCGCATTCTCAAGAGCCACATCGAGATTGGGGAATCATCCAGGCCTAAGCCCAAGGTGACATCGCGCATTCTCCTCAACAAATGGCAGCGCCAAATAGAGAAAGAGCGCTACCAGAAGCGTCGCCACGAGGAGGAGCAGCGCAGAGCCGAAGAAGAGGCGCGCAGGAGGGACCACGAGCAGTACACGCGCGAACAGGAGCGCGCACACTGGGGATGCGCCTTCTTCGAGTAATCGCCGGAATGAGGGTCTAAAGCCGCCCACATTGAAGAAGCGTCCTGAATGCAGCGACAGGTATGTTGAGTACAGGCAGGAAGCTGCCAATCGCCGATCCGTCCACGAGAGACTTGGAAGGATCCACCCTAATGGGGATCGGCGCCAAAAAATTGAAGTCATCGATCATCCCAGGAAGCGCCAAGCTGATCTCAGGTGGGCTGATCAAGAAGAGGACGAGGATGACTACATCTGGCAGAAGGGGCAGTGGTGCCCGCCCGGCCTACGCAAGAGCCAGAAGAGACGGGTCCAGCGCTTGAGGAACCGTGAATTGAAGCAGGCCGGGATCCAGACGAGGCAGATGTGGCGCCCCAAGGACCAACCTGAGGGATCGAAGTGTTCGGCTCCAGCATGCATGGTATACTTTCTGCCGAACGAGTTCATGGCTCCTGCTAACCAGGTTATGCAGGAGGAAGCTTCCTTCGACAACGAGCACACCGAGGAGATGATGGCACAACTGGTGCTGGCCAAGCAAGCCATCTTCGACAAGCCGGCCAAGAACCGTCACATGAGGCCGCTGTACTTGATAGGATATGTCAATGGAAAGCCATTGACCAAGATGTTCGTCGACGGTGGAGCGGCAGTCAATGTAATGCCGTACACCACCTTCAGGAAGCTTGGAATGGGCCCGAGCGATTTGACGCCTACAAGCATCATCTTGAACGACTTCGCCGGGAACCCCTCAGACACCAAGGGATGTGCTCACGTGGACTTGACGATCGGGTCCAAGACGCTACTCACCACCTTCTTTGTCATCGAGGGCAAAGGAGCCTACGCTACCGCTCGCTTGGGCGGGATTGGATTCATGCTAAGCTGTTGCGTCCCGTCCACCATGCATCAACAGCTTATCCAGTGGGTGGACGATGAGATCGAGGTCGTCCAGGCAGATGACTCCGTGAGCGTGGCCAACATGGAACCAACCTTCTGGGAATACCAAGGCATTGATTGTTTCTCAGGGAAAGACTGGGGAGAAGGTCCTGTTGAACCTGTCAGCAGTGATCAACAGCTGATTCAAGCAGTCGGCTCTTATAGTAATTTTTAATGGAGAACCCCGTAGATGGCACTGATGGCAAATTAGGGCGAGGATTCATGTCGGCTGATAAAGCGGAAGAAGTTGATATTGGAAGCGGTGATAAGCCAAGGCCGACGTTCATCGGTGCAAATTTGCGGCCGGATTTCGGGGGGGAATTTAATTGAGCTTCTCAAAGAACATAAGGATTGCTTCGCACGGGATTACTCGGAGATGCCTAGATTGGATCGTTCCATCGTCGAGCATCGGTTGCCAATCAAGCTTTGGTTTCAAACCGTATAAGCAACCACCCGGAAGATCTACAAGGATGAATTATTGGCCGATGTGAAGAAGGAAATCGAAAGATTACTTGACGCAAACTTCGTTCGGCCATGCAGATATGCGGAGTGGATTTCTAACATCGTCCCTGTGTATAAGAAGAATGGAAAAATGAGGGTTTGCATAGACTTCAGGGACCTGAACAGAGCTACTCCCATGGATGGATACCCGATGCCTATTGCCGATTTGTTGATTGACGCCGCTGCTGGACACAAGGTGATTAGTTTCATGGATGGCAATGCGGGATACAATCAGATCTTCATGGCAATAGATGACATATCAAAGACGGCCTTTAGATGTCCTGGTCATATAGGCCTGTTCGAGTGGATAGTCATGACGTTTGGGTTGAAAAATGCCGGTGCAACCTATCAACGGGCCATGAATTACATTTTTCATGAGTTGATCGGCAAAAGCCGTGGAAATCTACATTGATGGCGTGGTGATCAAGTCCTTAAGTCATGACACCCATCCGGAAGATGTGAAGAAGACCTTGGAGTGCACCGGAAACACGGTTTGAAGATGAATCCAAACAAGTGCGCTTTTGGGGTGTCAGCTGGAGAATTCTTGGGGTTTCTGGTCCACGAAGGGGGAATTGAAGTTGGCAAGAAGAGCATGAAAGCCATTGATGAAGTCGTTCCTCCAACCAACCTCAAGGAATTGCAATCACTGCTCGGCAAGATCAACTTCGTGAGAAGATTCATCTCAAATTTATCACAGAAGGTGTTGCCATTCTCTCCATTGCTGAAGCTAAAGAAAGATCAAAAATTCACATGGGGTGACGAACAACAAAAGGCTTTTGATGAGATCAAGCAGTACATGAAGGAGCCGCCGGTGTTGGTTCCTCCTCAGCTAAACAAGCCTTTCAAGTTGTACGTGGCGGCCGATACCCAAACCATTGGATCGGCCCTTATTCAAGAATTCGAAGGAAAGGAGCGGGTAGTAGCTTATCTTAGCCGAAAACTACTTGATCCCGAAACCGGTGTATTCGGCCGTAGAGAAACCGTGTCTTTGTGTGTACTACTCGTGTACAAAGTTTCGGCACTACTTGTTGAATGCCGAATGCCACCGTATACTCCAAGTTTGATGTGATAAAACATATGTTATCTATGCCAATTTTGAACGGTCGGATTGGCAAGTGGATTCTAGCTTTATCAGAGTTCGAGTTGAAGTTCGAATCGGCAAAAGCCATCAAAGGTCGGGTCATTGCCGATTTTATAACTGAACATCGTGACCCGTCAATTGATCTGCTTGAAATTACCCCTTGGGCATTATTTTTTGATGGGTCATCGTGTGGCAAAGGTGGGGGAGTAGGGATCCTGCTAATTTCGCCCAGAGGTGAGATGTTTGAATTCGCCATTCCTATACAACCCACTGTCACAAATAACCAGGCTGAGTACGAGGCGTTACTTCGAGGGCTTCAATATTTGAGAGAAGCTGGGGCCGTTTCAGTAGAGATCTATGGAGATTCAGAATTGGTAATCAAGCAATTGAACGGCCAATACGAGTGCAGAAGCGAAGCGCTGAGGAGTTACTACGAAGAGTGCAGGGAAATCTTGAAGAGCTTCCCATTGGTAACCCTACAAAGACATTCCTAGAGAGCATAACGAGGAAGCAAACGAGGGCTAGCTCAGAGCGCTTCTGGTTACAAGGAGAGTCAAGAAGCGTTTGCTGCAGAAATGTGTGCACTAGGGGCGGATCTTGCAGAAGATGATTGGAGGAAAGAAATCGTTGATTACTTGAAAGATCCATCCCGAAAAGTCTCTAGGAAACTCAGGTACAAGGCAATTAAGTTCGTTCTTCTGGATGATAATCTGTTCTATAAATCATTAGATGGAGTACTGTCGGGGACCGCCCTAAGGGTCCCCTTAAACAATGGGGGAACCCTCACTTAAACCCCCGCTTCGAAATAAGCTAAGACTGACCATGCAGGTAACTAACCATGCAGGTCGTGGCCCATGCGGTAGGACTCCGGAGGCCCACCAAGGCGGCCCGCCCGGAAGACCCCTCGAGCGGGGCTCCGCCGCCCGAGGGCACGCTCCTCCTCGAAAGGGCTCCGCCCCGTTCGAGGGGCAACCCCCTCCTCGAACAGGTTCCGCCCCGCTCGAGGGGCGACCCTTCCCTCGGCGGTCCCGCCCCGCTCGAGGGCGCGCTCCCCCCTCGAGCGAGTCCCGCCTCGCTCGAGGGTCCGCTCCGCCCTCGGCCGGGGCCCGCCACGCTCACGGGCGCCCCGCACGCGTGCGCCGGCCCCGTACTTGGGCATTTAACGCCCCGACGCCGCGGGGACGGCGCCATCATGCGCCGGGGCTCGCGCCCGTGCCGCCGCACCAACTCCCCGGGGAAGGAGCCCATCCCCGCCCCCGTGGGATGGACCGTGCGGTACGGCCGGTGTCGGTCCCGTGACACCGTGCGCACGCCGCCGTACGGCTAACGCGCCCGACCCTCGAAAGGGGCCGGGCGCACCCTCGACTCCACTTCCCGTGACCCCCGCGGAGTTGGGTGAGGGGCGCTAGGCCGGTGGGTGGCCATCCCGGCCACGCGCGCGCGCGGCCGCCGTACCCACGCGTGCGGGCGCACGCCCCGACTCCGCGGGCGCACGCCCGAACACTGCAGCAACCACTCCGCCACCACAGAGCTCATTGGGAAGGAACGCCGTTCTGCCCGCTCCTGTACCCCGTACCGGTCATCATCAGCACCTCCCTCGAAGCCTATCAGAGGACGCCATCGCCGTCTGCCGCCTCCTACCCTCGAGCCGCCACTGTTCGGGTACGAGGTAGGCCATCATGGCCGGATCGCAGCGTAGATCGTCCGGACGGCCGCCCGCTCTACACCGTAGCACGACGTGCTCCCACACGTAGCTAGGTAGCGCGGCGTGCATGTAACTCGCCGCCCCCTTGGCCTATAAAAGGGGAGGCGAGCCCCCAGCCGCGGGGGACGAGTTCGGAGAAACAAGCATAGTTGTACACAACACACCGCGCACTCACTCTCTCATTCTCCCATAACGTCTCCAGCCACTCACCAGGGACTTGGAAGCCACGCTTCCTCTCCCGCCTTGCTTGTACTTGCCCCACTACAAGCACCCCGGTGCCAAGCAATATAGTGCCACGAGCACACCACTGCTGGACGTACGGCCCCCTAGGCCGGAACCAGGATAAATCCTTGTGTTATTTGTTGCTTAGCATCGACCATTGAGGGATAGACCTAGGCGTTATCTACTGGTTAGTGTCGGGACCATATTCCGCACCGACAGTTGGCGCCCACCGTGGGGCACACGAGCGCCTAAGGTCATTTCGCTAACTCCCTCCATGGTGATCCGTACTGAGTACCGTAGCTCTCGCTACAACATGGGTAGCTCGGACCCTCTTCCGCCGGGTTTGAGATCCGCTTCGGGGACTTGAACTTCCGGGCCACGGGGGAACGGCTATCTCATGCGCCTCACCAACGCGTGAGGGAGCTTCGCGCGCAGCGCGAGGCCGGTCCGCTCGGTCTCCGCCGCACGCACGACCGCGCGCGGCGCTGCGCAGGCACGGATGCCGCGGGCCCGTCAACGCCGCGCGCCGCCGTCGTCGCTGCGGGCTACGCTCACGTCGGGGCGCGGTCCGAGCGGCGGCGGCCGAGCGCGCCGCCGCCCAACGCGGTGCGCCCACCGTCACGGCGACCGCCACCGCCCCGGCGGGACCGTGTGCGGTCTCGGACCACGCATCCCCATTGGCCGCGCGGCGCCACTACGGCCTACAACGCCGGCGTCAACACGACAATGCGCCGGGTTCCTCCCTGGTCGCCACGTCTTCGTCGCCGGGGATCCCGGCACGCCGGCGGCGGACGAGTCGTCTGCGGGCTCCGTCGACACGATGCCACCCGCCAACCGCCATGGGTACGCGGAGTGGGACTTCTCGGTGTGCGGGACCCGGTCGCGTTCGGGCGCTTCCTCGACGCCACGGACTGCGGGTTCGGTCGCTCCGACGACTCCAAGACGCGGGAGCTACGACCCCATGCGGGAATGCGTGCCGTCATCACCAACGACCGGCCAACGCCGCCGGGCGCGGCGGCGCCGGGAGGGGGGGAAGGTCACGCCGGCCCCGGGGGGGCCGCTACACGCCCGGCCGCGGGGCCAAGCGCACCTGCCGGGGCCGACGTCGACGCGCGGCCGGCCCAAGCTCGCGAGCTCGAGGCCAAGGCGCAGGAGTACCGGACGCGTGCGGCTACTCCGTGCCTCGATGGCGGGGGGAGGCCTCCGCGCGCGGCGAACGCGCACGGAGCCGGGCCGGCAAGTCCGCGACCGCCTCAACCCCGTCCCCAACGTCGACAACGCGGATGCTCCGCCGCGGGGCGAGCCAAAAGCTCATCGCCGCCGCAACACCGCCGCGCGCCATGCCGGCACCCTCGACCCCCGAGGGCTCGAGACATGCACCGCGAGGTGCGGACCCTCCTTGAGCAAGCGGCCGTCTAGCGGGCCGAGAGCTCGGCCTCACGCATCCGCCAACGGGGGGGGGACGCGCGGGGGTGATGATCCGGCACCGGGGGGCGAACCCTCGGTGCACGCGGGTCAACTTGCCGACCGGGGGACGCACGCCGGCCAAGGAGCGGCTCCTTGACACACGCGGGGCGGCCGGATGGAGACGCCCGCAACGTCATCAACGCCAGACGCACCAGCAGGGCGGACGCGCGAGCGGCCAGGGGCTACCACCCTCGAAGGGGGTGGACGCTACGACAGGCGGTGAGGATCGCTCCCCAACGCCGCAGCCCCCGGCACCCGTGTGTTCGGCGGGAGATCCGCACGGCGGCGTTCCCCCGGCCGTTTCCGTCAGCCCTCGACAATCGTCAAGTACAACGGGGAGACGGACCCTCGAGTACGGCTCCACGATTACCGCCTGGCCCGTCGGCCCGGGCGGGGCCACCAACGACGAAGTGATCATCCGCAACTTGCCCTTGCATCCGGGCGATGCGGCCGGGACATGGCTCGAGCACTTGCCCCCCGGCCCGGATCCACAACCGGGACGATCTAGTCCACACCTTCGTGGGCAACTTCCGGGCACATACGTGCGCCCCGGGAACTCTGGGATCTACGCTCCCGCACGCGGGGGGGCCGGGCGAGTCGCCGCGGGAATTCATACGGCGCTTCTCCAAGCGCTGCACAGAGCTCCCCAGCGTGGCGCAATCCGAGATCGTGCATGCGTTCCTCGAGGGCACCACGTGGCGGGACCTTGTGCGCGAGGCGGGACGCAGCCCGCCCACGGACTCGAACGAGCCGTTTGACATTGCCACCGGCTTCGCCTCCGGGAGAGGAGGCCGTGGGGGCAATCTTCGACGGCAAGAAGGGCAAGCGCTCTGAGGACACGCCCGCGGAGGGCAGCGGGTCCAAGGAGCCGCGCCGCAACGACAAGCGGGGCAAGAAGGGGGAAGAAGCCGCGCCGCGAGGCGCGCGAGCAAGGGGCGCAACGGTGGCAACGCCGAGGCCCTCGGCTCGTGACCCGGCCCGACGAGGCCCTCGACCGGCTCCTCGAGGCCCGGGGGTGTTCGATGACATGATGAAGAAGCCATGCCCCTACCACAAGACCCCCGTGAATCATACTCTTGAGCAGTGCGACATGCTCAAGAAATTCTACGGCCGTGCCGCCGCGAAGGAGGCAGAAGCCAAGAAGGATGGGGGCGATGGCGACGCGGGTGGTTTCCCCGCCGTCGAAAATGTGTTCCTCATCTTTGGGGGGCCTACTATCGACATGTCGACCCGGCAGCGCAAGAAGGAGCGGCACGAAGTCCTCGCCGCAGAGAGGGCACCTCCGGCCTTTCTCAGGCCGGTCGAAGGATGCCATCACCTTTAGCCGGACGATCACCCAAATCGCATCCCGAACCCGGCCGGAGCCCCCTCGGTGGTCGATCCCATCATTGGGAACGCCCGGTTTTCGAAGGTCCTTATGGACGGAGGCGTAGCCTCAATATCCTCTTCGCGCATACGTTGCGCCCGATGGGGATTGGGCTGGACCAGTGCGGCCCGAAGACGAAGCCGTTTCACGGCATCGCGCCCGGAAAGCGGGGTTCAACCCCTCGGGCGATCGATCTGCCCGTCTGGTTTGGGACCCCCAAGAATTTCCGCAAGGAAACCCTCACATTCGAAGTGGTGGGATTCAAAGGGGCCTACCACGCCATCCTTGGGCGACCATGCTATGCCAAGTTCATGGCAGTCCCCAACTACACGTACCTGAAGATGAAGATGCCGGGTCCAAACGGCGTCATCACCGTCGGGTCGTCGATCGAGCATGCATTCGACTGCGATGTCGAGTGCGTGGAGCATGCGGAAGCACTAGCGCTGGATGAAGCGCTGGTGAACACACTGGAGAAGATGGTCAACGACGACCTCAGCTCCGCCACCAAGCACGTCGGCACGTTCGAGGCCGCCGAGCAAACCAAAGGGGTCCCCCTCGACCCGTCGGCCCCTGAGGGCAAGGCTTTGAGGGTCAGCTCGACCCTCGATCCTAAATAGGAAGCAGTGCTCGTCGACTTCCTCCGCGCCAACGCCGACGTCTTCGCGTGGAGCCCCTCGACATGCCGGGCATCCCGAGGGAGGTCGCCGAGCACTCCCTTGATATCTTGCCTAACGCCCGCGCCGTTCAACCAGCCGGGCCGCGCCGCTTCGACGAGGAGCGGCGACGGGCGATCGGAGGCGGAGCCGCGGAAGCTCCTCGAGGCCGGATTCATCAAGGAAGTGTTCCACCCTACGTGGCTAGCTAATCTCGTGCTTGTAAAAAAAAAAAAAAAATGGGAAGTGGAGGATGTGTATCGACTATACCGATCTCAATAAAGCATGTCCGAAAGTTCCTTTTCCTTTACCACGCATAGATCGATCGTTGATTCCACAAACTCGGGTGTGAACTACTCGTTTCCTTGATGCCTATTCGGGATACCATCAAATAAAAATGAAGGAGTCCGACCAGCTCGCGACTTCGTTCATCACGCCGTTCGGGACGTTCGTTACGTCACGATGCCTTTTGGCCCTCGTAAACGCGGGCGCAACGTACACGGCCGCATGCAGCACGTTTTTGGGGACCATATCGGGCGGACGGTCGAGGTTTACGTCGACGACATCGTCGTCAAGACCAGGAAGGCGGACGACCTGGTCAACGACCTTGGCATCGCATTCAGCTGCCTGCGGGCCAACGGGGTCAAGCTCAACCCCGAAAAATGTGTCTTCGGAGTGCCGCGGGGCATGCTCCTAGGATACATCGTCTCCCAGCGGGGAATCGAGGCCAACCCTGAAAAGGTCGCGGCCCTCGAGCGGATGGGTCCAATTCGGGACCTCAAAGGGGTGCAGAAGGTGTTGGGGTGTCTTGCCGCCCTGAGCCGCTTCGTCTCAAGGCTCGGTGAGAAGGGCCTGCCCCTCTACCGGCTGCTCAAAAAGTACGAGCGCTTCTCTTGGACTGCCGAGGCCCAGGAAGCGCTCGACAAGCAAAGGCGTCTCGACGCACGCCCCAATCCTTACGCCGCCACGAGACCGGCGAACCCCTCCAACTCTACGTGGCCGCAACCACCCGAGTGGTCGCCGCCGTGATCGTCGTGGAGCGCACGGAGGAAGGGCATGCCCTGCCTGTGCAGAGGCCAGTCTACTACATCAGCGAAGTCCTGTCGGACACGAAGACGCGCTACCCCCGTGTCCGGGAAAGCTGTTGTACGCAGTGGTCCTCGCGCGGCGCAAGCTCCGCCACTACTTCGAGGCCCACCCAGTTACGGTGGTCTCTTCCTTCCCGCTAGGAGAGATCATTCGCAACCCCGACGCGGCGGGCAGAATTGCCAAGTGGTCCGTGGAGTTGATGGGCGAAACGCCGCCTACGCTCCCGCTCCGCGCAAGGCCATCAAATCGCAAATCTTAGCCGACTTCGTCGCTGAGTGGACGGACACACAGCTGCCGCCGCCCCAAATTCAAGCAGAGTGCTGGACTCTGTTCTTCGATGGCTCGGTGATGAAGACAGGAGCGGGCGCGGGCCTGCTCTTCGTGTCACCCCTCGGGGAACACATGCGCTACGCGGTGCGCCTCCACTTCCCCGCGTCTAACAATATGGCGGAATACGAGGCCCTCCTCTGCGGCCTCAAGATCGCCATTGAGTTGGGCATCAAGCGCCCGACGTGCGAGGGGATTCGCGGCTCGTGATCGACCAAGTCATGAAGAACGCGAGCCGCCACGACGACAAGATGGAGGCCTACTCGCAAGGCCGTGCGGGCCCTCGAAGACAAATTCTACGGCATCGAGCTTAATCATGTACCCCGCCGTACAACGAGGAAGCGTACGAGCCGGCAAAATTAGCATCCGGCGGATCACCATTCCCCCGAACGTTTTTGCGCGCGCACATCGCGCGCCCACCGGTCACCTTCGAGCCCTACCCCTCGGGTGACGGCGGACCCTCGGGGGCTCCCTCGAATCCAGCGGGTGCGGAACCCATGGAGGAGGACCCCTCGAACGAGGCATACGTGCTCTCCCTTCTCGAGGGGTACGGCTCCCACGAAGTCGATGCGATGGACGTAGAGCCGGCCCCTGTCCAAGCAGATTGGCGGGAAAAGTACACCGCCTGGATCGCTCGAGGGGAGCTCCCTAAAGATCGGGCCGCAGCCAGGCGCATCGCCAGGATGGCCAAATCCTTCACCCTCGTTGACGGCGAGCTGTACAAGCGCGCCGCGTCAGGCATCCTCCAGCGATGCATACCCATCCCCGAGGGGCGCGAGCTCCTACGGGACATCCACGCGGGAATCTGCGGCCACCACGCCGCGCCACGCACCCTCGTTGGCAACGCGTTCCGCCAGCGGCTTCTGTTGGCCTACCGCGGTCGCGACGCCAACGAAATTGTACGCACCTCGCGAAGGGGTGCCGGGTCTACGCCCGCAAGACCAACTTGCCGCCCTCACGCTCTCGCAAACAATCCCCGTAACATGGCCGTTCGCCGTGTGGGGGTTGGACATCGCTCTGGCCCTCGCGGAAGGCGCCGGGGCTTCACCCACCGCCGGTTGCAATTGACAAGTTCTCCAAGTGGGTGGAGGTGCGCCCCATTACGAATTTGAGGGCCGAGCAGGCGGTCACGTTCTTCACGGACATCGTCTACCGCTTTGGAGTGCCAAACTCCATCATCACGTACAACGGGTCCCGGCTCACGGCCGGAAGTTCTTGGAGTTCTCGCGACAAGTTCCACATCCGCGTGGATTGGGCACCGTGGCACACCCACGTACAAACGGCCAAGTGGAACGTGCCAACGGCATGATTCTACAAGGCCTCAAGCCTGCAATTTTCGACCAGCTCAACAAATCGGCCGAAAATGGCTCCAAGAACCGCCAAAGAAATGTGGTGGAGCCTAAGGACCACCCCAAGCAGAGCCACCGGGTTCACCCCGTTTTTCCTAGTCCATGGCGCAGAGGCCGTCCTCCCCACGGATCTGGAGTACGGGTCGCCCAAGGTTCGAGGCTACAACGAGGATGCTAACCAGCGAGCCCGCGAGGACTCGCTGGACCAGCTGGATGAAGTACGCCTCGTGGCGTTGATGCACTCCGCAAGATATCAACAGTCCCTACGGCGCTACCAAGCACGCAAGATACGTCGCGGAGGATTTCGCCGAGGGGGACTTGGTCCTAAGGCTACGCCAAGACAATCGAGGGCGCCACAAGCTATCGCCCCCATGGGAGGGACCCTACGTCGTGGTGAAGGTGCTCAAACCGGCACGTACAAGCCGGCCAACGAGGACGGCGAAGAACTCACCAACGCTTGGAACATCCAACGCCTACGTCGCTTCTACCCTTAGCTAGGATTTCCAAGTATTTTTCGTTGTACAAACACACGGCCAACGCCCCAGCTTGGTGTCACCTTTGTAAATACTCCAAGTATAATAAAAGGGCAACTCCGGCTTTCCCCCGAAAACCCAAGTTACCCTCGGGGGCTACCGCGGGGGCACCCCCCCCCAAAATGGTCCCATTTTTTCGCGCAAAAAACGTAACAACACGCGCTAAGTTTGTTCCCCACTTCAACCTCGAGCCATGATTCGAACAGGGCGTAGGCGGCACAACGGAAGGAACGTGCGAGCCAGAGACAGCCCACGCCGCGCGGCTAAGGCCCGTCTCTCTCGCCTCCAACCCAGCGGGCCCCTGCGAAAAGCGAACTCCCCTAACTAGAATCTACTCAGGAAGAAGAAGAAGCAAAAAGCGCAATAATCAAACGGTTTCATTTACAAATGAACCGCCCGTGTTCACGAAATGACTTGTTTATTTACAAAGAGGCCACGAGGCCGTAACTCGATACACATAAACAAAAAAAAAACGGGGCCTAGCGCCCGTGTGCTTTCGTGCGGGCGGAGCGGCGGCATCGGCGGCATCCGGGAAGAGGAACTCTTCGAAGGCCTCGGCGAGCGACCCGCGGCGCCGCAGCAACAAGCGCGTCCGCGCGCTCCATGGCCACCTCGGCCTCGACGCCCTCGGGCACGATGTAGCCCCTCCGCCACCGCCTCGAGGTTGACCTCGTAGTGGGATCGCACCACTCCGAGGGCCTTCCGCACGCCTAGTGCAACGCCGGGCGCATCCGCTCCATGACGTGGCCGCCGAGGGCGCGCAGCGACCGGCCGGCCGAGTCGCCGGCCCGGGCTTCGCCTTCCTCGACGACGCGGCAGTTTCAAGGGCCGCGCCGCGCGGCCCCCGGCAGCCTCCCGCTCGCAGGAGTTGTAGGAAGCGCCGCAGGCTCCCCGGCCCGCCGGCGCGTGCCCCAAGGCAAGGCGCAAGCCCTCGGAAGCAACAAGACGACGAGAAATCGAAAGGGGGAAACTAACCCTCTAAAGCAAGAATTAACAAGTAGGGTCAAATGGTAACTTACCCTCGACTTGTCTCCTCCCCAGGTCGAGGTCGTGGCGCGCGGACTCAAGCGCCGCTTCGAGGCGCTGGATGGTCTCGCCTTGCTCGACGAGGGCCATCTCCCCGACCGGCACCGCTAACACCGAGCGCCGCCGCCTCGTCCTCAACCTTGGAGAACGTGGCGTTCCGCTCCTCCGGGGCCGACCCTCTCTCTCCGCCGCCGCGCGCGCGACGCGCTCCCCGCTCCGGGCCGGCCGCCGGCGCCGCCAAGGGCAGCCCCCCGCTCCCCGCCGGAGCCGCTCCTCGCCCCCGGCGGCGACGCGCGCTCCGCCGGAGCCGCCCCTCGCGGGCGACGAGGGCCGCGGCCCTGGCGTCGAGGGCAGCCCTCGCATCGCCGGCCTCCTTGGCGCCGCTCCGGCTCACCCCGCGCGCCCGCCTCCCCCCGCCCGCGCCGGCCGCGCCCGCGCCCCCACGAGCGACGGCGAGCTCCCGGGGCCCCGCGCGAGCGGTGGCCACCTCCGCCCTTCCGTGTGGCGGCCGCCGTCCGCGTCTCGTCCGAGGGTCCTCGCGCGCGCCGCCGGCGCCCTCGCCGCGATCGACGAGGGCCGCGCGGATCCGCTCGAGACCTCGGTGACGCGCCGTGCCTTGGCCCCGAGCTCTCGGGGAGCACGTCGCACCACACCATTGCCCGCACACCGCCCGCCGCCCCGCGTCCCCGGGAGAGCATCCGCAAGCGCGTCGAAAGCGCCGCATCGCTCCCGAGCCGACGTGGCCTCGGCGTTCACCTCGGTCGAACGCGCCGTACTTGTCACGAGCGCGGCGTCGAGCTCCCGGCATCCACACATCGATCCCCCTGAGTGTCAAAGCTCGAAGGCGGCACTCGAAAACGAAAGAGAGACAAGCAACCGTGGCTCCGTCCCGGAAGACGATCCAGTGTCGGCCGCCGTAGACCCGCGCCGCCCCCGCTCAACGCGCGGCCGAGCGTGGCGCCGTGGCTCCGAGCTCACCCCGCAGCCTCGGCCCTCCCCGGGCGCGCAAACGTCGGGGTCTCCCACGGCCCCCTCCACCTCGGCGTGGCGGCCGCGTGGGAGGACGAGGCCTCGGCATCGTGCCCTCGGCCCCCCACTATCATGTGACCTCCCGTGCCGCTCACGAGGGCCCCCTCCCGGGGTCCGGGGAGTTCGCGGGCCGCCCGGCCGATCGGCCCCACCTGGGCGGCGGGGAGTCATCTCGAGAGCTCCACCACCTCCGCCCTCGAAGACCGCCGGCGGGGAGGAGCCGCCCGCTCCGCCCCGCCGCCGGCGCCTCCGCCTCGCGCCTCCGCGGCCACGGCGCTCATCGTGGCGCCGGCCGCCGCCACCTCCGCCCGTGCCGCCGCATCCGCGGCGCCCCCGCAAAGCTGCGCCCGCTCCGCCCCCGCAAAGGGGCGACCACCGCGGGCGGCACCTCCACCGTGGCCACCGCCGTGGCCCCGCGCCTCCGTGGCGACCGCGCCGCCGCCCCCCGCGACCCCCCTCGGCCGCGCCGGGCGGCCGATCCGCCCTGGTCGGCTCCTCGAGGCCCCGCCCGGCCTTGTGAGCTCGTGCCCGCCGCCGCGCCCCGTCCCCGGGCGCGACCCCTCGACGAGCGCCGGGGCCGGTGGGGATTGACGCGGCCGTCCCTCGTGAGGACCTTGGCTCGGGCAAGAGGGGGGGGACGGTCGCTGGCACCGCCCTCGCGCAAACACGAACGGGAGGGTTAGAACATCTAATCGCCAACACACCGAAGCCAAACGAAGGAAGAGAGGCCCCTTACCTCGCGGAGGAAAAGGCCCGCTTCCTTTTCCTTGAGGCCTTCGACGAGGCCGGCGCGCAGCCGCCGCGCCCGACGCGACGCCTCCCGACGGCGCCGCCGCACGCGCACACGCCCCGCCTCGCGCGAGGGCGCGCCCCCGATGCCACACCTCCTGGGGACGCCGGCGAGGCGCGGGGGGCGCCGCCCGCGCGCGGGCACGCCTCCCCGACGCGCCCTCGACGACGACGCCCGCGCGGACGCGCTCCCGCCACGCGCGGGCACGCGGACGCGCGCGCCCGCACGTCCGCCGCCGCGCGTGCCTCCACCCCGCACGCGCCGCACCCCCCGCGCGCGCGTGCCGCCCCCGACGATGACTTGCTCGACGCGCGGCGCCGCGCGCCCCGCCCCGTACGAAGCCACCCCCGACGCCGGCGGATCCGCGGACGGGGCGAGGGCAAAGCGCGACCGTCCGAGGGGCCCTCCCCCTCGGACTCTTCTCCCTCCTCGTCCCGCTCCGAGGACGAGGGCTCCTCGATGTCCGGGGAGGAGAGCTCCCGGGGGCCTCCGCCGCCGTACTCCGGACCGTGCGTCGCGGCCGCGCTTGGCGCCGCCTTGCGTGCTCCCTCCTCGCGCGCCGCCCTCGCCCCCCGCCGCTCCCGCCGCGCCGCCCGCCGAGCACGGAGCCCCGGGGTGGGCGGACCCGACTTGGCGGCGTTGAACCGCACCAAATCGCGCGTGAGAGAGACAATGGCGCGTCGAAAATAAAGACAAGACCAAGGACAAAAAATAGAACCAAAAACCACACTCACCAACGGGCCGGTGGGGAGCATCTCGATATCCCACCTGGGTCCGACCCGCGTGCGCCCGCGTCCGTGTCGACGGGCGCTCCGCGCCGTGTGCGCGCACGCGCCGCCCGCCGGCGGCAAGCGTGGGGAGCATCCGCGACCTCGCCGTCGACGGGGTTGGCCGCCTCCGTCATCTCGAAGATGCAAGAGGGGCCTTCTCCATCAACGGCACGACCCGCCGGTGGTGGAGGAAGGCGAGGGGACGCCCATCGCGTTGAGCCTCCTTCGCCGGCCCGCGTCGCAGGCGCTGAGGATCGCGACTCTTGCCGCCCGATGATCGTCGAGGGGCAGCTCGCAGCTCAGTGGAGTCCCGCCTATTTCTGAACACCGCCCAAGTGTAGGGAGGGGAGGCCGGGCTCGGCGTTGCGTTAGGAAAAACCATCCCCGCTCCCTGTACCGGCGTTGTTCGTCGTCATGGTGCTGTGGATGTAGGAGTTTTTGAGCCGCCCCCGGCGCCGCCAGCGACATCCCGCCGGCCGCGCACCGCGCGGCGGGGCCCTCTGCCTCCGACGTGGGCCGCGTGATGAGCTCCCTCGCGGAAGAGGTGTACCCGCAGCTCCCAACCGACCGGATCCCTGTGTACCCTTCGCGTACGCCCACGAACGTGGCCGCCCGCGAGATAAGGCAGCGAAATTGTGCAGCCTCCACTCTCGAGAGTGGTAGCACAATGCCCGCATGAATGTGCTTCGCCGGCGCGTTGAATCCGCGCTCGTGGTAGCCGAGGAAGCTCACCACGAATCCCTCCGGGCGGGTTGGGCTCCAAGATGCGGCCGCCACGGCACGATCCACTCTCCGCCGGCGCCTCTTCTTTCGTTGGCCGACAACCGGGCCGGCCGCGACCAACTCGCCTGTGGCGAGCTCGGTCACGGCCGACCTCTCTCCTGTGCGCACGGCTCCCGTAGACCCCGACCTAAGCCGAGGCTGCGCCATAAGGGAGGACGAACAAAAAGTAAAGGGCCGAGGACAAGGAAGCGAGAAAAAGCTCGCAAGCACCCAGGCCCGCGCGACAGCGCAAGAGTGAGGTGAAGGCGAAGGGACTCGAGGACCGGAAACGGGGGGCAGCCAAGGTAAAAACCGCCGTCCCTTCCTCCCCGCAGTTTTATAGGCAGCGGGCGGATCCTCCGGAGCGGACGCCCCGCCGGCATTAACTGCAGGAACCTTTCCGTCGCATCGACTGGCGGGCCCCACCACAACCGCAGCAGTTCTAACACTGCAGGCGGGTCATCATTACGGCGAGACCGCAAAGAACCAGGCAAAACCGTCACGTCCGCCGCCACGCCGCCCACCAGAGCGCGCCGGCCGCCGGCCGCAACGCCTAAAAAGGCGCGCCCGCGGGCCGCAAAACCGCGGCCACGACCGCAAGGCGATTAAATGCTCCGGCCCCTTGCCAAGCAAGGAGAGCCCCTCGAGCGAGGCGAACCCCTCGCCGAAACAAAGGCGACCCTCGATGGGATTTCGCCGTGAGAGAGCCGCCCGGACCCGCCTCGATGTAGGGGAGGGTGACCACCGGCGGCACCCATGCCACGTAGAACCCGCGAGCTGCGCATGACCCTCAACTCGAAACAAGGCGACCTCGATGGGATATCAGCGTGAGAAAGTCGGCCCCGGACCCGCCGACGGTGAGCAAGACCACCGGCGGCACCCATGCCACGTAGGACCCCGAGCGGCGTGACCCCCAACTCGAGACGCATGTCGAACCCTTCCGAAAGAAGGCACGCGCGTAAGGGGATCGCCCAGGGTCCACGCGTGAAATAGAGCGACACCGAAAGCACTCATACCGCGCCACGCCGCTCAACAAGCACCGAGGACCTGCACGCCTGCACCGACGGGGCCGCAAAACGCGAAAAGACGGCCGGCCCATGCACGCCCCGCACGGCCTTTACCGATCGGGGTTCGAAGCCCGACCTCGACCGTGGTCTTGGGTCAGCGCCCAGACCGCGTAGTTAGGGACGACGAGGGCACGCGCATTCGAGCCGTTCCTCGAGCCCGTCGGCTCGAGGGTGCCCCACATGTCGTGTTCGAGAGCCGCCGAGGGCAGCCGCCTAGCCGGGGGATCCCACCGAGGAGAGCTTCCGCGCCCCCGTCCCTAGCGACCCGGACCGAGCCCCACCTCTTAGCAAACCCACGCAAGCGCTTCCATGGACGTGTCTCCGACCGCGTGTACCTCACCCTTATCGAACGGGCATGGACGCCACTCTGAACCACCCGCTTGTGCGGTGCCTCGATGAGGAATCCGCGATTCGCCACCCGCCCGATGGGAGTCGTGGAAACCTCACCCTCCGTCCCGCGGAGGGACGGCGAGGGCGCGTGGTGAATGGAACAAGTCGTCAAAGCCCGACCCGATCGCCGAACGGGCCAAGGCTCGAGGCTTGACGCACGGCTACACCTCCTCCGAGATTGCACCCGCCGAGACAAAGGACAGGGGAGCGTGCACCCCCGATGCCGCCGAAATACCGCCGATGCCCGCTGGCATGTGCCACGCTCTTTCCGACCGAATTGCTCGCGGATAACCCCCGCAGCGAGAGCCCACACCTTCACCAAATGGGTCGAGGCAATCCCACCGAAGAAGGTGACGTCGTAAAACATGATCGAATTCGTCAAGGAACACATCATCTATCGATTTGGGATCCCTCGTACGATTACCACCGACCAAGGGGCACAATTCGTGTCGTTGGAGTTCGTAGACTTTGCCGAAAGCATGGGAATCAAATTGTTTAATTCTTCTCCATATTATGCCCAAGCTAATGGTCAAGGTGAGGCTTCTAATAAGATCATGATCAAGCTGATACGTAAGAAGATCGATCGTGAAGCCAAGAAGGTGGCATTCGGTACCAAATAAGCGCTATGGGCGACGATGGCCCCCCATGGAGCTACAAAGACGTCTCCTTACGAGTTGGTTTACGGGCATCACGCAATCCTCGCCTTGGGAAGTACAATCGACTCAAGGAGAGAGTGGTGCCGCAAAACGAGTTGAGCTCCAAGGATTACGTTGGACTAATGATGGATGAACTAGAAGATTTGCATGATCCGTCTCGTGGCCCCGGAGAACATCGAGAAAACAACCGGCGGTTGCCAAATACTATAATAAGAAGGTAAAAGCAAGGCAATTTGCAAAAGGCGATCTAGTTTGAAAGCGCTATTGCCGATTGGAACCAAATAAGCGTTGAATTCGGGCAAATGGTCCCCTAACCGGGAGGGACCTTTTCGTGTGGTCGCATGCGTCCGGTAATGCATACATATTGAAGACTTTGCTAGGGAAGAATTTTCCGCTGCAATAATGTAAGATATCCAAGAAATATTATCCTAGCATTTGTGATCGATCGATGATTACACACATCCGGCACACAAGAAATAGCCGCGCTCAAGAATGAGGCCGCCTTCGTAACAAAATCCATGAACAAGAGAGAATGGCCGTGCTTGGATGTATTGCCCTTAGCTCAAAATTACATTACAACCGTTCGTAGGACTACGTCTAACAACCCCAGGTCGATCCTCGAGGAGGAGGGAAGCAAGGCGGGCGAAGAAGCGAAAGTAAGATACAATCTTTCTTTAATTCTTCGCCGCTCCCTCTTCAGCTTGCTCCGTGACCACCGTGACAAGAACTCCGGAACGCACGGGGGTGACCATGGTTGGCAGCCTCCACCAAGCTATCCCAAGCCGTCTTCAGGTTGTTGTACCTGTCAGAGACATCTAAAGCGGAGGAATCAAGAGTAGGGGCAAAAAATCCAAGTGCAAGCACGAGGTCAAGAAGGAGTCAGGAACATTTACCTCCCCTACTAATGCCTGCAGGGCCATGCGACGCTCGCGCTCGGCTTGGCAACGGCGATGTCCCCGAGGCCGTGCTCCGTGGTGGGGCCGACGCTGCGCGGCGCAGCCGATGGCTGGTCCTCTGTTCGGTGCGTGGCATCCTCTCGCTCTTCGATGGAGGAATCGAGGAGATGTACTCTGGGGCACATCTTCGGGTCCCGATGACTTCTTCGGAAGCAACCGCGTCGAAAAGAATGAGAGGAAAAACATGAAGCGCAAGATCATGCGGAGAACAAGGAGTGCATCAAGAAAGAACTCACTTCCGAATCGTGCGCTCCTTGATGAGCCGCTCTCCCGAGGTTGTTTACCCTTGTCCATGGCGTTAGTTTTCTCCTTAGGAGGCGTGGGAAGAGAGGAGAAATGATGGATGAGTGCGCGAGTGGATTTGCAGAGCACCCCGCAGGTTATTTTATTGACCGGAGAGGCGCATTGGGAGTGATGACTAGCCAGTACACACGGCTGGAATACCAAGTGGCAGGGTTTTCTACCAAGTGCGAAGGGTTTTCTCTTGAACAAGCAGTTTATGGATTGCCGAACCTGATCCTTCCGTGGATTTTGCACCAAGGGGCGCTTGTTCTCAGCGTTCGCTAAAGATAGTTCCCCTGATGCATTCAAAGAAAACAAAATTCGCAGATGCAAAATGCAAAGGGAGTCATCACAACAGGTGCAAAACTTCAAAAGTTCTTCATCTATTGCCGATATTTACACATCCCTAGCAATCTGTTCAAGAGCCTGCTCTAGCCGCATTTATCGGGGATGAGTACGCAATGGCGTCGCCATGGCCATCAAGGCACTCAGGATGAGCTCGATCTCCTCGATGTCCCTCCCGGCGCGCCGCCCTGGGGCCGCGCGGCTCCGGGGTGGAGAAGTCGACATCCGTGTGCGTCGCTGGCGTGCGCCCAGGCCCAAGGTGGTGCCTGGGGACGGACGCCGGTGGGACAGCCCACCCCATCAACGCGGCGCTCCACCGCGGCAAGGCGCTCCACCGGTGTATTGCCGAGGGCGTTCACCTCTCGGCCGCCTGCTCCACCAGCTCCTTCGGGGCCGGGTTGGAGCTCCGCGTCGCTGCCACAAGAAGCAAGAAGAAAAGATTAGCGCTAAAAGCCTAGTGGAATCAAGAACTAATCTCAAAGCCGTACCGTCAATGGTTTCCGTTGTACCGCCACCGCGCCTCGGTCCTCCCACTCTAGCTCGGCTATGCCCGCTTCTTGAGACGTCCTCCGCCACGCCGGACGCCTAGCTCTTCTTTGAAGCGGATGGCGCCTTTCTTCCCCCGTACGGCACGGGAGTGGGCTACTCCGACTCCGAGGAGTCATCTCGGGGAGGGGCCGGAGCCGGGGCCGCGCACGAGGCGGATTCCACCGAATCAATCTGAAAAAAAGGGGGTGATCGTCGTGGCAAAGAAGATCAAGAATAGAATCAAAGAGGAGAGATCGACGATCATCACCGCGCGCATCAAGGCTGCCTTTTACTGGCCGGGAGGCGCTATGGCGGCTGAGGCGCGCACCATTGTGGTTTGGGATGTGCACCGTTTGCAAAAAGGGCTAAAGATTGGCAAAGATTCGAGAGCTAGAAGGCCTCGGTGGAGAGCTGGGGAGGCACCTATGGTAACATTTATGTGCCTGGTAGGATGAATCGTGGCTTCGAGTCGTGGCTGAGGATCGTGGCGCATATCCCAAGAAAATCTACAGGAAAGGCTTTGACCGCCCCGCCGACGGTCGCTGACTTCTGTGGGCCGAGCCGCGTGCGCTTGATTGGTTCGCTATAGAAAATCGAAGTGCCGTTCGGGAGTTGGCGTTTCAATTTCTACCAATGGGTCGTTCAAGATTATATTTGAAAGTGCGTTTAAGAAAGGAAACAGAGTGCAAGAAGATATTACAAGAACGACTAATTCAGTTATGCATCAATAAGGATATTCAAGCATTCAGAAGTTTTGCAATCACACTACGAGCACTGGATGTTATCGATGGGAATTGTCCAGTTGTGCCTCCGGCAATCCTTTTGGGTACCCCATAAATCGGGCCGAGTTCTCGCATCGCATCGCTCTATCTTGGTGATAGCCGATTTTGCTTCCGCTGGGTCTTTGCTATCAATCCAGAAGTTCGGCTATTTTTCTTTATCGCCCTCTATCTCCGCCGACGTGCTTCTCGCCTCTCGCTTCTAGAGCGGCTTTCCCCGGCAATCTTCGTATCATAAGAAGCCCGCAAGTTAGCCAATGCATCCTTGTGGCTCTTGGGCTTGGGATTGTGCCCCGTTCATAGCGTGTTCGCATCGCTTCCTCGTTCAATGGCCGCGTGGAGCGCAATTTCCTCCAAGCGCGCCTTACGGGTGCATAAAGGGTTTCTAAGCCATAAACGGATGATAGAGAAGCTTTGATGTCTTCAGGAAGTTCTTGGCTGATAGATTCAAACATCTCTTCGAAGCGATGGAGATCATTGAACTGATCTTGAACATCTTTTTCTAGCCAGGCAGCGATTTCTTTGAGCTTTGACAAGATTATCCGTAGAGGCCTGGTATACTCTTCCATCACCTCAATGTTCGGATTGCTCTCTAATGGGCGGTGCTTCTGATGATGATGGAGCCTCATCCCAGAAACAACATTGCCGAAATAAGAATGCTAAATATTGAGGTACCAGAATTAAATGCAGGTGGATACCTCATGGATGGTTTCTTGAGCAGGGGCGATCCCAGGTGAAGGAGATGCTCCAGGTAAAGCCGAAACTTCCAAGCTGAGAGGTGCCGATGCGGCTACTAGCAGCTCATGAGTTTCTGGCTGAAGAAGAGTCGGGTCTGCTTCTGTTGGGTTGGTTATCTCTGCTTGGCCAACAGGTGATGGCACCCTTGGAGAACTTATTGGCTCCGAAGAGTTGGGAGATCTATCTCCTAGAGAATTTATTGCTTCTGTATGTGATGAAGATGAGATCTCCACTGGATGGGTAATTCAACCCTGGATGGACTCGCTTGTTGGACCACTGGAACATCTACAAGCTGTCCTTCCATGGCTTCTTCTGCAAATGTCAAATTGAAAGGGTAACAGCGTTGCTCATCCTTAAGGAAGAACAAGAGAGGTCATAACAAGGATGGGGCATTGGCAAGGTGTACCGGTTCTCAAGGCCGCCGGGACTCGGGGTCCGAAATGCACAATGATATGAGTCATCAAGAACGTAATGGCCCGGGTAATCAAGAAGGCAGCTGTGGTTTTACCTCAACAAGCACTTTCGAGCGCTCTTCTCCTTTTAGCACTTGGAGGAGCACCGATGCGGTGCCTTGCCTCCTATCTCAAAGAAGGCTAGGAAAGGCCGGGATCCGTGGTAGCATCGGCCATTAGTTGGTGCTAGTAGTTGTGGATTTGAATCCAAGAAGCCGAAATTGGGCCTTCGCATTGTAAGCAATTACCCTGGCTCGAGGGGCAGGCACCGTGTTCTGTGGACGAGAAGATGAAGGTCAGGACCATGAATAAAGAAGACATGTCTGATCCAAAGGCTCATTGTATTACCTCTGAAGTCGGCAGGAAGTCAGGCACCAACTCGCATGTGTAATACATGAACAAATGCTCACCGAAGATGTGATCGTGGAATTCTTGCCACCAGGAGTCAAAGGTGGGGTGAGCTATGGTTGTGGGCATGAAAGGACATGTGTAGACAAGTGGGGCCGCACTCATAGTTGAAAACTCTCGTCGCCCGCATCAGCTCTTTGATTTCCTCTCTCGGGTTTGAGGAATTCATGCAGGAACAATCTTGGGGGCATCTCTGCCGCATCCAAGTCGTTCTGGCCATTACATTAGGCCGATAGTACTCATAAGTGTCGACATCTCCGCTCTTCCTCCATTGAACTCTACTTCTGTGCGCATGCATGGGCGGATTATGATATTAAGGATCTCCAAGAATCTCCCATCTTGATGGCCGGGCTCGAAAGAGAATTCAACAGGGAAGGTCAAGGTGTCGTTGCCCAAATAAGGAAGCCAGAGAGGATTGGGGAAACCTTTAAAGAATAGCTCAAGAACTGGCTGATGTTCCCGTCAACGAGGACAAGCAGAGGCCGCTTCTCCGTAATTGGCATCCTCTCGGTAGCTTGGGGTTCTCCTTCGTGGTGATTGGACAAGGGGGAAGAACCGGAGTTCAAGTCGACACCGATGATCTGATGCATGTGGAGCTGCAGCCACATTTGAACGAACCACCAAGGGCCGTTGACACATGATATTCTTTTCGCTAGTATACATCTGAGTAACAATTTGGTGAAGCATGTGGTATACACTGCCGAGGAAGAATTTTCCAAGAGGGAGGCGGTTGCCACCGGCCAAATGAGATGCCATCACGATATGGTTCAAGGTGGGCTCGTTGGCTTTCCCAATGTACACAAATCGTTACGCCCACATAATTCAAGAATGCTCGTATTCAACGGCACCCGGGGGATTGTCCTTCATGTGTTTCAAGATGTACCGCTTGTATCCGTTCCCCGGCTTCACCCCTCGTCTCGCCGTGAGGAATTTTTGAAATTCCAAGGCCGAATAGATCCCGTAATGTCAAGGCCGGTGATCATATATACATCGGCCAAGGTGGGAGACATCGACCGTGGCCAAAAAGGAAGGCGTTGACGCCGTTTGACCAAAAGTGGCGGTGCCGCTACCGAAGATCTTCGTTCTTGGGGGTCTCGCCCACGGATAGCTCCAAGCACCGGGCAATACGGAGGGCATCCAGGTTGGTCAATCCACTCTTATCCGCAAGAATCCTCCGATACCAAGTCTTCCGAACCCCGCAATTGGAGGTAAAGGCCGATTCTTGAACGCATCTTGCCACCGAGAAGGTGGAGACAAAGTCGCTTTGAAGGGGATTCTCCGAGATTCGCCGGCAATGAAATCTCGAGGGTCGGGATTCCCTACGGGACCAAGGTAATAAGACCTCGAATTGGCCTCGGTGCGAATCAAAAGTTCGGTGGAAGGCTCCCGGAAGAAAGCGGAAAAGAAAATCTCGGGTAAAATTGAAAACCTAATGCCGAACAAGGTTTGCGGGGGATAAATTTACACCCGAGCATCTTGGTTCCGAGTCGCCATTGGAGGTTCGAGCTCGGAATGGGGAGATCTAGGGTTGGATCCAGATGAAGATTCCGGCGGATTGCGAAGAACAGGTATTGACAGATTTGATTCGAAGATTCTTGGCTGGAGTCAATTGTGGAACAAAATTACTTTTATCCCACAATTGAAGGGGCATGTGTTAACACCAAAATTTGGTAAGGAGTCCGACCGTGGGTCCGGTTCGAAAAAAGAGTCCGTCCGGTGGAAGGAAGGATATTTTCGAGAGATTTTCGGCAAAGAGATCTCGCGGTCGGCTATTTGCTCCGGTTCGGCAAAGGAACAAGAGAGCCGATTTTGCGGGATTGGACGGTGACGTGGCTCAATCAGGGGAAACGAATGGATGGGTAGGCGATCGAGCTTAGTTAGGCAACGAATCCATTCGCAGTTGTACTTAACAGGGTATAAATACAACCCCTGAATGTATGTAACAGACATAATCATTCTTCAATATACACCGGCATTACGCCAAACCCTAGAGTCCTTGTCGTGTCGTCGAGTTCTTCGAGAGGGCCAATCGATCCGTCGACCTCCGTGAGTATTGGCAACCTTGTATCATGTCTAGTATCATGCGGTGGATTTAGATCTGATGCAAGTAGTCTTGCTACCATGCTTCGTCTCATGCGGTAGATTCAAGCTTGGTTCAAGAAGGTTTCTTGTTGGATCATGAGCTATGCGGTAGGCTAAGATCTGGCTTGAAGCTAGTTATCGGCTCTATTGGATTTTGGCAAGATCCAATAGATTCATTAAGTTACCTCGTGTTATCTTGAGTTTTACTTTATGTTTTAATTCATGTAACACATCTTTGCCCAATCTAGATGGGTTTGGATCGGCTATATCTCTTTTATGATCCTTGTTCGAGCAGGTTTCGTGTTTTAACACGTGGATCTTATGCTTTCCGATAGCCGAAACCGAATCGATCTAGGTTGTTACGTGTTGCGGGTTCAAGCTTGCTATGTTCGTATAAATCTTGAAAGAACCGGGTATCATGCGGTAGATGCAGGTTTTTGGGTTGCTTTGGAGCTAGTCATCCGGTGGATTAGATTCCCAAATCGGCTCCGATAGATTTATTCACGTGGTAATGTTTGTTCCTTCTTCATGGACCCCGAATCGCCACTGCTCACCCGCATTCGGTTATGTTTCTTCACGAGTAGATCACGTGCGTTATTTATGTTTTAAATGATACGTGCTTTTAGCTTTCCATACTTAGATTGTATCATGCGGTGGATAGATCTATTTGTGGAAAGTGGTACGGTTTTTCATGCAAGTTGTATCATGCGGTGGATAGATTTGTTTGATATCGTACCCGACGGATCTTAAAGTAACTAGACATGCGGTAGACTAGTGCTTTGGATCTATGCATGCTTATTTAATACATGATCATGTCCGTGCTTTGCTTTATTTATTTAATGTTAATCTTCATGGGGATCGGTCATAACTTTGCGCATGCATCTTTGTTTATACAAAGACCGATCGCTGTCACGCTTACGTCATCCATTCGGCAATGTTATTTTTCCCTTTTTGTGGTTTCCCGAATGGTCGTGGATCTCTGGCAGATAGCTTTTCGTAGCTATGTGTCATCTCATCTGGCTCTTTAGCCGTAAATATGGAAGCGTCGGTACCACCCAGGCAAGTTCCAAGCTTTGATATCTAACTGCCTTATCTTTTGTTAATTTTCAGGAAAAATTGACTGGCACGTCATTTGCTCTCTGCGCGTGTGAAGCCAGCTTTGTTCGGCTTGCTGTGTGATTGGCGTTGAGTGCACTTTTCGCGTCAACACACTTTTTGGCACGCCTGGTGGGACCACAGCCGAATTGGTTCAAGATGCCTGAAATCTCAGACCTCATGGATGTCAACATCGAAGAGCTTTCTCCAGAGCAGCAGCAGCAGCTCCAAGACGCCGTGAACCAGTTTCAGCAAAAGTGTCTCATGTCGTTTAAGAAGAATAGAAGTGGTGTCTCGTATCTTAAGAATGAAATGCCTAGAGTGCTGCTGCCGGGAGAGAGCGATGCCACATCCCAGCAGGAAAAGGAGGAATGCGCGCGCGTATTCCAAGAATCAGCAGACTACATGCACGCCAAGCACAACAAGGCTTTCCTCGGGTCGCTCCAGCAGATGATGGTAGCCATCTTTGGCCCGGGCATGGAGCAAGCGTTCGGGAAGGCGCCCGTCCAGAAGAGCACCGTGGAGCTGGGTGAATCAAGCTCTCAGCCGCCGCTACGGAGCCGCCCCACAGCAGCCTCCTCCTCGCAGCTCCGAAGCCAAGCATTCCAACCTCCTCCGCAGGCGCCGGGGGCGGCCGGGCCGGGCCCCCGTTGCAAGCTTCGGGGAAGTCGCCCAATCCCCGCCGCCACCACGGAGCAAAGACAGTCGGCCCCGTGCAACGGCTCGAATCCGTACCAGCCTACGTACGGAGACCTAGCGTTCGGCTCGTCTGGGCCCCACTTGATCCCGGTCGGAGAATTGCTCCGTCGACCAACTGGCTCCAGAAGAATTTGTACGGCGGTGGTTATCATGAAGTGGGAACCTACGGAGCGTTCGACGCCTTCCCGCACCCAGGGTATGCACCAGCTGCGGGCGCACAAGAAGATGACGCCCTAGCGCGCAAGATGGCCGAATTGATGCAAAATCAGCCGGCCTCAAGCCAAAGATGCAGGGCCCCACCTATAGGCCGCCGTTCCCAGAGTGGTACTATAACGTGCTCTTGCCGCCGAGGGTGAAGCCGCCAACGGAATTCACAAAGTTCTCGGGGCAGGACGAGACAAGCACGGTCGAGCACATCGCCCGTTACCTCATGCAACTTGGGGAATGCTCGGCCGAGGAGTCGTTTAGGGTTCGCTACTTCCCCGCCTCGCTGACAGGTCCAGCTTTTCAGTGGTTCTCGTCCCTGCCACCTGAATCACTGGCTAGATGGAAGGATTTGGAGCGTAAATTCCACGCTCATTATTTCAGCGGCAGCTCCGAGAAGAAGCTGATTGATCTAGCCACCCTGAAGCAAAGGCACAGTGAAACGCCGCTGGAGTTTCTTAGAAGATTCAGGGAAGTCAAAGGCATGTGCTTCTCGCTGAACTTGCCAGATGATCAGCTGGCTGACATGGCCGTCGCCGGATGTTGCCGGCCGTGCGCGAGAAGCTATTTGGGATGGAGTTTGAGAACCCGGCCGCCTATCACGATGTTGTCTCCGATGAGCAATCGGGCATATGGCCTCAAAAAGGACCCCAAATTTGGCAAGCAAGACGACGTCGCCGACATCTACAACCGCCCCCGGACAAAGCTGATCTGTTCGAGGATTCTGAGGACGAATTGGATGTAGCTGCAGCGGAGATCATGTGGGGCAAGGAGCCCTTGACAATGAATCAGCGCTGGGTCAAGCAGACCAAAGGGACTTATGACTTTGACATCACGAAGGCTGATAAGTTGTTTGAGCTCTTAGTGAAAGAAGGCCGAATCAAGCTGCTTGAGGGGCATTCTATGCTTCGGCCCGATGGAGTTAAAGCGAAACGTTACTGCGGCTTCCATGACAGGGATTCGCACTCCATCAACGATTGCGGTGGTCTTCGAGATGAGGATCCGTAAGGCCATCCAGGAGGGACACCTCAAGTTCGATAACAAGATGAAGCTGGATGGCCACCCCTTTCCTCAGAACATGCTCGGCTTTTCTGTCAATGTGATAACAGCCGAGGAGAAGGGAAAGGTCAAGGTCCTGACCTCAACCAGGTCCAAGCAAGGTGGAGCAGTGGACCCAGAGCGCCAGGTGACTCTGGAGCAAGTACAAGGTGATGCCCCCCGCATTCTCAAGAGCCACATCGAGATTGGGGAATCATCCAGGCCTAAGCCCAAGGTGACATCGCGCATTCTCCTCAACAAATGGCAGCGCCAAATAGAGAAAGAGCGCTACCAGAAGCGTCGCCACGAGGAGGAGCAGCAGCAGAGCCGAAGAAGAGGCGCGCAGGAGGGACCACGAGCAAGACACGCGCGAACGAGGAGCGCGCACACTGGGGATGCGCCTTCTTCAGGCACTGCTGGAATGAGGGTCTAAAGCTGCCCACATTGAAGAACTGTCCTGAATGCAGTGACAGGTATGTTGAGTACAGGCAGGAAGCTGCCAATCACCGATCCGTCCATGAGAGACTTGGAAGGGTCCACCCTAATGGGGATCGGCGCCAAAAAATTGAAGTCATCGATCATCCCAGGAAGCGCCAAGCTGATCTCAGGTGGGCTGATCAAGAAGAGGACGAGGATGACTACATCTGGCAGAAGGGGCAGTGGTGCCCGCCCGGCCTACGCAAGAGCCAGAAGAGACGGGTCCAGCGCTTGAGGAACCGTGAATTGAAGCAGGCCGGGATCCAGACGAGGCAGATGTGGCGCCCCAAGGACCAACCTGAGGGATCGAAGCGTTCGGCTCCAGCATGCATGGTATACTTTCTGCCGAACGAGTTCATGGCTCCTGCTAACCAGGTTATGCAGGAGGAAGCTTCCTTCGACGACGAGCACACCGAGGAGATGATGGCACAACTGGTGCTGGCCAAGCAAGCCATCTTCGACAAGCCGGCCAAGAACCGTCACATGAGGCCGCTGTACTTGAGAGGATACGTCAATGGAAAGCCATTGACCAAGATGTTCGTCGACGGTGGAGCGGCAGTCAATGTAATGCCGTACACCACCTTCAGGAAGCTTGGAATGGGCCCGAGCGATTTGACGCCTACAAGCATCATCTTGAACGACTTCGCCGGGAACCCCTTAGACACCAAGGGATGTGCTCACGTGGACTTGACGATCGGGTCCAAGACGCTACTCACCACCTTCTTTGTCATCGAGGGCAAAGGAGCCTACGACCGTCGCTTGGGCGGGATTGGATTCATGCTAATCGTTGCGTCCCGTCCACCATGCATCAACAAAGCTTATCCGGTGGGTGGACGATGAGATCGAGGTCGTCCAGTGCGGATGACTCCGTGAGCGTGGCCAACATGGAACCGGCCCTTCCGGGAATACCAAGGCATTGATTGTTTCTCGTGGAAAGAGCGGGGAGAAGGTCCCGTTGAACCCGTCGGCGGTGATCAACAGGCCGATTCAAGCGATCGGCTCTTATAGTAATTTTTAATGGAGAACCCCGTAGATGGCACTGATGGCAAATTAGGGCGAGGATTCATGTCGGCTGATAAACTGGAAGAAGTTGATATTGGAAGCGGTGATAAGCCAAGGCCGACGTTCATCAGTGCAAATTTGCAGCCAGATTTCAGGGGGAATTTAATTGAGCTTCTCAAAGAACATAAGGATTGCTTCGCCTGGGATTACTCGGAGATGCCTAGATTGGATCGTTCCATCGTCGAGCATCGGTTGCCAATCAAGCCTGGTTTCAAACCGTATAAGCAACCACCCCGGAAGATCTACAAGGATGAAGTATTGGCCGATGTGAAGAAGGAAATCGAAAGATTACTTGACGCAAACTTCGTTCGGCCATGCAGATATGCGGAGTGGATTTCTAACATCGTCCCCGTGTATAAGAAGAATGGAAAAATGAGGGTTTGCATAGACTTCGTGGACCGAACGGAGCTACTCCCATGGATGGATACCCGATGCCTATTGCCGATTTGTTGATTGACGCCGCCGTTGGACACAAGGTGATTAGTTTCATGGATGGCAATGCGGGATACAATCGATCTTCATGGCAATAGATGACATATCAAAGACGGCCTTTAGATGTCCCGGTCATATAGGCCGCGTTCGAGTGGATAGTCATGACGTTTGGGTTGAAAAATGCTTGGTGCAACCTATCAACGGGCCATGAATTACATTTTTCATGAGTTGATCGGCAAAACTGTGGAAATCTACATTGATGACGTGGTGATCAAGTCCTTAAGTCATGACACCCATTTGGAAGATGTGAAGAAGACCTTGGAGTGCACCCGGAAACACGGTTTGAAGATGAATCCAAACAAGTGCGCTTTTGGGGTGTCAGCTGGAGAATTCTTGGGGTTTCTGGTCCACGAAGGGGGAATTGAAGTTGGCAAGAAGAGCATGAAAGCCATTGATGAAGTCGTTCCTCCAACCAACCTCAAGGAATTGCAATCACTGCTCGGCAAGATCAACTTCGTGAGAAGATTCATCTCAAATTTATCACGGAAGGTGTTGCCATTCTCTCCATTGGCGAAGCTAAAGAAAGATCAAAAATTCACATGGGGTGACGAACAACAAAAGGCTTTTGATGAGATCAAACAGTACATGAAGGAGCCGCCGGTGTTGGTTCCTCCTCAGCTAAACAAGCCTTTCAAGTTGTACGTGGCGGACGATACCCAAACCATTGGATCGGCCCTTATTCAAGAATTCGAAGGAAAGGAGCGGGTAGTAGCTTATCTTAGCCGACAACTACTTGATCCTGAAACCAGGTATTCGGCTGTAGAGAAACTGTGTCTTTGTGTGTACTACTCGTGTACAAAGTTTCGGCACTACTTGTTGAATGCCGAATGCACTGTATACTCCAAGTTTGATGTGATAAAACATATGTTATCTATGCCAATTTTGAACGGTCGGATTGGCAAGTGGATTCTAGCTTTATCAGAGTTCGAGTTGAAGTTCGAATCGGCAAAAGCCATCAAAGGTCAGGTCATTGCCGATTTTATAACTGAACATCGTGACCCGTCAATTGATCTGCTTGAAATTACCCCTTGGGCTTTATTTTTTGATGGGTCATCGTGTGGCAAAGGTGGGGGAGTAGGGATCCTGCTAATTTCGCCTAGAGGTGAGATGTTTGAATTCGCCATTCCTATACAACCCACTGTCACAAATAACCAGGCTGAGTACGAGGCGTTACTTCAAGGGCTTCAATATTTGAGAGAAGCTGGGGCCGTTTCAGTAGAGATCTATGGAGATTCAGAATTGGTAATCAAGCAATTGAACGGCCAATACGAGTGCAGAAGCGAAGCGCTGAGGAGTTACTACGAAGAGTGCAGGGAAATCTTGAAGAGCTTCCCATTGGTAACCCTACAGCACATTCCTAGAGAGCATAACGAGGAAGCAAACAGGCTAGCTCAGAGCGCTTCTGGTTACAAGGAGAGTCAAGAAGCGTTTGCTGCAGAAATGTGTGCACTAGGGGCGGATCTTGCAGAAGATGATTGGAGGAAAGAAATCATTGATTACTTGAAAGATCCATCCCGAAAAGTCTCTAGGAAACTCAGGTACAAGGCAATTAAGTTCGTTCTTCTGGATGATAATCTGTTCCATAAATCATTAGATGGAGTACTGCTACGATGCCTGGGTCCAGAAGAAGCCAAGAACATGATGAGCGAGGTGCACGATGGGATATGTGGAGCGCACCAATCGGCCTACCGTATGAAGTGGGTTATTAGACAAGCTGGATGCTTTTGGCCGACGATATTAGAGGACTGCTTTGAGTATTACAAGGGATGTCAGGATTGCCAAAGGTTTGGTAATATTCAAAGGGTCCCTGCATCAGCATTGAATCCCATCATCAAGCCATGGCCATTCAGGGGCTGGGGTATAGACTTGATTGGCCAAATTAATCCGCCGTCTAACAAGGGGCATAAGTTCGTGCTTTTGGCTACACATTACTTCACCAAATGGGTTGAGGCGATCCCACTGAAGAAGGTGACGTCAGAAAACATGATCGAATTCGTCAAGGAACACATCATCTATCGATTTGGGATCCCTCAGACGATTACCACTGATCAGGGGGCACAATTCGTGTCATTGGAGTTCAGAGATTTTGCCGAAAGCGTGGGAATCAAATTGTTTAATTCTTCTCCATATTATGCCCAAGCTAATGGTCAAGCAGAGGCTTCTAATAAGATCATGATCAAGCTGATACAGAAGAAGATCGATCAGAAGCCAAGAAGGTGGCATTCGGTACTCAGTGAAGCGCTGTGGGCTTACCGGATGGCCCCCCATGGAGCTACAAAGACTTCTCCTTACGAGTTGGTTTACGGGCATCACGCAATCCTACCTTGGGAAATACAATCAGATTCAAGGAGAGTGGTGCTGCAAAACGAGTTGAGCTCCAAGGATTACAGTGGCCTAATGATGGATGAACTAGAAGATTTGCATATGATCCGTCTCAGGGCCCTGGAGAACATCGAGAAAAACAAACCGCGGTTGCCAAGTACTATAATAAGAAGGTAAAAGTAAGGCAATTTGCAGAAGGCGATCTAGTTTGGAAAGCGCTATTGCCGATTGGAACCAAATACAGTGAATTCGGCAAATGGTCCCCTAACTGGGAGGGACCTTTTCGTGTGGTCAGATGCGTCCCTGGTAATGCATACATATTGAAAACTCTGCTGGGAGAAGAATTTTCCGCCACAATAAATGGAAGATATCTGAAGAAGTATTATCCTAGCATTGAGATCGATCGATGATTACACACATCTGGCACAAAAAATAGCCGGTGCTCAAGAATGAGGCCGCCTTCAGAACAAAATCCATGAACAAGAGAGAATGGCCAGTGCCTGGATGCATTGCCCTTAGCTCAAAACTACATTACAACTGCTTCTTGCAGGATTACATCTAACAACCCCGGTGGTCAGATCCTCGAGGAGGAGGGAAGCAGAAGGCGTGGAGGAAGAAGCGAAAGTATGATACAATCTTTTCTTTCATTCTTCGGCTGCTCCCTCTTCAGTTGCTCCAGGACCACCGTGACGGCAACCTGGAACGCGTGGGGGTGACCATGGTTGGCGGCCTCCACCAAGCTATCCCAGGCCGTCTTCAGGTTGTTGTACCTGTCAGAGACATCTAAAGAGGAGGAATCAAGATTAGGGGCAAAGAAATCCAAGTGCAAGCACGAGGTCAAGAAGGAGTCGGGGAACGTTTACCCCCTACTAATGCCTCCGAGCCATGCGACGCTCGCGCTCGGCTTGGCAACGGCGGACATGTCCCCGAGGCCGTGCTCCGGGTGCTCGGACGCGGCGGCGCAGCTGATGGATGGTCCTCTGTTCAGGCGTGGCATCCTCTGCTTCGAGGGAGGAATCGGAGGAGATGTACTCAGGCACATCTTCGGTCCCGATGACTTCTTCGGGAAGCAAATCAAGGCTGAAAAGGAAGAGAGGAAAACATGAAGCGCAAGATCATACGGGAAGAACAAGGAGCAGATCAAGAAAGAACTCACTTCCGAATCGTACGCTTCTTTGATGAGCCGCTCTCCTGGGGTTGTTTACCCTTGTCCATGGCGTTGGGGTTTCTTCCTCTAGAGGCAAGGGAAGAGATGAGAAGTGATGGATGAGTGCGCGAGTGGATTTGCAGAGCATCCCCGCAGGCTATTTTATTGACTGGAGAGGCGCATTGGGAGTGATGACTGGCCAGTACACACTGTTGGAATACCAAGCGGCAGGATTTTCTACCAAGTGCGAAGGGTTTTTTCTTGAACAGTGTTTATGGATTGCCGAACTGGGATCCTCTGTGGATTTTGCGCCAAGGGGCAGTTGTTCTTACGCGTTCGGCTAAAGATAGTTCCCGGATGCATTCAAAGAAAACAAAACTCGCGGACGCAAAATGCAAAGGGAGTCATCACAGAACAGGTGCAGAATTCAAAAGTTCTTCATCTATTGCCGATATTTACACATCCCTAGTACAATCTAGTCGAAGAGCCTGTTCAACACAGATTGGGGATGAGTAATTTCTGCAATGGCGTCGCCATGGCCATCAAGGCGCTCCAGGATGAGCTCGATCTCCTCGATGTCCTCTGGCGTGCCGCCCCGGAAGCCGCGCGGCCTGGTGGAGTAGTCGACGTCCGTGTGCGTCGCCATGGCAGCCAGGCCCAAGCCCAAGGTGGTACCCAGACGGACGCCGTGGACAGCCACCTCATCAACGCGGCGCTCCATCGCGGCAAGGCGTTCCACTGGCGTATTGCCGAGAGCGTTCACCTTCTCGGCTAGCTGCTCCACCAGTGCCTTCAGCTGGTTGAGCTCCGCATCGCGGGCTGCAAGAAGCAAGAAGAAAAAGATTAGCGCCAAAAGCCGGGTGGAATCAAGAACTAATCTCAGATCCGTACCATCAATGGTTTCCGGCACTGCCCTGCGCTGGTCCTCCCACTCTAGCTCGGCTATGCCTGCTTTCTTGGAGACGTCCTCCAGCTCACGCCGGGACGCCTCCAGCTCCTCTTTGAATCGGATGGCGTCTTCTTCCCCGTACGGTACCGGGGAGTGGCCATCGGACTCCGAAGAGTCATCTGGGAGGGGCTGATTGGCCGGCGCACGAGGCGGATTCCACTGAATCAATCTGAAAGAAGAGGATGATCGTCAAGGCAAAAGAAGATCAAAAATAGAATCAAAGAGGAGAGATCGACGATCATCACCGCCTGCGCGCATTGGCGCTGCTCCCCTCGGCCTCGTCGGAGGCGCGGCGGCGGTTGAGGCGGCGCACCATTGTGGTTTGGGATGTGCACTGTTTGCAAAAGGGCTAAAGATTGGCAAAGATTCGAGAGCTAGAAGGCCTGGTAGAGAGCTAGGGGCACCTATGGTAACATTTATAGGCCTGGCAGGATGAATCGTGGCTTCGAGTCGTGGCTGTGGATCGTGGCGCATATCCCAAGAAAATCGGAAGGTGGAAAGGTTTCCTTGGCCAGCCCGCCGACGGGTCGCTTGGAGTTCTAGGCTGAGCCGCGTGCAGTTGATTGGTTCGGCTAAAAGAAAATCAAAGTGTCGTTCGGGAGTTGGCGTTTCACTACCGAATGGGTCGTTCAGCATTATATTTGAAAGTGCGCGGAAGAAAGGAAACAGATTGCAAGAAGATATTACAAGAACGACCAATTTAGTTACACATCAATAAGGACATTCAAGCATTCAGAAGTTTGGCAATCACACCACGAGCATTGGATGTTATCAGATGGGAATTGTCCAGCAGCTCTTGGCAATCCCTTTGGGTACCGGATAGATCAGCGAGTTCTGCATCGCATTGCTCTATCTTGGTGTTAGCCGATTTTGCTTCCGCTTGGGTCTTTGCTATCAATCCAGGAAGTTCGGCTATTTTCTCTTTGTCAATCTCTATCTCCGCCGAAGGCTTCTCGTTCGCTTCTAGAGCAGCCTTCCCGGCGATTTTCGCATCATAAGAAGCCCGCGAGTTAGCCAATGCATCCTTGTGGCTCTCTCGCTTGGATTTGTGCCCCGTTCATAGCATGTTCAGCATCAGTTTTCCTCTTTTCAATGGCCGGGCGTGAGCGCAATTTCCTCCAAGCGTGCCTTACGGGTGCATAAAGGGTTTCTAAGCCATAAACGGATGATAGAGAAGCTCTGATGTCTTCAGGAAGTTCTTGGCTGATAGATTCAAACATCTCTTCGAAGTGATGGAGATCATTGAATTGATCTTGAGCATCTTTTTCTAGCCAGGCAGCAATTTCTTTGAGCTTGGACAACACTTCATCTGACAGCGGCTGGTATACTCTTTCCATCACCTCGGCAGCTGGATTGCTCTCTGATGGCAGGCTTGATGATGATGGAGCCTGATCCTGAGAAACAACATTGCCGGATTAAGAATGCTAAACATCGAGGTACCAAAATTAAGTGCAGATGGATACCTCATGGCTAGTTTCTTGAGCAAGGGCAATCACAGGTGAAGGAGATGCCAGGCAGAGCCGAAACGTCCAAGCTAGGAGGTACCGATGCGGCCACTAGCAGCTCGTGGGTTTCTGGCTGAGGAGGAGTCGGGTCTGCCGCCTCTGTTGGGTTGGTTATCTCTGCTTGACCAACAGGTGATGGCACCCTTGGAGAACTTATTGGCTCCGGTTGAATTGGGAGATTCATCCCTGGAGAATTTGTTGCTTCTGCGGAAGGTGATGAAGATGAGATCTCCACCGGGATGGGTAATTCAACCCTGGATGGACTCGCTTGTTGCACCACTGGAACATCTACAAGCTGTTCCTCCATGGCATCTTCTGCAAATGTCAAATTGAAAGGGTGAATGCCAGTGCTCGTCCTTAAGAAAGAACATTAGAGGTCATACCAGTGGATGGGGCATTGGCAGGCACTGGTTCTGAAGGTTGCTGGACTCTGGTCTGAAAATGCACAATGAATATATTTCATCAAGAGCAGAGTGACCTGGTAATCAAGAAGGTAAAGGGGTTTACCTCAACAAGCACTTTCTTGACAGTTCTTCTCCTTTTAGCACTTGGAGGGGCAATCAGATGCAGACCTTGCCTCCCCGTCGCGCAAAGCAAGGCTAGAAAGGCTAGGATCTGTTGTAGCATACCTTGCCATTAGCTGATGCAGAGTTGTGGATTTGAATCCCAGTGCTGAAATTGGGCCCGCAACATTGTAAGCGATTTCCCTGGCTCGAGGGGCAGGCACTGTGTTCTGTGGATAAGAAGGTGAGGATCAGAATCATGAACAAAGAAGACATGTCTGATCTAAAGGTTCATGATGTTACCTCTGAGGTTGGCAAGAAGTCAGGCATCAACTTTGCACAAAACACATGGACAGGCTCACTGAAGGTGTGATCATGGAATTCTTGCCACCGGGAGTTAAAGGTGGGGTGAGCTATGACTATGGGCACAAAAGGACAGGTATAGATAGTAGGGCTACACACATATTGGAAGACCCCCCGTCGTCGTGCATACTTTCTTTGATTTCCTCTCCGGGCTTGAGGAATTCATGCAAGAACAACCTCGGGGGCATCTGTCCACATCCAATTTGCCTGGCCATTACATTAGGCTGATAGTATTCATAAGTGCTGACATTCAACCTTCCTCCATTGAATTCGGCCGGTAGTATGCATGGGCGGATTACAATATTGAGAATCTCCAAGAATCTTCCGTCTTGGTGGCCAGGCTCAAAGGAAAATTCAACAGGGAAGGTCAAGGTGTCGTTGCCTAGATAAGGAAGCCAGAGAGGATTAGGGAAACCTTTGAAGAACAACTCGAAGAGCTGGCTGATGTCCTGCTGGATGGAAACAGTTGAAGCCGCTTCTCCGTAATTTTGGCATCCTCTGGTAGCTTGAGGCTCTCCTTCGGGATGATTGGACAAGGGGAAGAACCTGGAGTTCAAATCGACACCGACGATCTGATGCATGTGGAGCTGCAGCCACATTTGAACGAACCACCAAGGGCCGTTGACACATGCTATCCTTTCGCTGGTATACATCTGGGTAACAGTCTGGTGAAGCATATGGTATACACTGCCCAAGAAGAATTTTCCCGCAGGAAGACGGTTGCCGCCGGCCGATGGGGACGCCATTGCGATATGGTTCAGGGTAGGCTCGTTGGCTTTACCACAGAAGACGAATCCGCACGCCCACATATTCAAGAATGCTTTGTATTCAACGGCACCCAGGGGATTGTCCTTCATGTGTTTCAAGATGTACTGCTTGTATCCGTTCCCCGGCTTCACCCCTCGTCCGCCGTGAGGAATTTTTGAAATTCCAAGGCCGAACGTATCCCGTAATGTCAAGGCCGGTGATCATATATACATCGGCCAAGGTGGGAGACATCGGACCGTGGCCAAAAAGGAAGGCGTTGACGCCGTTTGACCAAAAGTGGCAGTCGCTACCGAAGATCTTCGTTCTTGGGGGTCTCGCCCACGGATAGCTCCAAGCACCGGGCAATACGGAGGGCATCCAGGTTGGTCAATCCACTCTTATCCGCAAGAATCCTCCGATACCAAGTCTTCCACCGCAATTGGAGGTAAAGGCCGCTTCTTGAACGCATCTTGCCACTGAGAAGGTGGAGACAAAGCTGCTTTGAAGGGGATTCTCTGAGATTCAGCGGCAATGAAATCTCGAGGGTCAGGATTCCCTACAGGACCAAGGTAATAAGACCTCGAATTGGCCTCAGTGCGAATCAAAAGTTCAGTGGAAGGCTCCTGGAAGAAAGCGGAAAAGAAAATCTCAGGTAAAATTGAAAACCTAATGCCGAACAAGGTTTGCGGGGGATAAATTTACCTGAGCATCTTGGTTCTGAGCTGCCATTGGAGGTTCGAGCTCGGAATGGGGAGATCTAGGGTTGGATCCAGATGAAGATTCCGGCGGATTGCGAAGAACAGGTGTTGACAGATTTGATTCGAAGATTCTTGGCTGGAGTCAATTGTGGAACAAAATTACTTTTATCCCACAATTGAAGGGGCATGTGTTAACATCAAAATTTGGTAAGGAGTCTGACCTGTGGGTCCGGTTCGAAAAAGAGTCCGTCTGGTGGAAGGAAGGATATTTTCAGAGATTTTCGGCAAAGAGATCTGCGGTCGGCTATTTGCTCCGGTTCGGCAAAGGAACAGTAGAGCTGATTTTGCGGGATTGGACGGTGACGTGGCTCAATCAGGGGAAACGAATGGATGGGTAGGCGATCGAGCTTAGTTAGGCAACGAATCCATTCGCGGTTAGCTGTACTTAACAGGTATAAATACAACCCCCGAATGTATGTAACGTACACAATCATTCTTCAATATACACCGGCCTTACGCCAAACCCTAGAGTCCTTGTCGTGTCGTCGAGTTCTTCGAGAGGGCCAATCGATCCGTCGACCTCCGTGAGTATCGGCAACCTTGTATCATGTCTAGTATCATGCGGTGGATTTAGATCTGATGCAAGTAGTCTTGCTACCATGCTTCGTCTCATGCGGTAGATTCAAGCTTGGTTCAAGAAGGTTTCTTGTTAGATCATGAGCCATGCGGTAGGCTAAGATCTGGCTTGAAGCTAGTTATCGGCTCTATTGGATTTTGGCAAGATCCAATAGATTCATTAAGTTACCTCGTGTTATCTTGAGTTTTACTTTATGTTTTAATTCATGTAACACATCTTTGCCCAATCTAGATGGGTTTGGATCGGCTATATCTCTTTTATGATCCTTGTTCGAGCAGGTTTCGTGTTTTAACACGTGGATCTTATGCTTTCCGATAGCCGAAACCGAATCGATCTAGGTTGTTACGTGTTGCGGGTTCAAGCTTGCTATGTTCGTATAAATCTTGAAAGAACCGGGTATCATGCGGTAGATGCAGGTTTTTGGGTTGCTTTGGAGCTAGTCATCCGGTGGATTAGATTCCCAAATCAGTCTGATAGATTTATTCACGTGGTAATGTTTGTTCCTTCTTCATGGACCCCGAATCGTGCGTTCGGCCCGCATTCGGTTATGTTTCTTCACGAGTAGATCACGTGCGTTATTTATGTTTTAAATGATACGTGCTTTTAGCTTTCCATACTTAGATTGTATCATGCGGTGGATAGATCTATTTGTGGAAAGTGGTACGGTTTTTCATGCAAGTTGTATCATGCGGTGGATAGATTTGTTTGATATCGTACCCGACGGATCTTAAAGTAACTAGACATGCGGTAGACTAGTGCTTTGGATCTATGCATGCTTATTTAATACATGATCATGTCCGTGCTTTGCTTTATTTATTTAATGTTAATCTTCATGGGGATCGGTCATAACTTTGCGCATGCATCTTTGTTTATACAAAGACCGATCACTGTCACGCTTACGTCATCCATTCGGCAATGTTATTTTTCCCTTTTTGTGGTTTCCCGAATGGTCGTGGATCTCTGGCAGATAGCTTTTCGTAGCTATGTGTCATCTCATCTGGCTCTTTAGCCGTAAATATGGAACTGTCTGGTACCACCCGGCAAGTTCCAAGCTTTGATATCTAACTGCCTTATCTTTTGTTAATTTTCAGGAAAAATTGACTGGCACGTCATTTGCTCTCTGCGCGTGTGAAGCCAGCTTTGTTCGGCTTGCTGTGTGATTGGCGTTGAGTGCACTTTTCGCGTCAACACACTTTTTGGTAACACCAAAATTTGGTAAGGAGTCTGACCTGTGGGTCCGGTTCGAAAAAGAGTCCGTCTGGTGGAAGGAAGGATATTTTCAGAGATTTTCGGCAAAGAGATCTGCGGTCGGCTATTTGCTCCGGTTCGGCAAAGGAACAGTAGAGCTGATTTTGCGGGATTGGACGGTGACGTGGCTCAATCAGGGGAAACGAATGGATGGGTAGGCGATCGAGCTTAGTTAGGCAACGAATCCATTCGCAGTTGTACTTAACAGGGTATAAATACAACCCCTGAATGTATGTAACAGACACAATCATTCTTCAATATACACCGGCCTTACGCCAAACCCTAGAGTCCTTGTCGTGTCGTCGAGTTCTTCGAGAGGGCCAATCGATCCGTCGACCTCCGTGAGTATCGGCAACCTTGTATCATGTCTAGTATCATGCGGTGGATTTAGATCTGATGCAAGTAGTCTTGCTACCATGCTTCGTCTCATGCGGTAGATTCAAGCTTGGTTCAAGAAGGTTTCTTGTTAGATCATGAGCCATGCGGTAGGCTAAGATCTGGCTTGAAGCTAGTTATCGGCTCTATTGGATTTTGGCAAGATCCAATAGATTCATTAAGTTACCTCGTGTTATCTTGAGTTTTACTTTATGTTTTAATTCATGTAACACATCTTTGCCCAATCTAGATGGGTTTGGATCGGCTATATCTCTTTTATGATCCTTGTTCGAGCAGGTTTCGTGTTTTAACACGTGGATCTTATGCTTTCCGATAGCCGAAACCGAATCGATCTAGGTTGTTACGTGTTGCGGGTTCAAGCTTGCTATGTTCGTATAAATCTTGAAAGAACCGGGTATCATGCGGTAGATGCAGGTTTTTGGGTTGCTTTGGAGCTAGTCATCCGGTGGATTAGATTCCCAAATCAGTCTGATAGATTTATTCACGTGGTAATGTTTGTTCCTTCTTCATGGACCCCGAATCGGCTGTTCAGCCGCATTCGGTTATGTTTCTTCACGAGTAGATCACGTGCGTTATTTATGTTTTAAATGATACGTGCTTTTAGCTTTCCATACTTAGATTGTATCATGCGGTGGATAGATCTATTTGTGGAAAGTGGTACGGTTTTTCATGCAAGTTGTATCATGCGGTGGATAGATTTGTTTGATATCGTACCCGACGGATCTTAAAGTAACTAGACATGCGGTAGACTAGTGCTTTGGATCTATGCATGCTTATTTAATACATGATCATGTCCGTGCTTTGCTTTATTTATTTAATGTTAATCTTCATGGGGATCGGTCATAACTTTGCGCATGCATCTTTGTTTATACAAAGACCGATCGCTGTCACGCTTACGTCATCCATTCGGCAATGTTATTTTTCCCTTTTTGTGGTTTCCCGAATGGTCGTGGATCTCTAGCAGATAGCTTTTCATAGCTATGTGTCATCTCATCTGGCTCTTTAGCCGTAAATATGGAACTGTCTGGTACCACCCGGCAAGTTCCAAGCTTTGATATCTAAGCGCCTTATCTTTTGTTAATTTTCAGGAAAAATTGACTGGCACGTCATTTGCTCTCTGCGCGTGTGAAGCCAGCTTTGTTCGGCTTGCTGTGTGATTGGCGTTGAGTGCACTTTTCGCGTCAACAGCTGTCACCACCACGGCCTACCCCAAGACAAACCGTGGGATACAGGGCAATCGAAGGATAACCGTAGTTCAGACACCACGTCTGCACCACCGATTACTATAGCAAGGCTATGTATGTCAACCTGTAACAACACTATAGCACTCTGTATGAATACGAAGCGACGAACCCGCGAGTACGACTATACCTCACCCATCATTGACCCGAGGTGGCGCGAGGTCGAACGACTAAGCGCTAATAAATGTATTCCAGTAAGATCTAATGAGATAACTCACACAAACGAAATGCGTAATTATTCATCTTGTCAACAAGATCAAACGATCGTGTCACGAAGAACACGAGCCTCTAAATGATGAACAGACGAAGAACTCAAGAACATATCACCCATGCATGAATATCACTTTAGTCTAAAAGGAAAATACAGAAATACTCACTTTGTTCTAAATGAAGAATAATGGGATTCTCACACACACCACCACCTACATACCACCTACACCTATCTACACATGGAGAGGTGAGAACTCACCTCTCCAAATGTAGAAATGAGAGAGGGGAGAGTTTGGGATGTGTCTCTATTCTTACCCCCTCCCCTCATATTTATAGGCAAGGGACAAGTGTTTCTCTCCCTCTCTTCCCTTCTCTTCTTCCGCCACCTGGAGGTGAACAATGCCGGTCATGAGTACTGTAGCATGCTCTGGAAGGAGCCTAAGGCGGTGGGGAAGAAAACTTGGCAAGAACCGGACCCTAGGGGTCGGAACTGGAGCCAAACCGGTCGCTGGGTCGCTGAAACGACGCTAGAAAGAATAAAGCAGCTGAACCAACCCGACCCATGCACACTGACGTCGCCTGGCCGCCAACTAGAGCGTGCCACGTCGTCGTTCAGGGGGATCCCGCGCGTGCGGCCGCATCGGCGGGAGCCAACCGTGGCTCGCCACGTGGCCCAGCGGGATCCCTCCCGTGTGTGTCGGCGCGCCGTGTGAGCGGCCACGTGGCGCCTGTTGGTGTAATTCGGGACCTAAGGGTACACTGATACAACAATATTCCACTCGTCCGAAGGGATAAATAATGAGGCTTTTACCTGTATGCCATTGAAAAAGATGGTACCGACCTGTGTGCCACTAAAAAGATCGCTCGCACCTATGTGCCATTGACCTAAACATCTTTGTCTTCTGTGCCATTCCATCCCAACTCCATCCATTTCTCACCGTTAAGTCACCTGACATGTGGACCCGGGCATCTCTCATCTCTGAAATGCCCCTGTTTCGGCACGGACGTGCCGCACGCACCACCGCCGCGCGCGGCGAGCTGCGTGGCCGCCGCCGTGAGCATGTGCCACCGCCGCGCCCGGTGCCATGGCCGTGCGGGCGAGCTCTGTGGCCGCTGCTGCGAGCACGCGCGTGGATGCGGCCAGACGCGGAGGGCTGAGGTCGAGGTGGTCAGATGGGTCTGTTGCTTTGCGGCTCCCTTTACCTGCAACCGTGACCTCCCAAATGAACAACTAGGAACTCGAATTTTGGATGGGAAAAATTCAACAAGATTTGGAAGTCAAATCAAATTGGGTAAGCAAAGAGTTCAATCCATGAACTCGAATTGCAATGCAAGCTCATATCCGCTTCCGCGCCCTTGCTGTCCGGCTTGTCGTCATCGCAAACATCCTTCCCGACGGTCGAGGCGGCGAACCTTTCGGTGTCGGCACGACTCCTCCTCCTGCGGCTCTCCATCGCCGTTTCCTTGTCCTGCTTGTTCCCGCAGCTGCACTTGACGTTGTCGGTGCTACTGCTCTCAGACCCGCCACCATCGTTGGCCTTCGCCTCACATCGGAGCCAAGACCCAACCACCAAACTAAAGGCACGAGTGCAACCAACCAAGCAAGCAGCGTCTGCCCCGACCTCGGCCATCTCCCACTCAATTGATTCAGCACACTACCCAGTCGGTCGTCAAGAAACGCGAGCAACAATGGCCTTGTACTACGGCATGAGCGGGCAGTCGGCAGCATGGGGGGCACCACCGACACCGAGCATCAGCTCCCTCACGTCGGATGCCGTGACATTTGTGTGGAATCCAATGCTCGCGCCGCGAGCTCCGCTCGGTCGCCTTAGGCGCGCCGCCGTGGGCGTGCCGCCACGGGTCAGGCTTGAGGGAGAGTGGCAGGCGCGAAGCGGTCAACAAGTAGGAGGATAAAAGAAAAAACTGTAACAGAGGAGAGGACGGAGATAGGGGCATTTTGGACTTCTTAACTCATCGGGTCCACATGTCAGGTGACTTAACGGTGAAAAATGGATGGAGTTGGGACGGAATGGCACAGAGGACAAAGAAGTTTAGGTCGATGGCACACAGGTGCGAGCGATCTTTTTAGTGGCACACAGGTCGGCACCATCTTTTTTAATGGCATACAGGTAAAAGCCTCATAAAGAATGGGACCCCTTCGGAGGACTACACTTTCTTCCTCCACTACTACTACCTCTACTACTACTGCAGCTACTCTTCTACTTCTAGTACTACAAAGCAGAAAGTAAAGAAGACAACAGAACTCAGTACTTGGAATTCTCCCCCCATTCAATGCTTGTCCCATCAATTATAATGACCCTCCTATTTATAGGGATGGGGTAGCTGGCAATTTTCCCCCAAGCCATGTAAGTTATTTTCTTCTGAGCCCCTGACAGATACAATATTTACAAGAAGCCCTCAAGCTCATACAAAATTCCACTAACTCCTACATGGGCTGGGCCATTCCCCCAACAGTAGCCCCTCAGCTACTTCGGTTTGGCTGGCACAACAAAGCGGAGTAGCTGAATACATAGGGACTGGCCCAGACCTCTCTACACCTTCGACCCCAAGGAACACCCACAAGGCCCTCCGCCCGTATGCCTCACTAAAAACTCCATTCCGAAAAACCCAGTGGGAAAAACGGAGTTGAGAAAAGAGCACGTATGCCCTGCGGATTTGCATGCACGTGAAGTTATCAGCCAGCCTGACTAATGTTCGTCTTCGGTCTTGTTTCGACGTTGAAGGGTACCTTTGGTGATGATGTCAACTTCGTCGTTGTTACTAAGATGGCCTTTATCCTCGATGCTTCTCCTTCATCTGCTTTGGTCTTGCCTTCGGTCATGATCACCAGGCAAGACTTCATGCTTCAGGGTGACGTCGCTCATCCTGATGCCACTATAGCCCTCTTGTCCGATGATTATGACGAAGGCCCTGGCGCCGTACATTGCATGCGATGAAGTACATATTGATAAAGTGAAGCCGGAGTCGATGTCGGTGAAGTAGACGATGAAGACGAAGTTGAAAGTCGATGTTGATGAGGTAGACGATGAAGCCCCTCGAGCTGGAGTTCTGCTAACGTCGGTGAAGTAGACGCCGAAGGCTAAAGTCAACGTCGACGAAGTAGACAATGAAGATGAAGTTGAAAGTTGATGTTGACGAGGTAGATGACAAAGCCCCTCGAGCCAGAGTCTTGTCGACGTCGGTGAAGTAGACGCTGAAGACAAAGCTGAAAGTCGACGTCGACGAAGTAGATGATGAAGCCCCTCGAGCCGAACACATGTCGATGAAGAGGTAGTTGGCGAAGCCCCCTCGTGCCGAACCATGTCTACGATGAAGTGGCGGTGAAGTTGGTGAGGTAGTCGAATAACGTTGATGAAGTACTCGAGGAAGCCCCTCGTGCTAGATATTTGTCGAGCTAAACCAGTCGGTGACGAAGTAGACAATATAGACGAAGTCCATGCTATCCTGTTCAACACTCCATTCGAGGCGAATCATTTTTATTCAAGAAACTCAAAAACTTGTTACACAAGAAACAATCTATCTCAATTTGCATTGGGCAAACAAATCTGAAGCCACTCTCGGGCCTTTGGGGTGTCTCAGATCTGAGGCTACTCTTGGGCCTTCAGTGTGTCTCAGCTCAACTCCGGTCATCACATGACCAGTCGTTTGCTTCCTGCAAATGGAACCTCGGCTATAACGGAGCCAAATACTTGCCTTTGCAAGTTCAACTTCGGTGATCATGGAACCGGTCGTTTGCTTCCTGCAAACGAAACCTCGACTATAACGGAGCCAGATACTTGCCTTTGCAAATTCAACTTCGGTCATCACGGGACCTGTCGCTTTGCCTCATGCAAACGATACTTCGGTTATAACGGAGCTGGCTACTTGCCTTTGCAAGTTCAACTTCGGTCATCACGGGACCGGTCGTTTTTCCTCATGCAAATGCTGCTTCGGCTATAACGGAGCCAGCTACCTGCCTTTGCAAGTTTAACTCCGGTCATCACGGGACCAGTCGTTTTCCTCATGCAAACGTAGCCTCTGACCCCACTCAGGCCTTCGACGTGATCACTCTGGGCTCCATGCTTCAGTGTTATGCATGTATATATGTATGAAGGTGTGTATAAAAGTAAGCTTTTGCATGAAGGTTAGTACGAAAATGTTAGCCAAAATAACGCCAAATGTGTCTATTGATTATGTTCTCAACTTGTGTGGTGAAACCATGAGATGACTGAAATCCGATGATACCGAAGTCCATATGGAAATCCTAGCAATCACTCGATGATGTTCCATAGACATTGAAACCAATTGATATGGCCTAGCCAGTCCCAAGTCAATAATAGAGTCACTATCTTTAGGGTGAAAACCGGTAACTCAAAGGCTGTAACATGCAATAGTCGTGACGAAGTGCCCACACAAAACATAATAGCTACATACGACCAGTCATTATGAACACGATACGAAGTATAACTAAGGATAGGCGCTTAGCACATTTGAGATGAAGGTGCGAGAGCACATGAAGTACGAAGGGTTAGAGTACACGCTAAGGATGGAACGAGGGTACAAGAGAAGGAGCAATTATGCAAAAATAAGACTGAGGTGATGGTAGGATACTTACATATAGTAGTTGGCCCTGCATTCAAGAGATATAAATACTTCGTGTATAGATTTAGTTCATGGGAAGAAACATGAATAACAGCCCCTATCTCACCAGCGAAGAGGAAATATAACACACTACGATCAAGTGCTACTACTTAGCACACCTTGATGAAACATTGTCGCAAAGCGAAAAACCTTCACGTAGAAGGCATACTTTGGCCATAACGAGACTGATGCCATGACAAATGTTAGGTGACAGGTGGCTCCTGGATGCCACCTCAGGCCTACAGGGGCCATAAATACCTATCCAACAGAATTAAAGACCGAAGACTACACCGCCCGCACCATGGAGGGGGGTTGTTGCTTCGAAAACGTTGAAATGAAAATATACATGAAACTTTCAAGGAAAAACGCCTTTGCGAAAAGCATCAACCTTTGAGTAAAGCTAAGCACTCGAGCTTTTGAGTAATGCTAAGCACTTGAGCTTTAAAGCCCAGGATTGGTTTGCTAAAACCAGAGACTAAAAGGGTTTATTCATAGTCAAAAACAAAATGCCGACCACACTGTTGGTGTAAATCGAGACCGAAGGGGTCATCGACACAACAACACTCTTCTCCTCCGAAGGGGCAAAGAACCAAAGGGCCCCTTCGGTGGACTTCACCTTCTTCTTCCATTACTACTGCTATTTTTACTTCTACCTCTAGTACTACAATGCAGAAAATGAAGAACGAAACAATAACTCAGTACCTTGGAATTCTCCCCCATTCAATGCTTGTCCCATCAATTACAATGACCCTCCTATATATAGGGATGGGGGTAGATGGCAATTGTCCCCCAAGCCCCTAGTGGCTATTTTCTTCCGAGCCCCTGGTGGATGCGGTATTTACAGGAAGCCCGTCGAGCTCACACAAAGGCCCACTAACCCTTACATGGGCTGGGCCACTCCCCCAACAGTAGCCCCTCAGCTACTTCGGTTTGGCTGGCACAACAAAGCGGAGTAGCTGAATACATATGGATTCTTCAGCCATGAGGAACGCCCTCAAGATCCTCCGCCGGTACGCCTCACTAAAAACTCCATTCCGAATAACCCAGTGGGAAAAGCAGAGTGGACAAAAGAGCACGTACGCCTAGTAGATTTACACGCACACCGACCTTACTAATGGTCGTCTTCGGTCTTGCTTCAATGGTGAACGACGCCTTCGGTGAAGACGTCAGCTTCGTCGTTGTCACTAAGATGGCCTTTATCCTCAATGCTTCACCTCCATTTTCTTCGGTCTTTCCTTCGGGGCCTCCATGCATTTATCTTTTTGCTCTTGTTCTTTCAGAACGCTGTCAAATGATGATTAGCAGCCTCTTCCCCTTCGGTCACAATCACCGGGCAAGACTTCATGCTTTGGGGTGATGCCTCTCATCCTGATGCCACTAGCCCCTCTTGTCCGGTGATTGTGATGAAGGACTTGGTCCCGTGCATCGCGTACGACGAAGTACATGTTGATGAAAACGAAGCTGGAGTCGATGTCGGTGAGGTAGATGATGAAACCCCTTGAGCCATAGCCCAGTCGGCGTCGGTGTAGTAGACGTCGAAGACGAAGTTGAAAGTCAATGTTGATGAGGTAGACGACGAAGCCCCACGAGCCGGAGTCCTGTCGACGTCGTGCTTTAGATGCCGAAGACAAAGTCGGAAGTCAATGTCAACCAAGTCGATGTTGATGTTGCTGAGTTAGACGAGGAAGCCCCTCGAGCCGAACACATGTCGACGAAGAGGTAGTTGAAGAAGCCCCTCATTCCAAACCATGTCGACGACGAAAGTGGTGGTGTAGTTGTTGAGGTAGTCGAATAACGTTGATGAAGTACTCGAGGAAGCCCCTCGTGCTAGATATTCACCGAGTTGAACCTGTCGGTGACGAAGTAGACAATATAGACGAAGTCCATGCTTTCCTGTTCAATACTCCATTTGAGGCGAATCATTTTTATTCAAGAAACTCAAAAACTTGTTGGACTAGCAACAATCTATCTCAACTTGCATCGCAAAAACAAATCCAAAGCCACTCTCGGGCCTTCGGGGTGTCTCAGATCCGAAGCCACTCTTGGGCCTTCGGTGTGTCTCAGCTCAACTCCGGTCATCACACGACTGGTTGTTTGCTTCGTGCAAAAGGAACCTCGGCTATAACAGAGCCAGATACTTGCCTTTGCAAGTTCAACTTCGGTCATTATGGGACCGATCGTTTGCCTCATGCAAACGATACCTCGGCTATAACGGAGCCGACTACTTTCCTTTGCAAGTTCTACTCTGGTCATCACGGGACCGGTCGTTTGCCTTATGCAAACGGAGCCTCGGCTATAACGGAGCCAACTACTTGCCTTTGCAAGTTCTACTCCGGTCATCACGGGACCGGTCGTTTGCCTCATGCAAACGGAGCCTCGACTATAACGGAGCCAACTACTTGCCTTAGCAAGTTCTACTCCGGTCATCACGGGACCAGTCGTTTGCCTCATGCAAACGGAACCTTCGACCAAACTTAGGCCTTCGGCGCGAGCGCTCTCAGCTCCACACTTTGGTGTTATGCATGTATATATGTATGAAAGCGTGCATGAGAGTATGCTTTTGCATGAAGGCTAGGATGAAAAGGTTAGCCAAAATAATGCAAAGGACATCCAATGATCAAATTCTCAACTTGAGTGGTGAAACCATGAGATGACTGAAATCCGATAATACCGAAGTCCATATGGAAATCCCAGCAACCACCTGATGAAGTTCAATAGACATTGAAACCAATTGATATGGCCTAGTCATTCCCAAATCAATAATAGAGTCACTATCTTCGGGGTGAAAACCAAGAACTCAAAAGGCTAGAACCTGCAATAGTCGTGACGAAAATGCACACACGAAACATAATAGCTGCATACAACTAGTCATTATGAATCAAGATTCGAAGTATGACTAAGAACAGGCACTTAGCACACTTGAGATGAAGGTGCGACAACATGTGATATACGAAGGGTTAGAGTGCGCACAAAAAATGGAGTGCAAGTTATGAGAGAAGGGAGCATGATACTTACATATGGTAGTTGACCCTACATTCAAGAGGTATAAAAACTTCATATGAAGGGTTAGATTACAAAGGCGAAGCAAACTTCGGTCAATTTGACGTAATCACTTTTTTTTGCGAAGCCGAGCTTCGGTCATAACAGGACCGACATAACTCCGTTATATGAAGTAAGTGACAGGTGGCCCTTGGATGCGTCCAACGGCCTCCGAGGGGCGTCGTTACTTACCCACTAAAATAAACTCTGAAGACTACACCTCCCGCACCATGGAGGGGTGATGTTGCTTCGGAAACGTGAGAACGAATAAATAGATGAAGCTTTCAGGAAAAACACTCTGACTGGGGTTTCTAGAAACAAAAATACCCCTTCGGGGGTTGCTACATGAAGGGTGGATGAGCAGCCCATAAACAATGAGATGAGATGATATTGGAGAGTAAGCTTGCTGCAAGTTACACTAGAGAATAAAATAAATAAATATTCTCCAGCTATAAGCCCACCGAAGTGTGCACCAGCAAATTGAACCATCCCCTTCGTATGTTAACTTTACTCAAGAAAAGATAAATAAATAGAAAAATTTAACTTTACATTAGGATGTACTAACTAGTTAGCTCACTTATCAAAAAGATTTATTGACATACTTCAACGCAAAAAGGACAGTGGTGCAACCCTTCGGTGCCGAAGCCAAAAATGCACAAATAAGAGCACGATATCAAGCTAATGATTTATAAGCTAATAACTACATTTTGGCTCTAATTTGTCAACGCTATACGTAGCATCAAACAGGTGCTTCCAAAACTCGAAGTATCCAGGTACCTCACCACCTCTAAGGCTAAAAAGGTACTTCGGTTAAACAAAACCTTCAGAGCATTAGCACTTGATAAATTCGCTTATAAACTGACAAGAGTATATGGAGCATAAGTCATATGTCGAAAGCCGAAGTGGGCTTCGCAGTAGCATTGCAATAAGACTTGCATGAGTTCAGGTAGCATGGGAGCAGTGTAAAATATATTATGAATGCAAGCTACTCAATCGATTTAATATAAATGATACATGTAACAACCCGGGTTTTCGGTGAGGAAAACCCGACTCCCTGTACCCTTGTGATAGTCCCTGGATCGGTAGCTATCACGTACAGAACTCATTACAGAATAATATCATTTCCATACAACGAAATCAGAGTACAAAACATAATATTTACATCCGAAACATCTCGGTATAAGAATTTAGTACAAGCCCCTTGGGCTAAGAGACAAGTAGAAATCCTGCGTAGCGGTAGATAGAGCTTCAAGTCTTCATCTTCAGTCTTCACCACAGGCATCCTTGAGCGAAGCAACGCAACCCTTCCTTCATGGATTCCTCGAACCCGGACTCTCAAGCCAAGTCCAATCCTGCACACTCACAAAACTATCCCCAAGGAATGGGATAGGTTCACATCACCGACTGTATGCAGCTTTAAGTGGCCTATCTCTAAAGGGTAAGAAGAGTGACAAAGTAGAAGCTCAGGTTTCCTATGCAGCAGTAGCAAAGCATAAACAGAAAACATCTCCATATAAGTCCCAAACCATACTCTCAAACACAGCTCGGAACCACCTGGTACCCCAGGGCCCCGTCTCCACATCCTATCTCCATCTAGGGTCGATGCGAGAACTTCCTCTCCTCGCACCTCAATGATTGCAATCGGATCAACGAGGTAGAGGGAGCCACTCTCCTCTAGCCGACTGCAACCACGGCTCACCACACTCTCAACTATAGGGGGAGGTAGAAATCCCAAAACATGAGGAACGAACATGTCTTCAAGGTTTGTCCATGACCGAGGACGCGGCTATACGTATAGATCGAACAACTCTGCAGAGCGTGTACACCTGTACCCAACCCGGGATGGAATCCAGCCAGTAGCTAGTCGACTGAACCCACCCAACCGTGCGAACTCTCGATAGTTACGGTCCCATCCTGCATCCGGCCCTCAAAACGATCCCCCCCCCCGCAGTGGGGATTGCACCGGAACTGTGAAATGCTCCCGTGTGGCCACACGGGAGTCGCTCTAAGAGGGTGGTCTCACCTCCACCGCTCCCCCACTGATACCCTCTATCCTTCCTAAGCAGGTATGGTTCCGCACTTGCCGAGCTCAACTCGGCCCTAACCCCACACTCAGCGGGGTGGTGTGTATGGAAGTCCTATCGACAAGTTGATCCACTCGGTTTCAGACCGGGGTGAGCTCATGTCCCCAACACCTAGGCTCCGAAAACTGTAACAGTAGGGGTACACTGAGGTGTGCACCCCTGTCCCCGATCCCAGATCGGTTGTTTCGAGCTCACCCTCGCCAAGGTACCCAAAACGCCTTCTCCTGCCGGTTTTTACCCCACACACGCCAAGAACCACTATTCCCATCCTGACACATGCATCGCGAAGCTCAGCGTATATACACACTTATATAAACATATATAGTAGTAGGGAAATCAAGGACAGGATAATTAAAGAAGGCAGTGCAAGGTTCATCATCATCATGCATTTAATGTAAAGTGCTAGCATTCTACATAGCAATGCCTAATAGGTATTTCAGAATCAGTCGGGCGTGAACACCTGTGTGCAAGTAGTCGTCGAAGTTTCCGTAGTTGTACTTGATCTTCTGTCTCGACTCCTCAGCTCCGGGAATCTCTAGATTCGCAAGTATAAATAAACACATTGTCTAGATGCAAATAACTCCAAAGAGAAGCAATAAAGAACCAAATAACTCCAAACGCTAGTCTGACGGGTGCTTCATGATTTTAGAGGAATAAAGGAACTGATTTCTTATTTTTCTAAGGTAGGATCAATTTATTATTCATTTTCAAATAAAGAAATATTTTATGAATTTAGTTAATTGCGATAAAGCACGGAAAACACAAGTCAGGGGGGTTAGGAAACCAGAAGCTAGGTTTTGGGTTGGTGTCACACCCAGTTTTAAAGGCAAAACCGAATGCATTGATCACGTGTGTGCCAGGATCAAGTTACACACACGCTTAGACATAATGAATACCAAAAACAGTGCCACACGAATAAAGAGTTATTACAAACCATAGTCTTAAACGAATCTTAAATAACGAGTTCTCGCAGCGGACAAAATGCCTCCACGGGCGGTCGACCGAAGACTACGCACACCTAGAACTCCGGAAATCTCCCGGAATATCTTCAAAGTTCTCCCAGTCTGAGCAGCAAATCCAGGTATTGTAGATGCAAGAGAATAAACAAGCGTGAGCACATGACGTACTCAGCAAGAGAGAACAACATAACATGCAAGGCCATATAGTGGATGGCTAAGGTTCAAGCAGTTAAGCATTTTAGTGGATCAAGTTTTATTAGCAACCTGATTACTAAAAGATGTAAGTTCATACCAACCCAATTAATAGGACATAAGCATCATAAAATAAAGAATAAAATAGCAATTAAATATTAAAGTTCCATAATTTAATCATGTGAGTGTCCAGGTCGCTCTTGACTGTGAGCACGGCTAATCGATTAGTTTAACACTCTGTAGAGGTTGTACATCTTTACCCACAATTAGCGTAAAAGCTCCGAAGAACTTTGAACCCAACCATGCGATGCTAGCTAGGCACCATACCACACTACCGAGGTGTGATTGCATAGGGACGCTACATGGCCTTTACAAAGGTTCCCTAGCAAGTTATGACCCACAAGGTCCGGATCAGTTAGCAAGGTATAAAGTCCCCTAGCAGGTCGATACCCCACCATAAAAAGAATAACTCACCCAACCCCCTGCTAGAGCGAGTCTATACCCCACGATCGTCGATCCCTTGTCCTTATCAGGTAAGACCATCCCAAGCTAAAGTTCCTAATTATTCAGCCAAGACCATTGCCCATTAGTTCTTGTGGTTGTACTGTTTTCCTGGGTGGTTCTCCATGTTCCGATTATCATATTAAAGTGGTCTTGTAAAGTAAATATCATAAACGGATCATAGAATAATAAAAGTAACCAAGTTGATTAATACCAATTCCCAGTTGAGCATGCTAAGCAATAGCTACCACAAGATTAATTTGATAAACCCGACATCAAGGTAAAGGTAGTAAAAGACTAGGCATGATCCTTAATAGGTTCCCATCAAATTAATGCAAGCGGAAAAGTAAAGACAGTGAATTTAAATGCATGTTATGTAGGACAAGTGGATATGCATCAAGGAATACTTGCCTTCAACAAAGCCTTGCTTCTCAAACTCTTGCACGACTTGATCTTCAAATCCCTCGAACGATTGCTCTCTACGGTCCACAATCATCATATACAAGCATACAATAAGAATAAATAAGAAATAGTCACCAAACAGATCAAACAGATCTAAACAGTAGCATAAAACTAATCTACGCTTCGAGACGAACGCGTGGACATAAAGAACGCTAAAATCGGAGCTAAAACGACCAAGTTATGGCTCAGGGTAGGTATAGGGACTAAACTGTAAAGATTTGAAAAGGTTCTGGGCTAAAATAAAGAAAAATGACTAAACTGTAAGGAAACTTCTAAGGTGGAAGGGTATTTTTGTGAATACCAGAAAACTTGGGGGGTTTTCCGCAAAACTGCCGGGCCGGCGGGGGTTTTGACCTAGTTGACCGGGTTGACCCGATCTAGATACGTTGGATCTAGATCCAAGGGCTGCGGTGGCATGCGGGCGGCGGGATTGGACAGGGGCGTCGGATCTTAATCCGACGGCCAAGATCGCGTGCGAGCAGCCAAAGCGACGGCGGCCGGCTGGAGACGGCGGTGTGCGGCGGCGGGCGGCGGTGAATGGCGGCGGAGCTCGCGGTGTACCCAATCTAGGGCTCGGTGCACGATTTGAAGCGCGGGTGGCATCTATGCGCAACGCGCGAGCACGTGAAGCAAGATGGGGGCGGTGGTCGCGGCGGAGTTGCGGCGGAGCGGGCGGTCGACGCGGCGACGCGGCCCACGAACTCCGGCGAGGTCTTCCGGTCCCTACGGAGCTCGAACTCGATGAGTTGCAACGCGGGCGCGTTGCTCACCTCCAGACGCAGCTCGTGGACAGCTTCAAGGCGACGAAGCGGCGGCGGAGGTGGGGAACCGAAGGCGGCAGCGCTAGGGTTTCGGTGGCGGCGCAAGGCGGCGGCTAGGGCACCGGGGTCTCGGGTAGGCGGTCCGGGGGGGGGCGGCGGCCTTAAATAGCCCGAGCGGACCACCTTGGCGTGCGGGCCACGCGGGAGGGGGGTGTGCGGGGTCGGACTCCCGGCGGCGGCGCGGCCTCGGCCGAGTCCCGGTCGGGCACGGCGCGGCGGGGAGGGATGACACGCGGGCCCCTCCCGTCGGCGGCTCGGGGCACGGGAGCGGGGGCGGCGGGCGGCGGTCTTGCGGGGGCCGGGCCCCGGGCTGGTTGGGGGCTGGCCGGGCGGCTTGCGCGGGGTGGCGGCCACGCTGGCGGGCGGCGGGCCGCGTGGCCGCTCGCCGGGGCGCGGGTTGGGCTGCGTGGCCTGATGGGCTGGATAGGGAAAAGGGTAGGGGTTTTAGGAATAGGGTTTAGGAATTTTGGTTTTGGGGTTTGAAAAGGATTCAAACAATGGAATTCAAATTTGAATTTGAATTCCAGCAACCAAAAACAATGCTCCAGCATGAATGCCACAATTAACTCCTATATTTCATTAACTTTATTCTAGAAAAGTTTTAAATGCCTAAAAAGAAATAAAGCAACCTTATATTCCTTAAGCAAATAAAGGTTTCTAGCAAATTTTAATAAAGCCAATTTTTTTAGTAAAATTAGGGTGTTACAAATCCTACCCCCTTAAGAAGAATCTCATCCTCGAGATTCGGACAGATTGGGAAAAAGATCTGGAAACTCTGCTTTCAGCTCATCCTCTCTTTCCCATGTTGCCTCATCCTCTGCATGATTACTCCACTGTACTTTGCACATCTTGATCACACTATCCCTGGTGACCCTTGTCATAGTTTCCAATATCTGAATAGGGTGTTCAACAATAGTGAGATCCTCTTTAATGTTTAGATCCTCCAAGGGTAACGGCTCCTTGTCATGAGGACCAAAACCCTTCTTCAACTGAGAGATATGGAATACATCATGCACATCAGCTAGCTGGACTGGCAACTCCAACCTGTAAGCTACTTCTCCCACTCTCTCAAGGATCTTCAAAGGTCCGATAAACCGAGGTGACAACTTTCCTTTAACTCTGAATCAACGCAAACCTCTGATAGGTGATACTTTTAAGTACACATCGTCACCTTCCTGAAAGACCACATCCCTTCGTTTACCATCTGCATAACTTTTCTGTCTAGACTGAGCAATCCTCAGATTCTCTCTGATGATCTGAACTTGTTTCTCTACTTCTCTGATGATGTCTGCCCCAAATAACTGCCTTTCGCCTTATAACGGAGTTCTACACTTCCTTCCATACAAGGCCTCAAAGGGTGACATTTTGAGACTGGCTTGGTAGCTGTTGTTATAAGAGAACTCAACATATGGCAAACTCTTATCCCAACTACCACCATGCTTAAGCGCACATGCTCTCAGCATGTCTTCTAGGATCTGATTGGTTCTCTCTGTCTGTCCATCTGTCTGTGGATGATAAGCTGAGCTGAAATTTAACTTAGTATCCAGGGACTCATGCAACTTCCCCCAAAAACGAGAAGTGAACTGAGTACCTCTGCTGACACAATCTTCTTTGGTACACCATGCAAACACACAATCCTGGACATGTATAGTTCTGCCAACTTAGCTCCTGTATACGTAGTTTTCACCGGAATGAAGTGAGCTACTTTGGTCAAACAATCCACAATGACCCAAATTGAATCATAACCATCTCGGGTTCGGGGTAAACCCACTATGAAGTCCATTCCGATCTCTTCCCACTTCCACTCAGGCACCTTCAATGGTTGAAGCAAATCAGCGTGTCTCTGATGTTCAGCCTTAACCCGGTGGCAAGTGTCACACAAAGCCACATGTGCGGCCACATCTCTCTTCATACCGTACCACCAATACCTCTGCTTGAGATCCTGGTACATCTTAGTACTGCCTGGATGGATAAAGTAAGCTGAGTCGTGAGCTTCTCTCAAGATAGTCTCTCTGAGATCTCCTGTTTCTGGTACACACAACCGGTTCTTAAACCACACGGTTCCTTGCTCATCTTCTGTGAAATCTGGGGCTTCTCCCTATTGCATACTCTCCTTGATTTTCTGTATTCCAGCATCCTCTAGCTGCCACTTACGTATCTCCTGCTCTAAAGTGGATTGCACTTCCAAAGTCACTCCTTCTGCATGTGCAACCACTTTCAAGTTGAGCCTTTCAAACTCTTTTACCAACTCATCAGGAAACTGGATAATCATAGCCATGCTAGTATGGCCCTTTCGACTCAAGGCATCAGCAACCAGATTCGCTTTACCCGGATGATAGTGAATCTCCAGATCATAGTCTTTGATCAACTCTAACCAACGACGTTGTCTTAGATTGAGATCCTTCTGAGTGAAGATATACTTCAGACTCTTGTGATCAGTATAGATCTGACACTTAGTTCCCATAATGTAGTGTCTCCAAATCTTTAATGCATGAACCACTGCTGCTAACTCAAGATCATGCGTAGGATAGTTCAACTCATGCTTCCTCAACTGACGAGATGCATAGGCTATAACGTGACCTTCTTGCATCAACACACACCCTAGACCTTGTCGAGATGCATCACAATAGATGTCAAAGCTCTTCTGCAGATCAGGCATCACTAGAACGAGTGCTGTGGTTAACCGCTTCTTCAACTCTTCAAAACTGGACTGACATGCACTGGTCCATTTGAACTCTCTGTCCTTCTCTAGCAATGTGGTGAGAGGTTTCACAATCTTGGAGAATCCCTCAATGAACCGATGATAGTAACCGGCGAGTCCAAGGAAACTCCTGATCTCAGACACAGTACGAGGGGCTTCCCACTTCAACACATCACTGACCTTGCTGGGATCTACCGCAATACCTCCGTTGGTGATGATATGACCTAGAAAAGACACTTCCTTGAGCCAGAACTCACACTTGCTGAACTTTGCATATAACTCATGCTCTCTTAGCTTCTGCAACACAAGCCTCAAATGCTCCTCATGCTCTTCCTCATTCTTGGAGTAGATCAAAATTTCATCAATGAATACCACAACAAACTTATCCAAATACTCCATAAAGATCTTGTTCATCAGGTACATGAAGTAGGCGGGTGCATTGGTTGACCCAAAGGACATAACTGTGTACTCATAAAGTCCGTACCTGGTAGTAAAAGCTGTCTTAGGAATATCCGAAGGCCTAATCTTCAACTGATGATAACCAGATCGCAGATTGATCTTAGAAAACACTTTAGCTCCTCTCATCTGATCAAACAAGTCTTCAATACGTGGCAGAGGATACTTGTTCTTGATGGTAACATCATTTAGAGACCTGTAATCAACACACATCCTCTGTGTGCCATCTTTCTTACCCACAAAGATAACGGGTGCTCCCCAAGGTGATGAACTAGCACGAATGAACCCTTTACACATTAATTCTTTAATCTGAGCCTTAAGTTCTTGTAACTGATCACTAGACATTCTATATTGGCGCTTAGAGATAGGAGCAGTACCAGGTAAAAGATCAATAACGAACTCAACATCTCGGTCAGGGGGCATACCTGGCAACTCCTCAGGAAACACATCAGGGTAATCACACACTACTCGTATGTCTTCCAAGGCTGCTCCATCAAGCTTATTCACGGCACTGGCGTTTGATGGTGCGGGATCTGCTGCAAACTCAAACCTCTCACCAGCTGGACTTGTAAGAAGGATTGATCTCTTAGCACACTGTATCACCGCATCACACGTGGTCAACCATCCCATACCCAGTATCACATCAATCCCCTTTGAATCCAGGATTATAAGATTGGCACGGAAATCTCTGCCCACAATCTTGAGATGGACATTGTCACACTTATATATAGCTTTCAATTCCCCCCAGGTGAGGTAACTAACATGTGGCGAGACATGGGACTGATGGGTATATTATGTTGAGCTACGAACTGTGATGTAATGAAAGAATGGGATGCTCCAGAATCAAACAAAAGCGAGGCGGGGGTAGAGTTGACTAGAAACATACCGAGCACTACTGCGGGGTTCTCTGGGCGACTTCGAGCATCAACGTGCATCGCCTTGCCTCGTGCATAGCTCGTTGTCCTTTGTTGGTCCGCGGGGTCTGACTCCCGCTCCTTGTCTGCTGCTGGTTCTGCACTGGGGTGTGTGGAGGGTTCCTCTTTGGGCAAGCATTGGCATAGTGACCAAGCTCTCCGCACTTGAAGCAAGTAGTGGTGGCAGGATTATGAGGTGCCACGGACCTCACAGGTATGCCAACTGGGGCTCTCTGCTGACTCTGCTGGGAAGCTGGGCGGGTAGTCTGAGGAACAGGGCACTGAAACTGCTGAGCAGACTGCTGGAACTGCTGAGTAGGACGTTGGGACTGCTGCTGCCCAAAGTTTCAACCCGGTCCCCCAAAGTGGAACGGGGTGTTCCGCGGTGGGTTGAAGCGCGGGCGAGACGCACTCCCAAACTGCCCAGAGCTGGCGGCCTTCCTCTTCTGTTCTCCGAGCTCCTTGTGCTTGTGCTCCAAGAGGATGGCGGCATCAACTAGCTGCTGAAAGTTGGGGAAAGGATAAGACATCCGCTGGTACTGCAGCGAACCAGCTAACCCATCCAGGAACAGCTCCTGCTTCTTCCTGTCTTCTGCTACCTCCTCAGCTGCATAGCGGACAACTCAGTGAACTTGTCTCTGTACTCAGCCACTGACATTCCTCCCTGCTTCAGAGAAAGGAACTCCTTCTTGATCTTCATGACTCCAGAGGGTATGTGATGGCTCCTAAAGTTGGTGGTAAACTCTTCCCAGGTGATGGTGTCTGGGGCGGCATGAGCGGCAGAGTACGCATCCCACCAAGCAGCTGCAGATCCTTGAAGTCGTCCCGGCATACAGACCTTCTCTCTCGTCGTCACACCGACAGTAGTGAGCATCTTCAAGACTCGTCTTCGGCCAATCTTCAGCTTCAAGGGGATCGGCGGCATGAGTGAACAAAGGAGGGTGATGACTCATAAACTCCCGGTGCTTGTTGCGAGGCGCCGATGGCTGCACCTAGGTGGGTTGTTGACTCGGGCTTGCAAGTTTGTCACGGTGTTGGTCGAGGTTCGGGAGGAGGCCGAGTCCGTGCCTCCAGGAACTGCTGCATAGCGGGATCCATTGGCACTGGCTGAGGTGCTCTTCCTGCTGGTTGATCAACTCCTGATCCTGACCTGGTGTTCAACATCTGAGTGTTAGGGACATTACTTTAGATGATTGCACCAAGGGTTAAACTCAGAAAGATAAGATAGCATTGATGTTTAGATAAGACAGATTCTGTTGACTCCAAACAATCAGGAATAACTTTCAGTGTGGGTAACCAAAAATTATGGATTTTGGACTGGTAAAAGGTAATAAAATTACGAAACCACTCCAACTGGAATCACCTCAATCGGAGTTGTATAACTCTGGTTATAAAATAAACAAGTCAGGTAGGTCAGCAGTGTTTAACAGATTCATGAGGCTGTAATGTTTCAGTCATAACTCTTTGATTATCCATCCAAATATTCTGCACTTTTAACAGAAAATCAGTCACGAAATTTCTGAACTTTTCCAATTGGTTTTACTGCAATCGGAGTTCTGTAGCTCGAGATAAAATTAAAACAGTGCAACTGACTCAGAAAGCTGCGCGAACAGATTTAGAGATCTCGAATTTTGCATTAAGGGAAAACTTAAAGAGACAAAAGAATTAAGACAGATAATTGATTGAGACTGAAAGTTAGCCCCCACAAACTTACTACTAAACCAATGTCATTGTGGTCATCACTCCACAACACATTGCACTCAAACAAAAATCCAGCTCAAACATTAAGCACAAAATCAAGCATTCAACCACACCTCTAAACTAAACATACTTTACCGATCGTCTACTAGCGATTACAAAGAGATCCTATCCTTAATCTTAAACCTAAGGACTATCTTCTGACATGGCATCTGTGCGGGTGTCAGGGGAGTCGTAGTGTGGCCTCTTGGGTGACGGGGAGGTACATCCTTCTGTGGCTTCATGGGCTTCTGGCTGCTCCCTCTTCTGAAGTGCAGCTTCTAAGGCACGCCTCAGCGTCTCCAGAGTGTAAATCTGCTGCTGTGCTGCATATAGAGTGTGTTGACGGTGAAAATCCGTCAACCTAGCCATGAGTTTACCTTCGGTGTTGGCATGAGTTTTATACCTTATCCATTGGTACTAACCCCCGTGGTATAACAAGTTCACGTGTGCATGTCGTTTTTGGAGTTTAATGTTTATGCAGGGTTTTAGTGTTGAATGCAAGACTTTCGGGATAAGTTCATCAAGCACCTCATGACAAGACCTTGAAGCCCTGAACAAGTCATTCAATGAAGCAAACTTAACTCCAAGAAGCCGGGGACTTGATCCGAGAAGACGACAGACTCCAAGGACCTGACCAGAAAAGAGCTGAATCTTGCAAGACAAGGAGTTGAGTCCAATTCAGAGAGAAACCGACGACATGGACCCACATGCAGAAGGGGGAAACATCCAGGAAGCAAGGGAACCGACGTGGGGCAAAGGAGCCCACGGGCTGGGCCTAAATGGGCCCGGGCGGCCGGCCCGGTCCGGTCGGCCGGGGCCCATTTTGGGCCCAATTTTGCCCTCCTTTGCCCTAGCCGCCAATCGGGCTATTTATAGTCCCCCGACCGAGAGCCACGCGAGAGAAGATTTCGTCTTCGGCCGCCGAGAAGCGAGAGAAGAGAGGGACACCATCTCGGAGAGGAGAGGGTCGAGCTAGTTGACTAGGGTTCCCCTAGCCGACGTGGGAACCTTGCAAGGAAGACCACGTCGGAGTTCCCGAGCTAGAAGCAAGATCAAGGAAGGATCCGGTGGTGATCTTGTGTATGTATCATTGTTATAGTTGAATTATCAAGTTGAATCTTTTCCCGGCGATCAAGTGTTTCCTCGAAGATTTCGTTTTTCGATCGGCTTTGCTTATTCCAATTCTATTCGTACGATAGATTACATAGGGTGTTCTTGTAGCCGCGGTGGCTAGAGGTACACGCGGATCTTCCGAGAGAATCTCGACTTGTCTTTTGACTCGCCCTAAGCTCCCCGCATGAATAGGGATACGTTGTGACAGAACGGGGGTCTCGAAAGGCGGATGTTTTCGGATTTGGACGGGAAACCACGATTTAAAGAGGCTTTTATTAAGATTCGATTTGCTACTTCTTCTCTTGCTTGGAACTTCAACAAAAGGCTTACCCCGATCCCTCTAGATCGGTTTATCTACCCAATCTTACTTTGTTTTCTCCGGGTTTTAGTAGATTAGATCTGTTTTGTGTCTTTAACTTAGATGCATTAGGTCTTTTATCGAATATTGAAGATTACCTGGCTTTAATAGATTAAGTCTTGCGTCACACATTTGTTCCACGGATTCGATACCTTGGGTTCACCACTCGAGGGAAGAAGGGTCCCTTGACTACGACGGGAGACTTGTACGCTTGCGAGTCACGAACGAACTTTGATACAACTATTAACCGTCAACAAGCCCCTTTTTCTGGCGCCGTTGCCGAGAACAAGTGATCAAGATTTGATTTTTTATTGCTTTTTTTGTAATTTTCAGTACTGATTTTGTTTTATTTTTGCATCTACTAAATTTTGATCATCCTCAAAATACATCTAATCTAGTTTGTCTAACTCTAGTCTTTATAGATTTGTTTTGTTTTCTAGTTTTTTTGCATACTTTGTTTATTGCTAACCCTAACAAGAGATGGACGGCTACCTCTCCAACAAACCCAATAATTTTGTGGATGATCCAGAAAAACTTTACAGGCTAAGGAGACGCGAAGCACATCAAGCTAAAAAGTTGGATTTTGTAGATTCGGAGTCGGAAGACAAAGGATCGCAGGAATCTCCGAAGAATTCACCACCTCAAAGTCCGCGGGAGAATCGACCTCCACCAATGGGTGACCAACCACCGGAAGAACGCAAGATTGGGGAGCTATGCACCCCAGACATCATCGACCTACCAATCTTGAACCTCGAGGAGATCGGAAGACCGTTCGAGATCAAGACCTCAACAATCCGCATGGTGCAACATTCACCCTTCACCGGCAAAGAGGATCCGAACCTTCACCTCCAAGTATTCATTCAACTATGTCAGACTTTCAACATGGATGGGGTGACTCAAGATCAAATGAGGGCAAGGCTGTTTCCGTTTTCACTACTCGGGAAGGCTTTGCAATGGTTCCACTCTCAACCGGCGGAGACGGTGCAAAATTGGAACACGTTGATGAAGGCTTTCATGAAGGAATACTACTCACCGGGTAAAACTCAAAGCTTGCGTAATAAGATTGCCACCTTTGTTCAATATCCTACGAAACTATCTCGGAGGCATTCGAGCGCTTCAACGAGTACACCGGGCGGTTCCACATCACAAGTTCCCGAAAGAAGACCTCATGCAAAAGTTCTATCAAGGACTCACCATGGCGTCAAGGACGATCATCGATGCATCAGCGGGAGGATCTATCATCGAGCTTACACCGACGGAAGCTTTCACGCTATTCAAGAAGGTCGCGGATAATGACACGTGGGCGTCATCCGGGCGCCTACATCCGGCTCAACCCATGGGGAACGTCAAAGGAGTCTTGCAAGTGGAGAAGGAAGACATACTTGAAGGCAAGATCGACTCGCTCATGAGAAGGTTGGAGAAGATGGAGATAGAAAAGAAAGAGGCTCAAGACTTGAAGGCCGCCGAAGCAAGGTCCACATGCGAAGAATGTGGAGAGTATGGCCATGTCCGCAAAGATTGTCCGGAGGAAGCCAAAGTGCTCGACTACATGAGGAAGGGAGAATTGCCGAACTTCCGCTACGGGCAAGGTAGGCCTCAATTTAATGCAAGCTCATCTATTCCTAACGCGGTTCCGCTTCGGATACAATTGAAGGAGTTCATGGATGAGCAAGCTAAGATCAACAAGGACACCGTCACCAAGTTCAAGACCATAGACAAGGTGTTGGAGAACATCGATAGCAAAGTGACGGAGGTCGGAAGTTCCAATCATCAAGTGCTCAACATGATGAAGATGCTCGAGACGCAAGTTGGACAACTTGCGGGGCGCCCTCACTAATGATGAAGGGAAGCTTCCGGGACAACCCAAATGTCCCGAATCGGCGAAGGCCATTCAAACGCGTTCGGGGAAGGAGACCGAAGATCCGGAACGTTCCGCGGGAGCAAGGAAGCTTAAACCGTCCACCGAGGTGGAAGGAGTTGCTAAAGAGAAGGTTACGGGGATCGTCACCGAGGAACCCGAATTCGAGATGCGGAGGAAGACACGAGGATACCGCAACTCAAGCCACGCTACTTCCGAGGTAAACTTGACAACCACTTTGAGAAGTTTGTGGAAGTTGTGCGTAGACTTAGCATCAACATGCCATTACTAGATGCCCTACAAGTACCTACATATTCTCGTTACTTTAAAGACATACTTGCAAATAAATATGAGATAGCAACACTCGGGGTAGATCATGTCAAGATGTCCGAGGAGTGTAGTGCGGCTATTGCTTATGGGCTAGAGAAGCAAAAAGACCCGGGTGCCCTACAATTCCATGTTCGGTTGGTTCTTTCAACTTCGAGAAGGCGTTATGCGACCTTGGAGCTAGTGTGAGTGTCATGCTTGAGGGATGTGTTCGAGAAGCTACGCCTACCGATGGAGCCTACGGGAATATGTTTGGAGTTGGGTGACAACTCCATTCGCTATCCCTTGGGCATTGCGAAGATGTACCCGTGAAGATTGGACACCACTTCATCCCCGTCGACTTCGTTGTGCTCGAGATGGGAGAGAGGGAGAAGCCGCCGCTCATCTTAGGGAGGCCGTTCCTCAAGACCGTGGGAGCTACTATTGATGTTGGCAAGGGGGAGATCATGTTCGATATCAACGGAGAAAGGAGTTCCTTCAAGTTCCGTCCAAGGATTGAGGCATGCAACATGATTGGAGTGAAGGGAGAACCAAAACAAACGGAGGGGCTGAAAACGAAGAAGGAGCCGAAAAAAGTGAACGTAACGAAAATCAAAGAAGGTGTTGCATCCGTCAAGACAAAGGAAGAGAAGCCGCCTGTAAAGACCAAAAAAAATGACTAAGCCAACTAAGCCGGAAGACAAGCCCGCGCCCAAGATGGTGCGGAAGTGGGTACCCAAGATTGCAACGCCCGCAAAGAGCGTTGATCCGAAGTAATCAAGTGAAGAAGTCTAGCTATAGACTATAAACGAAGCGCTAGGCGGGAGGCAACCCGTTTCGTCGAGTCAAGAATAAGCTACGGGAGGACAACCCGATTCCGGGTTTTTCGAGTATTTTTAATAATTTAGTTTTTGAGTTTTATTACGCAAAGACATTAGACTTAGAAGTGGTTGAACAATATTAGAGACATAATTCTTGATTGAATGTTTGCTTTATCATAAACCCTTTGCATGAACCCTCCTATGTGCTTGTTTGATTCTTTTCTTTTTCGAGAAACCCTCAACCAAATAATTTCAGAACCTTAACTCAACCTTTCACCCTCATTATGGTGCTGAGGTTGACTTATTTTTCATGCTAAAACCACACGAGTAGAGCCACGATTTATGTTTAAGTGTTAATAAAATTCAGCACGTGGTAGGACTCGCGTGAACCTAGAAATCGAAGCTTTTGGTTGGTTTTAAAAAGCTTTATCCTTGGTTTCTCTAGGATTAGAATTTTTCTAAGCCTATTCTAATTTTGTTTTATTCAAAATCTTTCTTATTTAGCCAAAATTAGAACCTAAACCTATGCCCCATGATCAAGCCGGGAAAACGTTCGCTCTCAACCGATGAAAGCAAACTATACCGGTGAGACCGAAATCGACGTAGTCGAAAAATATTTTCGACTTACATTTGTTTTTAATGGTTTAAAAACTTCTCTAAAATTATGCTTGAGCTCTTGCATGGCTCTGAAAAATATTTTAAATTTCGAATTAGAGGAGTGCTTAACCTTAAACACACCTAAATGGAGGCAATCTAGTTTGAATTAATCATGCATGCACCATTGGATCCCCTTTCATCAACTTTCACCAATTCCACATGCAAAGGACAAGCATGGTGGGCAGCAAGCATCAACTTTGCAGGATTTTCATGGTGGCATGTGAAGCAAGTGGAGCTAGGGAGCATGGACATGACCCAAAGGATGGAGCATCAAGTGGGAGGACCAATAATTCAAGAAAAGGAGTGGACGAGAGCATTTGGGCGGTGCAACTCGTGGAGCACGCGGGCGGGGGGAAAGTTGCGAGAGGCGAAATGATCGTCTTTGGGAGAAAGACGCGGCGGGGAGGAACCGGAGGACCCCGGGCCGGCCGGCCCGAGCCGGCCCGGCTGCCCTATTTAAGGAGCCCCCCGGCTCCCGTTTTCTACAGGCAAGCTTCCCTCTCCTTCCCTTGTTTGTGTGTTCAAGTTTGTGTGCTCAGAACCTCCGTAGACTTAGCCAACCATCCCAAGCTTGATAGCTCAAGAAAAATCCACATCCTTAATCCACTCAAAGTCCACATCCAAAGCAAAGAGTTTAAGTGCCTAGTTTACCGGTTGCAACCCGGAATTTTAGTTGAAGAAAGAGTGCAGCAACCATGTGGAAGAAGACCACAAGTCTCTTCTCCAAGAAGAAGAGTTCGTCGTCGTCCAAGCCGTCATCAACCTCGTCTTCGAGGAGGCACTCGGTTTCCGAGTCTCCCCGGAGCATGGAGACGGACACGGCACCACCGAGGAGGAACGACGCTCTCCTCCTTGGTGGTATGAGGGCTGCGAGAAGCACTTCCATGAGGTTCACCGAACCTCGTGGGCACACGGAGGAGCAGCCCACACCACCACGACGATCGACTCGCTCGACCGCACCACCTCCTTACACCCCGACACAATCTTCGTACGGCTTCATCATCTTGTCGGCGGAGGAGGAGGAGAGGCTCGCCAATCTTGAGAAGAGGCTTGTGCCGAACGTCGAGTTCGACGACCAAGCACTCTACACCTTGGGTTTTTGCACCGACATATACTATATGTTGGGGCACCTCGGATGGGTGCAGTTCTCCAACGGAATATCGGTGGACACCCATTTGGGTTACGCCTTGGAAATATTGATGACTATTGCACCCATCGTTGATGATGATGGGGTGCAAAGCTTGTCATTCCGTTTGGAGGGAATCGAACAAGTGGTTCCCTACGAGCATGTTAGGGAGCTGCTTGGATTCCACAAGGGAGCTCCGGAGAAAGTTGACGTGCCACCCGGCATGTTGGCGGGATTTTGGAACATGATCTCCTGAGAAGCCCATCAACAACGCAATTGCATCCGCAACCCCATTATCTGGATATTTCACTCTTGGATGTGCAAGAGGGTATTGGGGAGGATGAAGGAAACAAAGGTGACCGACACGGAGTTGAATTGGCTATACTCGGCTTTAATTGCCAGGCAGCCAATAGACCCCTCTTACCTCATGATCAACCGTTGGTGTTGTGAAGCAACATCGGGGGCGGGTAATATTGGTTCGGGGTGTTACCTCTCCATGTTGGCCTTTTCCTTGCGGCCGGGGATCGCAAGAAACCCCGCTCACCTTTTGCGTGGTACCTCTCTCGGTTTTGAGTATTTGTGGCAAGGCAAATACATTAGTGGAGATGAGAGAGGAGGTTATCGGTTGGCCATAGTGAACCTACCCCTTCCGAATGAGAGGCTTAGGCTTTTCACCGAAGGAAGGGAAGATTGGTTGGAAGAGGGACTACTTGTCCCTGCAAGGAAGAACAAAAGAGGAAGAATCGTAGAGGAGGGAACATCCTCCGCACAAGCGAGTGGAGCACAACCCACTGTGCAACCATTCGGCGGGGTCCCTCCTCCGCCAAGTTATTACGGAGGGTCACAACAACAAGCATGGGGGGTGGTGCACCGGTACCCCCACAAAATTATGTTGTGCCCAACGCTAACTTCACGGAGTCCTACGCTCATCATCCCCAACCACAACAAAGCATGGCCATTATTGGAGGGTATGCTGCAAGAAATGCTCAAAACATCGCAGCCATCCAAGCTAACGCAGCTCAACTCGGTGAAGGCAACGCAAATATTGCCTTTGAACTTGGACGCCTTCACCTTGTGGAGCCAAATCAATTCGTCGGAGGAAGCGTCCAACCGTATTATGAGCAAGGATATTATTATCAAGATTATCAACATCAACCACCGGCGGAGGACTAGAAGATTTAGGAACTTTAGTTTTCTTTTCTTTTCTTTTTCTCTGTAATTTTCAGCTTTTGCTTATGTGTGTTTGCGTAGTATTTTCTGTTTTTATTTAAATTTCAGCAAGCATGTTTGTTTATTTTCAGTTTGTATTTCAACTTGATATCACCATTAATAAAGACACCACCTTGATTATGTCATTGGAAAAGTTACAAAATTCGTGCCATGATGATATATGATTAAAATTGCAGCTTTGTTCATCTTTGTAATCGATTTATGCATGTTTAAGCTAGTGCTCTCTTAAAAATACAGATCTGAATTTATTTAAATGCTAGCTTAATTTTCAGTGGAGGTTATGATTAAAATAAAGACCCATAGTGTTTTATGTGCTCTCAAGTTATGAATAGATTAAAGATGTCTTTTATGCTCAAAAATATTGCTAACCTTGTCACAAATATCGCTTGTGTGTTGCTCAACCTATCCAAATCCTTATATATATTTGAGTGCATAAACCTTAGTGTACAAGATTTATTTTTGAGTGCGTTATTGTAGGCCATGATTTCTCTGGCCCGAGACTAAAAATTTGGTCATTCCATTTTTGCGTATCTATCTTTTTGCTAGCCTTTTATCCGTGCATTGTGTATCCCCGCATCGGTGATCTCACAAACTTCGCCGGATATCCATCCTTAAACCAAATATCATCTTTTTGTGATTACCTCCTTGACCACAACCTATCGTTGAGAATGGATCATCAATTCAAGGAAGATCGCAAGACGGTGCCAACGTTGAAGATTTCAAGTATCTCTCCAAGGAAAAATATCTCCGGTACCTACCTTATTTTTCGCCTCTTTGCTCGAGGACGAGCAACGTCTAAGCATGGGGGAGGAGGTAGGTACGGTGCAGTTTTAGAGTTCAAAGGGGAATATTTTTTAAAAAAAATGATGATGAAAGAAAAAATCCAGCGATATTCATGACTTTCAAGGTAAAAATATATATATATATATATATATATATATATATATAAGAAAGAAAGAAAGAAAGAAAGAAAGAAAAGAATGAGAAATATGAGAAAGAGAGAAAAAAAATATATATGTGCGTAAAGTGAACTCCCCGGTTCTCTAAGAGTGCATTCAAGGCTTCAAGATAAAAAGATCCATTCTCATTTTCCAACCATGTGCAATCCGATAACGAGGACTTCTTTTGTGCCTCGGGATCACTCTTTGCCATTTGCACATGTCCACTTATCTAAAAGTGTGTGTATTTTTCTCTTTCCCCTCCTTGATTTAACATTATTTTCCAATGACCTTTTTGACAAGTCTCGGTAAGACCATGAGAAGCTTGTCTTGTTTTGACAATACCTCATTTATAAAATCTTGTTAGGACTAAACTTTCCCAAAGCTCCATATAAAGCCTACCACATATATATGAGAGGGAAAGGAGTAGAATATATAGGCTTGAGAGACAAGTGAGATGAGAGTTTATGAGCAATACACGAGATGATTTAAATTTGTGAATTTGGTTTAGCTTCTCTTTATCTCGTTCTTCATTTCAAAAATTCTGAGATCTATTTAAAACTTTGTGAGCATGTTAATACTTGTGGGATAAGCTTAATAAGAATCTACCCTCCGTAGAGATGAAGGCTAGTACATTATGGAACTTTAATGAATTAAAATTTTGAGAGCATTATGTTTTCTCATGTGTAATCAAGTGCAAAGTTGAAACATTGTTTAGCAACGATGATATCCATCGAAGGCTTACTCGAGGACGAGCAAGGTTTAAGCATGGGGGAGATGTTGACGGTGAAAATCCGTCAACCTAGCCATGAGTTTACCTTCGGTGTTGGCATGAGTTTTATACCTTATCCATTGGTACTAACCCCCGTGGTATAACAAGTTCACGTGTGCATGTCGTTTTTGGAGTTTAATGTTTATGCAGGGTTTTAGTGTTGAATGCAAGACTTTCGGGATAAGTTCATCAAGCACCTCATGACAAGACCTTGAAGCCCTGAACAAGTCATGCAATGAAGCAAACTTAACTACAAGAAGCCGGGGACTTGATCCGAGAAGACGACGGACTCCGGGGGACACGACCGGAAAAGTCTTTGAATCTTGCAAGACAAGGAGTTGAGTCCAATTCGGAGAGAAACCGACGACATGGACCCACATGCGAAGGGGGAAACATCCGGGAAGCAAGGGAACCGACGTGGGGCAAAGGAGCCCACGGGCTGGGCCTAAATGGGCCCAGGCCGGCCGGCCCAGTTCGGTCGGCCCAGGCCCATTTTGGGCCCAATTTCGCCCTCCTTTGCCCTAGCCGCCAATCGGGCTATTTATAGTCCCCTGACCGAGAGCCACACAGAGAAGATTTCGTCTCGGCCGCCGAGAAGAAGAGAAGAGAGGGACACCATCTCGGAGAGGAGAGGGTCGAGCTAGTTGACTAGGGTTCCCCTAGCCGACGTGGGAACCTGGCAAGGAAGACCACGTCGGAGTTCCCGGAGCTAGAAGCAAGATCAAGGAAGGATCCCGGTGGTGATCTTGTGTATGTATCATTGTTATAGTTGAATTATCAAGTTGAATCTTTTCCCAGCGATCAAGTGTTTCCTCGAAGATTTCGTTTTTCGATCGGCTTTGCTTATTCCAATTCTATTCGTACAATAGATTACATAGGGTGTTCTTGTAGCCGCGGTGGCTAGAGGTACACGCCGGATCTTCCGAGAGAATCTCGACTTGTCTTTTGACTCGCCCTAAGCTCCCCGCATGAATAGGGATACGTTGTGACAGAATGGGGGTCTCGAAAGGCGGATGTTTTCGGATTTGGACGGGAAACCACGATTTAAAGAGGCTTTTATTAAGATTCGATTTGCTACTTCTTCTCTTGCTTGGAACTTCAACAAAAGGCTTACCCCGATCCCTCTAGATCGGTTTATCTACCCAATCTTACTTTGTTTTCTCCGGTTTTTAGTAGATTAGATCTGTTTTGTGTCTTTAACTTAGATGCATTAGGTCTTTTATCGAATATTGAAGATTACCTGGCTTTAATAGATTAAGTCTTGCGTCACACATTTGTTCCACGGATTCGATACCTTGGGTTCACCACTCGAGGGAAGAAGGGTCCCTTGACTACGACGGGAGACTTGTACGCTTGCGAGTCACGAACGAACTTTGATACAATTATTAACCGTCAACAGAGTGTTGTTGGCATCATCCAATGCGGTGTTCATAGCTGCAAGTAGACTCCGGACATTGTTCAGCGTTCCTTCATAGAGGCTGGTCTTTGGGGCGATGTAAGTCTTGGCTTCCCCACTTGCTGCGAAAGGTGTGTAACGGCGGTGGGTATCCTCCAACCTGTCATGCTCCTTGTGAGAGAGCACATAGAGCGCCCTCCGAGGCGACTCGCTATCCCGGCATCCATAGTAGTCCCGTGAGCCACATCATGATGCTTGGACACCTCCTTCACTCCACGGCATGGAATGTACTCCTCCAAGATGGCAGCAACCTCCCAATGGGGCTCGAACCACGGATGAGTCCACAGCTCACAATGGTAGACAGGGGCCTTATCATAGCCCAGGCGGAGTACCATCGTTCTCAGGTGGTCTGCCATGGGAATGCCTACTCCATAAGCTCTGTAGTGGTACACTTCCCAGATCGCTTCCTCAGCTTCCTCCTCTTGCTCTTGTTCTTCTTCCTCCATATCTTGATCAAGGTGATCCTCATCTTCTCCTGGCGCTTGCTCCTCTAGGTTTGGGCACATTCGGCTAGCTCATCCTCCTCCGGAATCATCTCCTCGGATCTTCCTCATCATCGGGCACCATGATAAGGTTAGGGAAGACCATAGGTGCGAGCTCCATCTCAATCTCCTCATCCGTATCTCCATCATGCAAGTCATTGTGCTTGTTCTCGTGGAGCATGCGATGGACTGCTCCGGCTACCGAGAGGTCTTCAAACTACGAACCATCTGTAGTGCAGTGCAGAATGAGAAAGATGGTAAGGCAAAAGGATGAGAGCTAAAGCAAGCACAAGGTAAAGAATGCAGATAGCTCAAGAGTAAGGCAAAAAGGCAAGAGTAAGGTTAGTAAGAATAAAGCAAGCATGTAAGAGAAAGCTTCTATGAGTATAAAATCCTTAGTTCGACCATTTCTATCTAGGCTAGCGTTCCTACAGTCAACACAGCTCTGGTACCACTCTGTCACACCCGGTTTTAAAGGCAAAACCGAATGCATTGATCACGTGTGCGCCGGGATCAAGTTACACACACGCTTAGACATTATGAATACCAAAATCAGTGCCACACGAATAAAGAGTTATTACAAACCATAGTCTTAAACGAATCTTAAATAAACGAGTTCTCGCAGCGGACAAAATGCCTCCACAGGCAGCTGACTGAAGACTACGCACACCTAGAACTCCTGGAAATCTCCTGGAATATCTTCAATGTTCCCCCAGTCTGAGCAGCAATTCCGGGTATTGTAGATGCAAGAGAATAAACAAGCGTGAGCACATATCGTACTCAGCAAGAGAGAACAACATAACATGCAAGGCCATATGGTGGATGGCTAAGGTTCAAGCACTTTAGCATTTTAGTTGGTCAAGTTTTATTAGCAACTTCGATTACTAAAGAGTGTAAGTTCATACCAACCCAATTAATAAGATATAAGCATCATAAATAAAGAATAAAACAGCAATTAAACATTAAAGTTCCATAATTTAATCATGTGAGTGTCCAGGCCGCTCTTGACCGTGAGCACGGCTAATCGATTAGTTTAACACTCTGCAGAGATTGTACATCTTTACCCACAAGTAGCGTAAAAGCTCCGAAGAACTTTGGACCCAACCATGCGGTGTTTGCAAGGCACCATATCACACTTCCGAGGTGTGATTGCATAGGGACTCTACATGGCCTTTACAAAGGTTCCCTAGCAAGTTATGACCCACAAGGTCGGATCGATTAGCAAGGTATAAAGTCCCCTAGCAGGTCGATACCCCACCATAAAAGAATAACTCACCCAACCCCCTGCTAGAGCGAGTCCATACCCCACAGTACCGCCGATCCCTTGTCCTTATCAGGTAAGACCATCCCAAGCTAAAGTTCCTAATTATTCAGCCAAGACCATGGCCCATTAGTTCTTGTGGTTGTACTGTTTTCCTGGGTGGTTCTCCATGTTCCGATTATCATATTAAAGTGGTCTTGTAAAGTAAAAGATCATAAACGGAACATAGAATAACAAAAGGTATCCATGTTGATTAATACCAATCCCAGTTGAGCATGCTAAGCAATAGCTACCACAAGATTAATTTGATTCCCGATATCAAGGTAAAGGTAGTAAAAATCTAGGCGTGATCCTTAATAGGTTCCCATCAGATTAATGCAAGCGGAAAAGTAAAACAGTGAATTCAAATGCATGTTATGTAGGACAAACGGGCATGCATCAAGGAATACTTGCCTTCAACAAAGCCTTGCTGCTCAAACTCTTGCACGACTTGATCTTCAAATCCCTCGAACGAATCGCTCTCTACGGTCCACAATCATCACATACAAGCATACAATAAGAATAAATAAGAAACAGTCACCAAACAGATCAAACAGATCTAAACAGTAGCATAAAACTAATCTACGCTTCGAGACGAACGCGTGGACATAAAGAACGCTAAAATCGGAGCTAAAACGACTAAGTTATGGCTTAGGGAAGGTGTAGGGACTAAACTGTAAAGATTTGAAAAGGTTTTGGGCTAAAATAAAGGAAAAGGACTAAACTGTAAGAAAACTTCTAAGGTGGAAGGGTATTTTTGTGAATATTGGAAAACTCAGGGGCTTTTCTGCAAAAACACCTGGGCCGTCGGGGTTTGAGCGGGCGACTTGGATCGGCTTGATCTAGATCCATTGGATCTAGATCCAACGGCCGCTTCTTGTTTGCGGGCGGCGCGGGCGACGGGGTTGAATCCGGCGCGTCGGATCTTGATCCGGCGGCCGAGGACGCGAGCAAGCGGCGGGGCGGCGGGGAGCGCGGGCGGCGGCGGCGGCGGCGGCGGACGGCGGCGGGCTCGCCGGCGAAGACCCTAATCTAGGGTTTCGGCCACGGGCTAAGATGCGGAGGGCACCTACGCGACGCGCGCGAGGTGGCGAGGGCGGGCGGGGGCGGCGGCTACAGCGGAGAGGCGGCGAGGGGGCCAGTCGACGTGGTGGCGCGGGCTCGGAGCGGCGGTGAACTCCGGCGAGGTCGTTAGGGCAACGGGAGGCACGGAATCGACAACAAATAGCACGGGCGTCTTGCTCACCTCCAGACGCAACTCCCTAGCGGCCCCGACGACGGAACGACGGCGGCGGCAAGGAATCGAAGGCGACGGCGGCTAGGGTTTGCGGCACACGAACAAGCGAAGGCGGCGGCTTGGGTGAGGGCGTCCAGGGGGCGGCGGCGGCTCAAATAGCCCAGGGCCTGGCCTTGGCGTGCGGGCCACGCACCGGGGACGCGTGCGCGGGTCGGACTTGGGCGGCGGCGCGGGGGCGCGGACTCCGGCGAGGTCGCGCGGGCGGTAGGGTGCACGGGGGACGACGGCGGGTAGCACGGGCGCGGCGCTCACCTCCTTGCGCGGCTCGGAGCGATCTCACGGCGACGAAGCGGCGGCGGAACCGAGGAATCGACGGCGGCGGCGGCGAGCTCGGGTAGGTGGTCCGGGGGGCGGCGGCGGCCTTAAATAGCCCGGGCGGGGAGCTCGCCCGTGGCGTGCGGGCCACGCGGGGACGCGGGGGCGCGGTCGGACTCCTGCTCGAGTCCGGCTCGGCGACGACCACGGGGGTGGGGGATGACGGGGTGGTCCCCACCTGTCGGTGTCGGCGGGGAGCGGGAGGGAGGCGGGGGCTGGTGGTGGTGCTGGGCCGGCGGCGGACGGTTGGGCGGCGGCTGTTGGGGGCTGCTGCCGTGCGGGGGCGTCGGGGGCGGAAGGCCGGCCGGGGTGGGCCGCGGGCGGTGCTGGGGCCGGAGGCGCGGTTGCGGGCTGCCAGGCCGGGTTGGGCCGCTGCGCAGGCCGGTGGGTTGGGCTAGAAGGGGGAAAGGGGTTAAGGGAAATAGGGTTTGGGATTTTAGGAAAAGGCTTCAAACCAAAAAGAATTCAAATTTGAATTTGAACTCCAGCAACCAAAAATAATGCACCAGCATGAATGCCACAAATAAATCCTATATTTCATTAACTTTATTTTAGAAAAGTTTTAAATGCCTAAAATTAAATGAAACAACCTTATATTCCTTAGGCAATTAAATGGTTGCTAGCAAATTTTAATAAAGCCAAATTTTTAATAGAATTAGGGTGTTACACACGTCCACCTCGTAAGAGGCCGCCCACGTGGAGCGCACGAGGTTGGTGATCTGTGCGCCCTCCTCCTCGAGCTCCGGTAGCAAGCTTGCACCTGAACCCTCCCCGACCTCCTGGATCTCTGAGGAGGTGACTCCCACAACACTCCTGGGAACATCGTGTTCCTGTGGGGCCAAGCGGGTCGGGCTTGCGAAGGGCGCCACTTTGTTGACACATTTTATCTATGAATTTTATCCCTCACATTTGTTGGAAAAAAGAATAAAATATAATTAGATCACCTTATTAGGGTTTATATTGACAATTACCACGAGTTTTGGTGAATCTATGAATCTACAGGGACTATTCAGAAAATATGCAAAGAAACCACTCTAGAAGACTCCAGAAGGCTCCGGAACTCAACGTGACTTAAAGAAGCATATAGAAGGATCAAGGACCCACCTGGCCGAAGTGGGCCAGAGGGGGGCCCACCCTAGCCAGAGCGGCTTGTTGGTGGGGTCAGTCGGCCCCCCTGGTGCCAAATGGGCCCAGCTTCTGGAAGCTTCCTCCACCGCCTATGATGATCAATCTAAACCACATGCTTAGGTCGGTTTGATCCTACGGCGCACGTCTACCCCTCAAGACTATATAAGCAGCCCCCTGCCCCCTGAATCTGGCATACATCAGATCAAGTCATCAAGTTAGAGACACTATAGATTTCCAAACGGCCCATGGGCCAGTGGCACGACCCACGGCACGGCCCACGGCACGGTCCATGGGTGGCACGGCACGGCGGCCAGCGTGCCGGTGCCGGCATGACACGGCGGCCCGTGTCATGCATGGGCCGCTGCCCTGGCCCATGGCACAGACAGGCACGACCGCGGAGCAGCACGGTGGCCGGCACGGTGCAGGGCCTTCATGGCGGAGATGGCGGCGGTGGCCCTGCTCATCCAATCATGACGATGATGCATTGATGAAGTTGGACGCCACAGTATCGACATTCGTATGGCGGCCGCAGCTCCATGGCCCGACGTCGTCCCGAGCGTCGAACCCGGCCTCAGCACCTTGGCGTTCCTGCTGGCTGTGACGGCAGCCACGTTGGGGTCACTAACTGGAATGGCCTGCGGGCATCTAGACGGCACAACTGCGGAGGGCCAGGGCATCGGAGAGTTCGAGCACGGCGGCGCGCAGGACAGCGAGTGCGTCATCATGCGGGAGGGGGCCGCCACCGCCGCGGATGTACTACGTGATGACGCAGACGACGCGAGCGGCGATCTTGTGGCGGCGCCTGATGAGGGAGGTGTCGCGGCAAGCTGGCGCGCCTTGTCCCGGAGGAGCACCTCGCAGGTCTTGAGGCGGAGCAGCTGCAGGATGACGGTGGGTACTGATGCACATGAAGCAGGACGGTGATGTGCCATGGACTGGCATGGCACAACGAAAATGGTCGTGTCGGCATGGCACGGGTAAACAGCCCGTGTGCCGTGTCATGGGCCGAAGGCCTCGCCCATAGCACGGTCTGACACGACATGGTCGTCACAATGACACAACGCGGCACGGTGAAGTGTCGTGCCGGCACGGCACGGTGGCCATCTATAAGAGACACTACGCCCTGGAAACACCATATAGCAGAGTAGCTAGCTAGTTTAGATCTAGGAGGAGGCAAGGCTTCTACTTGGCTCCTGATCGTCTAGAGGCTGATCGAGATACTGATCTAGCTTCGCTCTTGTAAGTTCTTATCTAGTTCCTTACATTTGTTATATAGACATATGTTCTTATCAATGAATATATTCGACATTATATGCTTTGGTGTTTATTATGTTTACATGTTTAGCATAGTTGATTTGCCTTTATATTGATGTATGGAGTCGTATAGCCCTCACCTAGATCATTTGTTAACATGGGTGAACGGTAAAGACAGTGTAAGTGTGGTGCTTATATTGTATTTATCTGCGATTGCACCCTATATGTCGGGTCGTTGGTAGATCGTGGTGGTGACAACACTATTGAGTCCTTTGTAGTCCACCCCCCGTGTATAGGACTAGTGGAGTCTTATACTGTTTGGGTTGTTTCAAGTTTCGGCATTGATCCTCCTGGATAGTCTCCCCATGCATTAATATAATAGTTCTTCTTCCGTCATTGCTAATTGTTTGCACTAATCATAGTTTGCATTAACATATAGTTTAGAGTTACCGTGGAGTATCCTCTCGCTAGACTTTGCTATGTTTCTCTTTCTATAATGACACTTCCTAGCTGCTCATGATGTTATGACTTGAACAATGCTATCATTATCTATATTTTATGTGACTTACCCCTATTTAGAGCAATTGATATATTTTTGCCACTCTACATTATAAAACTAAGAGATGAGCATGTATTAGCTATTATGGATTAGAAAAACTTCTTTCCTTGTGGTAGAATATAAATACGATACCTAGTTTTACTCTTGGTTAAAATGGTACAATGGTATATTCATATTTGTGCGCTTGCGGATACCTTGTTTATATTTATCTTCTTTTCTATAGATCCAAGGCGTATGTAAGAGTACCATATCCATGCGACATCCTTTAGTTTATTTGAAAGCAACATCCGATATACACTTAGCATCATGTTAAGATATACCTCTACATTTCTGGTGTCGTCGATAGAGATGGGTCTTATATCCATTTCTAGTCGATGACGTTAGTAATGTCAACACGCTTCGATGACAGGGGTGGCAGACTCGGAGACCTCAACCCCCGACTCCTCTGGGTCTGACAGCAACTGTTCCAGCACGACCTCGAAGATAGCCGTATCATCACCCGGGAGGTCGGGCCTGTAGAGGTTGATGATTTCCTGAGGGCGAGCAGCCGCGGCGTCGACTGTTGGAACCTCCACCTCGTCCCCGCCCGCCGTTCATATGTGGCACTAACCTTACAGCTAGAGCTTCACTGCTTCATCGATGATTGGTGGCGAGATGGGAAGGACATCACTGATGTGGCTGCAAGAGAAATCTCCCATGGTCGAGCTTATGACCATAATAAACATAGCACTACCAGGAGATAGTCTGGATTAGCATAGGTTTTATTTCCCTTTCGAATAAAAGCAAGAATATGTTTTTGGCATAAATTGTCCTTCGGGTATTTTTGGTCACTAACCCTTCAGGTGGAGATTGAAAAGAACGGCGAACAAGTGATGCCTAATAACATGTAAGTTACATCAGCTGTAGCATCTTGGTAAGTTTTTGTGGGAGAACGTTTACAAAAGGAAGCTTGATCTCCACACACCTGAGTTTTATTGCCTAGCAATGCGAACTTCAAATATGGGGGAGGTATGTTAGCATCCTGAGTAAAGTTCCTCCTCTACCAAATCTTATCTTGGTGTGAAGATGATGTAAGCTCTTGCATCTTGCCCACTAGCTAGGTAAGTCCTGCTTTTTACTTTAAACAAAGCCCTTCCGGGAGGTTGCCCGAGGTTCACCGTCATATGTTCATGTGTATGTCCTTTTTGAAGATGGCTCGATCATGCCTGCATGTTTCCTTTTATCTTTGTTCATATGCTCTGGTTTGAATGTGCGAGTATACGTGCAGATTCATAGACTGTATTAGATTAAGCATGGTTCTTAGGTTAAAATAATTGTCTTCTTCAATCAACACAAGACATAGGTCGAGTTTTGATTGATGAACCTTAGAGTTACATCCTCATAGATCTTGGTTGCATGTATGCGGACTAACCCTTGCAGGAAATCATCAAATTCAAAAGGGTAAGTCGTTGAGCTATATAGATTAGGAAGGTAAGTTAAGGTGCCAGATCTAATTTGCACAACTTATGGAGGAACCTTTGACCCCCGTAAAAGTCCCATGTATACCTTCTTTATCTATGAAGTGCATTGTTGATCTAACCCTACTTGAGTAAATGACATGGTGACGATAAAATAAAAAAGAAACCCAAAAATATTTGCTTTAGAATAAAGGCTCCATGGTTCTCGAACTAGTAGAGTCCATCTTTGCTTTCCACTTGTTGTATGAAGAACAACACCAGGTTCAACCACTAGTGTGGGGGAGTTCCCTTGAGCTCATCATCAACATATCCACTCGAGAACTCCCACACAGGCACTGCACAACATCGACTACGCCTTCATGACAAGAGCAAGGTAAACTGAAGTGACCTAGCTGCCTTTTGGTCAACCGAATCACCACTGGTCTCCCTTGATCTCTTATCCTTCAGAAGCGATGGTATGTGCACCATCTACCTCACTCTCCGCTATCCATGAGTTTGATTGAATTTCAATTCATATCCTCTATATCAAACTCAACAATTCGTGCTATGCTTGCTCTACATGATCCCTGTGGTTGGCTTGCATATGTTTTATTCCTTACTCATTGTCTTGATGCTTGTGAACAAATATCACTAGGGATCTCATGCTGATCTAAGTAGTTGGTGTTTGTTATGGGTTGATGATATGATCTTCGCTCTTTATGTTTGAGTGCTTGGGAATTTTATTTGAAAAATCATAAAACCCTTTGTAGAGCTCCTCTTTGATTGTCACAGTCCTACCAAGGCCATATGATGTTATTAGTTGAAAACCATATACTCATATACTACTCGTTATTGCAGTGAGCTTTGTCAAATTCTGTGACCCTTATGAGAATTCTTTTCATGCTTTCATGATCAAGATTTCTGTGCACACCACCATTTTCTCCTTGTTATGCTTCTACTCAGGAAGTTAGCATTGTATCATGCATCTATTGCACCAAATAAAGCTCCATGCATTGTTCCATGATTTATCCCTCTCCAAATATCTCCAAAAGAGATTGGCTATGCAAAAAGAAAAAAAAAGAGAGAAGAGAAAGACACATGCTCAAAAGCATGATGAAAGAAAAAAAGAGGAAAAAAGAATAGCCCAGGTCCAGAATAAAGGAGAAAAAAGAGAGAGATGGTCATGCAAAAAGGAGTTCCATAACTTAGATGGTAATAACTAGTGTCTGTTCCGGGGCTAGTGTCCACCTTACCATCACCACCATATTTCATCATGTATGGTAATATCTAGAACCCATTCTGGGTCTAGTATACACCTTATCATACCTATCATATCCATATAAGTGCACATCTCGATCTGATTTTATGAATTGCTTTTCTCTATGGATCTAGTTTTTGACTTTGCAATATATGTGATTCAAGTATGCCTTATCCTTCATACTACCTTGAGCTCCACATAAGCTGTCATTAGAAGTAGGATGAATAAAGGCGATATAATGCCTTGGTGAGGACATATACACATTAAGTGATCTGAGAGAATTAAATGAGTAGCTAAGCAAGGTTTATTTCGAAAATCAGTGCAAAACCCCAAGTTACTTGACATGATGAGCAGGAGTGACTTGATTCATGACCATTCCATCTTTCAACTACCCAAGATGGCATTATAGACACTCCACATAGTTCACAAGTGCAAGGAATGGTTTGGAATATCTCTTATGCTAGCTTCATACCTTTAGACATCACGTCCCACTTGATCTGACTCCCTTCACTCGGGGCGAGCAAAGGTCATGTGTAGGGGAGTTGTTGACGGTTGTTAAGCACTACTTTTACACCGTCGATACCTGCATAAAATAAATGTAAAAGGATAATCAACACTAGAATAGGGCTTGATACCGATGATTTCCACAAGTGTTGGTGTTCCTAGCTATTGTTGCAGGATGCATAGAAATACGTGTTGAATGATGTATTCACGGAGCAAGAAACCAAAGGCTTATACAGGGAGACATTTTAAACAAGCTCAAATGCCAAATTGGACTCCACCATTGCGATGGTCTCGTCGAGGCGATCGAAATGGACATATTATTTGTATGCATCGGAGTTCGGATGAAGAAGTTAGGAAAAGGACAAGATTGCTGACGTCATGCGGGCCCCACACCAATCCACCGTACCTCGTACACGCGCACGCTGGCAGAGGGCATTGTTGGGGGAATGGCCCAGCCCATGTAGGAGTTAGTGGGTCTTTGTATGAGCTTGAGGGGATTCTTGTAAATATTGTATCTGTCAGGGGTGTTGGGGGAGTGGCCTAGCCCAAGTAAGGGTTAGTGGGCCTTTGTGTGGGCTCAAGGCGCTTCTTGTAAATACCGCGTCCACTAGGGGGTCGGAAGAAAATAACCACTTGGGGCTTGGGGGGAAATCGCTGTCTACCCCCATCCCTATATATAGGAGGGTAATTGTAATTGATGGGACAAGCATTAAATGGTGAAGAACTCCGAAGTAGTAAGCTATTGTCGTCTTCTCTAGTTTCTGCTTAGTAGTTGCAGTAGTAGTAGAGTTAGCAGTAGTGGAAGAAGGTGTAGTCCTCCGAAGGGGCTCTTTGGTTCTTTGCCCCTTCGGAGGAGAAGAGTACTGTGGTGTTGGTGCCCCCTTCGGTACCAATTTACACCAACAGTTTGGCGCCCACCTCGTGGAAGGACTCACAGCTACAAGACGAGAAAAAGATCCGAAGAGAGAGGGTCCAAAGAGGTGGGCTCGAATTTAAAAAAAAATCTCGGCATGACCGAAGGTACCTTCGGTCACGAAGGGGTCAAGTCATGCAGCAATGGTGGCTCGCGTTGGCAAGGGAAAGGATTACAGGACCCTTCGGAGTGGAGCAAGTTTAAGCCGGTTTTTCTTTCTTTTTGCGTGTGTTCCTTCCAAGAAGAAGCTAAGTGCCCCTACTTTACTTATTTATTTTGCAAAAGAATGCTCCGATGATAAACGATGGAAATCTAAATCTTGAACCCTTTGTCCACTAACACACAACCACTTCCCTTTTTGTCGTCACAATATGTTGGAGCATTTCCCTCTGTACCTCCGTTCTCTTCACAGGGTTAGGTCACCTCAAACGTAAATAAGCACTTTGGGTCATCCTGTACGAAGCTGCCTTTGGAGTACACTTGCTTGACCAGTAATAATAAATGTGACCCCAGCCACCTCTGTGGATCGCTCGGAGTAGGTTCTTGGCCGAAGATGACGAAGCCCAATTTTTAGCTTTTGTTGACCTTCGGTGCCGAAGGTGCTTCATCACCCGAAAAGAGAGTGAAGAGGAGGGCAGTTATGATTATTAATCATGCCGATCGAACGTGGGTTTGCAAAAAGTGGAAGCCGGAAAGACAAGACTACAGGGAGGGCCTTCGGTGCTCAGGATATACATTTTGTCGTACTTCGGAACTATTTCAGGCAACTTTTCATCATAACAGGATTTCGTGCGATTCATTTTTCACCCTCGGAATCATTTCGGTGAATTTTTTCACCTTCGGAATCATCTCGGTGGGATTTCACGAGATTGATTTTTTCACCATCGGAATCGGTGAATTTTTTCACCTTCGGAATCATCTCGGTGGGATTTCATGAGATTGATTTTTTCACCATCGGAATCGGTGAATTTTTTCACATTCGGAATCATCTCGGTGGGATTCCACGAGATTTATTTTTTCACCTTCGGAATCATCTCGGTGGGATTTCATGAGATTGATTTTTTCACCATCGGAATCGGTGAATTTTTCACCTTCGGAATCATCTCGGTGGGATTTCGCGAGATGAAATTTTTCACCCTTCAATCATTTCAAGAGAATTTTGTTTACTTATTTATTATTCTTCGGAGCCTAGTTCAAGCCTAGTTCAAGCCTTCGGAGTTACTAGCAGGCTTTATCTATTTTTTTAGCTTCGGTCCTATGGGGGTGTGCTGCACCTCAAGCACTTCGTAGCAACGAGGCCCACTTCGGCCTTCTCAGCTCCGAAGCCCAGCTTCGGATTTTGCATTTTCTCGTGCATGTCTGCACACCATGGTGTGGTACCCTGCTAGCAACGTGCCTGTTTCCACGTACTCCAAGCATGTGACCCCGGCCCCCTTTTGCTTTGTTAAGTCAGTCCATGGAGCCGAAGGGGTCTAGCTAAATATCAGGGTGTTAGCAAGCTAGTTGTGTCAATTAGAGATTTAACCTCTGTTTTGCAGAACGCATCCTTTGAATGTCTTATTAGTATACTTTTCAACTCTGTTGAGTTGGCATGCTTTTTTTAATATCAGTTCGTCATACTGGTACTCCGAAGGGAGATAGATAATGTTCGTGTCATGTGCACCTTCGTGTATTACTTTATCTTTCTCTCTATTTTTCATAATATTATTATCTTTGTGCGGAGCAAATTGCTTCGCATCGCTAACGATTTTTATCAGGAAAGTGAAATGAGCAGTCAGTGGATCACCGAAGTACCCTTCGTCTGATTTAACCGAGCTAAGTGATTTTGGGTTTCGGAGCTAAATGATTTTTGGTTTCGGTTTCTACATGTTCGTTATGACAATGAATTGAAATATATATACTATTGGGACTCTCGGTCATCACAATTATATTGGGGTCCACCCTTATTTTACCAAGGAGTTGTTCCGGACTTTCTCAGTGGCTCTAAACAGTTATTAAGACCTTGAGTATATTTTTTTGGTGTGCATTTATAGAGGCCAATTTCACTCTCTATTCTACGGCTATAAAGCCCAAAACTTAAATGTTCAACTTCGAAGCACTCTTAGGCCATCCATTTTCGGCCATCTTTATGAAGCCCACTTTGGCAACTATTCTGAAGTCCAATTTAGGCCATGAGAAACGAAGCCCAGCTGTGTTTTTCTCTTGGTCAATTTGTGTTCATGGGATTCCGGCGGGTCCAAATACCGCCTTGTCAGCCTTTCGCTCGGATCATCAGAGTGCACTTCGGTCAATAAAGCCCACTCAACTGCAGCTTCAGAGGCAAAGTATTTGTGATGCCAGCCTCCTTTTTCGGTTCAATTCTGGGTCTCGAACTGCCAACTTTATTTGGGCACATGGGGGGGCTGTTGCCACTCACAAAGAGGCCCAAGGCGGCCTAAGGGGATGGCCGAAGCCCACCTCGGAACTCCTTCGAAGGTTGGTGACTGAGCTGAAGTTTTAAGACCTTTTATCTATCCATGCTAGCGACACTTTTTACTTAGCTTGCATATGTTCGACATCGACACTAGTAAGAGATAATGCTGCAATTTCCATATTTAAAAAAAAAGTCCCCTTCGGAGCCGAAGGGGTCACAACTCTTCAGCTTTATTATCGCTTTGAACCTGATTATTTTGATAGCAGCATCTTACATTTGCAAGTATTTAAGTACTTATCTTATCGTTGCTTTTAGCAGCAATCATAATTTCTTACCCTTCGGCCAAAACCTCATGCTTGTTATACAAGTGCTCAGTTTTTTTCGGCATATAGAAAATAGAGTATGCATTAGGAAATTTCGATACATTGCTATCCCTTGCTTACTAGAACTGTCTGCAGTCTGCTTGCTCAACCTTCATTTCGCAGCCACCGGAAGGACATTATGTTGTTATTTTATTATACAACTTTACCACCGTCCTGAGGTAGTGCTTGGTGTGGTCGATGTTTTGTTTTTTGGCTGCTGATAAATCGTTTTTCAGTACAGTGACGAAGTACCCTTCGTCTCTAGTTTTAGCAGACCAATCCTCATGTTTAAAGCGAGTGCTTAGCGTTAGTCAGATGTTGATGCTTTTCGCAAGGAGTTTTTTCCCGAAAGCTTCGTGTATTTATCCGTTCGCACGTTTCCGAAGCAACCACCCCCCTCCATGGTGCAGGGGTGTAGTCTTCGGAGTTTATATTTTGTGGGTAAGTAACGACGCCCCTCGGAGGCCGTCGGACGCATCCAAGGGCCGCCCGTCACTTACTTCGTATAACGAAATTGTGTCGGTTCTGTCATGACCGAAGCTCGGCTTCACAAAAAGTGATTGTGTCAAATTGACCGAAGTTTGCTTCGCCTTCTTAATCTAACCCTTCATATGAAGTATTTATATCTCTTGAATGCAGGGTCAACTACCATATGTAAGTATCGTGCCCTCCTCTCTCATAACCTACAATCCATTTTTAATGGGCACTCTAACCCTTCGTACATCACATGTTGTCGCACCTTCATCTCAGATGTGCTAAGTGCATGTTCTTAGTCATACTTCGTATCACGTTCATAATGACTAGTTGTATGCAGCTATTATGTTTCGTGTGTGCATCTCGTCATGACTATTGCAGGTAATAGCCTCTGAGTTCTCGGTTTTCACCCAGAAGATAGTGACTCCATTATTGACTTGAGAATAGCTAGGCCATATCAATTGGTTTCAATGTCTATTGAACTTCATCAGGTGGTTGTTGGGATTTCCATATGGACTTCGGTGTTATCGGATTTCAGTCATCCCATGTTTTCACCACTCAAGTTGAGATTTTGATCATTGGATGTCCTTTGCATTGTTTTGGCTAACCTTTTCATCCTAGCCTTCAGGCAAAAGCATACTTTCATGCACGCTTTCATACATATATACATGCATAACACCGAAGTGTGGAGCCGGGAGCGCTCACGCCGAAGGCCTGAGTTTGGTCGAAGGCTCCGTTTGCATGAGGCAAACGACCGGTCCCGTGATGACCGGAGTAGAACTTGCAAAGGCAAGTAGTTGGCTCCGTTATAGCCAAGGTTCCGTTTGCATGAGGCAAACGACCGATCCCGTGATGACCAGAGTAGAACTTGCAAAGGCAAGTAGTTGGCTCCGTTATAGCCAAGGTCCCGTTTGCATGAGGCAAACGACCGGTCCCGTGATGACCGGAGTTGAACTTGCAAAGGCAAGTAGTCGGCTCCGTTATAGCCGAAGTATCGTTTGCATGAGGCAAGCGATCGGTCCTGTAATGACCGAAGTGGAACTTGCAAGGGCAAGTATCTGGCTCCGTTATAGCCGAGGTTCCGTTCGCAGGAACCAAACGACCGGTCGTGTGATGACCGGAGTTGAGCTGAGACACACTGAAGGCCCGAGAGTGGCTTCGGATCTGAGACACCGCGAAAGCCTGAGAGTGGCTTTGGATTTGTTTGTGCGGTGCAAATTGTGATGACCGGAGTTTCTTGAAAAAAAATGATTCGCCTCGAATGGAGTGTTGAACAGGAAGTGGACTTCGTCTATATTGTCTACTTCGTCACCGACAGGTTCAACTCGGTGAATATCTAGCACGAGGGGCTTCCTCGAGTACTTCATCAACGTTATCCGACTACCTCAACAACTACACCACCACTTTCGTCGTCGACATGGTTTGGCATGAGGGGCTTCTTCAACTACATCTTCGTCGACATGTGTTCGGCTCGAGGGTCTTCCTCGTCTACCTCAGCAACATCAGCATTGACTTGGTCGACATCGACTTCCGACTTTGTTTTCGGCGTCTACTGCACGACGTCGACGGGACTCCGGCTCGAGGGGCTTCCTCGTCTACCTCGGCAACATCAGCATCGACTTGGTCGACATCGACTTCCGACTTCATTTTCGGCGTCTACTGCACGACGTCGATAGGACTCCGGCTCGTGGGGCTTCACCGTCTACCTTGTCGACATTGACTTTCGACTTCGTCTTCGGCATCTACTACACCGACGCTGACTGGGCTGTGGCTCAAGGGGCTTCATCGTCTACCTCACCGACGTCGACTCTAGCTTCGTTTTCATCAATATATACTTCGTCGCACGCGATGCACGAGACCAGGGCCTTCGTCACAGTCACCGGACAAGAGGGGCTAGTGGCATCGGGATGAGCGGCGTCACCCCGAAGCATGAAGTCTTGCCCGGTGATCGTGACCGAAGGGGAAGAGGCGGCTAATCATCACTCGACAGTGTTCTGAAAGAACAAGAGCGAAAAGGGAAATGCATGGAGGCCCCGAAGGCAAGACCAAAGAAAATGAAGGAGAAGCATTGAGGTTAAAGGCCATCCTAGTGACAACGACGAAGCTGATATCTTTACTGAAGGCGTCGTTCACCATTGAAGCAAGACCGAAGACGACCGTTAATAAAGTCGGTGTGTGTAAATCCGCTAGGCATACGTGCTCTTTTCTCCACTCCGGTTTTTCCCACTAGGTTTTCCGGAATGGAGTTTTTAGTGAGGCGTACGAGCGGAGGGTCCTGAGGGAGTTCCTCATGGCCGAAGGTGTAGGAAGGTTGGGGCCAATCCATATGTATTCAGCTACTCCGCTTTGTTGTGCCAGCCAAACCGTAGTAGCTGAGGGGCTACTGTTGGGGGAGTGGCCCAGCCCATGTAAGGGTTAGTGGGCCTTTGTGTGGGCTCAAGGCGCTTCTTGTAAATACCGCGTCCACCAGGGGGTTGGAAGAAAATAACCACTAGGGGCTTGGGGGAAAATCGCCGTCTACCCCCATCCCTATATATAGGAGGGTCATTGTAATTGATGGGACAAGCATTAAATGGTGAAGAACTCCGAAGTAGTAAGCTATTGTCGTCTTCTCTAGTTTCTGCTTAGTAGTTGCTGTAGTAGTAGAGTTAGCAGTAGTGGAAGAAGGTGTAGTCCTCTGAAGGGGCTCTTTGGTTCTTTGCCCCTTCGGAGGAGAAGAGTACTGTGGTGTTGGTGCCCCCTTCAGTACCAATTTACACCAACAAGGAGCTCGGAAGAAAATAACTTACAGGGGCTTGGGGAAAAATTGCCAGCTACCCCCATCTCTATATATAGGAGGGTCATTGTAATTGATGGGACAAGCATTGAATGGGGGGAGAATTCCAAGGTACTGAGTTCTGTTGTCTTCTTTACTTTCTGCTTTGTAGTACTAGAAGTAGAAGAGATAGCTCTGCAGTAGTAGTAGAGGTAGTAGTAGTGGAGGAAGAAAGAGTAGTCCTCCGAAGGGGTCCCATTCTTTACCCCTTCGGACGAGTGGAATATTGTTGTATCGGTGTACCCTTCACTCCCGAATTACACCAACAGTTTGGCGCCCACCTCGTGGCAAGATTCACAGCCGCATGGCAAGGATGAACAAAGCATAGAAAGGAGAGAGGGCACGAGGGATCCCAAGGGCTAAGGGCTAAGGGAAAGGATTCCGAAGGACCCTTCGAGTGCAGCAATTTTTAAGGGAGTTTTTTCGCTCTTTTCGTGTATTCCTCCGAAAAAAGCTAACTGCACCTAATTTACTTCATTTATTTTGCAAAATATTGCTCCGAAGCAAGCTGGAAGATGAAAATTTTATTTTGAACCCTACTGTTAACACCAAAATTTCGTAAGGAGTCTGACTTGTGGGTCCAGCTCGGTGGAGAGTCCGTCCGGTGGAAGGAAAGGTTTTCTTAGATGTATTCGGCAGAAGGATCCGCGGTCGGCTATCTGCTCCCGTTCGGCAAAGGAACAGTTGGGCTGATTTTGCGGGATTGGACGGTGACGTGGCTCAAGCAGGAAGAACGAATGGATGGATAGGCGATCAAGCTTGGAGATAAGTTAGGCAGTGAATCCATTCGAGATTGTACTTGACTGGGTATAAATATGAGCCCTGAATGTATGTAAGACACACAATCATTCCTCAATACAAACCGGCCTTACGCCAAACCCTAGAGTCCTTTTGTCGTGTCGTTGAGTTCTTCGAGAGGGTTCATCGATCCGTCGACCTCCGTGAGTACTGACAACCTTGTATCATGTCTAGTATCATGCGGTGGATTTAGATATGATGCAAGTAGTCTTGTTACCATGCTTTGTGTCATGCGGTAGATTCAAGCTTGGTTCAAGAAGGTTTCTTGTTAGGTCATGAGCCATGCGGTAGGCTAAGATCTAGCTTGAAGCTAGTTATCGGCTCTATTGGATTTTGGCAAGATCCAATAGATTCATTAAGTTACCCCGTGTTGCTTTGAGTTTTTACTTCATGTTTAGATTCATGTAACACACTTTTGCCCAATCCAGATAGATTTGGATCGGCTTTACCCCTCACGTGATCCTTGTACGAGTCGAATTCGTGTTTTAACACGTGGATCTTGTGCTTTCCGATAGCCGAAACCGAATCGATCTAGGTTGTTACGTGTTGCGGGTTCAAGCTTGCCAACGTTGGTATAAATCTTGAAAGAACTGAGTATCATACGGTAGATGCAGGTTTTTGGGTTGCTTTGGAGCTAGTCATCCGGTGGATTAGATTCCAAACCAATCTGATAGATTTAATCGCTTGGTAATGTTCGTTCCTTCTTCATGGACCCCGAATCGGTACATTCGGCCGTATTCGGTTATGTTTCTTCACGAGTAGAACGCGTGCGTGATTCATGCTTTAAATAATGTATGCTTTTAGCTTTCCATATTTAGATTGTATCATGCGGTGGATAGATCTATTTGTGGGAAGTGGTACGGTTTTCATGCAAGTTGTATCATGCGGTGGATAGATTTGCTTGATATCGTACCCGACGGGTTTTAAAGTACCTAGACATGCGGTAGACTAGTGCTTTGGATCTATGCATACTTGTTTATTACATGTTTATGTTCGTGCTTTACTTTATTCATTTGTTTAATGTTAATTATCGTGGGGATCGGTCACGGCCTCGTGCATGTGCATCTTTGTTTAAACAAAGACCGATCGCTATCATGCCTATGTCAGCCGTTCGGCAATGTTACTTTTCCCTTTTTACAAGTTCCCGAATGGTTTCAGTTTATTGGCATATAGCTCTTTATAGCTATGTGTCATCCCATCTGGCTTCCCAGCCGTAAATATGGAACTGTCTGGTACCACCCGGCAAGTTCCAAACTTTTGTATCTAACTCTTTTATCTTTTTTTTAATTTTCAGGAAAAATTGACTGGCACGTCTCGTGACTCTCTGCGCGTGTAAAGCCAGCTTGTTCGGCTTGCTGTGTGTTTGGCGCTAGGTGCACGTTTTGCGTCAACACACTTTTTGGCACGCCTGGTGGGACAACAGCCGAATAGATCAAGATGCCTGAAATCGCGGACATCATGGACGTCAACATTGAGGACCTCTCTCCCGAGCAACGGCAGCAGCTCCAGGACGCCATGGACCAGTTCCAGCAGAAATGTCTGCTGTCATTCAAGAAAAACAGAAGTGGCGTCCCGTACCTGAAGAACGAGATGCCCAGGGTATTGCTACCGGGGGGAGAGTGACGCCACGACACGGCAAGAGAAAGAGGAGTGCATGCGGGCATTCGGGAATGCGCGGACTACATGCTGAGCAAGCACCACAAAGCTTTCCTTGGTGCGTTCCAGCAAATGATGGTGGCTATCTTTGGCCCGGGGATGGAGCAGGCATTCAGCAAGGCACCGGTCCAAGGGGGCACCGTGGAGCTGGGCGAGTCAAGCTCTCAACCACCGCTACGGAGCCAGCCTATTCAACCTCCCCCTCAGAGCTCTGGAAGTCAAGCTTTCTAGCCTCCTCCGCAGGGCGCTGGGGGTCAGCCAGTTCAGCCCCCACTACAGGCCTCAGGAGGGCAGCCAATACAGCCACCACCGCAGGGTAGCACTGGTCAACCCGTGCAACAGCCGAATCCGTACCAGCCCACGTACGGAGAACTAGCGTTCGGCTCGCCTGGGGCCCCGCTTGCCTCCGGCCACAGGATTGCTCCGGCAAACAACTGGCTGCAGAGGAACCTATACGGCGGAGGCTACCACGAAGTGGGAAACTACGGAGCATTTGATGCTTTCCCGCATCCAGGTTACGCGCCAGCTGCAGGCACACAAGAGGACGACACCCTGGCGCGGAAGATGGCCGAGTTGATGCAAAATCAGTTCGGCCTCAAGCCAAAAATGCAAGGACCTGCCTACAAGCCGCCGTTCCCTGAATGGTACTTCAACGTGCTCCTTCCGCCAAGGGTGAAGCCGCTGACGGAGTTCACGAAATTTTCAGGGCAAGACGACACGAGCACAGTGGAGCACATCGCTCGTTACCTGATGCAGCTCGGGGAATGCTCAGCTGAGGAAACATTCAGGGTTTGCTACTTCCCCGCGTCACTAACCGGCCCGGCGTTCCAGTGGTTTTCGTCCTTGCCCCCTGAGTCAATTAGCAGATGGAAAGACCTGGAAAGGAAGTTCCACGCCCATTATTTTAGCGGCAGCTCAGAGAAGAAGTTGATCGACCTTGCCACCCTAAAGCAGAGACACAGCGAGACGCCATTGGAATTTCTCAGGAGATTCAGGGAGGTTAAAGGCATGTGCTTCTCGCTCAACTTGCCAGATGACCAGTTGGCTGACATGGCCGTCGCCGGGATGCTGCCGGCTGTGCGTGAAAAGCTGTTTGGCATGGAGTTTGAAAACCTAGGCCAGCTGTCTCAGAAGCTTTCATTGATGAGCAACCAGGCGTATGGCTTCAAGAAGGATGCTAGGTTTGGTAAGCAGCACGACGTGGCGGACATCTACAACCAGTTCTTAGACAAGGCTGATCTGATCGAGGATTCTGATGATGAACTGGATGTGGCCGCAGCCGAAATCATGTGGGGGAAGGAGCCTTTAACGATGAATCAGCGCTGGGTCAAACAGACCAAGGGCACCTACGATTTCGATATCACGAAGGCTGACAAGCTGTTTGAGCTCCTAGTGAAGGAAGGTCGAATCAGACTGCCTGAAGGGCATTCCATGCTTCGGCCCAATGGAGTTAAGGGGAAACGTTACTGTGGCTTCCACGACAGGGATTCGCACTCCATCAACGACTGCAAGGTCTTCAGGATGAGGATCCAGAAAGCCATCCAGGAGGGGCACCTCAAATTCGACAACAAGATGAAGCTGGATGGCCACCCCTTCCCTCAAAACATGGTGGGCTTCTCTGTCAACATGGTGACGGCTGAGGAGAAGGGCAAGGTCAAGGTCTTGACCTCAGCCAGGGCTAGACAGGACGGAACAGTGGACCCAGAGCGTCAAGTAACTCTGGAACAAGTGCATGGTGAAGCCCCCCGCATTCTCAAGAGCCACATCGAAATTGGGGAATCATCCAGAGCCAAGCCCAGGGTGACCACGTGCATCCTCCTCAACAAGTGGCAGCGCCAGATGGAAAAAGAGCACTACCAGAAGCGAAGATACGAGGAGGAGAAGCGCAGAGCCGAAGAGGAAGCACACAGAAGAGACCAGGAGCAATACACGCGCGAGCAGGAGCGCGCGCACTAGGGGTGTGCATTCTTCAGGCACTGTTGGAACGAGGTTTTGAAGCTGCCCACGCTGAGGAACTGTCCTGAGTGCAGTGACAGATATTTTGAGTATAGGCAGGAGTCTGCCAATTGCCGATCCGTCCATGAGAGAATTGGAAGGATCCACCCTAACGAGGATCGGCGCCAAAAAATTGAAATCATTGATCACCCCAGGAAACGGCAGGCTGATCTAAGGTGGGCTGATCAAGACGAGGATGAGGACGACTACATCTGGCAGAAGGGGCAATGGTGCCCGCCTGGCCTACGCAAAAGTCAGAAGAGACGGGTCCAACGCTTGAGGAACCGTGAACTGAGGCAGGCCGGGATCCAAACAAAGCAGGTGTGGCGTCCAAAGGACCAACCAGAAGGGTCAAGGCGTTCGGCTCCAACATGCATGGTATATTTTCTGCCGAACGAATTCATGGCTCCTGCTAACCAGGTTGTGCAGGAAGAGGCGTCCCTAGATGATGAGCAGGTCGAGGGGATGATGGCACAACTGGTGCTGGCCAAGCAGGCAATTTTCGACAAACCGGCCAAGAATCGACATATGAGGCCGCTGTACTTGAGAGGATACGTCAATGGTAAGCCATTGACCAAGATGTTTGTCGACGGTGGAGCGGCAGTCAACGTAATGCCGTACACCACCTTCAGGAAACTTGGCATGGGCCCGAGCGATCTGACGCCTACAAGCATAATACTGAATGATTTCGCTGGAAATCCTTCAGACACCAAGGGATGCGCTCACGTGGATTTGATGATCGGGTCCAAGACACTGCTCACTACCTTCTTTGTCATCGAAGGTAAAGGAGCCTACAGCCTACTGCTTGGGCGGGACTGGATTCATGCCAATTGTTGCGTCCCATCCACCATGCATCAGCAGCTTATCCAGTGGGTGGATGATGAGATTGAGGTCGTCCAAGCAGATGACTCCGTGAGCGTTGCGAACATGGAACCAGCCTTCTGGGAATACCAAGGTATTGATTGTTTCTCAGGGAAAGACTGGGGAGAAGGTCCTGTTGAACCTGTCAGCAGTGATCAACAGCCGATTCAAGCAGTCGGCTCTTATAGTAATTTTTAATGGAGAACCCCGTAGATGGCACTGATGGCAAGTTGGGGCGAGGATTCATGTCGGCCGATAAATTAGAAGAGGTTGACATTGGAAGCGGTAATAAGCCAAGGCCAACGTTCATCAGCGCAAACTTGCAGCCAGACTTCAGGGGGGAATTAATCAAGCTCCTCAAGGAATACAAAGATTGCTTCGCCTGGGATTATTTGGAGATGCCTGGATTGGATCGTTCTATCGTTGAGCATCAGTTGCCAATCAAATCTGGTTTCAAACCATACAAGCAACCACCCCGGAAGATCTACAAGGATGAAGTATTGGCCGATTTGAAGAAAGAAGTTGAAAGATTACTTGATGCGAACTTCGTTCGGCCATGTAGATATGCGGAGTGGATTTCTAACATTGTCCCTGTGTACAAGAAGAATGGAAAGATGAGGGTCTGCATAGATTTCAGGGATCTGAACAGAGCTACTCCGATGGATGGTTACCCCATGCCTATTGCCGATTTGTTGATTGACGCCGCAGCTGGACACAAAGTCATCAGTTTCATGGACGGCAATGCGGGTTACAACCAAATCTTCATGGCAATAGAGGACATATCAAAGACGGCCTTTAGATGTCCTAGTCATATAGGCCTGTTTGAGTGGATAGTCATGACATTTGGGTTGAAGAATGCCGGTGCAACTTATCAGCGGACCATGAATTACATTTTTCACGAGTTGATCGGCAAAGTTGTGGAAATCTACATTGATGATGTGGTAATCAAGTCTCTAAGTCATGACACACATTTGGAAGATGTGAAGAGAATCTTGGAGTGCACCCGGAAGCATGGTCCGAAGATGAACCCAAACAAGTGCGCTTTTGGGGTATCAGCTGGAGAGTTCTTGGGATTTCTAGTCCACGAGGGGGAATTGAAGTTGGCAAGAAGAGCATGAAGGCCATTGATGAAGTTATTCCTCCAACTAATCTCAAGGAGTTGCAATCACTGCTCGGCAAAATCAATTTCGTGAGAAGATTTATTTCAAATTTGTCACAGAAGGTTTTGCCATTCTCTCCACTGTTGAAGCTAAAGAAAGATCAGAAGTTCACATGGGGCGACGAACAACAAAAGGCTTTCGATGAGATCAAGCAGTACATGAAGGAGCCACCAGTGTTGGTTCCTCCTCAACTGGATAAGCCTTTCAAGTTGTACGTGGCGGCCGATACCCAAACCATTGGATCGGCCCTTATTCAAGAATTCGAAGGAAAGGAGCGGGTAGTAGCATATCTTAGCCGAAAACTACTTGATCCCGAGACCAGGCATTCGGGTATGGAAAAGCTGTGCTTGTGCGTATACTACTCGTGTACAAAGTTTCGGCACTACTTGTTGAATGCCGAATGCACTGTGTATTCCAAGTTCGATGTAATAAAACATATGTTATCTATGCCAATTTTGAACGGTAGGATTGGCAAATGGATCCTGGCCTTATCAGAGTTCGAGTTAAAGTTCGAATCGGCAAAGGCTATCAAGGGATAGATCATTGCCGATTTTATAACTGAACATCGCGATCCGTCAATTGATTTGCTTGAAATTACCCCTTGGGCTTTACTTTTTGATGGGTCATCATGTGGTAAAGGTGGGGGAGTAGGGATCCTACTGATTTCGCCTAAAGGTGAGATGTTTGAATTTGCCATCCCTATACAGCCCACTGTCACAAATAACCAGGCTGAATACGAAGCATTACTTCGAGGGCTTCAATATTTGAGAGAAGCTGGGGCCATTTCAGTTGAAGTTTATGGAGATTCAGAGCTGGTGATCAAGCAATTGAACGGCCAATACGAGTGCAAAAGTGAAGCGCTGAGGAGTTACTACGAAGAATGCAGGGAAATCTTGAAGAGCTTCCCGTTGGTAACTCTACAGCATATTCCTAGGGAACATAATGAAGAAGCAAACAGGCTGGCTCAAAGTGCCTCTGGTTACAAAGAGAGTCAAGAAGCGTTTGCTGCAGAGGTGTGTGCACTGGGGACGGATCTTGCAGAAAATGATTGGAGGAAAGAGATCGTTGATTACTTGAAGGATCCATCTCGAAAGGTCTCTAGGAAGCTCAGGTACAAGGCCATAAAATTCGTTCTTCTGGATGACAATTTGTTCTATAAATCATTAGATGGGGTATTGTTACGATGCCTGGGTCTAGAAGAAGCCAAGAACATGATGAGCGAAGTGCACGATGGGATATGTGGAGCACACCAATCGGCCTACCGTATGAAATGGGTTATTAGACAAGCTGGGTGCTTTTGGTCGACGATATTAGAGGATTGCTTTGAGTATTACAAGGGATGTCAGGATTGCCAGAGGTTTGGAAATATTCAAAGGGTCCCCGCGTCAGCATTGAATCCCATCATCAAGCCGTGGCCATTCAGGGGCTGGGGTATAGACTTGATTGGCCAAATTAATCCACCATCTAGTAAGGGGCATAAGTTCGTGCTTTTGGCTACAGATTATTTTACTAAATGGGTTGAAGCGATCCCGCTGAAGAAGGTGACGTCGGAAAACATGGTTGAATTTGTCAAGGAGCACATCATCTATCGGTTTGGAATCCCTCAGACAATCACCACTGATCAAGGGGCACAATTCGTGTCACTAGAGTTCAGAGAGTTTGCCGAAAGCATGGGGATCAAATTGTTTAACTCTTCTCCCTATTATGCCCAAGCTAATGGTCAAGCAGAGGCTTCTAATAAGATCATGATCAAGCTGATCCAAAAGAAGATCGACCGGAAGCCAAGAAGGTGGCATTCGGTACTCAGTGAGGCGCTGTGGGCTTACCGAATGGCCCCCCATGGAGCTACAAAGACCTCTCCTTATGAATTGGTTTATGGACACCACGCGGTTCTACCTTGGGAGATGCAATCAGATTCAAGGAGAGTTGCGTTACAGAAAGATTTGAGCTCCAAAGATTACAGTGGCCTAATGATGGATGAGCTAGAGGATTTGCATATGATCCGTCTTAGAGCCCTGGAAAACATCGAGAAAAACAAGCTGCGGGTTGCCAAATACTATAACAAGAAGGTAAAAGTCAGGCAGTTCGTAGAAGGCGATCTGGTTTGGAAAGCGTTATTGCCGATTGGGACTAAATATAGTGAATTCGGCAAATGGTCTCCTAACTAGGAGGGACCTTTTCGTGTGGTCAGATGCGTCCTTGGTAATGCATATATACTGAAAACCTTACTGGGAGAAGAATTTTCCGCTGCAATAAATGGAAGATATCTGAAGAAATATTATCCTAGCATTGAGATCGATCGATGATCACCAGCAGCGGGATTACACACATACGGCACGAAACGGCCCGGCGCTCAAGAATGAGGCCGCCTTCAGAACAAAAAATTCACAAACAGAGGAAATGGCCAGTGCCTAGATGCATTGCCCTTAGCACAAAAACTACATTACAACTGCTTCTTGCAGGTTTACAACAACCCTGGTGATCAGGACCTCAAGGAGGTGGGAAGCAGAAGGCGTGGAGGAAGAAGCGAAAGTATGATTCAATCTTTTCTTTGCTTCTTCTCCGGCTGCCCCCTCTTCAGTTGTTCCAGGACCACCGTGACGGCAACTTGGAAGGCACGAGGGTGACCATGGTTTGCGGCCTCCACCAAGCTGTCCCAGGCCGCTTTCAGGTTGTTGTACCTGTCAGAGACATCTGAAACAGAGGAGTGGAATGTTAGGGGCAAGAAATCCAGATGTGGACACAAAATCGAGAAGAAGTCAGAAGCATTTACCCCCCACTAGTGCCTCCAGAGCCATGCGGCGCTCACGCTCGGCTTGGCAACGAGCGGTGATGTCCCTGAGGCCGTGCTCCAAGTGCCGAACGCGGCGGCGCAGTTGATGGCTGGTCCTCTGTTCAGGCGTGGCGTCCTCTGCTTCGAGGGAGGAATCGGAGGAGATGTACTCAGGCACATCTTCGGTCCCGATGATTTCTTCAGGGAGCAAATCAAGGCTGAAAGAGGAAAAGAAGGGGAGGTAAAGCGCAAGATCATGTGGGGAATAGGAAGTAAATCAAGGGAAAACTCACCTTCGAATCATGCGTTTCTTTGGAGGGCTGCTCTCCTGGGGCTGCTTGCCCTTGTCCATGGCCTTGGGGTTTTTTTCCTCTGGAGACGGGGGAGGAGATGAGAAGTGATGGATGAGTGTGCGAGTGGATTTGCGGGGCATCCCAGCAGGCTATTTTATTGACCGAAGGGGCGCATTGGGAGTGATGACCGGCCAGTACACACTGTTGGAATACCAAACGGCAGGGTTTTTTCCCGGGTGCGAAGGGTTTTTGCTTGAACAGTACTTACGGATTGCCGATTCAGGGATCTTCTGTGGATTTTACGCCAAGGGGCATCTGTTCGCGCGTATTCGGCTCAAGACAGTTCCCGAATGCGTTTGAGGAAAAACAAGATTTACGGATGCAAATGTAAAGAAAAATCATCACAGAGCAAGCACGGAATTCAAAAGTCCTTCATTCATTGCCGATATTCAAACATCCCTAATACAATCTAGTCAAAGAGCCTGTTCAGCACAGATTGGGGATGAGTAATTTCGGCAACGGCGTCGCCGTGGCCATCGAGGCGCTCCAAGATGAGCTCGATCTCCTCAATGTCCTCTGGCGCGCCGCCCCGGAAGCCGCGCGGCCTGGTGGAGTAGTCGACGTCCGTGTGCGTCGCCATGGCCGCCAAGCCCAGGGTAGTGCCCAAGCGAACGCCATGGGTGGCCACCTCGTCGACGCGGTCCTCCACCGCAGCAAGGCGCTCCGCCGGCGTGTCACCGTGGGCGTTCACCTTGTCGGCCGGTGCTCCACCGGCGTCTTCGACCGGTTGAGCTCGGCATCGCGGCCGCAAGGAGCAAGAAGAAAGGAGATTAGCATCAAAAGCCGGGTTGGATCAAAGATTTGATTTCAGAGCTGTACCGTCAATGGTTTCCAGCAGCTGTTTGCGCTGGTCCTCCCACTCCAGCTCGGCTATGCCCGCCTTCTTGGAGACGTCCTCCAGCTCGCGCTGGGATGTCTCCAGCTCCGCCTTGAAGCGGAGGGCGTCGAGTTCCCCGTAAGGCACGGGGAAGTGGCCGTCGGACTCCGAGGAGTCGTCCGGAAGAGGCTGATTGGCCGGCGCAGGAGACGGATTCCACTGAATCAACCTGAAAGGGAGATGATCGTCAAAACAAGAAAAGATCAAAGGTGAATCAAAGGAAAGGAATCGACGATCATTGCCTCCGGTGCGCATTGGCGCTGCTCCCCTCTGCCTCATCAGAGGCACGGCGGCGGTTAAGGCGGCGCACCATGTTGCTTTGGGATGTGCACTGTTTGGAGAGAAGAAGAGCTGAGATTGGCAAAGATTCGAGAGCTGAAAGGCTTGGTGGAGAGCTAGGGGCACCTACGGTTTCATTTATAGGCCTGGCAAGACAGATCGTGGCTTCGAGTCGTGGCTTTGGATCGTGGCGCATATCCCAAGAAAATCGGAAGGTGGAAAGGTTTCCTTGGCCAGCCGCCGTAGGCGGGTCGCTTGGAGTTCTAGGCTGAGTCACATTCAGTTGACTGGCTCGGCTGAGAAGAGTCAAAGTGCCATTCGGGTATTGGCGTTTCTTTGCCGAATGGGTCGATCAGCATTACACTTGAAGGTGCGCAGAAAGAAAAGGAAATAAAGTTGCGAGCACGAATATTACAAGAGTGACCAATTCGGTTATACATCAATTTAAGCGCCTAAATGTTCAGGTATTTCGCAATCACACCACGGGCATTCAATGTTGTTTGACGGAAATTGTCCAACCGCTCCTGGCAATCTTTCTGGGCGCTAGACAAGGTGGTCAGTTCTGCGTCGCATTGTTCCATCTTGGCTATAGCCGATTTTGCTTCCTCTTGGGTCTTCTTTATCAATCCAGGGAGCTCGGCTATTTTCTTCTTATCAGCCTCTATCTCGGTCGACGGGCTTCTCGGTTCTGCCTCCGGAGAAGCGCCTTTCCGGCAATTTTCGGTGTCACAAGAAGCTTGCGGATTGGCCAATGTATCTTTGTGGCTCTCCGTTTGGGATTGCGCCCGTTCATGGCTTGTTCGGCGGCGGCTTTCTTCTTTTCAATAGCCGGGCGGGAGCGCAATTTCCTCAAAGCCTGCATTATGGGCACATAATGGATTTCTAGGCCACAGATAGATGCCAGAGAAGCACTGATGTCCTCGGGGAGTTCTTGGCTAACAGATTCAAGCATCTCTTCAAAGTGATCGAGATCCTTGAACTGATCTTGTGCGTCTCTTTCCAGCCAGGCAAAGATTTCTCTGAGCTTCGCTAGCACCGCCTCTGACAGAATTTGATGCACTCCTTCCATCACTCCGGTAACTGGATTGTTCCCCGTTGGCAGACTTGATGGTGATGGGGCCTGATCCTAAGAAGCGGTATTGCCGAGTTAGGAGTGCTAAAAGTAAAGGTAGCAGAGTTAAAGTGCAAATGAGTACCTCATGACTGATTTCTTGAGCTGGGGCAAGATTTTGTTCAGGAGCAATCACAGGTGAAGAAGGTGTTCCAGGTGGAGCTGAAGCTTCCAAGTGAGAAGGTGTTGATGCAGTTGCTGGCAACTCATGGGCTTCTGGCTGAAGAGGAGATGGGTCCACCTCTGTTGGGATTGGTGTCTCTGCATGACCAACAGGTGATTGTGCCCTTGGAGGACTTGATGGTTACGTCGGGCCGGGAGATTCATCTCTGGAGAATTCATTGCTTCTGCAGAGGGTGATTGAGTCCCTGATGAAGATGAGATCTCCATTGGGATAGGTAATTCAACCCTAGATGGACTTGCTTGTTGAGACACTGGGATGTCCACAAGTTGTTCTTCCATTGTTTCTTCTGCAAGTGTCAAATTAAAGGGTAAATGCCAGTGTTCATCCTTAAAAGAGGACAGTAAAAGTCATACCAGTAGATGGGGCATTGGCAGGTTCTGGCACTAAAGGTTGCTGGGCTCTGGTCTGAAAATGCACAAGATATGATTTATCAGGAACAGAGTAATCTTATGGTCAAGGGAGTAGAAGATTTTACCTCAACAAGAGTTTTCTTGACAGTTCTCCTCCTCTTGGCATTTGGGGGAGCAATCAGAGATAAACCTTGCCTCCTGTCAGCAGCAAGGCTGGAAAGGCTTGGGTCTGTTGTAGCAAATCTGGCCATTAGCTGAGCCAGAGTTGGGGACCCGAATCCCAGTGCTGAGATTGGGCCTACAGCGTTGTAGGTGATATTCCTGGCTCGAGGGGCAGGCACTGTGTTCTGTGAGTAAAAGAAATGAGATCAGAATCATGATTGGAAGAGGAAGTGTCTGATCCAAAGGTTAATTATATTACCTCTGAGGTTGGTTGAAAGTCAGGCATCAACTCTGCACGGAACAAGTGCACAGGCTCACTGAAGATATGATCATGGAATTCTTGCCACCAGGAATTGAAGGTGGAGTGAGCTATGGTTGTGGGCACAAAAGGCCAGGTGTAGACAGTGGGACTGCACACATAATGGAAGACTCTGCTACTGTGCATAAGTTCTTTGATTTCCTCTCTGGGCTTGAGGAATTCGTGCAGGAACAGTCTTGGGGGCATCTGGCCACACCCAAGTTGCCGAGCCATTACATTGGGCTGATAATATTCATAAGTGCTGCAGGTCAGCCTTCCCCCATTGAATTCGGCTGGCAGCATACATGGGCGGATTATGATGTTGAGGATCTCTAAGAATCTCCCATCTTGGCGTTCGGATTCAAAAGAGAACTCACAAGGGAAAATCAAAGTGTCATTGTCCAGATAAGGGAGCCAGAGAGGATTCTGGAAACCTTTGAAGAATAGCTCGAAAAGCTGGCTGATGTCCTGCTGAACGAGAACAGTTGAAGTCGCTCCTCCATAATTCTGGCATCCTCTGGTGGCTTGAGGTTCCCTTTTAGGGTGATTGGATAAAGGGAAGAGTCTGGTGTTCAAATCGACACTAACGATCTGGTGCATGTGAAGCTGCAGCCACATTTGAACAAACCACCAAGGGCCGTTGACACATGTTATCCTTTGGCTAGTGTACATCTGGGTGACAGTTTGGTGAAGCATATGGTACACACTGCCTAGGAGGAATTTCCCAAGGGGTAGGCGGTTGCCACTGACCAAATGAGAAGCCATTGCGATGTGATTCAAAGTGGGTTCATTGGCTTTACCACAGAAGACGAACCTGCATAGCCACATGTTCAGAAATGCCCTGTATTCAATTTCACCAAGGGGTTTGTCCTTCATGTGTTTCAAGATGTAGTTCTTGTATCCGCTCCCTGGTTTCACCCCTGTTTGCCTGAAGAGTTTTTGAATTCCCAGGGTTGAACGGATCCTGTAATATCAAGGCCGGTGATCATATACACATCGTCCAGAGTTGGAGACATCGGGCCGTGGCCAAAGAGGAAGGCGTTGACGCCGTTTGACCAAAAATGGCAAGCTGCTATCAGAAGGTCTTCATTCTTGGGAGTCTCGGCCAAGGATAACTCCAAGCACTGAGCAATGCGGAGGGTATCCCAGTTTTGGGTTAATGCACTCTTGTCTGCGAGAACCCTCCGGTACCAAGTTTTCCAGCCTGGGATTGGAGGCAAGGGCCAGTTCTTGAAAGCATCTTGCCACCGAGGAGGTGGGGACAGAGCTGCTTTGAAAGGGATCCTTTGAAATCTCGAGGATCAGAGTTCCCCACGGGACCAAGGTAATAGGATCTTGAATTGGCCTCGGTGCGAATCAGAAGCTCAGTGGAAGGCTCCTGAAGAAAAAGCGGAAAAGAAATCTCAGGTAAAATTGAAAACCTAAATGCCGAATGAAGCTTACGAGAGGGGAATTTACCTGAGCATCTTGGTTTTGAGCCGCCATTGGGGATTTGAGATTAGAACAAGGGGATCAAGGGTTTGGATCTAGATGAGGATTCCGGCGGATTGCGAAGCAAGAAGAACAGGTGTTGACAGATTCGATTTGAAAGTGTTCGTGGCTGGAGTCAATTGCGGAACAAAATTACTTTTATCCCGCAATTGAAGGGGCATGTGTTAACACCAAAATTTGGTAAGGAGTCTGACTTGTGGGTCCAGCTCGGTGGAGAGTCCGTCTGGTGGAAGGAAAGGTTTTCTTAGATGTATTCGGCAGAAGGATCCGCGGTCGGCTATCTGCTCCCGTTCGGCAAAGGAACAGTTGGGCTGATTTTGCGGGATTGGACGGTGACGTGGCACAAGCAGGAAGAACGAATGGATGGATAGGCGATCAAGCTTGGAGATAAGTTAGGCAGCGAATCCATTCGAGATTGTACTTGACAGGGTATAAATATGAGCCCTGAATGTATGTAAGACACACAATCATTCCTCAATACAAACCGGCCTTACGCCAAACCCTAGAGTCCTTTTGTCGTGTCGTCGAGTTCTTCGAGAGGGTTCATCGATCCGTCGACCTCCGTGAGTACCGACAACCTTGTATCATGTCTAGTATCATGCGGTGGATTTAGATATGATGCAAGTAGTCTTGTTACCATGCTTCGTGTCATGCGGTAGATTCAAGCTTGGTTCAAGAAGGTTTCTTGTTAGGTCATGAGCCATGCGGTAGGCTAAGATCTAGCTTGAAGCTAGTTATCGGCTCTATTGGATTTTGGCAAGATCCAATAGATTCATTAAGTTACCCCGTGTTGCTTTGAGTTTTTACTTCATGTTTAGATTCATGTAACACACTTTTGCCCAATCCAGATAGATTTGGATCGGCTTTACCCCTCACGTGATCCTTGTACGAGTCGAATTCGTGTTTTAACACGTGGATCTTGTGCTTTCCGATAACCGAAACCGAATCGATCTAGGTTGTTACGTGTTGCGGGTTCAAGCTTGCCAACGTTGGTATAAATCTTGAAAGAACTGAGTATCATACGATAGATGCAGGTTTTTGGGTTGCTTTGGAGCTAGTCATCCGGTGGATTAGATTCCAAACCAATCTGATAGATTTAATCACTTGGTAATGTTCGTTCCTTCTTCATGGACCCCGAATCGGCTGTTCAGCCGTATTCGGTTATGTTTCTTCACGAGTAGAACGCGTGCGTGATTCATGCTTTAAATAATGTATGCTTTTAGCTTTCCATATTTAGATTGTATCATGCGGTGGATAGATCTATTTGTGGGAAGTGGTACGGTTTTCATGCAAGTTGTATCATGCGGTGGATAGATTTGCTTGATATCGTACCCGACGGGTTTTAAAGTACCTAGACATGCGGTAGACTAGTGCTTTGGATCTATGCATACTTGTTTATTACATGTTTATGTTCGTGCTTTACTTTATTCATTTGTTTAATGTTAATTATCGTGGGGATCGGTCACGGCCTCGTGCATGTGCATCTTTGTTTAAACAAAGACCGATCGCTATCATGCCTATGTCAGCCGTTCGGCAATGTTACTTTTCCCTTTTTACAAGTTCCCGAATGGTTTTAGTTTATTGGCAGATAGCTCTTTATAGCTATGTGTCATCCCATCTAGCTTCCCAGCCGTAAATATGGAACTGTCTGGTACCACCCGGCAAGTTCCAAACTTTGGTATCTAACTCTTTTATCTTTTGTTAATTTTCAGGAAAAATTGACTGGCACGTCTCGTGACTCTCTGCGCGTGTAAAGCCAGCTTGTTCGGCTTACTGTGTGTTTGGCGCTAGGTGCACGTTTTGCGTCAACACCTTCGTCCACTAAGACAACCACATACTTTTTTGCTATCACGATATGTTGGACCATTTTGCTTTGTATCTCTATTCTCTTCCCAGGATAGCCCAATTTACAGCTGCTTTTGACCTTCGGTGACGAAGCCCAAGTTACAGCTCCTTTGTGACCTTTGGCCTTGCAGACTCAAGAGTCCTCTGTGAGCCACCACATTGGCTCCTTCATGGACCTGTCGCCGACCGCCCCTTCGAGGCCGAAGGCACCAGGCAACCCAGCGAGGCACCCTGGGCCTATTTCCCACGCATAGCACCAGCGCATGCAGCACAGCGTATATCAGACATCAGACTCTTTATCTCATTTAAATATTTAACCTCTGTTTTGCAGAAGAGTATCCTTCAAATATTTTATTACGATACATTTCAACATCATTTTGTTTGCTTACTAGTTTAATATAAGTTGATTTAACTGGTACTCGGAAGGGAGATAATGTTCATACCATGTGCACCTTTGTGTATTACTTTACCATTTTTTCTCTGATAATATTATACTTTTGTGTGGAGGAATTTGCTTCGCATCACTAATGAGTTTTATCAGAAAAGTGAAAATTAGTGGATCACTAAAGTACCCTTCGTTGGATGTAACTGAGTTAAATGATTTTAGTTTTCGGTTATACATGTTCGTTATGACAATGAACTGGGATATTATACTGTTGGGACTCTTCGTCATGACATTTTACATCGGGGACTCAACTACTCCTTCGGAAGCACAGGTATGGCCCGAGGCAGCCTCCCCTTTGGTTCAAATTCGAGCTGTCAGGTGGCATGGGGCATGGGAGCTGTTGCCACTCACAAGGAGGCCCGAGGCGGCCTAAGAGGGAACGCCGAAGCCCACTTCGGAACTCCTTCGGAGGTCGACTGGGCTGCAGTTTTTAAGACCTCTTATCCATGCTAGCTGCACCTTTTACTCTTCTTAGTGTAATCCTATAGTTTGCATATGATTCACGCACGCTTGTAGCAGCTATGCTCCGAAGCCCATCTTCAAACAAAAGTACCCTTCGGAGACGAAGGGGCCACAGTACTTCAACTTTATTATCATTTTACACCTGATTATTTTGAAAGCAGCATCTTAAATTTGCAAATATTGAAGTATTTAACTTCTTTGCTTTTAGCACCAATCATAGCTTCTTACCCTTCGGTCCGAAGCTCATGCTAGTTATACAAGTGCTCAGTTTTTTACACATATAAAAATAGAGTATGCTTTAAATCTGTCTGCTGATTACTTACCCACCCTTCATCTAGCAACCAAAGGAAGCATTATGCTGTTTTTAATGCAATTTTATCATCGTCATGAGCTAGTGTTTGGTGTGTATTGGGGGAGTGGCCCAGCCCATGTAAGGGTTAGTGGGCCTTTGTGTGAGCTCGAGGGGCTTCTTGTAAATACCGCGTCCACCAGGGGCTCGGAAGAAAATAGCCACTAGGGGCTTGGGGGGAATTGCCATCTACCCCATCCCTATATATAGGAGGGTCATTGTAATTGATGGGACAAGCATTGAATGGGGGAGAATTCCAAGGTACTGAGTTACTGTTTCGTTCTTCATTTTCTGCATTGTAGTAGTAGAGGTAGAAGTAAAAATAGCAGTAGTAATGGAAGAAGAAGGTGAAGTCCACCGAAGGGGCCCTTTGGTTCTTTGCCCCTTCGGAGGAGAAAAGTGTTGTTGTGTCGATGACCCCTTCGGTCTCGATTTACACCAACAGTTTGGCGCCTACCTCGTGGAAAGACTCATGACCATGTGACAAGGAAGAGGCAACCTTCGGAGGGGGAAGTGCCCGATCGCAGAGGCTCACCCTCGTCGAGGTGACGCGACCTCCGAACAGCTCTTTGTGGCCGTCGACGGCACACCTCATCCTCGTCATCAACGTGTTACCTCACCCGGACTCCGAAGCCCCCTTCGGAGGTGATCGACCCAGACAGTATACAACGTACTCCCGGCCAGTATAAAACGTAGTGCAGCAAAAGCTAAGTTCCTATCCGCTTGTTATTTGATTTTGCAAAGTGTGTTACCAAGAGTAATAATCCAAACCACGAACCGTTGATGCTAGTACTTCGGCGCCGAAGGGAAACGAACGAAGGTAATTGGGCACTCCTTTTAACCAGCCACTTCAATTCGTGTGAACGGAGCACAAGTGCACAACCAGTCATCAGAACTGTTGAGCTTGCAGCTCTGAAGCCACTTCGGACTGTTACTCCGAAGTCCGAAGTCCAGTTGAAGTCTTGGCTGCAACACTGACCAGCCCCTTGGGCCATGGAAATGAAGCCTAGTATTGCACCCAACAGTATGTACTATGACTCATCATAAATTTGACCATCTGGTGCAACATGCTCATGTGACGATGTATCAGACCAAGTAACGAAATGCTAGCTTGCTAGTTTCGGCCATAGTGCCAACTAGCAGTTTTTCATTTGATGTTTGTTACTAGCCGATGCTCGTCAAGTATTTGATATGTTTAGCATGCTGTCGAGCATTCGGCCGGCAGAACCTCGTATGTTCACTACTTTTAGCTTTGTTGTTTGCCACCGAAGGTACCCTTAGGAGGGTCAAGGCACGAACTTCAGTTTTTGTTAGAGGCAACGTTTTGGTTAGCTCGCAATGCAACCTGCTTCGGAAACCTACCATGTTCGCTCCGCAGCAAATCCTTTCAAATCCAGTTTAGTTCGAAGGTCATGCGGGAGCAGGTTTTCTACACGACATACTTGTAAGAGTAATAAGCAAGTTGTTGTTTTTGTTATCCGGTTAGGGCTGTTGAGTCACTCCGAAGGGTCTCAGTTGTATATCAGTGCTTTGGCAAACTGTTTGCCTCAGTTAGAGCTCTAACGTCTGTTTTTGCAGGAAGTATCTTTCAAATATCTTATTATAATACTTTTTAGCACCGCTCTGTTTGCTTGTTTGCCAATCTAAGATCAGCTTCGTTACACTTTTTACTCCGAAGGGGGCAAATGTTCACTGTATTAGGTGCACCATTGTGCATTTCTTTATTGTTTTATCTTTTTACAACATTAATTGCTTCGGATTTAGATATGCATTGGTATCTACTAACCTACGCAGAATAAGTAATGGGGAACCCTTCGTGTGAGATAGCAAACCACCGAAGGGACCTTTCCTACGAGATATCAATTTTTTATCCTTCGAAATAATCTCAGAGTATTTCTCGAGATTGATTTTCATCTTTGGAATTATTTTGGACAATTTTTTACCCTTCGTAATCATCTCGGTGCGATTTCATGAGATTGATTTTCTACATTCGGAATCATGTCAATGGAATTTTTCATCTTTGGAATCATCTCGGTGGGATTTCACGAGATTGATGTTTCCCCTTCAGAATTATCTCAGTAATTTTTCGTACTTTGGAATTATCTCGGGTATTGGATGGAATTTTTACGCTTCGGGATCATCTCTATGGATTTTTAACTTGGTGGGAGCGAGCAAGAATTTTTTTTCTCCGAAGCTACGAACACTGAGCCACTTCCTGGCTCAAAACAAAGCTCGCACGCCATTACCGCATATCACTCGTTCCTTCGGCGCGTCAGACGAACCTGATGGAAGGGCGGTTCATTTCGGAGCAAAATGGGTCACAGGCTCACGCTCGAGTATGATAATACCAAGAGTTATTAATTGCTCCATCCCATCCATCAACAAGCCCCAGCTTCGGCCGCTATTGTGCTTTTGAAGCGACGAAGTGCCCTTCGTCGTCTAGCGCGGTGGCAAGATCCAGAATACTGTCACGTATTTCGTCGTCACCGATCATTCACGGCGGGGTTGGGTTACTCCCAGAGTCCCAGCTCAACACTTCTTCTATCCCTCGGGCTACAGGCAATGACCTTCGGAGGCACATCAAACTGGGGCTTCGGAGACGAAAAAATCGTTTTAAGTTATCATCTCGGGCCATCGGCTCGCAAAGGCCCAGGTATGACCATATGAGGCACAAATGCTTAGATATTGCAGCCAGGTGGTAAAAACTTTTTGCTCTGCGTATAATAAGTGACGTAGGTCAGTGTGCACCACTGAGTGATTAGTTTTTTCTCTAATTCAGACCTCAATGGGATGCTACCTGGTGCTCCGACAATGACAGCCAGTTTATTTTTTTCTTTTAGCCATATTTCGCCCAGTTGCTCCGAAGGGGCCTAAGAAAGTACCAGCACATGTTTTAAGTTATATATGCCTCAGTTAACACTAACTTCTTGTTTTTTGCAGAATTGTATTGTAACATCCAGGCTTTTCCCGGAATGTTAATGCTCGCAAAAATGTGAATTTCAAAAATTTTTGTTTGAATTTGAGTGCTTGCCTAAATTATAAGGTTGCTTTCTTTGATCCTTCCCTGAATTCCTAGATTTAATTTGAGAAAAATAATAAAATTTAGAAATTATAAATTGTTAGTGTGAGAACCTTGGAGTTTACTGAATTTCATTTGGATTTTCCTACCTTGTGTTTCAAATTTGAATCTTAAATTCGAATTTGAATTGTGTTTAGATAAGGTGAAGGGATAAGAGGGAATAGGAAAACCTTACACCAGTTTAGGGCCCTTTCCTCGCTTGCTAAGTTCGCTGGACCTCCCTAGCCAGCCAGCCCACCGAGCCTTTCGGCCCATCACCGCCAGCCGGCCCAGCTCCCACCTACCCCTCTCCTCCTATCACCGCCACGTGGGCCCAGCCGATCCGCCTCCTTTCTCCCACCTTTTCCCCTTCCTCAGCCTTATCTCTTGACGACGCCATGGGGCAGGGAGGCGACACAAGCCGCGTCGGCCCCCATGGCCGCCGCCCTACCTTGCGGGCATCGCAGATGCGCGCCACGCCGCCTGAAATCGCCCTCCACCATCCATCCCTCTGCCTTGGAACCCTAGACCGCGCCGCCCTATAAATCGAACCCCCATCCTCATCTCCCTGTCCGCCGCCGCCTTGGGGAATTTTCCCCAATCCACCGCAACCTCTACCAGCAATCAGAGGGAGGAAGGAGGGAAGGAAAGGGAGGAGGAGGAGAAAAGGAGAATCCGAAGACAGGGAGGGAGTTGGAGGTCGCTGCACACCGCGCCGTCCAAACACCGGGCTGCTGCTCTAGGAGGCCACGCCGAGCCATGGACGCCGTCGTCGAATCGGAGCTGGAGCTGTCGCGGGCGTGGTGAAGATTGCCGTCCGGGGGAGCCTGCGACGCCGCCGCTCCTGCATCCCCTGCGCTGCGCCTCGACGCTACGCCCAGGAGGTGCTCGCCGCCCTGGAACTGCGGTGCCATGCCGCACCGGTGGGGGGGAGCACACCGTCGTCACTACGTCCTAGCTCTCACCACCAGGAGCAACGATGCCGCGCTGAAGCTGCTTCCAGGAGCGCCGGCCACCTCGAACCGGAGCAGCGACCGTGCACTATGACACCGTCTTGCCCATGACCTACTCGGTGTTTTGCCTCGAAGGTGAGAGCACGCACCAGTGGCCCCTTTCCCCTTTTCTCTTGTTTGCTGCCTGGTCTTTCCTATTCACTCCCCAATCTGATGCCTTGTTTTCCTGGGTGAAACCATCGGCACCAAGGAGAAAGACCGAAGGGGGCCGGAGCCACCTTGTCGAGATCGCGGCGCACCAGAGCTAGAACCGCGGAGGACAACGTCACCCGTTCCGCTTCCTCTGCTCCAAGCCAGTTCGCTGCTTCCCCTGTTCTTCATCCCACTTCTCTGAGCCCTTCACCGTCACCTCACTGCCATGTCCAGGAGCACAAGATGAGCCTCACCGCCCTTTCACCGTGCTGTGGATCCCGGCCTTCGAGCCGAGGGAAAAATCGGGCATTGCCCATGGTGTTGTGCTTTAATCTTCTTGAACTGCTTCGCGCCGCCGCGCAGACGCCGTCGCTTGTGTGCCGACCATCGAGTCAAGCCTTACGCCTGCAGGTGCCGCTGTCGTCGACCGCGCGCGCGCGCCCCGCTTGACCTTTATGTCCTTATCGCCGTCGAGCGTGCCGCCCTTCTTGCGTTGCCGGCGCGGTTAAACCGCCGGCTTGTACACGCGTGCATGCACGCGTAGCAAGGCAGAAGGTTTTGCCTTTAGCACGTCGTACCTAGCCGAACGCCGTTCCTTCCGTGTCTTGTTGTCGTGCGCTCGCCGGGTTGAGATGTCGTCGTGTGCTTGGTACACACTCCGTCACCCAGCTCACCGCCGTGGCCAAGCCACTGGATTGTGCTCGCGCACACGTGCAGGGAGGCCTTGGCCTCACCTTTGGATAGCGGAACTACCACCGCCAGTCTCTCCCCGCTCCTCAACTCTTCTCGGGGAAGCAACCAGAGCAGTTGCTCTGTCTCTGATCTCCTTCCACCAAGCAATCCACCATCAGCAGCTGCAGCTCCAATCCTCTCTCTCTCTTTCTCTCAACTTTTTCTTCTTTCCCCCCGAGTTGCAAAGCAGTGGTCCTGATCATCTCCAGCGAAGTAACTGCCTGCTATAGAGCAACTACCAGTAGCAGTTGGCAATCCTTTCCCCACAAGGTTCTTCTTCTACACAAAGCAAGCCACAACCAGAGCAATCAGTTCAACAGCTCGAGCCCTACCCCTCATGCTATCTTTCGTTTGCTTCTTTCTCCAATCGAAGGACACGAGCAGCAACCTGCTGCAGTACTCCCCAGTCCACCCATCCCTACTGAAGTCCGTTGATCCCTCCGTTGTCCACCGCTAAAACACGCTAGAAGCAATCCACCAACACTCGCTGCCACCTCCCTGATTTCTCATCCCGCGCAAAGCAGAAAGCTAGTAGCAGCAACAACCTTTTACACACCATGCAGCTACGGACTGAGGAAAAGCGAGCAAGCTGCCGTATCCTATGTTGATTCCAGCCACCATCCTTTTTGTTTTAAGCCCCGGCTCTTCGAATTGACCATTTGCAATTGATTCGATTTCGGGGAGCAAGCTATATTCAATGGTTTAAATCTTCCCCAGACTCATTTGAACTATGACGATGTTTTTCCGGCTTCTCGATTTAATATTTTGCTATTTGATTCGTCCTCGGAAAAATAGTCTAATTCTTTTGTACCTAGCCACCACCTTGCTTGTGCCTTGTGTCCGTCATGCGGTCCAGTACGGCTTAACTCACTAAAGTTAGTGGCCAGCTATCGGCTAACCGCTAACTTCAGCAGCCATAGGTGGAAGCCATTGTGTCAATTCAGCAAGCAGTCTACTTGCCCGCCTATGCACAGTCCACACACAAGTAAGCAGTAGCAGGCATATGTGTTGGAAGACATCGCACGTACTAATTAAATCATTCATGGGCCTTAATCTTAGCTGCACCATGCGATGATTAGCATGTCCTGCCTTCCTGTAGCTAGTAAGCACCTCCTTAGGTGCTAATGCTACTAAACCATCGGCCATGCCACACTCCAGCCATGCAATTATCTTGGAGCGAGCTATCAGATAAGCTACAACTATCCTGCTAGCTGTGTGTAGTCAGTCTAGCAAGCTGTAGCAGTCTTGTGCTATTTAACCTTAGCTTGCGTTGCTTGCTAACAGCAACACTTGCCTCTTTTCCCGCCAAGCCTTAATCTTAGCACCAGGTGCATGTTCTCTATATATCCTTCAAGTCTCGGCCATACCTATCGCCGCGACTGTGTCACAACTTCATCGTGCACGGCGCGTGCGCTAACCAAGCGGTCGACCATGTCACACCTCTGTCGTGTTCCAGCTTGAGCCGAGTCTCTTAACCACACATCTCTTCTAGCTGATCAATCCTGCACGATCTCTCCATTCTGACCAAGGGACATATGGACTTACCGTTGGGTTCCACTAACATGTGAGGCCGCTAACTACCCAACCTGATCTCATCTGGCATACGGAACCCACAGGGTGACTTGTGGGGTTCCGGTTGACCTTTGATCTTTCCCTTTGACTTGGTCAACAAAGATCGTTGACTCGTCAACTTACCTTGCTGACCAACTGTAACACCCTAATTTTACTAAAAATTTGGCTTTATTACAATTTGCTAGAAACCTTTATTTGCTTAAGGAATATAAGGTTGCTTTATTTATTTTTAGGCATTTAAAACTTTTCTAGAATAAAGTTAATGAAATATAGGAGTTAATTGTGGCATTCATGCTGGAGCATTGTTTTTGGTTGCTGGAATTCAAATTCAAATTTGAATTCCATTGTTTGAATCCTTTTCAAACCCAAAACCAAAATTCCTAAACCCTATTCCTAAAACCCCTACCCTTTTCCCTATCCAGCCCATCAGGCCACGCAGCCCAACCCCGCGCCCAGCAGCCGGCCGCGCGGCCCCCGCCGGCCGCTAGCGACCGCCACCCCGCGCAAGCCGCCCGGCGGCAGCCCAACCGGCCCGGGCGGCCCGGCCCGGCAAAGACCGCCGCCCGCTTCCCCGCTCCCCCGCGCCCCGAGCCGCCGATGGGAGGGGCCCGCGTGTCATGCCTCTCGCCGCGCCGTGCCCGACCGGGACTCGGCGAGGCCGCGCCGCCGCCGCGAGTCCGACCCCCGCACGCCCCCTCCGCGTGGCCCGCATGCCAAGGCGGTCCGCCCGAGCTATTTAAGGCCGCCGCCGCCCCCCGGACCGCCTACCCGAGACCCCGTGCCCTAGCCGCCGCCTTGCGCCGCCACCGAAACCCTAGCGCCGCCGCCTTCGGTTCCTTGCCTCCGCCGCCGCTTCGTCGCCTTGAAGCTGTCCACGAGCTGTGTCTGGAGGTGAGCAGCGCGCCCGCATCGCAAGTCGTCGAGTTCGAGCTCCGTAGGGACCGGAAGACCTCGCCGGAGTTCGTGGGCCGCGTCGCCGCGTCAACCGGCCGTTCCGCCGCAACTCCGCCGTGATCACCGCCCCATCTTGCTTCGCGTGCTCGCGCGCCGCGCATAGATGCCACCCGCGCTTCAAATCGTGCACCGGAGCCCTAGATTGGGTACACCGACGAGCTCCGCCGCAGTTCGCCGCCGCCCGCCACCGCACACCGCCGTCTCCAGCCGGCCGCCGTCGCTTTGGCCGCTCGCGCACGATCTCGGCCGTCGGATTAAGATCCGATGCCCCTGTCCAATCCCGCCGCCCGCATGCCACCGCAGCCCTTGGATCTAGATCCAACGGATCTAGATCGGGTCAACCCGGTCAACTAGGTCAAAACCCCCGCCGGCCCGGCATTTTTGCGGAAAAGCCCCTGAGTTTTCCGGTATTCACAAAAATACCCTTCCACCTTAGAAGTTTCCTTACAGTTTAGTCCTTTTCCTTTATTTTAGCCCAGAACCTTTTCAAATCTTTATAGTTTAGTCCCTATACCTTCCCTAAGCCATAACTTGGTCGTTTTAGCTCCGATTTTAGCGTTCTTTATGTCCACGCGTTCGTCTCGAAGCGTAGATTAGTTTTATGCTACTGTTTAGATCTGTTTGATCTGTTTGGTGACTGTTTCTTATTTATTCTTATTGTATGCTTGTATGTGATGATTGTGGACCGTAGAGAGCGATTCGTTCGAGGGATTTGAAGATCAAGTCGTGCAAGAGTTTGAGCAGCAAGGCTTTGTTGAAGGCAAGTATTCCTTGATGCATGCCCGCTTGTCCTACATAACATGCATTTAAATTCACTGTTTTACTTTTCCGCTTGCATTAATTTGATGGGAACCTATTAAGGATCATGCCTAGCTTTTTACTACCTTTACCTTGATACCGGGAATTAAATTAATCTTGTGGTAGTTATTGCTTAGCATGCTCAACTGGGAATTGGTATTAATCTACTTGGTTATCTTCTTTGTTATTCTATGTTCCGTTTATGATCTTTTACTTTGCAAGACCACTTTAATATGTAATCGGAACATGGAGAACCACCCAGAAAACAAGACAACCACAAGAACTAATGGGCAATGGTCTTGGCCGAATAATTAGGAACTTTAGCTTGGGATGGTCTTACCTGATAAGGACAAGGGATCGGCGGTACTGTGGGGTATGGACTCGCTCTAGCAGGGGGTTGGGTGAGTTATTCTTTTCTGGTGGGGTATCGACCTGCTAGGGGACTTTATACCTTGCTAACTGATCCGGACCTTGTGGGTCATAACTTGCTAGGGAACCTTTGTAAAGGCCATGTAGAGTCCCTATGCAATCACACCTCGGAAGTGTGATATGGTGCCTTGCAAACACCGCATGGTTGGGTCCAAAGTTCTTCGGAGCTTTTACGCTGCTTGTGGGTAAAGATGTACAACCTCTGCAGAGTGTTAAACTAATCGATTAGCCGTGCTCACGGTCAAGAGCGGCCTGGACACTCACATGATTAAATTATGGAACTTTAATGTTTAATTGCTGTTTTATTCTTTATTTATGATGCTTATATCTTATTAATTGGGTTGGTATGAACTTACACTCTTTAGTAATCAGGTTGCTAATAAAACTTGACCAACTAAAATGCTAAAGTGCTTGAACCTTAGCCATCCACCATATGGCCTTGCATGTTATGTTGTTCTCTCTTGCTGAGTACGATATGTGCTCACGCTTGTTTATTCTCTTGCATCTACAATACCCGGAATTGCTGCTCAGATTGGGAGAACTTTGAAGATATTCCAGGAGATTTCCAGGAGTTCTAGGTGTGCGTAGTCTTCGGTCGCGCCCGTGGAGGCATTTTGTCCGTTGCGAGAACTCGTTTATTTAAGATTCGTTTAAGACTATGGTTTGTAATAACTCTTTATTCGTGTGGCACCGATTTTGGTATTCATAATGTCTAAGCGTGTGTGTAACTTGATCCCGGCGCACACGTGATCAATGCATTCGGTTTTGCCTTTAAAGCGGGTGTGACAGAGTGGTACCGTAGCCGTGTTGATCGTAGGAACGCTAGCCTAGATAGTAATGGTCGAACTAAGGATTTTATAATCATAGAAGCTTTCTCTTACATGCTTGCTTTACTTCTATTAACCTTACTCTTGCCTTTTTGCCTTACTCTTGAGCTATCTGCATTCTTTACCTTGTGCTTGCTTTAGCTCTCATCCTTTTTGTCTTACCATCTATCTCATTCTGCACTGCACTACAGATGGTTCGCAGTTTGAAGACCTCTCTTGCTAGAGCTGTCCACTAGTATGCCCCGCAAGAACAGTACAATGACTTGCATGATGGAGATACAGATGAGGAGATTGAGATGGAGCCTGCACCTATGGTCTTCCCTAACCTTATCATGGTGCCTGATGATGAGGAAGATCCGGAGGAGATGATTCCAGAGGAGGATGAGCCAGCTGAACAGCCCAACCTAGAGGAGCAAGCGCCAGGAGAAGATCAGGATCACCTTGATCAAGAGATGGAGGAAGAAGAACAAGAGCAAGAGGAGGAAGCTGAGGAAGCGATCTGGGAAGTGTACCACTACAGAGCTGATGGCGTAGGCATTCCCATGGCAGACCACCTGCGAGCGATGGTACTCTGCTTGGGCTATGATAAGGCCCCTGTCTACCATTGTGAGCTGTGGACTCATCCGTGGTTCGAGCCCCATTGGGAGGTTGCTGCCATCTTGGAGGAGTACATTCCATGTCGTGGTGTGAGGGAGATGTCCAAGCATCATGATGTGGCTCACAGGACTACTATGGATGCTGGTATAGCAGAGTCAGCTCGGAGGGCGCTCTATGTGCTCTCTCACAAGGAGCATGACAGGTTGGAGGATACCCACTGCCGTTACACACCTTTCAGAGCCAGTGGGGAAGCCAAGACCTACATTGCCCCAGCACCAGCCTATGAAGGAACGTTGAATAATTTCCGGAGTCTACTTGCAGCTGTGAACACTGCATTGGACGATGCCAACAACACTCTATATGCAACACAACAGCAGATTTACACTCTGGAGACGCTGAGGCGTGCCTTAGAAGCTGCACTTCAGAACAGGGAGTAGCCGGATGCTCATGAAGCCACAGAAGGATGTACCTCCCCGTCGCCCAAGAGGCCACACTACGACTCCCCTGACGCCCGCACAAATGCCATGGCAGAAGATAGTCCTTAGGTTTAAGATTAAGGATAGGATCTCTTTGTAATCGCTAGTAGACGATCGGTAAAGTGTGTTTAGTTTAGAGGTGTGGTTGAATGCTTGATTTTGTGCTTAATGTATGAGTTGGATTTTTGGTTGAGTGCAATGTGTTGTGGAGTGATGACCACAATGACATTGGTTTAGTAGTAAGTTTGTGGGGGTTAACTTTCAGTCTCAATCAATTATCTATCTTAATCTTTTTGTCCCTTTAAGTTTTCCCTTAATGCAAAATTCAAGATCCCTAAATCTGTTCGCGCAGCTTTCTGAGTCAGCTGCACTGTCTTAATTTTATCTCGAGCTACAGAACTCCGATTGCAGTAAAACCAATTGGAAAAGTTCAAGAATTTCGTGAATAAGTTTCTGTGAAAAATTCAGAATATTTGGATGGATAACCAGAGAGTTATAACTGAAACATTACAGCCTCGCAAATCTGTTAAAGACTGCTGACCTACCTGACTTGTTTATTTTATAACCAGAGCTACACAACTCCGATTGAGGTGATTCCAGTTGGAGTAGTTTCATAATTTCATTACCTTTTATCAGTCCAAAATCCATAATTTTTGTATACCCGCACTGAGAGCTATGCCTGATTGTTTGGAGTCAACAGAATCTGTCTTATCTGAATATCATTGCTATCTTATCTTCCTGAGTTTAACCATTGGTGCAATCATCTAAAATAATGTCCCTAACACTCAGATGGGGAACACCAGGTCAGGATCAGGTGTTGATCAACCAGCAGGAAGAGCACCCTAGCCAGTACAAATGGATCCCGCTATACAGCAGTTCCTGGAGGCACAGACCCAGCTCCTCCAGAACTTGACCAACACCGTGACAAACTTGCAAGCTCAGGTCAACAATCCACCGGTGCCGCCACCCGCGCCTCGCAACAAGCACCGGGAGTTCATGAGTCACCACCCTCCTATGTTTACTCACGCCGTTGATCCACTTGAAGCTGAAGATTGGCTAAAGACAGTACTGAAGATGCTCACTACCTGTTAGTGTGACGACAGAGAGAAGGTCCTGTATGCTGCAGGACGACTTCAAGGATCTGCAGCCGCTTGGTGGGACGCGTATTCTGCCGCCCATGCCGCCCCAGACACTATCACTTGGGAGGAGTTTACCACCAACTTCAGGGGCCATCACATACCCTCTGGAGTCATGAAGATCAAAAAGAAGGAGTTCCTTTCTCTGAAGCAGGGAGGAATGTCTGTGGCTGAGTACAGAGACAAGTTCACTGAGTTGTCTCGTTATGCAGCTGAGGAGGTTGCTGAAGATAGGAAGAAGCAGGAGCTGTTCCTGGATGGGTTAGCTGGTTCGCTGCAGTACCAGCTAATGTCCTATCCTTTCCCTAACTTTCAGCAGCTAGTTGATGCCGCCATCCACTTGGAGCACGAGCGCAAGGAGCTCGGAGAGCAGAAGAGGAAGGCCGCCAGCTCTGGGCAGTTTGGGAGTGCGTCTCGCCCTCGCTTCAACCCACCGCCGAACACCCCGTTCCGCTTTGGGGGACCGGGTGGAAACTTTGGGCAGCAGCAGTCCCAGCGTCCGCTCGGCGGTTCCGGCCGATGCGCCGCGGTTTCGGCGTCCGTTCCTCGGACTCCCCGCCCGGCTTCCCGGCGAGTCGGCGAGAGAGCCCCGGTTGGCACACCCGTAAGGTCCGTGGCACCACCCAATCCTCGCCACCACTACTTGCTTCAAGTGCGGAGAGCTTGGTCACTATGCCAATGCTTGCCCAAAGAGGAACCCTCCACACACCCCCGTGCGGAACCGGCGACAGACAAGGAACGGAAGCCAAACCCCGCGGCCTAACAAAGGACAACGCAGCTATGCACGAGGCAAGGCGATGCACGTTGATGCCGAAGTCGCTCGAGAGAACCCCGCAGTAGTGCTCGGTATGTTTCTAGTCAACTCTACTCCCGCCTCGCCTTTGTTTGATTCGGAGCATCCCATTCTTTCATTACATCCCGAGTTCGTAGCTCAACATAATCTACCTATCGGTCCCATGTCTCGCCACATGTTAGTTACCTCACCTCCGGGGGGATTGAAAGCTATCTATAAATGTGATAACGTCCATCTCAAGATTGTGGGCGAGAGATTTCCGTGCCAATCTTATAATCTTGGATTCAAAGGGGATCGATGTGATATTGGGAATGGGATGGTTGACCGCGTGTGATGCGGTGATACGGTGTGCTAAGAGATCAATCCTTCTTACAAGTCCACCTGGTGAAAGGTTTGAGTTTGCAGCATCCCGCACCATCAAACACCGGTGCCGTGAATAAGCTTGATGGAGCGACCTTGGAAGACATACGAGTAGTGTGCGATTATCCCGATGTGTTTCCCGAGGAGTTGCCGGTATGCCCCCCGACCGAGATGTTGAGTTCGTTATTGATCTTTTACCTGGTACTGCTCCTATCTCTAAGCGCCCATATAGAATGTCTAGTGATCAGTTACAAGAACTTAAAGCTCAGATTAAAGAATTATTGGGTAAAGGGTTCATTCGTGCTAGTTCATCACCTTGGGAGCACCCGTTATCTTTGTGGGTAAGAAAGATGGCACACAGAGGATGTGTGTTGATTACATGTCCCTTAATGATGTTACCATCAAGAACAAGTATCCTCTGCCACGTATTGAAGATTTGTTTGATCAGATGAGAGGAGCTAAAGTGTTTTCTAAGATCGATCTGCGATCTGGTTATCATCAGTTGAAGATTAGGCCTTCGGATATTCCTAAGACAGCTTTTACTACTAGGTACGGACTTTATGAGTACACAGTTATGTCCTTTGGGTTAACCAATGCACCCGCGTACTTCATGTACTTGATGAACAAGATCTTTATGGAGTATCTGGATAAGTTTGTTGTGGTATTCATTGATGACATTTTGATCTACTCCAAGAATGAGGAAGAGCATGAGGAGCATTTGAGGCTTGTGTTGCAGAAGCTGAGAGAGCATGAGTTATATGCGAAGTTCAGCAAGTGTGAGTTCTGGCTCAAAGAAGTGTCTTTTCTAGGTCATATCATCACCAACGGAGGTATTGCAGTAGATCCCAGCAAGGTTAGTGATGTATTGAAGTGGGAAGCCCCTCGTACAGTGTCTGAGATCCGGAGTTTTCTTGGACTTGCTGGTTACTATCGTCGGTTTATTGAAGGATTCTCCAAGATTGTGAAGCCTCTCACTACTTCGCTAGAGAAGGACAGGGAGTTCAAATGGACCAGTGCATGTCAGTCCAGTTTTGAAGAATTAAAGAAGCGGTTAACCACAGCACCTGTTCTAGTAATGCCTGATCTACGGAAGAGCTTTGACATATATTGTGATGCATCTCGACAAGGTCTAGGATGTGTGTTGATGCAAGAAGGTCATGTTATAGCCTATGCATCTCGTCAGTTGAGGAAGCATGAGTTGAACTATCCTACGCATGATCTTGAGTTAGCAGCAGTGGTTCATGCATTGAAGATTTGGAGACATTACATTATGGGAACTAAGTGTCAGGTCTATACTGATCACAAGAGTCTGAAGTATATCTTCACTCAGAAGGATCTTAATCTAAGACAGCGTCGTTGGTTAGAGTTGGTCAAGGACTATGATCTAGAGATTCACTATCATCCGGGTAAAGCGAATCTGGTTGTTGATGCTTTGAGTCGGAAGGGCCACACTAACATGGCTATGATTATTCAGTTTCCTGATGAGTTGGTAAAAGAGTTTGAAAGGCTCAACTTGAAAGTGGTTGCACATGCAGAAGGAGTGACTTTGGAAGTACAATCCACTCTGGAGCAAGAGATACGTAAGTGGCAGCTAGAGGATGCTGGAATACAGAAGATTAAAGAGAGTATGCAACAGGGAGAAGCCCCAGATTTCACAGAAGATGAGGAAGGAACCGTGTGGTTTAGGAACCGGTTGTGTGTACCAGAGACAGGAGATCTCCGAGAGACTATCTTGAGAGAAGCTCACGACTCAGCTTACTCTATCCATCCAGGCAGTACTAAGATGTACCAGGATCTCAAGCAGAGGTATTGGTGGTACGGTATGAAGAGAGATGTGGCCGCACATGTGGCTTTGTGTGACACTTGCCACCAGGTTAAGGCTGAACATCGAGACCCGCTGGTTTGCTTCAACCATTGAAGGTGCCTGAGTGGAAGTGGGAAGAGATCGGAATGGACTTCATAGTGGGTTTACCCCGAACCCGAGATGGTTATGATTCGATTTGGGTTATCGTGGATCGTTTGACTAAGGTAGCTCAATTCATTCCGGTAAAGACTACTTATACAGGAGCTAAGTTGGCAGAGCTATACATGTCCAGGATTGTGTGTTTGCATGGTGTACCAAAGAAGATCGTGTCAGACAGAGGTACTCAGTTTACTTCTCGTTTCTGGGGGGCAATGCATGAATCTCTGGATACTAAGCTAAATTTCAGCTCAGCTTATCATCCACAGACAGATGGACAGACAGAGAGAACCAATCAGATCCTAGAAGACATGCTGAGAGCCTGTGCGCTTAAGCATGGTTGTAGTTGGGATAAGAGCTTGCCGTATGCTGAGTTCTCTTATAACAACAGCTACCAAGCCAGTCTCAAAATGTCACCCTTTGAGGCCCTATATGGAAGGAAGTGTAGAACTCCGTTATATTGGAGTGGGACAGGCGAAAGGCAGTTATTTGGGGCAGATATCATCAGAGAAGCAGAGAAACAAGTTCAGATCATCAGAGAGAATTTGAGGATTGCTCAGTCTAGACAGAAAAGTTATGCAGATGGCAAACGAAGGGATGTGGTCTTTCAGGAAGGCGATTATGTGTACCTAAAGGTGTCACCCAGCAGAGGTTTGCGTCGATTCAGAGTTAAAGGAAAGTTGTCACCTTGGTTTATTGGACCTTTCAAGATCCTCGAGAGAGTGGGAGAAGTAGCTTACATATTGGAGTTGCCAGTACAGCTAGCTGATGTGCATGATGTATTCCATATCTCTCAGTTAAATAAGGGTTTTGGTCCTCATGACAAGGAGCCGTTACCCTTGGATGATCTAAACGATAAAGAGGATCTCACTATTGTTGAACACCCCATTCGGATATTGGAAACGATGACCAGGATCACCAGGAATAGTGTGATCAAGATGTGCAAAGTACAGTGGAGTAATCATGCAGAGGATGAGGCAACATGGGAAAGAGAGGATGAGCTGAAAGCAGAGTTTCCAGATCTTTTTCCCAATCTGTCCGAATCTCGAGGACGAGATTCTTCTTAAGGGGGGTAGGATTTGTAACACCCTAATTCTATTAAAAATTTGGCTTTATTAAAATTTGCTAGCAACCATTTAATTGCCTAAGGAATATAAGGTTGTTTCATTTAATTTTAGGCATTTAAAACTTTTCTAAAATAAAGTTAATGAAATATAGGATTTATTTGTGGCATTCATGCTGGTGCATTATTTTTGGTTGCTGGAGTTCAAATTCAAATTTGAATTCTTTTTGGTTTGAAGCCTTTTCCTAAAATCCCAAACCCTATTTCCCTTAACCCCTTTCCCCCTTCTAGCCCAACCCACCGGCCTGCGCAGCGCCCAACCCGCTTGGCGCCCCCGCAACCGCGCCTCCGCCCAAAGCACCGCTCGCGGCCCACCCGGCCGCCCTTCCGCCCGACGCCCCCGCACGGCAGCCGCGGCCCAACAAGCCGCCGGCCCAACCGTCCGGCCGCCGGCCCGCACCACCGGCCAGCCCCGCCTCCCTCCCGCTCCCGTCGACACCGCACGGTGGGGACCACCGTCATCCCCCACCCGTGGTCGTCGCCGAGCCGACTCGAGCAGAGTCCGACCGCGCCCCCGGCGTCCCCGCGTGGCCCGCACGCCACGGGCGAGCTCCCCGCCCGGCTATTTAAGGCCACCGCCGCCCCCCGGACCGCCTACCCGAGCAACCCGTGCCGCCTCTTGCCCTAGCCGCGCCTCGCCGAACCCTATCCCGAGCTCGCCGCCGCCGCCGTCGATTCCTCGGTTCCGCCGCCGCTTCGTCGCCGTGAGATCGCTCCGAGCCGCGCAAGGAGGTGAGCGAGCGCGCCCGTGCTACCCGCCGTCGTCCCCGTGCACCCTACCGCCCGCGCGACCTCGCCGGAGTCCGCGCCCCGCGCCGCCGCCCAAGTCCGACCCGCGCACGCGTCCCCGTGCGTGGCCCGCACGCCAAGGCCAGGCCCCGGGCTATTTGAGCCGCCGCCGCCCCCTGGACGCCCTCACCCAAGCCGCCGCCTTCGCTTGTTCGTGTGCCACAAACCCTAGCCGCCGCCGCCTTCGATTCCTTGCCGCCGCCGTCGTTCCGTCGTCGGGGCCACTAGGGAGTTGCGTCTGGAGGTGAGCAAGACGCCCGTGCTATTTGTTGTCGATTCCGTGCCTCCCGTTGCCCTAACGACCTCGCCGGAGTTCACCGCCGCTCCAAGCCCGTGCCACCACGTCGACTAGCCCCCTCGCCGCCCTCTCCGCCGTAGCCGCCGCCCCCGCCCGCCTCGCCGGTTCGCGCGCGCGTCGCGTAGGTGCCCTCCGCATCTTAGCCCGTGGCCGAAAACCCTAGATTAGGGTCTTCGCCGGCGAGCCCGCCGCCGTCCGCCGCCGCTCGCCGCCGCCGGCCGCGCTCCCCGCCGCCCGCCGCTTGCTCGTGTCCTCGGCCGCCGGATCAAGATCCGACACGCCGGATTCAACCCCGTCGCCCGCGCCGCCCGCAAACAGCAGCAGCCGTTGGATCTAGATCCAATGGATCTAGATCAAGCCGATCCAAGTCAGCCAGTCAAACCCCGACGGCCCAGGTGTTTTTGCAGAAAAGCCCCTGAGTTTTCCGATATTCACAAAAATACCCTTCCACGTTAGAAGTTTTCTTACAGTTTAGTCCTTTTCCTTTATTTTAGCCCAAAACCTTTTCAAATCTTTACAGTTTAGTCCCTACACCTTCCCTAAGCCATAACTTGGTCGTTTTAGCTCCGATTTTAGCGTTCTTTATGTCCACGCGTTCGTCTCAAAGCGTAGATTAGTTTTATGCTACTGTTTAGATCTGTTTGATCTGTTTGGTGACTGTTTCTTATTTATTCTTATTGTATGCTTGTATGTGATGATTGTGGACCGTAGAGAGCGATTCGTTCGAGGGATTTGAAGATCAAGTCGTGCAAGAGTTTGAGCAGCAAGGCTTTGTTGAAGGCAAGTATTCCTTGATGCATGCCCGTTTGTCCTACATAACATGCATTTGAATTCACTATTTTTACTTTTCCGCTTGCATTAATCTGATGGGAACCTATTAAGGATCACGCCTAGATTTTTACTACCTTTACCTTGATACCAGGAATCAAATTAATCTTGTGGTAGCTATTGCTTAGCATGCTCAACTGGGATTGGTATTAATCAACTTGGATACCTTTTGTTATTCTATGTTCCGTTTATGATCTTTTACTTTACAAGACCACTTTAATATGATAATCGGAACATGGAGAACCACCCAGGAAAACAGTACAACCACAAGAACTAATGGGCCATGGTCTTGGCTGAATAAGTAGGAACTTTAGCTTGGGATGGTCTTACATGATAAGGACAAGGGATCGGCGGTACTGTGGGTATGGACTCGCTCTAGCAGGGGGTTGGGTGAGTTATTCTTTTATGGTGGGGTATCGACCTGCTAGGGGACTTTATACCTTGCTAACTGATCGGACCTTGTGGGTCATAACTTGCTAGGGAACCTTTGTAAAGGCCATGTAGCGTCCCTATGCAATCACACCTCGGAAGTGTGATATGGTGCCTTGCAAACACCGCATGGTTGGGTCCAAAGTTCTTCGGAGCTTTTACGCTACTTGTGGGTAAATATGTACAACCTCTGCAGAGTGTTAAACTAATCGATTAGCCGTGCTCACGGTCAAGAGCGGCCTGGACACTCACATGATTAAATTATGGAACTTTAATGTTTAATTGCTGTTTTATTCTTTATTTATGATGCTTATATCTTATTAATTGGGTTGGTATGAACTTACACTCTTTAGTAATCAGGTTCCTAATAAAACTTGACCAACTAAAATGCTAAAGTGCTTGAACCTTAGCCATCCACCATATGGCCTTGCATGTTATGTTGTTCTCTCTTGCTGAGTACGATATGTGCTCACGCTTGTTTATTCTCTTGCATCTACAATACCCGGAATTGCTGCTCGGGACCGGGGGAACTTTGAAGATATTCCGGGAGATTTCCGGGAGTTCTAGGTGTGCGTAGTCTTCGGTCCGCCCGTGGAGGCATTTTGTCCATCGCGAGAACTCGTTTATTTAAGATTCGTTTAAGACTATGGTTTGTAATAACTCTTTATTCGTGTGGCACTGATTTTGGTATTCATAATGTCTAAGCGTGTGTGTAACTTGATCCTGGCGCACACGTGATCAATGCATTCGGTTTTGCCTTTAAAACTGGGTGTGACAACGTGCTGGATGACGAGGGCGAGGAGGCCGCGACCCGCTACCACCTCGAGCGAGGTCTCGAGTGGGTGCATCGTGCGTTCGACGAGATAATCCTTCTCGCGACGACGGTAAGTCCTCTCGAACCGGGAGCTTAACCTTGTCTTTCCTGTTCTCGCAAGCCTTGTAGTTGTTAATCTGAATAGATGCTCTCAGAGTGCGACGTGAGAAAGGAGCGCATCATTGGTGAGGTCCGGGCAGAGAGGACTCAGTTGGAGATGCAGCTGGTGGTCGCTCGCCTGGCCACCGCCGGGGCGGTGGCGAATGAGGCGTCGTCGAGGGCCACGCTCGAGGCCACCGTGAAGTCGGCAGAAGACCGCACCACGGCTGCAAAAGTCATGGCTACTAGCGCCGCGACGGAGCGAGAGTCCCTCGAGACGAGGTTGGCCCAGGCGGAGGTGAAGATCGATGAGTTGAGTGCCGCCGCGATGACCGCCAACGAGGCCGCCGAGAAGGCCATAGCCATCACCGCTGCTGCCGAGGTCACCACCCAGACCACTGCCCAGGAGAAGACGATGCTCGAATCGAAGGTGGCCGGGCTGGAGCAAGACTTGGCCACCGCAGCGTGGACCTTCGGACGTCCAACAAGCAATTTTTCAAGGTGGCCAACAAGCTCCAGGACGCCACCGATGAGGTGACCCGGCTTCGGAATGCCAACTCTAAATTGGCACAGAACATCGATGGTGAGCATGCCCTGAATGTTGTCGTCGGTGTCTTCTTTTTCGTTGATTTTTGTTGATGTTGATTTGTCTCCTTGTGGTCATAGGGCTGCGCACACATCGCACCGTGATGACTGTGAAGCTCTATGAGAAATCGTAGGAGGTGAACGCCGCTGAGCTCAAGATCATCGAGAATGACAACTTGATTAAATGGTTGCCGGAGTAGCTTGAGAGTAAGTTTCTTCGATCCCGCCTTGCTTTTCTTTCCACTCGGCCACGCCATGTTCACTCATTGAAATCTGTCGACCCCTTGAGAGACCAGAGCCGAGCTCGAGCAGTCCCTGATGACCCAGGAGCAGGTCAGGGTCGGGCTAGAGCAAGCCAAGAATGCCCGGCGCGAGTCGGAGTCATCCCGCAAGGCGAGCATTATGGAATATGCCAAGCTCGGGAAGCTTCTCAGCCAGGTCTTGACAAACTTGGAGTTTTTGTTGGGCCAATGCTCCCCGACACGCTTCTAAAAGAAGTCGAGCGCCTCTCAGAGGTAGTCAAGAATTTGGAGCTGTCGACTACTCGGAGGGTGGTGCATCGGGTGCTCACCATGTTCGACTCGCACTATTAGGGATTATATCGCATGGCGCTGAGCTACGGCTGGGCTTCTGGTAGCTCCGACGAGCACTGTGATCAGCTCGAGAAAGATTGCGCCTCCTTCACCCGCAACATGACCGATGTCGCCATGAAGGACCTAGACCTGATACCAAGAGATACACTAGAAGACCAAGAGAGCTCCAGGCCTTCACAATAAATGTATCATAATTATACATGAGCAATTAAGAACAATTTGTATGTGTAACACCCTGAACATTTTCAAATGTCTTAGAAAACCTGCTCAGAAATGTCAAGGCTAAAAAGTCCTCGAGTACCAAGGGACGACCATAGCAATGAGTCGTAGAACTTAGGGACCTGAGGTGACCGAGCTTCACTCTGGAGTCGCGGGGGCGTGGGAGTCGGAAAGCCCAGCCATCTCAAGCCACCAAGAGGTGCTACACGTTCGCAGCCCCCGAGCATTCAAGGAAGTAAGAAAAGTGACTTATGTATTTTTCGTTAGAAATATTTTTAGGCTGGAGCATACGGTCGCTCGAGCACCTTTGAAACGAGGTTGGATGGAAACCTGAGGACTCAGACTGTGCTCGCAAGCCTTCACACCATAGCCACGGAAGCGTAGGTGCTAGGAGCATTGAATGAGCAGCAGCACCAAACCCCACGGAGGCCGCCATCTTTACATCTCGCATGGTTGAGCCTTCCGCCAAAAAACCTCTCGTGTGTGCGATCAAATGCGACATAGTTATCGATTTTTCTTTTGAAAATGGAAAAACGTAAGAAGGGCATCGTGCCCTGGGTAGACCCTGAGTGGCGAGCGTTTCTACACAGGTGCAGGAGTGCTCGCCGCTCAACCTTTGGAAAAGTTACAGCAGGGAAGTCTATGAACTCATAGAAACATGAACATGTCATGCGGCATTTATTCATAGATTCATAAGATATGAACATTTACTCAAGGGTAAAATGGCCGCAGATGCTCGATGTTCCAAGCATTGGAGATGAATCGACCGTCCTCGTATCAGATCTTGAACGTTCCGGGTTGGAGTACTTAGTCGATAATGAATGACCCCTCCCACGGTGGTGCGAGCTTGTGTCGATCCTTGCTGCCTTGAACCCGTCGGAGGACTAGGTCCTCAACCTAGAACTCGCGGGCGCACACGTTGCGCTCATGATAGCATCTCAGGGCTTGTTGGTACTTGGCTGAGTGCAGCAGCGCCACATCACGTGCCTCGTTGAGTAGTCGATCACATCCTTGAGCGTGAATTGATTGCCTTCTTCGGTATAAGCCCGCACCCTAGGGCTGCCGTAGTCGATGTCCGTGGGGAGGACCGCTTCCGACCCGTGCACCATGAAGAACGGCGTGAAGCCAGTTGCTCGAAAAGGCATGGTGCACAGGATACAAAGAACGGATGGTAGCTCAGCCACCCATCTTGCTCGGAAATTCTCGAGGCGCTTGAAGATGTGTGACGCCCTAGGTTTTTAATTAGCCTCATTAGTGCTAATGATCGAACCAGCCGAGTCAAACCCTGTCGACATGGGTCAAACCATGGTCAACCTGGGTCATCACCTTGAAAACCGAGTCAACAAGCCCTAATGACCCTCTTGATCAAGTAAACACCCACTTGTGGTTAACCCTTGGTCAAAACCCCGGTCAAAACCCCTATGTCTTTGAACTTCCTCTAGAACTTTGCCGCGTTCTCCAAATTTCACCTAAACACTTCAAAATATCCCAATATAAAAGTTGTCCATTATTTCGAGGGACAAAAGTTTGCTATTGGGTGGCATTTCAAATTTTGAGTGTAAAAGGGTGAAAAACTTGGTCAACTGCAGTAAACACTATTCAATGGAGCCATGAAAAATAGAAACTTTGCCTGCAGTTTATGGTCAAATGAGTGAGCAAAACATAGGACAACCTTTGTAAAAGTTGTAGAGGGTAGCTTGATCTACAACTTTGCTTATTTGTTTTTGGTCCACTTTGGTTCAAAGTTTTGGACATACTCACGGTCAAACAGGGGCACACGAAATTGTATCGGGCGACGTCGCGCCACGCTCCTGCACGGCGCACCCCCCCCCCCCCCCCGCACGCCTTGGCGTCCGTGCCCCCACGCCGGCCGCGCGTCCCGAGGCACGCATGACGCGGCCATGCGCCCCGAGCGACCCGGGGACCGCGCGCCGCCCGCGTGTCGCAACCCACGCATGCACACACCATGCCCCGCCGTGCCGCGTGCCGGTCGGCCACGCGTGTCCCCAGGACGCCGTCTCCTTGGCCGCCGAGCCGACCGGACCCCCCTTTGCGCTCGTGCCTTCAGAGCAAAGGGTTGGACATCCCCACGTCCGAGTCACAGCTATAAAGACCGTCATGCCATTCCGTGCGCGAGCCGCAGGACCCGCCGCCACTGCCATTGCTGCCGCCGCCGAGCCCTAGGACCTTGTGGAGCTGTGCGCGCTACCCCATTTCCCTCCCCGACCGAGAGCTCGCCCGAGCACGAGCTCCAGCGAGCGCCGCCAACCGGTGCCGCTGTGCGCCGTCACCGGCGTCATCCCCGCCCGTCTTGAGGACCATGTGTGGTTCAAGGACCGGTGGATGGTCGCTTCCTTGTGTGATGAGTGATTGACAACGTTGTGTGGACCGATTCTTGGCTAAGTATTGCGAGGTGCGGGTTGCGGCTTGACTCGTGTTGGTGCGGGTGAAGAACAAGCGCGAAAGGTCGTCGCCGGTGAGGCCTCCGGGGTGTGGAGAAGACAAGTAGGCTTTGTTCGAGGGACCCGGTGGCCGGCGGGGTCAAGTGCGGGCCGCATGGTGACATGAACAAGCAAGATGAAGTCGTGGACGGTTTCTTGGTTGAGCCTCAAAACCAAGGTCGAGCCGGGACTACGTGGGAGCCAAGTCATGAGTGGAGATTGGCGGAGGCTACACCGAGTTCGTGGGGTTTCCGGTGGTTCACCGAAAACCACCGGGTTCCTTGGTTGATCCACAAAGCCAAGACCGGAGAACCGAAGACGGAGGTGCAGGCACGGCACCGGTCCGACCGGTGGGGTCCGACCGGCTCGGCCGTGGGGGACCGGCTCGACCGGTGAGGAGCACCGGTCCGACCGGTGTGCGACGACGCGATCCGAATCTTCGAAGCGGAGGACACACGTCGGGATCGCATGGCTTGCGTCGAGGCTACGCGAGGTGCGGTCGCCGGCATCCGTCCGATGGTGAAGGCATCAAGAATTCCAAATCCGCCCTTGAGGGGCTTGTATCTCTAGTTAGTAGAGAGGGGCATTTTAGACATTCGGTTGCCGCCTATATAACCCAAGAGGTGAGAGGATGGCAGCCAACTCTTGGAACCCTAGCTCATTAGTTTTCCTATTTTCCACCTATTTTCTCTAGGTTTTCCTTAGGACTAGCAAGAGAGCTTCACGGAGAGATCTTGTAGAGAGGGATGGATGATCGGGCGGCTTGCTAGACCTTGTACGAACCTTTGTTTCATGTATAGATGATTCGGCGTTGTTCCTCAAGGTTTGGATGAGTTTTTCCGGTTGTTCTTGGTGGTGATTTTCGGAGCCCTCTCTCGGTGATTTCTTTGGGTTGTTTTCGGGGCTTTTCTCTTGGGGATTTGATGGGGGAAATTTGTGGGAACCCTTCGTGGTTCTTTGGGTTGTGATTCCCCTCCCAAATCAGTGAGAAAAGGTGCTCGATTTTGGGGTTTCTTGAGTTCTTGGGTTGGAAGTGCTTTCGGCGGGATTTCTTCGATTCCTCCTTTTTGGACGAGATTTGGTGGGATTAAACTTGGCTATGGACTCCTCATGAGGTGTTCCTGATATCCCCAAAGTCTTGTTCAAGTCCGTGGAGCGATTCGGGAGATCGAGATTTGGATTTGGGGGAGTTGACCGCGGGTGTCTTGTTCATCCCGAGTCGCCCGAGCCACACCGGTCCGACCGGTGCTCTTGACCGGTCCGACCGGTGCAAGCCTCTCGTGGGATTTTGCTCGGGTGAACGTCTTGGTGTGTTCGTAGTTGTCCCGTGGTGCCGCTTGTTTCGAGTTTGGGTCCGTTTGGTGGTCGGTTGGCCTGTTTGGTGCCTTGGGGGCTTTCAGTCGCCACCGGTCCCGACCGGTGTATCTCACCGGTCGACCGGTGCGCAGCCACTTAGTGAAAGTTGCTCGGTTTCACCGGCGGGGACCGGTCGGCCGTGGTGCTCACCGGTCTGACCGGTGTGGGTCTGTAGACTCGAGGCTTGGTTTTTCCGCTGCGTTTCTCGGGTCGGAAGGTGGTGTGTTGGTTCCTAGGTCCAGTGGCACTCCAGTGGCTACGTGGGCTTGACCAACCTTGGTAGTGAGTCGGAGACGTGTGTTGGAAGCCGCGTTCGTCTTGTTGGAGTTTTTCATCTCCTTCGAGAAGAATTTTTATCGGCTCCCATTCACTCCCCCCTCTCTGGTTCGCCGTATCGGTCCTTCAAGTGGTATCAGAGCCGGTTCGGGTCTTTGTTGACTCTAACCAGTCTAAGATCCAAGGATGGCGTACCAGGAATGGGGTTCGGGTCCTCCACACTTCGATGGCAAGAACTACCAGATGTGGAGCAAGCGGATGGGTGCGTTCCTCCGTGGAAAGGGTCAGTGCTTTGGGATGTCACGGTGGACACGGGCTATGTCCGGGCGGTTGATTTCCTCGCTCCGAGATCGAGGGGACGGCTTCGACGCCAACAATAAGGCGGTCGACTACTTGTTTCGTGCTTTGTGTCGCGCGAGTTCGATCGGGTGCACACCGAGCACTTGGCTTGTAGGATTTGGGCGGTGTTGAAGGAGGCTCATGTTGGGAACGCCCGGGGTTCGAGCACGGTTGTATGCGACCTACGGGAGAGAGTACGAGAACTTCACTCATCTCCCCGGTGAGTCCATCGATGCCTTGTTTCGGAGGTTCACGGTGGTGGTGAACAACATGAGGGCCAATGTGGACGTGCTCCCGTACGATGATCATGATAGAGCGGTCAAGCTCTTACACTCTTTGGATCGTACGATATGGAGCGGAAAGTTCGAGGCCATAGTCGAGTCGGAGCGGTATGATACTCTGACGGTGAACGAGCCGTTCTCGAAGCTCAAGTCGGCTGAGGTGGATAGGGGCATGACTGCCAAGCTCGAGGGACCGACTGATTCCCATAGTCTTGCCCTCGTTGGTGGTTCCAAAGGAAAGACTAACTCTAACCCATCCACCGGGATGTTCTCGTTTTCCTCTTTGATGTCTATGCCGGATGAGGAGTTTGATGACCTTGGAGAGGACGAGCCGGCGCCGTTGACGAGGCGGTTCGAGAGGCCGCACGAGAACCGCGTGAACATGAGGAGGAACACGAGGACTTGCTTCCGGTGCGGCAAGCCGGGACACTTCGTCGCCGACCGCCCCGGAGAAGGCCGAGAACAAGGACGACTACAAGCACAAGCCGAGGAAGAACGACGACAAGTACCGTTCGAGGCGCGACCACAAGAGCAAGCACAAGAACAAGTACAAGGACGAGCGACGATCGAGGGAGGAAGGAGGGCCGAGGCAAGGCCCGAGCGATGGTTGGAGCGAGCGACGTTGACTCCGGTTCCGCGTACTCCACCTCGAGCTCGAGCGAGCGCCGACGACGAGGGAGATCGCCGCAAGAACAAGAGGTCGTCCAAGAACCCGAGCGGGGCCGAGCCGCCGCGAGAGACGGCTTCTCGCACCATGGCGTTGAGCTCCGGCGAAGCAAGAAGAGCACACGGAGCGACTCGGACTGCGAGTCCGACGACGAGGTGCGTGATGAGCTTCCCTTCTTGCGTCGGGAGAATGAGAGGCTTGGCTCTTTGCTTGATAACCGTGATGACATGCTTAGAGAGGCCAAGAAAATGAGGAAAGAGCTTAGGGCTTCACTCGAGGATGCTAGGACTAGAGTGGCCGAGCTAGAGACACGGGTGCTTGATAGCAAGCTAGAGATTGATTCGCTTAAGGCTAGCCCCGTTGTTTCGATGAGAATGATTGTGCTCGATTGCTCCATATTCCTTGCGATCTTGCTTTGTTTAAGGAGAAGCATGCCTCCAAGTGTGAGGAACTAGATGTGCTTAGGGTTGAAGTGGGCGAGCTTAAGTCTAGACACGCTTTGCTAGGTGCTTGCACTTCTTGCCCGTTTTGCATGCTAAGATTGATGAGATGCATGCTTACACTAGTTCGCTCGAGGCTAAATTGAAGGAACCCATGCCTACATCTTGCTCAACCTGTGAAATGCATGCATTGAAAAATTTGGAGCTTGCACATTATGTTGATCGTTTGCAGGATGAGAATGATGATTTGAGGAAGTTGATGGGTTGGTTGTCCGGTCACGAGCCTCAGTTGAGGATGATGATCGAGGCCTTTAAGAGGCAAGATGGTGAGGGGCTTGGGGCAAACAAGGTTGGTGAGGGAAGTGGAGAGAATATTCCGGAGCCACCAAAAACCCACCACAAGAATGATTTCCCACCAAAACCTAACCATCTAAGGAACCGACTAGACACAACCCCAGCTCCACCCGTGTTTCCTACACCCACAAATGATCTACAAAAGCCTATCAAGTTTGTGAGCACTTCGGGGAAAGTGTTCTTTGGGAAGGAGAGTGAGAAGGCAAGTGGTGAGAAAGAGAAACCGGTGGAGGGTTTGAGTGGAGAGAAACCGAGTGAGCGGCCACATCCCAAGCCAAAGCCTAAGCTTGTGAGGTTCCATTGTGGCTATTGTGGGAGAGATGGCCATAAGGAGGAGTTTTGCTTCAAGAGGAAGCGAGAGGAGAGAATGGAGAAGGAGTGGGCTAACAAGGACAAGTACCACCCTTCCGATGGTGTACTTGAGCCTCGTATGCGGATGCCCGGGGGCAAGGCGATTGTGAGGACGGTTCGGGCTTGGGGAGAGAAGAAGGGCTGCGGGCGGTGCTGCCCGAGTCACACCGGTCGGACGGTGTGGGGCACCGGTCGGACCGGTGCGGGCACAGACAGACAGATGTTCGGGTTTCGAGCGCGTACAGGTGCGAGGGTTGTTTCTGGTGGTAGTGGTTCTGGTGGTTGGGCTGGAAGGGGTGCAGGTGGTCAGTTTGCTAGGCGTTCTCCACCTCGTGCTCAATACGGGGATTGGAGGAGTCGTGGCGGTGTGTTGGAGAGGAAGGACGTTCCACGGGCTTTCTTGCGTGGTTTTGGTCCTCCTCCAGGCAGAGAGGGGTGGTTCCCTCAGGGTGGTTACCGTGGTGGTGTTCGTGGAGGTAGTTTTGGTAGGAGAGATGCTTTGGTTGGTGCTAACCCCACTTTCGAGCAAATGGCTCGGCCTTCGGTTTTCCTCTTTTGGTTCTAACCCCGGTCTGTTGAGTCGTTTGTTCGCTCACGTGCCTATTTTTGATGTGCAGGTGGGAGACTTGAAGAACATTTGGTTGATTGACTCCGGTTGTTCGAGGCATATGACCGGGAGACGGGGGGGTGGTTCTCAAGTCTCGTCCCGGTGGTGACAAAGAGGTACATCACCTTTGGGGACAATGGGCGTGGGCGTGTGCTTTCAGAAGGTGAGATAAAAGTGAGTGACAAGATCACTGCGAGGCGTGTTGCTCTTGTTCAATCGCCGGGGTACAATTTGCTTTCTCGTGTCCCGGCTTGTTGGATGAGGGTTTTGAGGTGTTGTTTCGGCCGGTGGTTCTCGGATTGTGGACTCTCGAGGGGACCTTGTCCGTATGGTCGTTCCCGAGGGTCGGGTGTTTCGTGCTGATTTTTCTCAGTCTTCGGGTGTGGAGCGTTGTTTCTTGGCTGGTTCTTCGTGTGAGTTGTGGAAGTGGCATAGGAAGTTGGGTCACTTGAGCTTTGACCTTCTGTCTCGCTTGAGTAAACTCAATTTGGTCCGAGGATTGCCACGCTTGAGGCTTGAGAAAGAGTTGGTTTGTGCTCCGTGTAGACATGCCAAGATGGTGGCCTCTTCTCACCCGCCTCTCACCGATGTGATGAGCGAGCGTCCATGCGAGCTGCTCCATATGGACCTTGTTGGCCCGGCTCGTGTGCGATCGCGGGTGGGAAGTGGTATGTCCTTGTTGTGGTGGACGACTATTCTCGGTATGCGTGGGTGTTCTTTCTGGAGGATAAGGGGGAGACGTTTGGTTTTGTTCGAGATCTAGTCTTGAGGTTGAGGAACGAGAGGCACGGAGATGCCATACGAGCTATCCGCAGTGATAATGGCTCGGAATTCAGGAACTCTCGTTTTGAAACCTTTTGTCATGACTTGGGTTTTGAGCACTAGTTTTCGAGTCCGTATACGCCTCCCCAGAATGGTGTTGTGGAAAGGAAGAACAGGACCTTGTGCGAGATGGCTCGGACGATGCTTGATGAGCATAGGACTCCGAGGAGGTATTGGGCTGAGGCGGTGAATACCGCGTGCTATGTGTCGAACAGGATATACCGCGTGCACAAGAAGAAGACATGCTATGAGTTGATGCATGGCCGCACACCCAAGGTGAGTCACTTCCATGTCTTTGGTTGCAAGTGTTTCATTCGAAGAAAGGCGAGGAAGTTGGATAAGTTTGAGGCTAGGTCCGTCGATGGCATTTTCTTTGGTTATGCATCTCATTCTAGAGCATATCGTGTGCTCAATCTTGAAACTAACCAAATCGTGGAGACTTGCCGGGTAACCTTCGACGAGACAGAGCCACGTAGTCGCCTTGTCTTTGAGTGTGCGAGTGATGATGAGCTTGGCGAGGAGATCTTTCGGGGAGGAGGAGCATGAACATGGTGATGATGAGGATGGTGGTGCGGTGCCCCCGCCGAACATGTACCCACTACTTCGACGACGATGATGGATGGACCCTCTCGCTACACCTACGACGACAAATCAAGAACGAGGAGAAGCCGATGTTGAGGGGGGAGGTAGCTTCGAGGCGAGAACCTCCCCCGGCGAGTTCAAGTGGATCACCCGGCTTCGAGGATCATCGGCGACATGAATGAACGCACTACACGGTCGAGGGTTCGAAACAATTCCCATTTTGCTCATGCTGCGTTTGTTGCTTCTTTCGAGCCCAAAGACATTGGACACGCACTATCCGATCACAATTGGGTTAACTCAATGCATGAGGAGTTGGAGAACTTTGAGAGGAATCGGTGTGGGAGTTGGTTGACCCTCCCCCGGGGTGTAAGCCGATTGGTACCAAGTGGGTGTGGAAAAACAAAGAGGGAGAGAAGGGTGAGGTTGTGAGGAACAAGTCGAGACTTGTTGCCCGGGGGGTTCGATCGGAAGGAGGGGATCGACTACGAGGAGACCTTTGCTCCCGTAGCCCGTTTGGAGGCGATTAGGATCCTTCTAGCCTTTTCCGTGGCTAAAGGGTTCAAGTTGCACCAAATGGATGTGAAGAGTGCTTTTCCGAATGGAGTGTTGGAGGAAGAAGTGTATGTGAGGCGACCTCGGGGTTTGAGAGTGAGAAGTACCCCCACCGGGTGTACAAGTTGAGGAAGGCGTTATATGGGTTGGAAGCGGGCGCCTAGAGCTTGGTATGGCGAGGTTGAGGGGGTTCTTGTTTGAGAGAGGCTTTGAGATGGGGAAGGTCGATCGGACCTTGTTTTTGCCGAGGCGGGGCGGAGATATCCCGATTGTGCGGGTGTACGTGGATGATATTGTCTTTGGTGGCTCGTCTAACTCTCTTGTTGCGAGGTTTGCGGATGATATGAGCGGGGAGTTCGAGATGAGCATGATGGGTGAGTTGCGGTTCTTCCTCGGGCTACAAATCAAGCAATCAAAGGAAGGAACATTTGTGCACCGAGGCTAAGTACACCAAGGACATTGTGAGGAAGTTCAAGATGGAGGACTCCAAGGCTATGACGACGACGATGAGTACGACTACGGCTCTTGATGCGGACGAGGAAGGTGAACACGTGGATCAGAAGGAGTACCGGAGCATGATCGGGTCACTCCTCTACTTGACGGCGACGAGGCCGGACATACAGTTCTCAGTGTGTCTGTGCGCTCGTTTTCAAGCGTCTCCGAGGACTTCGCATCGGCAAGTGGTGAAGAGAATTTTCAGGTACTTGCGTCACACTCCCGACTTCGGCCTTTGGTACTCCGCGTCTTCTTCTTTGGCGCTTCATGGCTTTTCAGACGCGGAATTTGCCGGGTGTCGGTTGGATAGGAAGTCCACTTCTGGGACTTGCCAGTTTTTGGGTTCTTCGTTGGTGTCTTGGTCTTCCCGTAAGCAGTCGAGTGTTGCTCAATCCACGACCGAAGCCGAGTATGTTGCCGCTGCTAGTTGCTGCTCTCAGCTCCTTTGGATCACCTACACCATGAGTGACTTTGGTGAGGAGTATACCCATGTCCCACTTCAATGTGATAGCACCAGTGCCATAAGCGTTGCAAAGAACCCAGTGCTCCATTCCAAAACCAAGCACATAGAAGTGAGGTATCATTTCCTGAGAGACAATGTTGAGAAAGGAAAGATAGCGTTGATCCATGTACCCACACATGACCAACTAGCCGATATTTTCACCAAACCCCTAGATCAAGCAACTTTCACTCGTTTGCGGGGGGAACTTGGTGTGTGTTTGATTTCTTGAGTTGGGTGTGTGGGAGCTCTCTTTTGCCGGTGGTGTCGAGCCCGTTTTGCCTCCCCTCGAGGAGCGGTTTGTAGCATATGTATAGCTTTTCTTTGTGCATTTCTTGCATTTGGCATGGCATATGTAACATGATGTATAGGCATCCTTGTATCTTAGATTGCATGCATTTTGTATCATATGCATTGGTTAGGAAAAGCTTCTCTCTTATACATTGTTCACCATGGAATGAGATATATGTCTTTGTGAGCTTGTTTGGTATGCTACGGTTAGTTTGGCTTAGCTCTTGATGATCTTGATGAATAATCCATGGTTGATAGCTATGCTTTTGAAAAATGTCACATGTATGCTCTCTCATGTGTAAATACCTTTACATGCTCTTGACATGTTTTTGTGGCCTTGCTATGCTTAATTTGTGGTTGGATAGCTAGTTTATTGATCATATGGGGCCAAAGGCTCATTTGCCATCATGAATGTTTAGCCCTCTTGATTTATCTTGTGGAGGAGCATAAGTTCCTTTTTGTCGCAAAGACATTTCATGTACCATTTACAAATCTGAAAATGAAATGAAAAAAATGCTTGGAAAATATGCTCCCATGTCATATGTGCTGAATTTAATTTGCTTTGGGTGCTAAACCGTTGCATGATGCCTACCAATGAGAAGTCTCATACATAGAAGTAGGCACATGGCTCGGTGGCTTTGACATGACATGAGGTGCTTGTGGGTGTTTGTGATGGTCTTATGGTTAGAATAGCTGTCCTAGCATGAAGTTTGTGTGGCTTTGCCTTTTTGATATGCTTTGATCATGTTTAGGACTTTGCTCATGAGAGGCGAGTTTTTCGCAAAATTGCCAAAATCCATCTTAGCTTCGTCCAATGGTTGTGAAACTTGGTGATCATGTAGTTGAGATCGATACGAAGTCGTAGAGTACCTAACTTGCTCATTTGGACATGTGTAGCATTCTTTGTTGAATTTTGTATATTTGAGAAGCTCTAGGTTGAAAGTTTTGCATTTTTGGCTTGATTCATGCATTGCCAACAAGGGGGAGAAGTTTGAGCTTGAAATGGCTTAGTGGATGCATTTAGAAGGTTTTCGAGTGGTTTCGAGCCATTTTCGGGCTCTCGTTGTACACCGGTCTGACCGGTGAGGAGCACCGGTCTGACCGGTGTGAGTGCTGGTCCTGTACATATGTTAGGCACCGGTCTGACCGGTGGTGATGACCGGTCTGACCGGTGTGAGCTGAAAGTGCTGCAGCTGTCCTGTTTCATGTGGTTTCTTGCATGCATTCGTCCAGGGGGAGTTGCATTGGTTCAGGGGGAGCTTGCATGTGTGCAGGGGGAGCTCTTTGTGGTGTTCGAGCTTTGTTTCGGTGGTTTGCGCTCTTTGCTTGAGTTTTTCTTTGTCTCGGATGTGTCGAGCCGTTGCCCTTGCCTAAGGGGTCCGAGACTTGTTTTCTTCAAGTGATCTTGCTCTTTGCCTTTGTTTGGCTTTCGATCGCTTGTTGGAGTTTCTTTTTGTTCGTTTCTTTTCTTTTTCTTTTCTCTCTTGTTACTTTCGTGTGGGTGTTGTCAATGCACTCATCAAGGGGGAGATTGAGGACCATGTGTGGTTCAAGGACCGGTGGATGGTCGCTTCCTTGTGTGATGAGTGATTGACAACGTTGTGTGGACCGATTCTTGGCTAAGTATTGCGGGTGCGGGTTGCGGCTTGACTCGTGTTGGTGCGGGTGAAGAACAAGCGCGAAAGGTCGTCGCCGGTGAGGCCTCCGGTGTGGAGAAGACAAGTAGGCTTTGTTCGAGGGACCGGTGGCCGGCGGGGGTCAAGTGCGGGCCGCATGGTGACATGAACGGCAAGATGAAGTCGTGGACGGTTTCTTGGTTGAGCCTCAAAACCAAGGTCGAGCCGGGACTACGTGGGAGCCAAGTCATGAGTGGAGATTGGCGGAGGCTACACCGAGTTCGTGGGGTTTCCGGTGGTTCACCGAGAAAACCACCGGGTTCCTTGGTTGATCCACAAAGCCAAGACCGGAGAACCGAAGACGGAGGTGCGGCGGCACCGGACCGGTCCGACCGGTGGGTCCGACCGGTCGACCGGTGGGGACCGGTCCGACCGGTGAGGAGCACCGGTCCCGGCCGGTGTGCGACGACGCGGTCCGGAATCTTCGAAGCGGAGGACACGCGTCGGGATCGCATGGCTTGCGTCGAGGCTACGCGAGGTGCGGTCGCGGGGCATCCGTCCGATGGTGAAGGCATCAAGAATTCCAAATCCGCCCTTGAGGGGCTTGTATCTCTAGTTAGTAGAGAGGGGCATTTTAGACATTCGGTTGCCGCCTATATAACCCAAGAGGTGAGAGGATGGCAGCCAACTCTTGGAACCCTAGCTCATTAGTTTTCCTATTTTCCACCTATTTTCTCTAGGTTTTCCTTAGGACTAGCAAGAGAGCTTCACGGAGAGATCTTGTAGAGAGGGATGGATGATCGGGCGGCTTGCTAGACCTTGTACGAACCTTTGTTTCATGTATAGATGATTCGGCGTTGTTCCTCAAGGTTTGGATGAGTTTTTCCCGGTTGTTCTTGGTGGTGATTTTCGGAGCCCTCTCTCGGTGATTTCTTTGGGTTGTTTTCGGGGCTTTTCTCTTGGGGATTTGATGGGGGAAATTTGTGGGAACCCTTCGTGGTTCTTTGGGTTGTGATTCCCCTCCCAAATCCGTGAGAAAAGGTGCTCGATTTTGGGGTTTCTTGAGTTCTTGGGTTGGAAGTGCTTTCGGCGGGATTTCTTCGATTCCTCCTTTTTGGACGAGATTTGGTGGGATTAAACTTGGCTATGGACTCCTCATGAGGTGTTCCGATATCCCCAAAGTCTTGTTCAAGTCCGTGGAGCGATTCGGGAGATCGAGATTTGGATTTGGGGGAGTTGACCCGCGGGTCTTTGTTCATCCCGAGCCGCCGGTGCCACACCGGTCGACGGTGCTCTTGGCCGGTCCGACCGGTGCAAGCCTCTGTGGGATTTTGCTCGGGTGAACGTCTTGGTGTGTTCGTAGTTGTCCCGTGGTGCTTGTCGTTTCGAGTTTGGGTCCGTTTGGTGGTCGGTTGGCTTTGTTTGGTGCCTTGGGGGCTTTCGGTCGCCACCGGTCCGACCGGTGTATCTCACCGGTCGACCGGTGCGCAGCCACTTAGTGAAAGTTGCTCGGTTTCACCGGCGGGGACCGGTCCGGCCGGTGGTGCTCACCGGTCGGCCGGTGTGGGTCCGTAGACTCGAGGCTTGGTTTTTCCGCTGCGTTTCTCGGGTCGGAAGGTGGTGTGTTGGTTCCTAGGTCCAGTGGCACTCCAGTGGCTACGTGGGCTTGACCAACCTTGGTAGTGAGTCGGAGACGTGTGTTGGAAGCCGCGTTCATCTTGTTGGAGTTTTTCATCTCCTTCGAGAAGAATTTTTATCGGCTCCCATTCACTCCCCCCTCTCTGGTTCGCCGTATCGGTCCTTCACGTCTCCAGCCATCAATCCAACCCTAGTTGAGCCCTAGCCCTCCCCCCTCTTCCTCGGCCACCCGCGCCGCTGGCCTCACCGGAATTGCTGCTGAACCGCCGCCGACCATGGCCAAGGGCCGCATTGCGAGCCCCAAGATCTTCCCAGGGGCCTTATCATAAAACCAAGGACTTACCTATTATACCGAGGGCATGGTTGTGAAAGGAAAGTTGTTTCCAGGGACTTCGGTGCAAAAGAATCTTAATACCTTTTGACTTACATCCAGCAACTTAGAAAATTCGTAGAAAATCGTACAAAAATCAGAAAAATTCAAACTCGAATTTGTTAGATTCCTTGTGAAAAACACTACAACTTCTGTAAAGCTTTACCATGCTTTTTCTTAATAGTTTTTACATGAAAAATATAAAACTGACAAACCTAGATATATTGTATCTCAAAATCTACAAGTGCTCTGTAGCTATTTTTTGGACATGTGTGTTATGTCATACCTAGCTTCTGTACCAAACATTGCACAAATTTACTGTGTAGTTCTTTATTTATGATTTGTTTTGTTTTATGCTAACTCTGTCTAAATGAAATTTTTTTCTAAAAATAATTAGATTTTTGTGCTCAACTTCTGCATGTGATCTTTTTATGCCAAAACCCACCTCTGGTGAATTAATTACAATTTTATATTTGTCAGAAATATTTATTCTTGAAATACACTTGATTTTCATTGTAAATGCATAACTCAAGATATATAGTAGATATAGGTGTATATGTTGCATGCCTAGCTTACTTTTGGACAAGAGACCATGTGTGAGAAAGTTGGAATCATTTTGGTGTGTATTTATTTTTGTATGAATTTCTCTTGTTTTGGTAGCTAGCTTTTGTTATTTTCGGCATATTTAATTTCATAGCTCTCCTAAGTGTGCATGTGTGTGCAGTGGCTTTGTTTAGGTTTGTAGTGCTTCTTAACACACCCCACTGAATTTTATTAATTTATTTTATGAATAGAAGCAATAGAGGCAATTAAAGTTTATTATTAAAGTAAATGAGGAATCACCAACCACAGCCCTAATAACCCTATGTGTGTGATGTAAATCATTTTAAAAGGCTTAAGACCAACCTCTTGCTGTCTTCTGAAATTTAAATTAATCTATTTACATAAACTTGTACACAGTCACTATAAAAAAGAACACTTAATAAAGAATCGCATTCCGATCCTTTTTGGAAGAGTATGCTGAATGTATTCTTATCTAGGTGATTGTGGTCAACCATGCACCCCATGGTTGTCATTTGTTGTTTGTAATTAATTAAATTAAAAGCGGTCAAATAAATCGTGCATTTGCATCCTCGTGTAGAACTTCCCGATGGTAGATATACGCTCGTGCTGGAAGGAGAAGGAGGAGCTGACGGTGAGCTGCAGTGTGTGAACGTAGCTCAAGACCTGGACCAAAGGCCAGAAGGGCCCAAGGCCGACCATGCCAGCGAAGGCAAGCCCCAGATCATTAACCCTATCTTTTAAAATTTTGAAATTACCTTTGCTATGTTTGTGCATTTATGTTTCAGGAGTTGAATTGAAACCCTAGATGCATGATCCCTAGGTACCTATGTTCCTTTACTAGTATGCTAGGTCGATAGCTGCTATGCTATAGGACCGATACACGTCGAGTGATGTTCGTCACTCGCGAGAATAGGTTCTTATGTTGAATCATAATATCTTTATAAATGGATTGCTCATGTGGTAAGAGCATGGGATTTGGGCTCTTGTCTAGTGGCTTTCGTGGGCCAAGCTTTTGAACGTACTAAGCACTTGTCGGGAATGGGACCGGTAAGCCTAGTACCTTAAGGAGACGGTGTGGGAACTTACCCTTACTAATCTTGAGTAGCCACCTACCTGGCTAGCTACCGGGGAGGGGGTACATGTGTGAAGCTGGGTGCCTCGCGGGGTATGCCAGATAGCCTTGTACCCAGGACTGTAAGCTTTGATCCCAAGCCGAGGACTTTTGGGAACCGCCTGGTGATTGTCCTCGCGGGGGCACCCTACCGTGTGTTTAGGTTTACCTTGCAAGGTTATATATCAATCGATTGTTGGTCTCTCACTGTTATCTGGGACTGTTTAATCAACTGGCCATGATATCCCTTAATGATGGAACTTGGAGAAGTTTACTGCTTGAATTAATTGTATTGTACAATTCTTGATTGCATTAGTTGGCACACTTAGAAACAGTAATCAACTAGAACTTGTGCTAAAATATTGAAAGTAAGGATATACTCTTTGTTGCTTTTCAACAAAAGAACTCCACCTGCAAGAAAGCCCCGCATGTCTAGAGTTTGGTGATGTAGTTACCACCCGACGGTTAAGTCTTGCTGAGTATTAGTATACTCAGCCTTGCTTTAAAAATGTTGTTGCAGGTGTTGTTTGACCAGGTGAGATTCCACCCCGCTGGGAGCAGGGATGGGTGGATGTCGACGAGTGATGGCATCACGGACGACCTCCTGTGATGGTACCGTTGCGCTAGTTTATTTTATTTCTGTTGTTTTCGAACTCTGAACTCTTATTTCTTATCATGAACAATGTTTTGTAATAATTTAAACCCTCAGTGGTAATTTGGATTTAAGTGGTGTTGGTACTCTTGACTTGCCTTCGCGTGAGTTTTAATGAATATGTTCGATCCTCTGTGTGAATTCCAAGTAATTTACCGGGTGTTAACCCGACAACTAACGACAGGATGATACTTTACTGTCACTTAATAGCCAAAGTGGATTGATTTAGGTGATAGTACGGTATTTTCCTGGGCAGGGCAGGTTGTCACAGTTGGTATCAGAGTGATTGTATGTACCCGAATTTAATTAGTAATCTTAATCACATGTTTTTGAATAAAACTTGCCAAGATTGTTTGGATTTGCAAAATATGTTGGTCCGTTAAGGATGGATATAGACCGAGAGGCCCTAGAGGGAATTTTTGGGTTATTTCAGGTGGCTTATAAATCTATGGTTTATTTTGCTAACTCCTAGCACATTTTATTCCTGTCAGAACTTACTTTTTGTACAACCATACTAGTTCATCATGTTTTGCCATATGTGGTGGTGCCACAGGAAAGTCCTATGAGGGATGGAGGGGACCTATTCTAATGGGAACCCACGTCGCGTCTGTGTCTCGCCACGTTTTGCCATACATGGACATTCCGCATGGTGAATATGCGAGGCAAGGATCTGCTTCATTCGAAAAGAAGTGTATCTGAGGTTGGACGCTGTCCATGCAGCGGCTTGATGCATGGGTACCATTTCCATAGTGAACGGTAATGTATGTGGACGCTTTCGTGAGTGCTGGCATGAAAGGTTCGTTGTGTTCTATGATTTTCTGCAGGTACACTAACCACGTTTCGTAAGTCACTAAGTGAGCATCGACTAGTTCTCGACTAGTTATTATAGGGAGAAACGTGTATATGCCTTGCCCACCGGCACTAACTTTGACTTTTGGCTTGATTGCCTTGTGATGACGAATAGGATGTCTTGCATCATGCTAAAAATCGTGAAAACTTAAAACTGGACCCACATATGTTTTATGTGCTCTCTAAGAAAATTTTTGCTAGTGTGCTTTGCCTTGCATAGCCTCTCGTGCATAGATGTGTTGTTGTCCAAATTTTTGATAGGACCTTTCACTTGAATGTCGCACCCTGTTCAAGAATCAATTTGCCTAGGTGATCTGGACCAAAGTTGCTCCATATATAATCTAGTTTCTGCTTGCAAAACTTTGCGGTCATAGCTTTTGTGTATCTCATGTTATGCCCAGTTTGGTGAACCTCTGTCCTATTGTTTTTCCAGGGACCATTCGGAAACCTTGCTCAGTTGAAGCACCTTCCTAACCTTCTAGCTCAACCTTTGCATACCAAATCTGTGCCTCATAACCTTGTTGAGTTGCTACACAAATTTGGGAATTTTTGGGGATCTGGTTTTTAAGTTATGAATTTTGTTCACAACTGCCGGAACTTTAGGACATACGATTTTACCTTTGTACACGTGCTTACCCCATTTCTCAAGCATGTACTCTTTTCGTCGTGGACCGAATTTATCTTCGTACACTCACTTCCGTCTAATTCTCACTTTTGTTGTTATGTCCAGATGGACAACGTTGGATCTGCGTCGGCTGATGTGGAAGCATGGATTCTCGTGAATTGCATCGAGGAGGGTAGATTTCCTACGCTCTTGTGGGACACCCTGAAGGACTTTGGGTACACTGCTTATCCAGAGTACTCGACACGTGAGATCATGACCACCGGCCAACTCCTTCATTGTGAAGTGAAGGTGAAGACTCCCGTGTTCCTGACCAATCTTGCTTGGGAAGAGTGGGAGTTTAAGGCACAATGGTTGAACTTGGCTGACACTGTGTAGAAGGATGCTCTTAAAGCGCTCACAACTTTTTGTGGGAAGTACCCTGATGTGGTAGCCGGCACCGCAGCCAAAGTGACTCCTATACCTGAGCGACACACTGGACCATGGGTTGAACGCGAAGCTTTTCTTTCAGCTCAGGGCAACTCTCACTATAGTCATGATCTTGTCACCTCAGTCTATTTTTCTGAAGCCATGTATGGCACCTACCGACTGATGGTGGGAGAAAGTGTATTCTATAGACACCAAATCTATAGGTACCGATTTAAAGAAGTGGAGAATACTGCTCAAGCATTGAAGGAAGCCCGAGCAATGATAGCTACTCTCAAGAAGGGAAGACACAAGGATAAGGCAAAGATACGAGAATTAAGTGAAGTTATCCATGAGCAGAATTTCATGTTGCAGCATAATGACCAATATATGTTTGAACTAGAGAATCAACTGGAAGCGATAGTAGCTCCACCTTCAGAACCTGTCATTCCCGGATCAGGAGAAGAAGAAGATACTGAGGAAATTTAGGGAGAATCCGGAGTAGAGTCTGGACCTGCTTCACCATAGCTTTTTCTTCATCATGGAAGACTCAACTGTGAGAAGTAAACCTAAGGCAAGCTTGTTGTCTTGTTGGAGTTTAGTGTGCTTGTAATAAAGTTCTCAGTCGTACGAGTGTAGTAGTCGTAAGGAACCCCTAGTGTGCGCAGACGTGTTTGGTTACTTTTTGTGGTAGGCTGAACTAGGAGCCTTCTGTTGTGCAGCTAGTCTGCATTGTAATCCCAAGTGTTGTTGTGTCGATCCTGAAACCTTCCATCGATGTAATGCCTGGGTTGAACATCTTCCCTAGTGATCCTTGTGACGGGATTAATTAAGCTAGTTGTGATCAGATCTGAGTTCCGTGATGAGTATCAAACTTGTCCAAAAATTCTATGCCAATCATGATCAATTCGACCTCTCAACCCTGAACTTATTCTTCTTGGTCTTGCTCACAACATTTTGAATTAAAACAAATGTCACTTTTGAGCATGCATTTGCATAGCACATGCATTTGGGAATCTTGGGTGAACCAACGTGCATTCGCATGAAAGATTTCAATACTCATACTCTATCCTTCTTATGATTGGTGATGTTGATGTCCTGTAACCAAAGGTGCCGCGACAGAACCTAGGGCATCATGTGCGCTGCAACCATATGATTGCCACTAGGAGAGCGCTAGGTATCTTGGTTGTGAGAATGCGACTCACCACGCAAACTCCTTCTCAACCTGTGATTGCCGTCTCAATCACTAACTCATTTTCTGGGTAACCGAGTCATGCTAACATGCATCATGAGCACCATACTACATTAGCATGGTGCATCGTGTCTTCACAAGCATGCATATCACACCAACTTTTTAAAATCATTGCACCGTAATGTAACGAGTTGGTACCATCCAAATTCACTAGCTAAATAACATGTGAGAAAGATTATTCTGAAATTCCCTTACTAATTTATCTTCCATACTTTTCCTACCTCTTATTCGTAAGCCATTCCTTGTAAATGCCCTCTACAAATTCACCTTCCTAGACTGTTCTTATGAACCACTCAACCGAGTATGGGGAACTTTTGACCCATAAATCAAATCTTTGTTGCTCCCAAAAGAAATTACGAAAATCTTTTACTAGCCTTCCATTTCTTCATAGAAATCTGTTTTGGTAATCACTTTTCAACTTGGTCTCCTTCCGTCCACTCTCAATGTTCTCTTAGCCTCAAATCAAATCAACCAGCTAACTGAAGAAGTGGAAGTAGAGTTTTCTTGAGAAATCAAGGTTCTCTAAAAGTCAAGGCATGAGAGTCCTCCATCACTTATCCGTCCATGATCCGTGATCATACCCTCCAAATTCTGGGAGTCGAGAAACAAGCAAACAAAGCATCGGTAAAATCTTTGCTGAATTCTCCTCGTTGCGATCTTGAGCCTAGAGGGCGGATACCTTGAGCTCTTCTTGTTATTCTCACCATCACGGTCGGTTCCTTAGACCATTGGACCCCATCCTTTTTAGTGCCACGACCGTACAACGTCGTGACGTCACTCTACTCGCTGACTGAATCAGCCAGACAAAACCCGTGATGGGAGTTTTCCAGCATGTTAACCCTAGAGTTTGCCTTCGAGTTAAATATCCACTTTAGGGTTGTGAAATCCTACACCTACTGACCAAAAATGGGAATTTTTCGGTGCATGAGCAGAGATGTATGAAATTTGTGCTTATGACCGTTGTGTTGTCCGGTTTTGCAACACTTACCATGAATGAGTTTTCATCGTGCATCTTCTACTTGTTAATTTTACGAGCAAGCTTATGAATGTGTGTTTAATGGAAACTCAACTTTCAGATGGTCGGACCGACACGTAGTACCCCCAATGATTTTGGTGCCTCACGTAGTGGTGACCTATCGCCGCCACCGCCCATGACACTGACAGAGGCATTCGTGGCAACTGAAACTGAAATGTTGCACCAGATCCTGCAGGTGCAAAAGCAGATGGCCCAACAACTACAACAGATGCAACCGATGCAACAGAAGCCTCGATCCTTCGAGCCTTGCTCACCTGGAGTACCTACCCAGACTTCTATGGATACCATTGTCGGTGCAATTCATATGCTGGAAGGGCAAAATTCAGTGCTAAGTCAGATAGTGTACGATATCATCCAAGGTCGTTATAGAGGAATATCTCAAACTAGTTTGGCAGACAGTCTCTCTCAGTCATTATCTGCATCCATGGTTGAGCAGGCCCGCTTATTCAATTTGTTGGTGGATCATGTAAATCAAGGTCAACTCAATACCTCTGACTCTATATTACCACCCTCAAAACTACCAATGGACCTTAGAAAGGAAGAGATAAAATGTCGAAGCAACAAGCGAGTATTATCTGAGATAGACTTAAGTGAGTGGGGAATTACCTATAAGGAAATTCGCCCACGTGAGGGCAAACGAAGTTACGACAACGGCAAGACCACCCAGCTTCTCGAAAGTGAAACTCACTCTCAAGGTGAGGTATTAAGAGAATGAAAGGGAAGAAGCTCTGTTTTGTCAAGAAAGATCAGCAATAAATTCTGAAGCCTAAGGTCGTCGCGCCTTTGCTACAATTGTAGACAACCCGAGAATTTCATAAGTAAGTGCCTGAACCCTAAGAAGAATCAAAACCCCGGAGCAGTTGAAGGTGATCACGACAAGAAACCGATCTTTCAAGTGAAGCCAGGCCAGCTTAATTTTAAGGGTAATAACTCTAGCCGAGAACACCTCCCTACTTCGTCTTTTACTTTCAAATCTTGAGACGAGATCCTTTTTCAGGGGGTAGGCTGTGATGCCCTATGTTTTTAATTAGCCTCATTAGTGCTAATGACCGAACCAGTCGAGTCAAACCCTGTCGACATGGGTCAAACCATGGTCAACCTGGTTCATCACCACGAAAACCGAGTCAACAAGCCCTAATGACCCTCTTGATCAAGTCAACACCCACTTGTGGTCAACCCTTGGTCAAAACCCTGTCTTTGAACTTCCTCCAGAACTTTTGTCGCGCTCTCCAAATTTCACCTAAACACTTCAAAATATCCCAATATAAAAGTTGTCCATTATTTCGAGGGACACAACTTTGCTTTTGCCTTTCCCGTTCGGCCGCGCGCATCCCTAGGACGTCGTCACCTTGAATGCCGAGCCGGCCGGACCCCCCTTGCGCTCGTGCCTTCAGGGCGAAGGGTTGGACAGCCCCATGTCTGAGCCGCAGCTATAAAGGCCGTCGTGCCTTTCCGCGAACGACCTGCATCACCCGCTGCCATACCATTGCCACAACCGCCGAGTTCCCCTGCCCGCTCAACTCCTCAGCCTCTCGACCATCTCGGCGCCTTCCCTAGGACCCTGTGGAGCTGTGCGCGCCGCCCCATTTCCCTCCCCGGCCGAGAGCTCGCCGGAGCACGAGCTCCAGCCGCTGTCGCTAACCGGTGCCGCCGTGCGCCGTCGCCGGCGTCGTCCCCGCCCGTCTCTGGCCATCAATCAACCCTAGGTGAGCCCTAGCCCTCCCCTACCTCTTCCCCGGCCTCGCCGGAATTGCGGCCGAAGCACCGCCGGCCATGGCCAAGGGCCGCATTGTGAGCCCCAAGATCTTCCCAGGGGCCTTATCGTAAAACCAGAGACTTAACTGGTAAACCGAGGGCATGGTTGTGAATGGAAAGTTCTTTCTGGGGACTTCGGTGCAAAAATATTCTTAACTCTTTTTGACTTAGATCTAGCAACTTAGAAAATTCGTACATAATCATACAAAAATCATAAAAATGCAAACTCAATTTTGTTGGATTTCTTGTGAAAAACACTACAACTCAGTAAAGCTTGACCATGCTTTTTCTTAATAGTTTTTGCATGAAAAATATAAAACTGATAAACCTAGATCTGTTGTGTCTCAAAATCTACAAGTGCTCTGTAGCTAATTTTTGGATATGTTGTGTGTTATGTCATGCCTAGCTTCTGTACCGAACATTGCACAAATTTACTTTGTAGATCTTAAATTATGATTTGTTTTGTATTTATGCTAAATCTGTCCAAATGAATTTTGTAGCTAAAACAATTAGATTTTTGTGCTCAACTTCTGCATGTTATCTTTTTATGCCAAAATTGCACCTCTGGTGAATTAATCACAGTTTTATATTTGCTAGAAATATTTATTCTTGAAATATGTTTGATTTTCTTTGTAAATGCATAACTCAAGATATATAGTAGCTCTAGGCGTATATGTTGCATGCCTTGAGTAGTTTTGGACCAGAGACCATGTGTGAGAAATTTGGAATCATTTTGATGTGTATTTATTTTTGTATGCATTTCTCTTGTTTTGGTAGCTAGCTTTTGTTATTTTCGGCATATTTAATTTCGTAGCTCTCCTAAGTGTGCATGTGTGTGCAGTGGCTTTGTTTAGGTCTGTAGTTCTTCTTAACACACCCCACTGAATTTTATTAATTTATTTTATGAATAAAAGCAACGGAGGCATCCAAAATTTAATATTAAAGTAAATGAGAAATTCCCAACCACACCCCTAATAACCCTATGTATGTGATGTAACTCATTTTAAAAAGCTTAAGACCAACCCCTGTCTTGTGAAATTTAAATTAATTTATTTACATAAATATGTACACAGTCACTATCAAAAATAACACTTCATAAAGAACTGCATTCCATTCCTTTTTGGAAGAGTATGCTGAATGTATTCTTATCTAGGTGATTGTGGTCAACCATGCACCCCATGGTTGTCATTTGTTGTTTGTAATTAATTAAATTTAAAAGTCGTCAAGTAAATTGTTCATTTGCATCCTCGTGTAGATCTTTTCGATGGTAGATATACGCCCGTGTCGAAAGGAGGAGCAGGAGCTGACGGTGAGTTGCAGTGCGTGGACGTAGCTCAAGACCTGGACCAAAGTCCAGAAGGTCCCAAGCTCGACCCTGCCAGCGAAGGCAAGCCCCAGATCATTAACCCTATCTTTTAAAATTTTGCAATTACCTTTGCTATGTTTGTGCATTTACGTTTCAGGAGTTGAATTGAAACCCTAGATGCATGATCCCTAGGTACCTATGTTCTTTTACTAGTATGCTAGGCGATAGCTGCTATGCTATAGGACCAGTACAAGTCGAGTGATGTTCGTCACTCGCGAGAATAGGTCCTTATGTTGGAATCATAAGATCTTTATAAATGGATTGCTCATGTGGTAACAGCATGGGATTTGGGCTCCGGTCCAGTGGCTTTCGTGGGCTATGCTTTTGAGCGTACTAAGCACTTGTCGGAAATGGGACCGGTAAGCCTAGTACCTTAACGAGAGGGTGCAGGAACTTACCCTTACTAATCTTGAGTAGTCACTGACCCGGCTAGCTACCGGGAGGGGGTACATGTGTGAAGCTAGGTGCCTCCCGGGGTACGCCAGATAACCTTGTACCCAGGACTGTAAGCTTTGATCCCAAGCCGAGGACTTTTGGGAACTGCCTAGTGGTTGTCCTCGCGGGGGCACCCTACCGTGTGTTTAGGTTTACCTTGCAAGGTTATATATCAATCGATTGTTGGTCTCTCACTGTTATCTGGGACTGTTTAATCAACTGGCCATGATATCCCTTAATGATGGAACTTGGAGAAGTTTACTGCTTGAATTAATTGTATTGTACAATTCTTGATTGCATTAGTTGGCACACTTAGAAACAGTAATCAACTAGAACTTGTGCTAAAATATTGAAAGTAAGGATATACTCTTTGTTGCTTTTCAACAAAAGAACTCCACCTGCAAGAAAGCCCCGCATGTCTAGAGTTTGGTGATGTAGTTACCACCCGACGGTTAAGTCTTGCCAAAGTGGATTGGTTTAGGCGATAGTACGATATTTTTCTAGGCGGGTTGTCACAAGATGTGAGGCTTTAGCCCTTGTAAGATCATGCTGTTTGTCCTCTCGACCTGTCCGTTTGTCTTCGGGTGTGCCACGGTGGACCTGTCCACACGAATGTTGTTGGCGTCATAGAAGTTGAGGAATTTCTTCCCTATGAACTGGGAGCCGTTGTCGGTGATGATCGTATTATGTATGCCAAAGCGGTAGATGATGTCGGTGAAGAACGTCACGGCCTCCTCGGAGCGGGCATTCACGATGGGTCGGGCTTCGATCCACTTGGAGAACTTGTGGACCACCACGAGAAGATGCGTGAAGCCCCTGGGCGTTTGCTAGAGCGGTCCCACCATGTCGAGGCGCCACACAGCAAAAGGCCATGTGATGGGGATGGTTTGAAGTGCTTGCCCTAGGAGGTGGGTTTGTCGAGTGTAGAACTGGCATCCTTCGCAGTGTCGTACGATGTCCTTAGAGTTTGCCACCACCGTGGATCAGTAGAAACACCTTGTCAGAAAGTCTTCCTGACAAGAGTTCTCAGACTGACGTGATGTCCGCATGTGCCAGCATGGATCTCGCGAATTAGCTCCTTTCCTTGATCTCCCAAGATGCATCGCAGTATGCCAGCCGCGCCTCGTTTGTAGACCTCTCCCTCGATAAGAACGAACGCTTTAGCTCATCACGCGGTGTGGCGTGCCTCTGTCTGGTCGGATGGCAACTTCCCTTCAACAAGCCACTCGAGGATAGGAAAACACTAATCCAGGTCCTCGAGGTTTAGCTTGGGCGGCTGGTCGATCTCCATGACCTCCGGCCCTTCGGGTTCTTGTGGCTTCTCCCCTTCAGCATGCACGAACAACGCGTGCTGATCAATCGCGAACACTCCATGCGACACCGGCTTGCGGCTTGACACAGTCTTGGCGAGGATGTCTGCGGTCTTTTTGTAGTCGCGTGGCACGTGGTGGAGCTCGAGGCCATAGAACTTGTCCTGAAAGTCGCATACGACCTGGCAGTACGCTACCATCTTCGGATCGACGCAATTTTTGTCCTTCATGACCTGATCCACAACAAGTTACGAGTCTCCATGATTTGGACACGACGGATCCTAAGCTCGACCGCGATTCGAAGACTGATGATGAGTGCTTCATACTCGGTGACGTTGTTGGAGGCGGGGAAGTGTAGTCGAACCATGTACTCCATACGTACACCTAGAGGTGAGATGAAGACAAGGCCTACTCCCACCCCCTCCTTCATGACCGAGCTGTCAAAGTATATCGTCCAAGTCTCGTGCCCGATGGGTGCCGGTAGGGTTTGGATCTCCGTCCACTCAGCGACAAAGTCTGCCAGCACCTGCGACTTGATGGCACTGCGGGGTGCATACGAGATGTTCTGCCCCATCAACTCGAGCGCCCATTTGTCTATCCTCCCTTCGGCCTCGGGGTTCTAGATCACCTCCCCGAGCGGATATTTGGACACCACCGTGATGGGTTGTGCGTCGAAGTAGTTGCGGAGCTTGCGCTTGGTGATCAAGACAGCGTATTCGAGCTTTTGAATTTGCGAGTAACGAGTCTTAGAGTTGGAAAGTACCTCGCTCACGAAATAGACCAGACGCTGCACCTTGAGTGACCTCCCAGGTTCTTCTCGTTCGACCACGAGCGCAAAGCTGATCACCTGGTTGTCGCGGCAATGTACAAAAGCATCAGCTCTTCTGGCACTGGAGCCGTGAGTATCGACAGGCTCTTCAGGTGGTTCTTGAGGGAATCGAGCGCTTCCTGAGCCTCGGGCGTCCGCGAAAAGTGGTTGGACTTCTTCATTAGTCGATACAGTGGCAGGCTACACTCCCCGAGTTGCGCTATGAAGCGGCTAAGAGCCGCGAGACAGCCCGTAACTCACTTACGCCCTTTAGGTTTTGGATCGTCCCCATGTCTGTGATAGCCGAGGTCTTCTCGGTGTTAGCTTCAATGCTACGTTCGAACACAACAAAGCCGAGGAGCATAACCCTCGGGACCCCGAAAACGCACTTCTCGGGTTAAGCTTTACCCCGTGCTATCTCAGCTTCGCGAATACTTCCAAGAGGTCTGGGACCAGATGTTGACGGTGCAAAACCGTGCTCAAGTTCACCGCAAGCCTACGGGTGACTTGGTGCCTTTTCCACCAAGGAGGGTCCTCCCTAGATTTGTCAATCCAAGGATTGGAAGCAAACCACTAAGGTTCTCTATCTATCCTACTGATCTAACCCTATGTGAAGTGTTAATTGCAAAAAAGTAACATACAAACACGAAGGGATGTATGGATCTCATCCACCTAGCCATAAAGGTAAGCACCCAAAAGGTAACCCTAGCCTATCATCTTCTTGTTGCCGTTCCGGCCAAGGTGATAAACCAATCTAAGCCAATACTATGATAAGGATTACACTCGATATGGAGTAACCTGATATGGAGTGGTCCGATACACGTTTGTTTGCCGCTTTCTCCTCCATCGTACTATCACTACGCAAGGATATTCATCACCGAACGACAACCTCAGTCCGTGCACTACTACGATGTATCCGCAAGACAAGACTAATCACCATGATTCAATCTAATCCTACTAAAAGCATATGGTAGCTACACATATGAATAAGCACCTCGTAGTAGATCAAAGTAAATACAAGAATTGATTTATATCACCATAGAATGTTGAAAGTACAAATGACTTGACGAATTCAAGTCGCGGCTCCGGAACTCCACCATGGCTTCACCACGCAGGGCAAACCATGGCGGCTAGGGCATGGCCTAGGCCATCTCCTAGGCAACTCGAGGACTTCCGGCGGTCGTCGGCTTCCTCCCGGCGCTTCACTTCGTGTCGGCGGCTCTCTGATGAAAGGATGGATCAATCACACCTCCTTGGCAGCCCAAGGGGTTGTATTTATTCCCTTGGGGAGCCTTGGGGCGTGCTCCACCTTGCGTTGCATGAGATCTTCCTTGGGAGAGAAGGGAACTTGGTTTCCATAAAATCAGCCTCATCCAAATTTTCCTGATTCGCAACCCTTCCTTGCCGGCACCATATCTCCCACGTCCGGACCCCAAATAATGTAAATTTGGTGTCCTGGTTCTGTGGCACGAAATTTCCTCCAACTTTGGTACTCATTGCTTTCCTTGGAATCGAAGATAAGATCTCCAAATCGGCCTTGGAAGATAATCTGTTCTTATTTCGAACTGACTGCGCAGCAGGGATTCCGGGGGCCATATCTCCTTGCTCCCTTATCCGAATAGGACCATCCACATGTCCAAATCAAAGGTATCTTCGAGGCCCACAACTTTGGTAGTCAATTATTTGACATTAGAGGCCTTTTAAGTCTCTGAATCTGCACCGAAGGATCATGTTGTCCTCAGCAATGAGAATACCTCTCGGGCTGAGTTGATCTCGTTGGTAAACATCCAAGTCCCTGGAGTTTTGCGTGTTAATGCTTCGGTCCTTGGGTTGTTTGGAGTCTTGTGCACTTCGTGTCTTGACTTGTGACAGACTGCATGATCTTCTCTTGAAGTGCTTGATGAACCTATCCCGAAAGTCTCCTCTTTAACGTTAATTTCTTGCTTAAACAACAAACTCCAAAATCGACAAGCGAGAGTGAACTTGATACCTCTGGGGGGTTAGTACCATTAGTTAGAATATCAAATACATGCAAATGTTGATGGTAAACTCATAACTAGGTGTACCAAAATCGACTGTCAACATACCCCCATGCTTAAACCTTGCTCGTCCTCGAGCAACTCCAAGATCTTTGCTTACCTTGGAAATCAGCGTTGCCTTTCAATGTCTTCCTTGCACTTAGTTGTACACAACAAGACATATTACACTCTCAAGTATTTAGCATTTAAGGTTCAAGTTTTGACTGGCTACTTCATTATGGAAGATAGATTATCATTAAAGAACATGCCACAATAAAACAAATATAGTGCTCTCGAACTTAAGCAAACTTCAAACCTTTACCTTATTGCATCGTGAAGGGTTTTCAAAAAGTTGCACATCTAACATAAGTGAGGTTCTCTTGCAAAAGCTCATGGAAACACTCATCTCATCAAGTCACTCAAATCTACACTAGATTATTCTCAACTTATTATACTCATATATGAAAGTGGAAAGGTTATGTGGAGCTTGGTAGGTAAAAACAATCCTAGCAAAACATTATAATTGAAATATTATCAAACTAAGAGAGAGATCTATTGGAATTACCGAGACTAGTCAAAAAGGTCATGGAAAATAAATGTTGGAGAGAGATGGAACACACACATTTAGAAAGGTGGACATGTGCAAGAGGCAAATGGGTGATCCCGAGACAGAAATGAAGTTCTCATTATCGGATTGCACATGGTTGGAAAAGATTGAGTATGGACTTGTCTTCAAAGCTCTCTAAGATTTAAATGAAGCTAAAAAGAACCGATGAGCATTTTTATTTTTTCTTTTTTTTTGTTTTTTCTTTTCTTATTTTTTCTTTCTTCTTCATTTTTTTCTTTCTTTCATTCATTTTTTCTTCTCTTTATTTTTTTATTCTTCATTTTTCATGCTCCTCCGAACTTTTAAGCAGCATAGTACTGCTATAGAAGTCCTCCCCCATGCTTAAATGATTGCTCGTCCTCGAGCATAGAAGTGAGGGGACCTATGGCTGCTAAAGAAGTACAAAATCCTTGTATTCCTTTATAAATCTTTTGAAATCTTCAACGGCATCCTCATGTTGAAACTCCGCATAACTTAGTTGCATTGATGAGTCCCTCGATATGTTATATGTCTTGAAATCTTGCCAGAAAATCTTCAGAAAATTCGTCGAAAGATCAACCATACTCAATTTGGATTGTGATCAAGGAGGTAATCACAAAAGGATGTTTTGGGTTTAGGGTGGATGCCCAACGAAGTTTGTGAAATTTCCAATGTAGAAACTCACAATGCATGGACAAAAATGGCTAGCATGAAAAAGATACGCAAAGGAATGACCAGCTTCTTAGTCTCGTGCCACAGAAATCAATCCTAATCCAACTCATCAAGATATAAGTTTGCAAACTAAAGGTTATATCATGGAAGTACTTGTATGTGTATATGCTTTGGTAGGTAGAGCCTTGCAAGAGATTCACAAATGTAGATAGCATAGTAATTTTAAATAAAACAAGTACAAGGCATAGGTCATCGATCAACTTAAATTAAAGAGCAACATAAAATATGTGGGTCTAAAGATTAATCATTTAACCTCCACAAATGAAAGAGCCAGTATTTAATCAATTTAAGTTCCTTTTAATAGAGAGCAAAAAGTCATATCAATACAACATCATGCAAGTATAACAAAGCGACAACTTTCATCACTTTTCCATAAGCAAGGAATACAAATTATATCATCATGGTAAGCTCAAAAGAGATGGTGATTCATTTATTGAAAAATAAAATCTAACTAACCTAGGTTATCCTCCTAGTAGCCATGTTATTGATCGAGAGATAGATACAAAGGTTGTCTATGGTTGAAACCATATATGTGCAAGCATTTAAAAGAAGATAAACAAAGATAAAGTTAAGGGTGAGTTACCATAATGAAGTGTGGAAGAACTTGAATCGCTCGTAATCCCCTATTCCATGTGTTTGAGAATCGTCTTAACTTCCTTTCCTTTGTTAACTCAGTTGTCTTTCAACTTCTTCTTATCATCATCAAACCATGGTTCCAATCCTTCGTCATATCGTCATCACTGACTTGCATCCCGTCCTTGTTGATTCCTCATCTTCCACAGTTTTTCCCTTACTTCCAGAAATGAACATGTACTGAAACACCCATCCAAGTTGAAGTTCATGAAACTATCTTTCCAACGAGCCATCATACGCATGAAACGGGCTCCGAACAAGAGAGTTGTGCCTATTTTACTCTGGCAATGCAATCAGTTCAAGGCTGATTTCAAACTGCGCAGCACTCAATGTTTCTGCCATATCTCCTTGTACGGGTCTTCAAAATTGATGATTCTTGATGCGTTGGAAACGAAATTTGAAGGATCTTCTGAATATTAACTTTTCTTCCATTGTACATCTCTGAACACGTGCTCAAATCGTGATAGAAACAGCGACTTCCTTCTCAAGCCTTGTACATGACTAACGATCTTGATTGCAATTGGTCAAGAACTCATGGGAACACTTCGTCATGCCTACAAAACAAATTAAATGCACATTATACCCCCAGGGTTATGATCAGGAGTAGAAACAATTGCCAACAAACCAAATACATCCCTAAGATCTTAATTTGCGGCATAGCTCACCTAGTACAGAGAAAAGCAAGAACCTAATGAGTGTACGTGTGTGTAGGTGAAAATGCAAATGAAAGAAAGGGATATAAACAAAACAATGTTTACATCAAGTTCTAAGCTCCATGCTTACAAAGTGGTTGCTAAACTTCTCCGCCACCATAAAGATTTATTAACCAAGGTGAAAACACCATGCTTGTCCCAAGATTTACAATTCTTTATAGTGTAAGAGAAATAGGGCGCATTGTGAAGTTTATAAACCAACCAATGTAGTATAAATTAACAAGGCTTTAAAACTCAAATGATGATTGTCCATAATCAAATCTAAACACCACGTTTACACAAGATTACAAAAGAAAATGCCTCGCGAAGCATTATCATGGAAATAAGGCATTCATAAAAAAGTTTTGCGAAGAAGCCAAGCTAACATATGCATGATAGAACAAAGGGGGTTCATGAAAAATGCAAATGCAATGGAGTTAGTAAAGAGAGGTAGCAATGTTTGCAAAGACTTTATGAGAGGTAGAGTCTTATCAACAAAAATTTTATCAAAAGACCTAAAACATGCTAACAAGGTTTTAAGGCAAGGCTTGTGGGTATCCTATTTTTTGGCTTAAGATAAGAATTTTGAAAAGATAAGTCAGGTGAAGAAATTCTATCTAAGGTGGTTTTGAAAAAGAAGAAAAGCAAGGGTTAGATTTTTTGGATGAGAAACAAACCTATGGTTTTAGGATTACTAAAGGTATGAGGGGTTTTTCCTAAGGGTTTAGGATGAGGCTAGTATTTTAATTAGAAAAGGATAGAGATAGACTTGGTCGGATTAACATAAGTCAATACCTCCCTTTGTTGGCTTGGGTGCTTGGTGTGGTTTGATAGGAACGTTTAGGCAAATATGTATATTTTTTCAGAAAAGGGTTTTAAATATGATATGCACCATGCAACAAAATGCAAGGGTGGAGAATAATGTTGAAAGAAGTGCAACATGATATGAATGAACAAAATGACATGACATGATATGGTGGTGATCTAAACCAAAAGTAAAAGTTAGCATAAGATAACTTGCCACAAGTTTAGAATCAAAAGGGATCATGCTTCATATTTCTCTCTAAAAAGACACAAATAAAAAAAGACTCAAAACACTAATAAGCACACAAAAAGGGTCTACAAGTTTTCCAAAAATTCAAGTAGAAAAGTGCTCACTCAATATCTATTAAAGCATACAAGAGGTGGTTGTGACATTTACTAGAGCAATGGTACAATGTTAGTTGAAGTTTTCAAATAAAGAACACAATGTAGACTTCTCATAGTTTATATAGATATATAAAAGGATCGGGTTGCCTCCCGCAAAGCGCTTCATTTTAAAGTCATAGAGCTCGACTTTCTCACGTACCTTTTTATTGTTGTGAAGCCATGGTTACTTGTGCGAGAATCCAAAGTAGCCATGCAACTTGATGTTGCCTTTAGGAAATCCTTCGTGGTTCACTTCAAACATCATCATGTGTTGAGTGGTGCCTCTTGTGTCTTCATTCATCCAAGCTCTAGAGGGTTTGTTTTCATCCTTAGCTTCTGAAGTTTATCATATACGTGTTGTGGAACCGTTGCCCCATCTTCTCTTTATTGACACCATGTCCATCTCCTCCATCTTGTCGTCATTGCCTTGCTGCTGCCTATTCTTCGTGGATTTACCCCTACATCTAGAACAGAACATATACCAAAATATAGTTCTTTTGAAAAATTTATAAAATTACCTTTCTAACGGGTACTCATTCGTCTTAATCGGAGTCCGATTGAGGGAGCTATGGCTGTTTCACTTCAGCACTGCCTTGTTGTCCAGAATTTTAGCACGTGCAACCTTCGGTGATTCGGCCATATCCGCTTGTAGGAACCTCCAATTGCCTTGATGCTTGATTCGTTGGAACGTAGACTTCATGGAGCTTCTGAAAATCCAAATATATCTAATTATTTTCTGCTGAGGCTCATGAAAACATCATGATGACATCGTTATCCTTTCGTCCATCGATCCGGAGATGTACGTGTGGTCTTCAACTTGAAGTCTTTTAGGGCACCATGCCACACATCCCTTGGCTTCAAAAATCATTATCATTGCTGCATGATATTGATAGTAATGGAATCCTTCTCCATCACGCTTGACATGGTCGTTTCCGAAACCTATAGTTTGAACAAACAATCCTCCAAAAGAAATTAGCCTTAAAAACTTAATTGACACACGTAGGCATACCTTGTTCATCTTCATTTGCTTTGGGTGGGGGCTCAATAGAGGATGTTGGGCCACTAACCAAGGTTAGCACCTACCACTAAAGAGCAAATCTTTGCGTAGCTATCAACTTGGTTGAGAGAGGTTGGACTTGCTGAAGTCCGAATGTTTAAAACTTTTCTCGGTCGCTTTGTGTCTAGCTTTCCACCTACTTTCAAGGACACAAACAAGAAAGCAAGTGTATATGCAATGATAAAAATTAGGGTTAGTTAAAAGAAAGATAGATCGCCCTAGGGTTCATGTTGCCGATCCCCGGCAACGACGCTAGAAAAACGGGCTTGTTGACGGTGCAAAACCGTGCTCAAGTTCACCGCAAGCCTACGGGTGACTTGGTGCCTTTTTTACCAAGGAAGGTCCTTCCTAGATTTGTCAATCCAAGGATTGGAAGCAAACCACTAAGGTTCTCTATCTATCCTACCGGTCTAACCCTATGTGAAGAGTTAATTGCATAAAAGTAACATACAAACACGAAGGGATGTATGGATCTCATCCACCTAGCCATAAAGGTAAGCACCCAAAAGGTAATCCTAGCCTATCATCTTTTTGTTGCCGTTCCGGCCAAGGTGACAAACCAATCTAAACCTATACTATGATAAGGATTACACTCGATATGGAGTAACCTGATATGGAGTGGTCCGATACACGTTCGTTTGCCGCTTTCTCCTCCATCGTACTGTCACTACGCAAGGATATTCATCACCGAATGACAACCTCAGTCTGTGCATTACTACGATGTATCCGCAAGACAAGACTAATCACCAGCCTAGTTCTGGCGTCAGTTCGGCCCCCCTTTCCTTGCACCCGAAGGATCTTCAACCCTAAAACCCTGGAGGCACCGCCATTCGACAGGGAGAGAGCCATTCGCACCAGGAGGCTATCCACAAGCTAGATAGAGAGGAGGGAGATCTCCGGAGGGAGATCGTCCACCTCGAAGGAAGCACCCACAAGTGGATAAGAAGGAAGACACCGTCGGAAGGGAAACCATGATCAACGATGCTATGTCCAGCACCTTGATGGGGTAATCTCCTTATTCGTCCATGGGTTGTAATTGATCTTGAGATGTAATCGCACTTTGTCGGATTATCTTTCTATCATCTTGTGTTGAATATACTTTAATGCTTAAGGTTAGCTACCATGCCGTAAAGGGAGTATGAGCTCCAATGCTTCCTTGGATCCATTCAATACGTAGTGTCCATCATAGGTCTAGTCATGAATACCTTCACGTAGTGACAGTACGAGAGGAGGGAAAGGGCGAAACCGTGGTCACAACCCCCGATAGATTAGATTGGTTTTCATGTCTTTAAAGCGATTGCATGCTCTAGTATCGTAGACCCATGGGCGAGTGTCTTTTATCTTGATATCTTGATCATTCTCTCTAGTGTAGTTTAGTTGTTTTCTAGTTTAATCATAATTAGAGTTTGAGTAGTTAGAGTGTGAAGGTAGATTGAACGCTTGTAATCCCCTTGCTCCGCGGATTGACAAGAACCTTGGGAATCCCGTGGTGAAAAAGGTGTGGGGTCCGTACGCTTGCGGATCGTAGAGGGATACGTCTTTTATCCGTCAACAAGCCCCTTTTTCTGGCGCCGTTGCCGGGGAGCAAGCTAGTTTACATCGTTTGGTTTGCATCTAACTTAGTTTTATGATTTAGCTTTTCTTTTATTTGCTATATCTAACATATATTATCTAGAAAACCACTTGTTTCATTTTTGTTTTTGTTTTTATCTTATTATCTAGATGGCGTTCGTCAATCAACCCGTGGAAGAACCGGAGAAATCACTAAGGGATTACGCTAGCCCTCGATGTGAAGACATAAAAGTGCAAGAGTCGGATTCGAAGCTCGAAGCGACCAAGTATGAGATTAAATCCAAGATCATCGAGATGGTGGCGGCAAACCCGTTTGAAGGGATGGTTACGGAGAACCCATATAGACACATAAGGCATTTCATGACGCTATGCAACATGGTGCGTCAAGAAGGAGTTCCCGATGAATGGTTCAAATGGAATCTCTTTCCCTACTCACTTGCCGGCAATGCAAAGACATGGTACTCTTTTGCGTCCTTTGAAGTTGAAGGCAATTGGAAAAAGTTGACAAAGAAGTTTTGCGAGAAGTTCTTTCCAATTAGCAAGGTTCAACATCTAAGGAGGCAAGTGATCACTTTCATGCAAGGAGAAGAGGAAGGGATAGACCAAGCTTGGGATAGGTTTAATGAGTTAATCGAACAAGGACCAAGACTCGACTTCTCCGGTGACGTACTCTTGCATACATTTTTCTTTTCTCTAACCCCTAGTTGCATGCAACACGTTCAAATGTGTGCAGGTGGGGATCTCATAGAGAAAACACTCACGGAAGCCGCCCAACTTCTACAAAAGATTAGTAAAGCAGCTGCCACGTGGAGAGATTGGGAAACAAGACTTGCGAAAGAGCCGGAATATAATTCGAGGAAGAAGAAGGGTGCTGAATTTTTTAAAGAGGCAACCCCAGAAGTCACAAAAGAGGAGCCAATCCCGGAAAAGCTTGAAGCATATATAATCCGGAACACATAGCTGAGGTGAAGAGAATCATGGGGATCAAGCCCGAAGCATCACCATACGCTCGCCTCGCCGAAATTTACGCGATAGGATCCGAAGAAGAAGAGAAGATGGCACCACGCTTGAGTTGCGAGATCAACGGTGTTCAATGCAAAGTTTTATGCGACATTGGAGCCCAAGTAAGTGTCCTATCTTCTAAAATTTACGATAAAGTTCAAGACCACAACCTAGACTTAGCTCCAACATCAACGAAATTAATTATGGGAGATGGTAGAACTATTAAACCTCTAGGTATTGCTTGCAACATGAAAATAAAAATCTCTGGAAAATGTATACCAACCGATTTCATTGTTATTGATGCTTACCATAGTAATCATGATCACATAATCTTAGGTAGGCCCTTTCTTAAGTTGGTTGATGCCGTGTTAGATGCCGGAGAAGGCAAAGTAACAATGAACCTTAATGGAACAAAGTACACATATAATTTTCTTCGTGTATCTAAACACCCTACACCCATTCCTCCCGAAGACGAAGAAGTAGAGGAGATAGATAGCCTTTGTTTTGTTGAAACCCTTAGAGACCCACTGCAAAGAGTGATGGAAAATCATATTAGTAATCAACAAGATGAAGAACTAGAAGCAACAAAAGGCTTGGAACCACATGATGGAAGCGTGGAGGAAGGAAAATTCAAAGATATAGGAGAGATTAAACCCGAGGATCCACAAGCGCCCGAGGTAGACCTTAAACCTTTGCCCAAAGGATTAAAGTATGAATTTTTGGGCCCAGACAAGACCTATGCAGTCATCGTGAGTGACAAGTTGAGTCCCGAAGAAAATGAGAAGTTGCTGATTTTATTAAAAAACATAGGAAGGTGATTGGATATTCGATTAATGATCTCAAAGGTATTAGCCCAGTCTTTTGCACTCATCGTATACCAATGGAAGACAAATGTAAGCCCGTAGTGGACCACCAAAGGAGGCTAACTCATGCCATGCGAGAGGTAGTAAAGAAAGAGGTCATCAAGCTACTTGATGTCGGAATCATCTACCCGGTTCCGCATAGCGAATGGGTGAGCCCGGTACATTGTGTACCAAAGAAAGGAGGTTTGACCGTGGTGAAGAATGAGAAGAACGAATTGATACCACAAAGAACCGTGACCGGGTGGCGGATGTGTATTGATTATCGTAAGCTTAACAAAGTAACGAAGAAAGATCACTTCCCCCTACCGTTCATCGACGAGATGCTCGAGAGATTAGCAAACCACGCTTATTTTTGCTTTCTCGATGAGTACTCGGGGTTCATGCAAATTCCCATTCACCCGGACTATCAACACAAAACAACATTTACATGCCCTTACGGAACGGTTGCATATAGAAGGATGCCCTTCGGTCTATGCAACGCTCCGGCCTCTTTTCAACGTTGCATGATGGCCGTATTTTCGGAATTCATCGAAGAAATTGTCGAGGTGTTCATGGATGATTTTTCCGTTTATGGGAAGACGTTCATGGACTGCTTGGAAAACTTGTAAAAGGTCCTCACGAGGTGTGCGGAGGTAGACTTGGTGTTAAATTGGGAAAAGTGCCACTTCATTGTTAAGCAAGGCATAGTGCTCGGACATGTTAAATCCGAGAGAGGCATTGAAGTGTGTCGGTGTTTAAACCTCTCGACCTCCATAGGAGGTACCCGCAGCAAGGTAGAAGGTGGGGATCGCCATGATCTGGAATCGAAGGTACGCGCGAGGACACAAGACACGAGATTTATACAGGTTCGGGTAGCCGGAGTAGCTACCCTACGTCCTGTTTGGAGTAGTATTGCGTCCTGCGCTTGGGTGTTGTTCCCGGAGGGATTGTGGATGTTCGGCTAGGTACCCGGCCCTCCTTTATATAGTCAGGGGGCGGGTTCCTAGTCGGTTACAAGGTAGGAGTCCTAGTAGGATTACACAGAGCGAGTCCTAGTAGGAGTACAGGGGAATTCTAGTAGGAGTCCGTCTTCTACTCTTCTTCCTTCCTTGCATGAGCACCCGGGGTGTATGCCCGACAAGCCCCCGAGCACGTTGGAGTCGAGAGTAGTAGATCGAGTAGTCTTGAAGCCTCTTCGAGTAGTTCTTGAGCGTCATCGAGTACTGCTTGGAGAAGTCTTCAATAGTACTTGAACTGACGCGAGGCTGGAAGATGGTCCAGCTCATCAGTCTTGAAGTCGAGATTATATGGAAGTGCGATTGCAAAATCGCACTCCATATGGAGTAGCCCCCGAGCCTTAGGTTGAGTTGTAGACTCTGGCTGAGGGTCAATCTTGATTCGGCTTTCGTCTTGAAAAAATCAACTGATGGGTGTAGCCTAGTAGCCCCTGAGCCTTGGAACGATTGAAGAATCAACCCAAGGGTCTTCAATGTTCGCGGAAGTCATCATCTGAGTACTCTTGTAGCGTTCAGCCCCCGAGCTCATCACCAGGAGAGCCGTAGGAGCCACGTCGAGTAGTTGTTGGTGCTGAGCTGTTGACGGTGAATTTCCGTCAACCTAGAGTACTTGTTATACATTGGTTTCGATTATGATTTGCAACTAACCCGCCACTAGGCATACTAATGATATAACAAGTTCACACTTGCATGTCGATTTTGGAGTTTGTTGTTTACGCAGGAAATATACGCTAAAGAGGAGACTTTCGGGATAAGTTCATCAAGCACTTCAAGAGAAGATCATGAAGCCCGTCACAAGTCAAGACACGAAGTGAACAAGACTCCAAACAACCAAAGGATCGAAGCATCAACATGCAAAACTCCGGGGACTTGGATGTTTACCAACAAGATCAACTCAGCCCGAGAGATATTCTCGCAGCCCAGGACAGCATGATCTTTCGGTACAGATTCGGAGACTTAAACGGCCTTTAATGGCAAAAGTTTGACTACCAAAGTTGTGGACCTCGACGATACCTTCGATTTGGACATGTGGAAGGCCTAATTCGGATAAGGGAGCTAGGAGATATAGCCCCCGAAATCCCTGCTGCGCAGTCAGTCCGAAATCAGAACAGATTATCTTCCAAGGCCGATTTGGAGATCTTATCTTCGTTTTTAAGGAAAGAAATGAATACCAAAGTGGAAGATAATTTCGTGCCACACAACTAGGACACCGAATTTGCATTATTTGGAGTCCGGACGTGGGAGATATGGCGCTGGCAAGGAAGGACTGCGAATCAGGAAATCTGGCTGATTTTATGGAAACCAAGTTTGCTTCTCTCCCAAGGAGGATCTCGTGCAAAGCAATGTGGAGCACGCCCAAAGGCATCCCAAGGACATAAATACAACCCCCTAGGCACCCCAAGATGGCGACCCATCGAACAAATCATCCTACCGACGCCAATCACCAGAAAACCGCCGCCGCAAGATGAGGGAGAGAGTTAGATGAGCTCGTCGCAAGGATCAACGCCGGCGGAGAGAAGGAAGCAAGAGGAGGACTCCAAGCCGTTGGCCTAGGGGTGTTCCCAAGCTCCATCGCTGCCATCTTCATCGACGACGTTCTCCGGAGTCTCCATCACCCCTATGTGCTTCAATCCGTGTAAGATGATGGGGTAATGTCTCCGTTCATCCCTAGGATTAGATGGATACATGCTATGTGATCGCTACTCGATTTGTGGTTTCAATCTATTATTTTCATGTTGATTATGCTTTGATGATTAAGGTTAGCTACTGTGTTTTTCGGGCGTATGATATCCGCTACTCCCATAGATTCCATCAACATACCGTGTCCATCATAGGTCTAGTCACGAATACCTTCGCGTAGTGACAGTACGAGAGGAGGGAAAGGGCGAAACCGTGGTCACAACCCCCGGTAGATTGGTTACCGCTCTCGTGTAGTAGATGCATACCATGTTATCCTAGATCCTAGGGAGGGAACGCTTATCTTTCTTGCTCACTCTCTTGTGTTCACCCCTTTACCATCTAGTTTAACTCTAGATTTGTTTGATCAACTTAACTTAGATTAACTTAGGTTAGATTGTTTTACCTTTAGATAAACTCTCTTTCAAAGGTTTTCCATTCGACTAGATTAGTACTTGGTTAAGCGCTAGTAATCCCCTTGCTCCGCGGATTGACAAGAACCTTGGGAATCCCGTGGTGAAAAAGGTGTAGGTCCGTACGCTTGCGGATCGTAGGTGGATACGAGTTTTATCCGTCAACAAGCCCCTTTTTCACGGCGCCGTTGCCGGGGAGCAAGCCGATTTGCTATGTTTAATCTAGTATTAATTTTGTTGATTACTAACACCTAACCCTTATTTTCTAAAAAAAAAAAAAAAAAATCTTTTTTGTTTTTCTTTCTACTTTTCTTGTGCCTAGATGGATTTGTTCACCTCACCATTGGAAGACGAAGAGATGTCGCTAAGGGAGCTAGCAATGCCGTCAATGGAAGACATTGAGATGCAAAAATCAGATTTGACGTTTGCTACAACCCACTATGAAGTGAAGCACGGAATCATCAAGTTAGTGGCGACAAAACCATTTAGAGGATTGGAGGATGACAACCCATATAGACACATTAAGGAATTCACGATGTTATGCAACACGGTGCAACAAAAAGGAGTTCCGGCCGCTTGGTTCAAGTGGAATCTTTTTCCATTCTCTCTCCAAGATGAAGCGCGAAGATGGTACACACTTGCGTCCGTTGAAGCAAAAGGAAATTGGTATGAGCTAGTGAAGAAGTTTCTTTTGAAGTTCTTTCCCATAAGCAAGGTCCAAGACTTAAGGAGGCAAGTGCTCACTTTCAAGCAAGGAGAGGATGAAGGAATTGATGAAGCATGGGACCGTTTTAATGAACTACTTGAGCGAGGCCCGAACTTGGGATTTTCCGGTGACTTAATGTTGCATACCTTTTATTTTTCACTAACCCCTAACTCGTCTCGTTTTGTAAGCATGTGTGCGGGCGGTGATATAATGGATAAAACAATTAGTGAAGCCGCACAAATCTTACAAAGGATAAGCAATGGACAAAGAACAATACGAGATTGGCAAAGATGTTGTCGAGAGGAGCAAAATGACAAAATCAAGCCCAAGGTGCTTGCTGAAATTTCTGAAAAAGATGAACCGAAGGTCAAGGAAGATGAACCGACCATACAAGAAAGTGAAGATCCACTTCCCAAGGTAAGAGAAGTCATTTCGGATGTTAAAAATGTTGAAACTAACATGAATGTAGGCCGAAGTATGTGGAATGCTAGACCATTGGCGGAGTTCATTCAATCCGGTTGGGTTCAAGTTGATTTCGCCCCACTAATCAACTACCGAAGGAAGGAGGAACGCCGACACGTTGCCAAACTAGTCGAATATATATTTGATCAAGAGATGAGTGGAGAGTCGATCCAAAAGATGTTTGAAGAAGAAAGAGAAGAAGGAGATGAAGGATGGATCGACCGGTTTGACAACTCAAAGATTTGCAATAAAGGAAGAGAAGAGTACAACCGTGATGAGCCTAGTGACTTAAAGGATAAATGGGAGGAGATAGGACTCAAGCTTGAAGATGAATGGGAAGGGGTTGACATAGATCAAGTACTCCAAGAAGGCCCCTCCCCACAAGGTGATAGCTTGTGTGCTATTGAAGCCTACACACTAGCAAATCAATACATGGACGTACTCAAGGATGACGGAAAGAGTGAATCAACAATGAGCGATCTTGACGACATGTGGTACATGGAAGATAAAGAAAGCAACATACAAGACTTTGAAGACGAAGATTGGGATGACAATGAAGACTTCAAAGAAGAGACAAATACAAATGTAGTTGATGTATTACACGTTCCACATGATGAGATGGAGGGGGTGCAAAAAGGTAACAAAGAGACACCTTCACTCGTTGAGATTGATTCGCCTTCAACACCGCTTGATGAACCAAATATCACTCTTGTTGAAAAATCTCTAAGGCCAAGGTACGCGCTGAAATCTCAAGATATTATTGGTATTGATGTTGATAAATTCGAATACTCATGCTCAACCAATAGTACGAATGATAGTTTAATGTCTATGCCTTGTTCCAATAGTGATCATGTTGATAGGCTAGATTTTCTTGAGAATGAAAAAGAGGAAACATTTATTTTTGATACAATTAATCTCACACCTAAACAACCTTTGCCTAATGATGAGCTAAGTGCTATGCATGAAACATATGCTTCTTTTATTTACACCTTGACTTGTTGCTACAATTCACATGCGGTGTTAATTATGGACGCGTATGTTTACAATAAGTTTTGTAAATCTCGATCATGCTTTGCACTTGGTCAAGCTAATGACCTTAAAGAATCATATGTCGGGAAAGGCCCGATTTTCACTAACCATGTAGACAAGGCTTGAATAATGAAAAAAAAAGAAGTCATGCCTAAAAGAGTTGCAAGATAAATCATCAACCTCTCCGAATCCCGCAATGGATGCTGCTGTCTTCATCAATTTGAGAGCTTGTTCAGAGGTGTACAAATGAAGAAAATGAGATATTCAGAAGCTCCATCAAATTACCATTCCAATGCATCAAGAACCAACAAGTTTGAAGACCTGTGCAAGGAGTTATGGAGGAAACATTGAGCGTTGCGCGTTCTGAAATTTCTGGACAGATTTCATCGCCGAAGTAAAACGGACGTAACTCTCTTGTCCGGAGTCCGATTTGAGCAAATAAAGACTCGTTGGAAAGGAAATTTTGTGCACTGTGCAATGGAGTAGAGCTTGAGTATACTTTCTGTTCTGGAAATTAAAAAAAATTCATGGAGTGAAGGCAGCACCGAAGGATGATAAAGAAGGAGATAATGATGAAACAAAAGGATGCTTTGGGAAAGTCTTCTATAAGTGATCAAGCACAACATGGAAAGTAAATTAAAGCTGCATTGGTAACTTTTCTTCTTGCATGAAGGGCCATGGCTATGCAACGAAAAGAAGGTATGTGAGAAAGTCCAGCTCTATGACTTTAAATGAAGCGCTTTTCGGGAGGCAACCCGTTTCTTTATATTTTTACTACTTTCTTAGAGAAAATAAAAAATGTCACTATCTTATGATGATCAACTTGTGGTTATTAATCTAAGTTCAGTTTTCCTTTTTAGGACCACCATCATGTTCATGATCATATTTATTTGCATGCATTGCATTTTGTTATCAACATGATGTTTCTTTGCATGTACATGTTTTGCATATAGTTGGCTTGGTTGTTTTAAGGCTCAATGATGTATGCTTTCATATCCATGTTAATGCTCCAGCTGGGCATTTTCCTTTTGTGATCTTGTGTAAACATGGTGTTTAAACATGATTTCGGACCATCATCATTAAGTTCGATAAACCTTGCTAGCTTTTCATATGTTTTCATGTTGCATTGGTTAGTTTATAAGCTCTGCAATGCGCTTAATTTTCCTTGTGCTATAAGGGTTATTGATTTAGGGATAGACATGGTGTTTTAACCCTTGATAAATAAACCTTTATGGCTATGGAAAAATTCGGCAACCTAGTTGTAAACATGGTGTTTAGAACTAGGTGAAAACATTGTCTTTGTTTATATGTTTCCTATCATGTGCATACACACCTTGCACCACGTACACTCATTAGGTTTTTATTCCTCATTAAACTAATTATGCCACAAGTTAAGAATCTTAGGAGACATTGTTTGATTGTTGGCAATTCTATCTACTCCCAACCGTCACCTTGGGGGTAGAATGTGCGTTTAAAACGTCTTACAGGCAAGATAAAGACTCTCACTACAAGGAAATTGAAGGATGGCTAAGAAGTGCTTTGTCTTCTTCTTCCATGTCTAGCAAAATGCTAAGCATGGGGGAGACCCTGAATCTTCAACACGGAAGTGCAACATGACGTTCTAGAAGATAGAATGATCAAGATCGTTAACATCACCGGATCAATGCGCAAGAAGCCACCAATCTCATTAAAATTCTGCATGGTCTCGAAGGGAAAACATTGGATATTTTTGGATATTTAGAAGCCGCATGAAGTTACGATTCCAACAAATCAAGAATCAAGACAATCGGAGGTTCCTACAAGCGGTTATGCCCGAATCACAGAGTGCAACACGTCCTGAAATCAGTTTTGGACAGCACGCAGCGCTGAAGTAAAACGGACATAGCCCCCTTGTTTGAACTCCGTTTTTGATGAATGACCACACATTGGAAAGGTAATTTCATAAACTTTTCAATAGAGCTATATTTCGATATATTTTCTGTTCTGGACAGAGGGGGAAATCCATGAAAAAGAGACAGCAAGGAGATGATGAGAACAAGAAAGAGGAGATGGTGATGACAACATTGAAGAGAAGGGTGACCAATGACTCCATTAAGCATACAAGATCAAATTCAGAAGTTTAGGAGCATTAATAAATCAAGACAAAAGCAAAAGCCACATCGATACATGGAGATGCCGGAAGAAGGCAACGAAGGATTACAAAGGATGGTAACATCTCCATGGACCTTCTCTTTTCCAAACACAAATGCTTGTAAGTATGCCTTCAACCTCAACTAGGTGCAACCTTTTGTTTTTCTCTTCAAACAATAACATGGCTACTAGGAGGACAACCTAGGTTTCTTTTTACTTTCAATAGATAAGCATGACCATGTGTTCACCTCGATGTTCTATATTGCCTATGCTTACGGAAAGATGATGAAAGTTGCTGCTTTGTTTTACCTACATGAAGTTATACATGTATTGGCTAATTGCTCTATATAATATGATCTGAAATTAATTTAAATACTGGCTCTTTTATTTGTGGAGGTGAAATGACTATGCTCTAGACCCACATACATATCTTTGCTCTTTGATTTAAGTTTATGGATAGCCGGATAACTTGTTGTTTTTATGAAAACTTAACTTTTATGCTATCTACATATTTGTGATGCTCTTGCAAAGTTCTACCTACCAAAGCCATATACATATATGATTTATGATAACAAAACCCGTAGATTGCAAACATATATTTTGATGAGTTGGATTAGGATTGATTTCTATGGTTCGAGACTAAGAAGCTGGTCATTCCTTTGTGTAACGTTTTCATGCTAGCCTTTTTGTCCATGCATTGTGGGTTTTCACATCGAAAATTTCACAAACTTCGCTGGGCATCCACCCTAAACCAAAAACATCTTTTTTTGATCACCTCCTTGTCCACAACCCAATTTGAGTATGGAGTAAAATTCTCGATGGAGATTCAAATATTCCGCAAGATTATGGAATTTATACTTACTTTAGCAGTCATTTCCCCTCTCTTTTATGCTCGAGGACGAGCATCGTTCAAGCATGGGGGAGGAGTCATTCTCTGACACAAATGCTATGTAAGTATTATGTTGCAAAAAGTTTTGAGGAGCAAAAAGAAAAAGAAAAAATGAGAAAAAAATGAAAAAAGAAAAAAATTATGATGAGAAGAAAAGAAAAATAGGAAGAATAAAGTGAAAAAAAGAAAGAGAGAAGAAAGAGAAGGAAATAAAATAAAAGTAAGAAAAATATAATAAAGATGCTCCTCGGATCTTTTTGCTTCATAAGTTCTCAAGTGCCTTGATGACACATCCATACTCAAATCTTCCAACCATGTGCAATCCGATAACGAGGACTTCACTCGTGCCTCGAGATCATCAATTTGCCACTTGCACATGTCCACTTATCTAAATGTGTGTGTTTCATCCCTCTCTCTTTCCAACATTTATTTTCCATGGCCTTTTTGACAAGTCTCGGTAATTCCAATAGACCTCTCTCTTAATTTGACAATATTTTGGATGTATGTTTTGCTAGGATTGTTTTTAACCTTCCAAGCTCCACATAAGCCTTTCACTATCACATATGAGTAGAGTAGGTTGAAAATAATCTAGTATAGGCTTGAGTGACTTGATGAGATGAGTGTTTTCATGAGCTTTTGCAAGAGATTTTCACCTATGTTGGATATGCATCTTTTTGAAAATCTTCCATGTGACAAGGTAATGGTTTGAAGTTCGATCAAGTTTGAGAGCATCGTGTTACATGTGGCTTGTTCTTTATTGTTAGTCTATCTTCCATAATGAAAAAGAAGCCGGTCACAACTTGAACTTTAAAAATAAATTCTTAAGAGAGAGCAATTTGTCTCGTCATGAATGACTAAGTGCGGGGATAACATTGGAAGGCAACAACGATTTCCCTTTTAAGCAAGGATTACTTACTCGAGGACGAGCAAGGTTTAAGCATGGGGGAGATGTTGACGGTGAATTTCCGTCAACCTAGAGTACTTGTTATACATTGGTTTCGATTATGATTTGCAACTAACCCGCCACTAGGCATACTAATGATATAACAAGTTCACACTTGCATGTCGATTTTGGAGTTTGTTGTTTACGCAGGAAATATACGCTAAAGAGGAGACTTTCGGGATAAGTTTATCAAGCACTTCAAGAGAAGATCATGAAGCCCGTCACAAGTCAAGACACGAAGTGAACAAGACTCCAAACAACCAAAGGACCGAAGCATCAACATGCAAAACTCCGGGGACTTGGATGTTTACCAACAAGATCAACTCAGCCCGAGAGATATTCTCGCAGCCCAGGACAGCATGATCTTTCGGTACAGATTCGGAGACTTAAACGGCCTTTAATGGCAAAAGTTTGACTACCAAAGTTGTGGACCTCGACGATACCTTCGATTTGGACATGTGGAAGGCCTAATTCGGATAAGGGAGCTAGGAGATATAGCCCCCGAAATCCCTGCTGCGCAGTCAGTCCGAAATCAGAACAGATTATCTTCCAAGGCCGATTTGGAGATCTTATCTTCGTTTTTAAGGAAAGAAATGAATACCAAAGTTGAAGATAATTTCGTGCCACACAACTAGGACACCGAATTTGCATTATTTGGAGTCCGGACGTGGGAGATATGGCGCTGGCAAGGAAGGACTGCGAATCAGGAAATCTGGCTGATTTTATGGAAACCAAGTTTGCTTCTCTCCCAAGGAGGATCTCGTGCAAAGCAATGTGGAGCACGCCCAAAGGCATCCCAAGGACATAAATACAACCCCCTAGGCACCCCAAGATGGCGACCCATCGAACAAATCATCCTACCGACGCCAATCACCGAGAAAACCGCCGCCGCAAGATGAGGGAGAGAGTTAGATGAGCTCGTCGCAAGGATCAACGCCGGCGGAGAGAAGGAAGCAAGAGGAGGACTCCAAGCCGTTGGCCTAGGGGTGTTCCCAAGCTCCATCGCTGCCATCTTCATCGACGACGTTCTCCGGAGTCTCCATCACCCCTATGTGCTTCAATCCGTGTAAGATGATGGGGTAATGTCTCTGTTCATCCCTAGGATTAGATGGATACATGCTATGTGATCGCTACTCGATTTGTGGTTTCAATCTATTATTTTCATGTTGATTATGCTTTGATGATTAAGGTTAGCTACCGTGTTTTTCGGGCGTATGATATCCGCTACTCCCATAGATTCCATCAACATACCGTGTCCATCATAGGTCTAGTCACGAATACCTTCGCGTAGTGACAGTACGAGAGGAGGGAAAGGGCGAAACCGTGGTCACAACCCCCAGTAGATTGGCTACCGCTCTCGTGTAGTAGATGCATACCATGTTATCCTAGATCCTAGGGAGGGAACGCTTATCTTTCTTGCTCACTCTCTTGTGTTCACCCCTTTACCATCTAGTTTAACCCTAGATTTGTTTGATCAACTTAACTTAGATTAACTTAGGTTAGATTGTTTTACCTTTAGATAAACTCTCTTTCAAAGGTTTTCCATTCGACTAGATTAGTACTTGGTTAAGCGCTAGTAATCCCCTTGCTCCGCGGATTGACAAGAACCTTGGGAATCCCGTGGTGAAAAAGGTGTAGGTCCGTACGCTTGCGGATTGTAGGTGGATACGAGTTTTATCCGTCAACATGAGCCCCCAAGCTAGAGAGCTAGCGGAGACTACTCGAGTTGTCATCGAGTAGTAATTTGGTGTGTAGCCTCCGAGTTTGGGAACTAGCCGCACCGGTGGAGGTACGCGGAGCGTACTGGAAGTCGTTGCCGAAGCTTGACCTGAAAGTAGAGATGCGTACATTATGTAGCATTTTTGTAGAAACTGAATCTACAAATGACAAATACAAATATGAATATAGATGTAAATGTCATGTGTCATGCTCTTGTTGTGGTCGTTAGGCGTCGAGTAGTTAGCCTGATGCGGTTTAGCACGGAGTCCCTTTGGTCGCTGTTTAGCCATAGCCGTTGGGGGCGTGGAGGCATGACAGGAGAGCTGGTTTAAGCGCTCAGTCTCTGAGGAGCCTGTTTAGACGTAGTCGCTGGGGACGTGAAGGCATGACAGGAGAGCCGAGGCTTTGCGCGGATCAAGGCGTGTGCTACTGGAGCGAGACCATTAAGAGGTAGACGAAAGTAGTCGACATGGCGACAAGAGAGAGCGCGATTGCTCGTTGTTTCGCATGGCGGAGAGCGAGGATTGCGCGGTGCCTCCTCGGGGTGTAGCCGTTGTGCGCCTCCGGCCTCGGTACACGAAACGTCGTGGCAAGAGCCTCCTAATTTGGTGTACCAAGCCGTGACGAGGGTAAGTCAACGGTCCCCAAGGAATAGGCGGCACGGTGTAGCTCTCGCGGGTAGCCGTTGAGAGGCGTACACGAAGTAGTCTTCGGCGTTGGTTCCTGTATGTGGAAAACAAGCCGAAGAAAAAAATAATTACTGAAATAAGTGACTTAGCTTGATTCGTGGACGAGTGTTGACGAAGCCGTGGCGGTCGGTGATGGAGCCGCGACGGTTGGAGCTGAAGTCGACTAGTTGGAGGTGGATCCGACTAGTTGTTGATGTCGCGGGAGCCGTCCTCGACTAGTTTTCTGGTTGAGACTAGTCGAGGTAAGTAGTTAAGGTAGTCGTACACCCAGAAGACGACGTCGCAGCGGCGTACGGCGTAGTCGACGTAGAGCCCATGCACCCGGGTGACGAGTAGTCGCGGCGCACGACAAGGTTGAGGTAGAGCCCGTGCGGCCGGGTGATGAGTACTCGCGGCGCACGACGCAGTTGTGTGGAGCCGATGCAGCCGTGAGACGATGTAGCCCTTCCCGTGTACGCACAGTTTGTTCATTGAGCAAAGATCTTGGAGTGACTTGATGATTGCTTGCATGCACGGACAGAAAAGGAGCTCATAATTGCTCTTCACGCTGGTCGATCCGAACTCGGCGTACAATTTGCTTTGCACGTGATGCCGTCAATGCTATGGTCCATGGAGTTGGAAAAGGAATCGGAGGGGCAGCTTTGGTTTGCGTGCAAAATCCCTCGTAGCCTTAATCTTGATGTGGAGTTGGCTTCGGATTTGCTTTGCTGAGTAATTTTGTCTCGAACTCAGAGCAGCGAGTGCGAGAGAGTTGATGCGGAGCAGCAGGTCAGCGCTGGCCTCGAAGTAGACTTCATCTTGATCTCGCGTGTGGAGAGATTCCACCAAATTAGACAGAGCCGCCTCTTCCGGTAGATTGATTTTGAAAAAGTCCTTCGAATTCGCCTAATGATCGTGACGATGGCCCCACGGTGGGCGCCAGCTGTTGGTGATTAAACCTCTCGACCTCCATAGGAGGTACCCGCAGCAAGGTAGAAGGTGGGGATCGCCATGATCTGGAACCCAAAGGTATGCGCGAGGACACAAGACACGAGATTTATACAGGTTCGGGTAGCCGGAGTAGCTACCCTACGTCCTGTTTGGAGTAGTATTGCGCCCTGCGCTTGGGTGTTGTTCCCCGGAGGGATTGTGGATGTTCGGCTAGGTACCCGGCCCTCCTTTATATAGTCCAGGGGGCGGGTTCCTAGTCGGTTACAAGGTAGGAGTCCTAGTAGGATTACACAGAGCGAGTCCTAGTAGGAGTACAGGGGAATTCTAGTAGGAGTCTGTCTTCTACTCTTCTTCCTTCCTTGCATGAGCACCCGGGGTGTATGCCCGACAAAGTGGACAAGGCTAAGGTAGAGACAGTTGAGCAACTCCCACCTCCGACGGATGTTAAGTCCTTAAGGAGCTTTCTAGGCCATGCCGGATTCTATAGAAGAGTTATTAAGGACTTCTCAAAGATCACTAAGCCTTTAACGCATCTTCTTCAAAAGGATGTGGCTTTCGACTTTGATGAGAAGTGCCTAGCGGCATTCTGGACCTTGAAAAGTGCATTGGTGAGTGCTCTCATTATTCAACCTCTGGATTGGAGCCAACCTTTCAAGATCATGTGTGACGCAAGTGACTACGCCGTAGGCGCGGTTTTGGGTCAAAGAAAGGAAGACCGAGTTCACGCCGTTTACTATGCTAGAAAACTCTTAGTGGGGCGCAATTAAATTATGCCACTACGGAAAAGGAGTTGCTAGCGGTGGTTTTCGCTTTCGAAAAATTTAGATCTTACATCGTGAACTCGAAGGTCATTGTTTACACCGATCACGCAGCCATCAAGTATCTCTTGGCTAAGAAGGAAGCTAAACCACGTTTGATTTGTTGGATCCTTCTTCTCCAAGAATTTGATGTTGAAATTCGTGATAAAAAAGGGGTGGAGAATGTTGTGGTCGATCATTTGTCTAGGATGAATCGTGGACAAGATGATAAAGAGCCCATAGAAGATAAGATGAGAGATGACCACCTCTATCGAGTGATTGATAAAGATACTTGGATGATCGATATCATTCGAGCGATTCGGAAGATGCCTCTCGATCATCTAGATAAAAACTCTCAAAAGAAGATAATCTCTGAAAGTAGGAAATACTTTTGGGATGCACCATACCTCTTCAAACTTGGCAATGATGGAGTCATGAGAAGATGTGTGCCAAGAGAAGAGAGGGTAGAAATTCTAAGGAAGTGCCACTCGGCAGAGTACGGTGGACATTATAGCCATTTTCGAACCCAAGCAAAAGTATGGTCGAGCGGATTCTATTGGCTGGAGATGCATGAAGATACTAAAAGATATGTTGCATCATGCCCCGAATGCCAAAGAACCAGAAACATCTCTCAAAGGAATTCTATGCCCTTGAATTACAATCTACAAATCGATTTATTCGATGCATGGGGTATAAACTTCATGGGGCCTTTCAAGAACTCATGCGGATATGAGCATATTCTAGTCATGGTTGATTATGTATCCAAATGGGTAGAGGCTATGCCATGTCGTAAAGCTTCCACGGAGGAGTCCATTACTATGATCAAGAACGTGATATTTCCTCGTTTCGGTACACCGAGAATCTTGATAAGTGATGGAGGAACTCACTTCACCGGGAAGAATTTCAAAAAGTGCTTGTCCAAGTTGGGGATTGAACATAGGGTCTCTACGGCCTATCACCCACAAACCAACGGACAAGCGGAAACATCAAATAGGCAATTCAAAAGTATCCTCAACAAAACCATAGAGAAGGGCGGCAAGGATTGGTCAAAGAAATTAGACGGAGCTTTGTGGGCTTATCGAACGGCATTCAAGACACCGATAGGTATGACCCCTTATCAATTCGTCCATGGAAAAGCTTTCCACCTTCCGGTTGAGTTGGAACATAAAGCCTATTGGGCAATTAAACAGATGAACCTCGATCTCAATGCCGCGGTGGTGAAACGAAGGATCCAAATAAGTGAGTTAGAGGAGATGAGGTTGAAAGCATATGAAAATGCAAGCATATTCAAAGAGAGAATCAAAAGGTGGTATGATAAAAGATTGAAAAAGAAAGAGTTTAAAGAAGGAGATAAGGTCCTCCTCTACAATTCGAGGTTTAAAACCTTCGGAAAGGGGAAATTGCAAAGCAAGTGGGACAGACCTTATGTTGTGCATTCGGTGCTCTCCAACGGAGCGGTAACCATTATGGATATAAAAGGCGATCAATTTATGGTGAATGTTCAACGACTTGAGGTTTACTACGAACCCGACGTTGTGCCCCTTCACCATGTTGATGTCTTCACCATGGAAGAAGAGCCCGAACATCCTGCCTAGGACGAAAAACAAGGCATGAATTTCTGTAAATAGTTTTTCTTTTAATTTTCTGGAGTTTCTCGCGAAGATTTACTGGGCCAACTTTTTCCCATGGGCTAAGGAGGTGAAATAAGGGCGGTGCACGAAAAACCGGACCGGCCGGCCCCGAGACGGGGTGGGCGGCCGGCCGGTCCGGCCGGCCGGTAGGGTCCCGGCGGCGGACGTCCCCAATTTTTGCCCGAATTGATCCTTTTCGACTTCCTTCTTCGGTCAGAAAATTTTAAGGGAAGTTTAAAAAAGGAAAATGGGGTTCCTAGGGTTTTTCTCTTCGGACTATTTATTTGGCCGAATTGGGAGCTCGGGAATCAATCCCTTCAAGCAATATTTTGCACCCACACAACAGCCATTGTGTCCCCGAGGAGCTTAGAGTTGAAACAAGAAGCCAAGGAGCCATCGATGGAGGAGGCGAAGCGATGCGAGCTCAAGCTGCCCGTTGTTGACGCAAAATGTGCACTCAGCGCCAATCACACAGCAAGCCGAAAAGCTTAGCTTCGCACGCGCAGGGAGAGAGTGACGTGCCAGTCAATTTTCCTGAAAATTAACAAAAGGGAAAACAGTTAAATACCAAAGCTTGGAACTTACCGGGTGGTACCAGGCAGTTCCATATTTACGGCTAAGAAGCCAAGTAAGACGACATGTAGCTATGCAAAGCTACCTGTCAAAGAACCACGACCATTCGGGTAACCGTAAAGGGAAAAAGAACATTGCCGAACGGATGACGTAAGCATGACAATAATCGATCTTTGAATAAACATGGATGCATGAGCAAAGCTATGACCGATCTTCATGAAGATTAACATAAAATGAAGTAAAGCACGGGCATGATCATGTATTTAAAATAAGCATGCATAGATCCAAAGCATTAGTCTACCGCATGTCTAATTACTTCAAGATCCGTCGGGTACGATCACAAGCAAATCTATCCACCGCATGATACAATTTGCATGAAAGAACGCACCACTTTCCACAAATAGATCTATCCACCGCATGATACGACCTAAATATGGAAAGCCAGAAGCACACGTCTTTTAAAACATAAACAAAGCACGCGATCTACTCGTGAAGGCATAACCGAATGCGGCTGAACAACCGATTCGGGGTCCATGAAGAAGGAACAAACATTACCACGTGAATAAATCTATCAAGCTGAATTGGAGATCTAATCCACCGGATGACTAGCTCCAAAGCAACCCAAAAACCTGCATCTACCGCATGATACCCGGCTCTTTCAAGATTTATACCAACAAAGCAAGCTTGAACCCGCAACACGTAACAACCTAGATCGATTCGGTTTCGGCTATCGGCGAACACAAGATCCGCGTGTCAAAATCACGAAACCTGCCCATGTACGGACCTTAAAAGGAAAAAGCCGATCCAAACCCATCTAGATTGGGCAAGAGTGTATTACATGAATTAAAACATAAGGTAAAACTCATGATAACACGGGGTAACTTAATGAATCTATTGGATTTTGCCAAAGTCCAATAGAGCCGATAACTAGCTTCGAGCTAGATCTTAGCCTACCGCATGGCTCATGATCTAACAAGAAACCCTCTTGAACCAAGCTTGAATCTACCGCGTGACACGAAGCATGGTAACAAGACTACTTGCATCAGATCTAAATCCACCGCATGATACTAGACATGATACAAGGTTGCGGTACTCACGGAGGTCGACGGATCGATTGGTCCTCTCGAAGAACTCGACGACACGACAAGGACTCTAGGGTTTGGCGTAAGGCCGGTGTGTATTGAGGAATGAACGTGTTTGTTACATACATCCGGGGATCGTATTTATACCTTGCGATTACAACTGCGAATGGATTCATTGCCTAACTAAACTTGATCGCCTATCCATCCATTCGCTTCCCCTGATCGAGCCACGTCACCGTCCAATCCCGCAAAATCAGCTCTACTGTTCCTTTGCCGAATTGGAGCAGATAGCCGACCGCGGATCCTTCTGCCGAAAATCTCTGAAGATATCTTCCCTTCCACCAGACGGACTCTTTTCGAATCGGACCCACATGTCATACTCCTTGCCAAATTTTGGTGTTAACACATGCCCCTTCAATTGTGGGATAAAAGTAATTTTGTTCCACAATTGACTCCAGCCACAAATCCTTGAGCCAAACCTGTCAACACCTGTTCTTCGCAATCCGCCGGATTCCTCGTTCAGATCCAACCCTAGATCCCCTTCGTTCCGAGCTCGAATCTTCAATGGCGACTCAGAACCAAGCTGCTCAGGTAAATTTACCCCTCCAAGCCTTTGTTCGGCATTAGGTTTTCAATTTTACCTGAGATTTTCTTCTTCCGCTTTCCTCCAGGAACCTTCCACTGCTCTTCTGATCCCTATTGAGGCCAATTCGCGGTCTTATTATCTTGGTCCCGAAGGGAATCCTGACCCTCGAGATTTTATTGCCGCTGAATCTCAGAGAATTCCTTTCAAGGTAGCTCTATCTCCACCTCCTCAGTGGCAAGATGCGTTCAAGAACTGGCCTTTGCCCCCAATCGCGAGGTGGAAGACTTGGTATCGGAGGATTCTTGCGGATAAGAGTGGATTGACCAATGCGGATGCTCTCCGCATTGCTCAATGTGCGGAGTTATCCGTAGCCGAGACACCCAAGAATGAAGATCTTCTGATAGCCGCATGCCACTTCTGGTCAAATGGCGTCAACGCCTTCCTTTTTGGGCACGGCCCAATGTCTCCAACTTTAGCCGATGTGTACATGATCACCGGCCTTGACATTACCGGGTCTGTCAAGCCTTGGACTTTCAAAAATTCCTCACGCCAGACAGGGGTGAAGCCAGGGAATGGCTACAAGAATTACATTGCGAAGCACATGAAAGACAACCCCCTTGGCGAAGTTGAATATAGAGCCTTCTTGAACATGTGGTTGTGCAGATTTGTCTTCTGTGGCAAAGCCAACGAACCCACTCTGAATCATATCGCAATGGCGAGCCACCTGGCCAGTGGCAACCGTCTTCCTCTGGGAAAATTCCTTTTGGGCAGTGTTTACCATATGCTCCATCAGACCGTTACCCAGATGTACACCAGCGAGAGGATAGCATGCGTCAATGGCCCCTGGTGGTTTGTTCAGATTTGGCTGCAACTTCACATGCATCAGATTGTAGGCGTCGACTTGAACTCCAGGTTCTTCCCCTGGTCCAATCCCCCTGAAGGAGAGCTTCAAGTCACCAGAGGATGCCAAAGCTATGGAGAAGCGACTTCAGTCGTTATCGTTCGACAGGACATCACCCAACTTTTCGAGTTGTTCTTCAAAGGCTTCCCCGATCCTCTTTGGCTCCCTTATCTAGGCTGTGACACTCTGACCTTCCCTGTTGAGTTCTCCTTTGAGCCCGGCCATCAGGATGGGAGATTCCTGGAAATCTTAAATATCATAATCCGCCCATGTATATTACCGGCCGAGTTCAATGGAGGGAGGCAGAATGTCAGTACTTATGAGTACTACCAGCCCAATGTAATGGCCAGGCAGCTTGGATGCGGCCAGATACCCCCAAGATTGTTTTTGCATGAATTCCTCAAGCCCAGGGAGGAAATCAAAGAACCGTTGCAGTGCAGCAGAGTTTTCCACTATGTGTGCAGTCCCACTGTCTACACATGTCCTTTTGTGCCTGCAATCGTAGCTCACCCCACCTTCAGCTCATGGTGGCAAGAATTCCATGACCACATCTTCAATGAACCTGTCCATGTGTTCTGTGCAGAATTGGTGCCCGATTTCCTGCCGACTTCAGAGGTAACACAATGAGCCCCTTGATCAGACTTTTCCCTCTTTCATTCATGGTCCTGACCTTCAGCTTCTGTCCACAGAACACAGTTCCTGCCCCTCGAGCCAGGGTAATAACTTATAATGCCGAAGGCCCGATTTCAGCTCTGGGGTTTAAATCCACAACCCTGCGCCAACTAATGGACAGGTATGCTACCACTGATCCCAGCCTTTCCAGTCTTGCTGTCGACAGGAGGCAAGGTCTGCACCTGATTCCCCCTCCGAGCGCTAAAAGGAGGAGAACTGTCAAGAAAGTACTGGTTGAGGTAAGCTCCTTTACCCTCTTGATTACTGGGTCACTCTGTTCTTGATGGATCATATCATTGTATATTTCAGACCAGAGCCCAACATTCTTCAGAACCAGCACCTGCCAATGCTCCGCCCACTGGTATGTCTTTTACTGCTCTTTTTCAAGGATGAGCACTGGCACTCACTTCTTCAATTGGGCGCTTGCAGAAGAAGCCATGGGAGAACCACTTGTAGATGTTCCAGTGGTTCAACAGGCGAGCCCTTCCAGGGTTGAATTGCCCATCCCAGTAGAGATCTCATCTTCATCACCTTCCGCAGAAGCAGCACGTTCTCCAGAGATGAATCTCCCCACTGAATTAGAGCCACCAAATTCCCCCAGGATGCCATCGCCTATCAGTCAAGCAGCAATGACCAACCCAACAGAGGAGGATCCAATTCCTCACCAGCCAGAAACCCACGAGTCACTGATGGCTGCACCAGCATCTCCTGACTTGGAGGTTTCGGCTCTACTCGGGACACCTCTTCCGTCTGCAATTGCTCCCGCTCAAGAAACTACTCATGAGGTACCCAATTCTGCTCTTAATCTCGATACCTTGGTGTTAGCATTCTCACCTCGGCAATGTTGTTTTCAGGATCACGCCCCGTCATCATTGATCTTGCCATCAGAGGGCCCATCAACTGCCGATGTGATGAGAGAAACAAACCAGCCGCTGCCAGATGAAGTGTTGCTCAAACTCAAAGAAATTGCAGCTTGGCTAGAAAAAGATGTTCAGGATCAGCTCAATGATCTCTACCACTTTGAAGAGATGTTTGAACCCATTAGTCGAAGACTCCCTGATGACATCAGAGCTTTCTTATCATCCATCTACGACTTAGAGCCCTTTTATGTTCCCTTAAGGCGCACCTGGAGGAGGTTGCGCTCCCGTTCGGCCATTGAAAAGGAGAGAGCGATCTTTGAACGAGGCCATGAACGGGATACAATCCCAAGCAAAAGGTCACAGAGATGCCTTGGCTGACCTGCAGGCTTCTTACGATCTGAAAGTTGCCAGAAAGGCTGCTCTAGAGGCGGAATTAAGAAGCCTGTCGGCGGAGATGGAGATTGACCAGAAGAAAATAGCCGATCTCCCTGGATTGATAGCAAAGACCGAAGCGGAGGCAGAATCGGCTGTTACCAGAGTAAAGCAATGCGATGCAGAGCTTACTGACTTGTCTGATGCTCAAAAGGACTATCAGGAGATCTTGGATAATTCCCACTTGATAGTATCCAATGTTCGTCATGCACTCGCAAAACTCCTTAATGCTTGAATGTCCTTATTGATGTATACCTGAACTGGTCGTTCTTGTAATATTTCCTTTGTGATTTGTTTCCTTTCCTTAGCGTACCTTGAGATGTGATGCTGAACGACCCATTCGGCAGTGAAACGCTAATTCCCGAATGATACTTTGAGTTCCTTTAGCCGAACCAATCGACTTGCGCACGGCCCGGCTTAGAACTCCAAACGACCCACCGGCGGGCTGGTCAAGGAAACCTCTCTGCCTTCCGATTTTATTGGGACGTGCGCCACGAACCACAGCCACAACTCGAAGCCACGATTACCCTGCCAGGCCTATAAATGTTGCCATAGGTGCCCCTAGCTCTCCATCAGGCCTTTTAGCTCTCGAATCTTTGCCGATCTTTGGTCTTCTTGTGAACAGTGCACATCCCCAAACCGCAATGGTGCGCCGCCTCAACCGCCGCCGCGCCTCTGACGAGGCTGAGGGAAGCAGCGCTAATGCGCGCAGGCGGTGATGATCATCAATTTCTCCTCGTCGATCTCCCCTTTGATCTTCTTTTGCCTTGACAATCATCTCTTCTTTTCAGGTTGATTCAGTGGAATCCGCCTCGCGCGCCGGCCAATCAGCCTCTCCCTGACGACTCTTCGGAGTCCGATGGCCACTCCCCGGTGCCGTACGGGGAAGCAGACGCTATCCGCTTCAAGGAGGAGCTGGAGGCGTCCCGTCTTGAGCTGGAGAACGTCTCCAAAAAGGCGGGCGTGGCCGAACTGGAATGGGAGGACCAGCGCAAACAACTGCTGGAGGCCATTGACGGTATTGTCCTGAGATTGATTCTTGGTCCAGCTCGGCCTTCGATGCTAATCTCTTCTTGTTTGTCTTTTGCGGCCGTGATGCGAGCTCAACCGACTAAAGGCGGCGGTGGAGCAGGCGGCGGAGAAGGTGAACGCTCACGGCGACACGCGGCGGAGCGCCCGGCCGCGGTGGAGCGCCGCATTGACGAGGTGGCCGTCCATGGCGTTCGCATGGGCACCACCTTGGGCACGGCCGCGATGGCGACGCATACGGACGTCGACTACTCCACCGGGCCGCGTGGCTTCCGGGCGGCGCGCGCGGAGGGATATCGACGAGATCGAGCTCATCCTGGAGCGCCTCGACGGCCACGGCGACGCAATTGCCGAAATTACCCATCCCCAGTCTGTGTTGAACAGGGCTCTTTGACTAGATTGTACTAGGGATGTGTAAATGTCGGCAATATATGATGAACTTTTGAATTCTGCACTTGTTCCGTGACATTTCCCTTCGCATTTGCTTCTGTGAATTCGTCCTCTTTGAATGCATCTGGGAACTGTCTTTAGCCGAACGCTCGCAAACAACTGCCCATTGGCGCAAGGTCCACAAAGGATCCCAATTCGGCAATCCGTAAATACTGTTCGAAAGAAAACCCTTCGCACTCGGTGGAAACCCCTGTCGCTTGGTATTCCAACGGTGTGTGCGGCGGATCATCACTCCCAATGCGCCTCCTTGGTCAATAAAATAGCCCGTGGGGTGCTCTGCAAATCCACTCGCACACTCCTCCATCACTTCTCGTCTCTTCTTCTGCTGCTAGAAGAAAAAACCCCAACGCCATGGACAAGGGTAAACAGCCTCAGGGGAGCGGCTCGTCAAGGAAGCGTACGATTCGGAAGTGAGTTCTTTCTTGATCTGCTCCTTGTCCTCCTGCTTGATCTTGCGCTTCATGTTTTCCTCTGCCTCTTTCAGCCTCGATTTGCTTCCTGAAGAGGTCATCGGAACCGAAGATGTTCCTGAGTACATCTCCTCCGATTCTTCTCCCGAGGCGGAGGACGCCACGCCTGAGCAAAGGGTCATTCATCAACCGCGCGCCGCCGTGCCGGCACACGGAGCGTGACCTCAGGGATATGTCCGTCCGGCCCTGCCAAGCCGAACGCGAGCGACGTATGGCGCTAGAAGCGCTAGTAGGGGGTAAGCGCTTCTGCTCCTCTTCATGTTTGCATCTGGATTTCTTGCCCCTAACCTTGATTCTTTCGCTCCAGATGTCTCTGACAGGTACAGCAATCTGAAGGCGGCCTGGGATAGCTTGGTAGAGGCCGCCAATCGTGGTCATCCTCGTGCGTTCCAAGTTGCCGTCACGGTGGTCCTGGAACAACTGAAGAGGGAGCAGCAGCCGAAGAAGTAAAGAAAAGATTGAATCATACTTTCGCTTCTTCCGCCACGCCTTCTGCTTCCCTCCCTTTAGTGGACTTGACCATCAGGGCTGCTAGATGTAATCTTGTGAGAAACAGTTGTAATGTAGTATTGAGCTAAGGGCAATGCATCGGGCACTGGCCATTTCCTCTTGTTCATGGATTTTTTTTTTTTGTCTAAAGGCGGCCTCATCCTTGAGCGCCGGCTGTTTCTGTGTCAGATGTGTGTAATCATCGATCGATTTCAATGCTAGGATAATACTTCTTCAGATATCTTCCATTTATTGCGGCGGAAAACTCTTCTCCCGGCAAAGTTTTCAATATGTATGCATTACCGAGAACGCATCGACCACACGAAAAGGCCCCTCCCGGTTAGGGGACCATTTCTTGAATTCATCGTATTTAGTTCCAATCGGCGGTAGCGCTTTCCAAACTAGATCGCCTTCGCGAATTGCTTTACTTTTACTTTCTTGTTATAGTATTTGGCGACCCGCGGCTTGTTTTTCTCGATGTTCTCCAGGGCCCTGAGACGGATCATGTGCAAATCTTCCAACTCATCCATCATTAGGCCGCTGTAATCCTTGGAGCTCAACTCGTTTTGTAGCACAACTCTCCTTGACTCTGACTGCATCTCCCAGGGTAGGATTGCATGGTGCCCGTAAACCAATTCGTAAGGAGAGGTCTTTGTAGCTCCATGGGGGGCCATTCGGTAAGCCCACAGCGCTTCACTGAGTACCGAATGCCACCTTCTCGGCTTCTGATCGATCTTTTTCTGTATCAGCTTGATCATGATCTTGTTAGAAGCCTCTGCTTGACCATTAGCTTGGGCGTAATATGGTGAGGAGTTAAATAATTTGATTCCCATGCTTTCGGCAAAATCTCTGAATTCCAATGACACGAATTGTGCCCCTTGGTCAGTGGTAATCGTCTGAGGAATCCCAAATCGATAGATGATGTGCTCCTTGACGAACTCGATCATGTTTTTTTCGACGTCACCTTCTTGAGTGGGATCGCCTCGACCCATTTGGTGAAGTAATCTGTAGCCAAAAGCACGAACTTATGCCCCTTGCTAGATGGTGGATTGATTTGGCCAATCAAGTCTATACCCCGGCCCCCGAATGGCCATGGCTTGATGATGGGATTCAATGCGATGCGGGGACTCTTTGAATATTCCCGAACCTCCGGCAATCTTGACACCCCTTGTAATACTCAAAGCAATCCTCTAATATCGTCGGCCAAAAGCATCCGGCTTGCACGATAACCCATTTCATCCGATAGGCCGATTGGTGCGCTCCACATATCCCATCGTGCACCTCGCTCATCATGTTCTCGGCTTCTTCCGGGACCCGGGCATCGTAGCAATACCCCATCTAATGATTTATAGAACAAATTATCATCCGGAAGAACGAACTTGATTGCCTTGTACACGAGCTTCCTAGAGACCTTTCGGGATGGATCTCTTAAATAATCAACGATCTCTTTCCTCCAATCATCTTCTCGTAAGATCCGTCCCTAGTGCGCTCACCTCTGCAGCAAATGCTTCTTGACTCTCTTTGTAGCCAGAGGCGCTTTGAGCCAGCCTGTTTGCTTCCTCGTTGTGCTCTCTAGGAATGTGCTGTAGGGTTACCAGTGGAAAGCCCTTCAAGATTTCTCTGCATTCCTCGTAGTAACTTCTCAGCGCTTCGCTCCTGCACTCGTACTGGCCGTTTAATTGCTTGATGACCAACTCTGAATCTCCATAAATTTCAACCGAAACGGCCCCGGCTTCTCTCAAATATTGAAGCCCTCGAAGCAGTGCCTCGTACTCAGCCTGGTTATTTGTGACGGTGGGTTGTATAGGAATGGCGAATTCGAACATCTCACCTCTGGGAGAGATTAGTAGGATCCCTACTCCCCCACCTTTGCCACATGATGACCCGTCAAAGAATAAAGCCCACGGGGTAATTTCAAGCAGATCAATTGAAGGGTCACGGTGTTCAGTTATAAAATCGGCAATGACCTGACCTTTGATGGCTTTTGCCGATTCATACTTCAACTCGAATTCTGATAGAGCTAAAATCCATTTGCCAACCCGACCGTTCAAAATTGGCATAGATAACATATGTTTTATCACATCAAACTTCGAGTATACAGTGCATTCGGCATTCAACAAGTAGTGCTGAAACTTTGTACACGAGTAGTATACGCAAAGACACAATCTTTCTATAGCCGAATACCTGGTTTCGGGATCAAGTAGTTTTCGGCTAAGATAAGCTACTACCCGCTCCTTGCCTTCGAATTCTTGAATAAGGGCCGATCCAATAGTTTGGGTATCGGCCGCCACGTACAACTTGAAAGGCTTGTTTAGCTGCGGAGGAACCAGCACCGGCGGCTCCTTCATGTATTGCTTGATTTCCTCGAAAGCCTTTTGTTGTTCGTCGCCCCATGTGAACTTCTGATCCTTCTTTAGCTTTAGCAACGGAGAGAACGGCAACACCTTCTGTGATAAATTTGAGATGAACCTCCTTACAAAGTTCATCTTGCCGAGCAGTGATTGCAACTCCTTGAGGTTGGTTGGAGGAATGACTTCGTCGATGGCTTTCATGCTCTTCTTGCCAACCTCGATCCCTCCTTCGTGGACCAAGAACCCCAAGAACTCTCCAGCTGACACCCCAAATGCACACTTGTTTGGGTTCATCTTCAGACCATGCTTCCGGGTGCATTCCAGGGTTTTCTTCACATCTTCCAGATGGGAGTCATGGCTTAAGGACTTGATCACTACGTCGTCAATGTAGATTTCCACGGTCTTGCCGATCAACTCATGAAAAATGTAATTCATGGGCCCGATAGGTTGCACCGGCATTTTTCAACCCAAATGTCATGACGATCCATTCAAATAGGCCTATATGACCGGGACACCTAAAGGCCGTCTTCGAGATATCTTCTATTGCCATAAAGATGCGATTGTATCCCGCGTTGCCATCCATGAAGCTAATCACCTTGTGCCGGCGGCGGCGTCAATCAATAAATCGGCAATAGGCATCGGGTATCCATCCATGGGAGTAGCTCTGTTTAGGTCCCTGAAGTCTATGCAAACTCTCATTTTTCCATTTTTCTTATACACGGGGACGATGTTAGAAATCCACTCCGCATATACTAGGGCCGAACGAAGTTTGCGTCAAGTAATCTTTCGATTTCCTTCTTCACATCGGCCAATACTTCATCCTTGTAGATTTTCCTGGGCGGTTGCTTATATGGTTTGAAACCAGGCTTGATTGGCAACCGGTGCTCGACGATGGAACGATCCAATCCAGGCATCTCCGAATAATCCCAGGCGAAGCAATCTTTATATTCTTTGAGAAGCTCAATTAAGTTCCCCCTAAGTACGGTTGCAAATGCACGCGATGAACGTCGGCCTTGGTTTATCACCGTTTCCAATGTCAACTTCTTCCGGCTTATCGGCCGACATGAATCCTCGTCCTAACTTGCCATCGGTGCCATCCACGGGGTTCTCCATTAAAAATTCTTGTAAGAGCCATTGCTTGAATCGGGCTTGTTGGTCCCTTGGCGACGGGTTCAACGGGACCTTCTCCCCGGGTCCTTCCACGAGAAGCAATCGATGCCTTGGTACTCCCGGAAAGGCTGGTTCCATGTTAGCCACGCTCACGGAGTCATCGCCTGGACGATCTCGATCTCATCGTCCACCTTTGGATCAGTTGTTGATGCATGGTGGATGGGACGCGGCGGTTGGCGTGGATCCGGTCCCGCCCAAGCGAGCGGGGCGTAGGCTCCCTTCCCTTCGATGACGAAGAAGGTGGTGAGCAGCGTTTTGGACCCGATCATCAAGTCCACGTGAGCGCATCCTTTGGTGTCTGAGGGGTTCCCGGCGAAGTCGTTCAGGATGATGCTTGTTGGTGTCAGATCGCTCGGGGTCATGCCAAGCTTCCTGAAGGTGGTGTACGGCATCACGTTGACCGCCGCGCCACCGTCGACGAACATCTTGGTCAATGGCTTGCCATTGACGTATCCCCTCAGGTACAGTGGCCTCATGTGGCGATTCTTGGCCGGCTTGTCGAAGACGGCACGCTAGCGAGCACTAGTTGCGCCATCATCTCCTCGGCGTGCTCGTCGTCGAAGGAAACTTCCTCCTGCATGACACTGGTTAGCAGGAGCCATGAACTCGTTCGGTAGGAGGTATACCATGCATGTAGGGGCCGAACGCTTTGATCCTTACGGGGCGATCCTTGGGGCGCCACTACGCCTTGTCTGGATCCCGGCTTGTTTCAATTCGCGGTTCTTCAAGCGTTGGACCCGCCTCTTCTGGCTCTTGCGCGGCACGGGTGGGCACCATTGCCCCTTCTGCCAGACGTAGACATCTTCATCCTCCTCGTGGTCGGCCCACGAGATCGGCTCGGCGCTTCCGGGATGATCAATGATTTCAATTTTTTGCCGCCGATCCCCATTTGGGTGGATCCTTCCAAGTCTTTCATGGACGGATCGGCGATTGGCGATTTCTGCTGTATTCGGCATATGCGGTCGGCGCATTCGGGACGGTTCCTTAATGTGGGCGGTTTCGGGCCCTCATTCCGGCGGTGTACGAAAAAGGCGCACCCCCGGTGGGCGCGCTCCCTGCGCGCGCGTGCTGTTCCCGATTCCATCGCGCGCTTCCTCCTCGGCCTGCGTTGCTCCTCCTCGTGACGACGCTCTGGTAGCGTTCCTTCTCCATGCGGCGCTGCCATTTATTGAGGAGGATGCGCGACGTTACCTTGGGTTTGGGCTTGGACGATTCCCCGATCTCGATGTGGCTCTTGAGAACGCGGGGGGGGCGTCGCCACTGTACTTGCTCTATGGTCACTCGGCGCTTCGGGTCAGGCGATCCCTCTTGCTTGGACACGGCCGAGGTCGGGACCTTGACTTTCCCTTTCTCTTCGGGTGTTATCGCATTGATAGAAAAGCCGAGCATGTTCTGCGGGAAGGGGTGGCCATCCGGCTTCATCTTGTTGTCGAACTTGAGATGCCCTTCCTGGATAGCCTTACGGATCCTCATCACGAAGACCACCGCAATCGTTGATGGAGTGCGAGTCCCTGTCATGGAAGCCGCAGTAACGTTTCGCTTTGACTCCATCAGGCCGAAGCATAGAATGCCCCTCGGGCAGCTTGATTCGGCCTTCTTTCACCAAGAGCTCGAACAACTTGTCAGCCTTTGTGATGTCGAAGTCGTAAGTTCCTTTGGTCTGTCTGACCCAACGCTGATTCATTGTTAGAGGCTCTTTACCCCACATGATTTCTGCCGCAGCTATCTCCAATTCGTCGTCGGAATCCTCGAACAAATCAGCTTTGTCCAAGAATTGATTGTAGATATCGGCGACGTCGTGCTGCTTGCCAAACTTGGGGTCCTTCTTGAGGCCATAAGCACGATTGCTCATCGGGGATAACTTTTGTGACGTAGTGGGCCCCGGGTTCTCGAACTCCATCCCAAATAGCTTCTCACGCACGGGCGGCAACATCCCGGCGACGGCCATATCGGCCGGTGATCATCGGCAAGTTCAATGAGAAGCACATGCCCTTGACTTCTCTGAACCTTCTGAGGAACTCCAGCGGTGTTTCACTATGCCTTTGTTTTAGGGTGGCGAGATCGATCAACTTCTTCTCAGCACTGCCGCTGAAGTAATGAGCGTGGAACTTGCGCTCCAAATCTTTCCACCTGGCCACGGATTCGGGCGGCAAGGACGAGAACCCCGAAAAGCCTGGACCGTCGCCGCGGCGGGGAAGTAGCGAACCACGAACGTCTCTTCGGTGAACACTCCCCAGGCCGCATGAGATAACGAGCGATATGCTCGACCGTGCTTGTCTCGTCCGCCCGAGAGAACTTTGTGAATTACGTCGGCGGTTTCACTCTTGGTGGCGGGAGCACGTTATAGTACCACTCACGGGAACGGCGGCTGTAGGTGGGGCCTGCATCCTTGGCTTGAGGCCGGGCGGTTCCCCGCATCAGGTCGGCCATCTTGCGCGCTAGGCGTCTTCCTCTGAGCGCACGCGGCCCGCGCGCGTACCCCAGGTGCGGAAAGGCATCGAACGCTCCGTAATTCCCCACTTCATGATAGCCACCGCCGTATAAATTCCTCTGGAGCCGGTTGGTGGACGGAGCTATTCTTCGGCGGGGTCGAGTGGGGCCCCGGATGGGCCGAACGCTAGGTCTCCGTGCGTGGGGTGGTACGGGTTCGGGCTGTTGCACGGGGCGACTGTCTTTGCTTTGTGGTGGCGGCGAGATTGGTTGACTTCCGGAGCTTGCAACGACGGGCGGGCGGCTGCCCCCCGGCTCACTGTGGAGGAGGTTGGAACGTTTGGCTCCGGAGCTACGAGGAGGAGGCTGCCGCACGGCCCCCGTGGTGGCGGGCGAGAGCTTGATTCGCCCGGCTCACGGTGCTCTTTCCGGCGTACGCCTTTCGAACGCCCCCCCCCCGCGCCGGACCAAAGAGGGCCACCATCATCTGTTGGAGCGACCCAAGGAAAGCTTGATTGTGCTTGGTGAGCACGTCGTCCATTGACTCTTGGAAGATCCGCGCGCATTCTTCCTTTTCTTCTTGGGTCGTAGCGTCGGTTTCTCCCGGCAACGGCACTGCGGGTAGGCCATTCTTCAGATATGGTACACCGCTTCGATTCTTCTTGAATGACATGAGACACTTTTGTTGGAGCCGATTCACGGCGTCCACGAGTGGCGATCTTTGCTGCTGGAGAAAGGTCCTCAATGTTGACATCCGGAAGGTGCGTGATCTCGGGCATCTGAACCAATTCGGTACATTGGTCCCCGCGGGCGTGCCAAAAAGTGTGTTGACGCAAAATGTGCACTCAGCGCCAATCACACAGCAAGCCGAAAAGCTTAGCTTCGCACGCGCAGAGAGAGAGTGACGTGCCAGTCAATTTTCCTGAAAATTAACAAAAGGGAAAACAGTTAAATACCAAAGCTTGGAACTTACCGGGTGGTACCAGGCAGTTCCATATTTACGGCTAAGAAGCCAAGTAAGACGACATGTAGCTATGCAAAGCTACCTGTCAAAGAACCACGACCATTCGGGTAACCGTAAAGGGAAAAAGAACATTGCCGAACGGATGACGTAAGCATGACAATAATCGATCTTTGAATAAACATGGATGCATGAGCAAAGCTATGACCGATCTTCATGAAGATTAACATAAAATGAAGTAAAGCACGGGCATGATCATGTATTTAAAATAAGCATGCATAGATCCAAAGCATTAGTCTACCGCATGTCTAATTACTTCAAGATCCGTCGGGTACGATCACAAGCAAATCTATCCACCGCATGATACAATTTGCATGAAAGAACGCACCACTTTCCACAAATAGATCTATCCACCGCATGATACGACCTAAATATGGAAAGCCAGAAGCACACGTCTTTTAAAACATAAACAAAGCACGCGATCTACTCGTGAAGGCATAACCGAATGCGAGGTGAACAACCGATTCGGGGTCCATGAAGAAGGAACAAACATTACCACGTGAATAAATCTATCAAGTGAATTGGAAATCTAATCCACCGGATGACTAGCTCCAAAGCAACCCAAAAACCTGCATCTACCGCATGATACCCGGCTCTTTCAAGATTTATACTAACAGAGCAAGCTTGAACCCGCAACACGTAACAACCTAGATCGATTCGGTTTCGGCTATCGGTGAGCACAAGATCCACGTGTCAAAATCGCGAAAACTGCCCATGTACGGACCTTAAAAGGAAAAAGCCGATCCAAACCCATCTAGATTGGGCAAGAGTGTATTACATGAATTAAAACATAAAGTAAAACTCATGATAACACGGGGTAACTTAATGAATCTATTGGATCTTGCCAAAGTCCAATAGAGCCGATAACTAGCTTCGAGCTAGATCTTAGCCTACCGCATGGCTCATGATCTAACAAGAAACCCTCTTGAACCAAGCTTGAATCTACCGCGTGACACGAAGCATGGTAACAAGACTACTTGCATCAGATCTAAATCCACCGCATGATACTAGACATGATACAAGGTTGCCGGTACTCACGGAGGTCGACGGATCGATTGGTCCTCTCGAAGAACTCGACGACACGACAAGGACTCTAGGGTTTGGCGTAAGGCCGGTGTGTATTGAGGAATGAACGTGTTTGTTACATACATCCAGGGATCGTATTTATACCCTGCTGATTACAACTGCGAATGGATTCATTGCCTAACTAAACTTGATCGCCTATCCATCCATTCGCTTCCCCTGATCGAGCCACGTCACCGTCCAATCCCGCAAAATCAGCTCTACTGTTCCTTTGCCGAATTGGAGCAGATAGCCGACCGCGGATCCTTCTGCCGAAAATCTCTGAAGATATCTTCCCTTCCACCAGACGGACTCTTTTCCGAATCAGACCCACATGTCATACTCCTTGCCAAATTTTGGTGTTAACACCCGTCGAGATCAAGAGGACCGCCCGCATTCGTTGTGGAGGGCGTGTCCCGACCGGAGCTATCGCATCTCGCAACCCCGTCGAAGGAGAGAAAGTCCCTACGCCCGTTCGAAGGTCGGCGCGCATCCAAGGCATGAAGCGGAAAGACTACAAGGAGGTGTCGCCCGAGCCTAAGGATTATGGGGGTAGCGACTACTCCGATGATCGTAGCCCGAGTTCGTGGGCGGCCACCGGAAGAGATGATAACGACCTTTACATTTGGGATGAGGTGCCCAAAGAGAAGACTCCCGAAGGACCCAATGGCGCCGGCGACGACAGCGGCGACGACAATGGTGGTGGCGACGACGGCGGTGACGACGGTGGCGACGACGGTGGAGACGATGGCAATGACGACCCGTTCGGATTGCATCCGATGTGTTGTGCGGCTTTCCGTCACTCCATATCGGATCTCTACGCGTTGGTCGACGAATGTCTCCAAGCCATGAAGGCGATGAAGCAGCGTTTGGAGGATTTGGAGCGCGTAGTTGAAGACGACTACAAGTTCCTTAACCGCAACGTGCGCAAACTCTTTGGCATGGTCGGGAACATGAGAGGCAAGTGGTGCAATACTTGCGGAAAGTACCACTAGGTCTAGTTTTCCCCTTAGGAATTTTGTAAGATACGACGAGGATGTCGTATGTTTTTAGCGTGGGGGAGAGCTAGCTAGCTAGCCTTAGCTTTTGAGTTTCAAGATTAGGTTCGGTTTAGTCTTCGAGAGAGTGTTAGAGTTTAAAGAGTCTTAGTTTTCGAGTGTGTTTTAAATTTTTGCAAGCTTGAAGTGTCTTAAATTAGTGTTGAGTGCAAGAAAATCAAATAAAAAGAGTCTTTATATATTTTTTGTGTCTTGTGTGATGCTTATCTTTATTCACTTGTTTGTTTATCTTTGATTCTTGATATATGAACATAAGTGTGTGGTTTGAAAAACGTTTACCGTGGTGGTTAATGGAATTGCTACTACTTAAAGTACCCATACCTCACTTCGTGAGCTTGGGTACGCACGGATTGTGCCTTATGGAAGTAAAGACATCGGCAACTTTAGGTCGAATATTCGAAGGAGCGCGGGTATAAAGACATGCAGCAAGCCATAGACCGATTAGGGAGATGCAAGCGGAGGATCCAAATTTCTACGCAAGGTAAAATTGGATGACGAACGAGTGGAAAGTATTTTTGGGTTGATAGTGCAGCAAGGCGAGGCTTACATTGATACGTACCATGGTTGTGTGTCTTTTGATGCTACATGACCAATATGTATGATATGCCATTTTACTCCGTTCATTGGAATAAACAAGCACGGGCAATCAATTCGGTTAAAGGGTGCGCGTTTGCGAGGGATGAGAAAAAACCTAGCTATGTGTGGCTATTTCAAGCATTCTTGGATGCTATGAGGGGAAAGACTCCCATGAACATTATAACGGGTCCGGGATGCGGCTATGAGATATGCCATTGCGCTTGTGTTCCCCTAACTCTACACCTTGTTGCCGCTTCCACATTATGGACAAATTTTCGAGGACTATGGAGTGGGGTGCTTGATCAAGATGAAGAGTTGGAAGATGATTTCAAAGAATGCATGAACCACACGGTTACTCACGGCGGGGTGAGGCAAAATGGGCTGCTATCTTTGGACAAGTACGGTTGCGGGGCAATGAACATTTTCATCAGCAGCATGCCCTCGGAAAGCACTTTTGCCCCGGCGTTCTTCATGCATTCGTTTTCCCATTCCTACAATCCAACTCGGCGCGGTGAGGGCTTCAATGCGATGTTGAAGACATGTGTGAACCCAAATATGTCAATATTACATTTTGTCGAGCAATACCGGAGAAGATCCAGGCAAAAATCCATGTTGCGAGGACGGGGGAGGAATTTAAGCCGGATGATAAAGACGGGGAGGAGATGGTCGAGAATTCCTATAGAGCGTCATCTTTGCTACTATACACGAAGAAGCTCTTCTCGGATTTTCGAAAGAGGTTTGAAAACATGCGAGATATGACATGGAAACAAAGAGGAAAGCGAGATCCACTACGGGTTGGTGCCCAGCAATACGCGTGTGTATGGCTATGGCGGGGAGAGAATACATTGTGACGGCGATTGTTGATGAGCAAAGTTACTCTTCGTGAATCTTTTGCGCAAGTTTGATAGGGGATGGTATTCTTTGTTTTGCCACATTACGAAAGGTGTTTGTCACCTTAGGGAATTAAAAACCATTCCGGATAACTACATACTTGAGAGGTGGGCTCGGGATCCGCCCTTGCCCCCGGCACGGAGGGTGGAGATCTTTGCTAATGTGTTTGTTCAGAAGTGGGACACTTAGTAGCCCATGGCATATCTTTGGTGGGCGAAGGACTTTGTGGTTCTAGGCAAATCATCTGGAAGCTTTGCGAGTTTGGCGACGGATGGTTGTATGTCTAATGAAGCATATAAGGCTATGCGGGACTATATAAAAATCATGCGGGCAAATTTCGCTAAATGAGCTGAAGAAGAAAAAGAAAGTCTCGTAAGCACATTTGAAGGCGGGGAAGTGCCGGCCTCTATGTTGTCTACCTCTACACCGTTTTGTTGATGCACATGTTGGCGGGTCGGGATCGGTGCTTTGTTGCCCCTAACGCGGGGAGGGAGGTTGTGTTGATCATACTAATTGCTTATATGTGTGTAAAAAATAAAATGCGAGTTTTCGTATGGTCTTGATGTTGCGATAGATTTCTTAGAAAAAAATTGATTTATGATGTGGTCCTCTTGATATGGAGAGGAGCTTGCCGATACGAGGGTGGATAACCCCCCAAGATCAAAGTCGAAAGGTCGCGAAAGAAAGAGGTGAAGAAAGGGATGAATCCGTGATCTACTAAGAGGAAGAACGAGGTGCGGCGGGTGCAAGTCTACGAACTTATAATATTGCACGTTGCCCTAAGAAAGCGAGAGGAGGGGGGCCTTGACTTGAACCTAGTTCACCCCGCCCTAGTAGACGATTTTCCGATTGAATGTGTAAGAAAAGTAGTTGTGGTCGGAAATTGGTTGTACATTATGTTAAAGTTGCTCTATCGAGAGCGGATATGGTTCGCCGCTTTAGTAAGTTAAGTTGGTCAGGGTACAAACACAAAAAAGAATAGAGTGCGGCTTATCTTTCGCACAAGTTTATTTGCTTTTATACGCATGGAAAAAATGATGAACTCATGAATGCTTTATGGTACCCTACATTTGCACGGACACATGCTTATAGTGCCTACATTGCACACACACATGCTTATGATTGGCCGCTTTAGTAAGTTAAGTTGGATGGGATTGCATACATACCTCACTTATGCAGGCGGGATTTATGACGCCACTTTGTCTCATTTTCTTCATGTGTAATCCACTTGTGTGTGAGGAGTTTTTCGGATGTTGGGCATGTCTTTGTGGCTGAAAGTACAAGCTGCCGTCCATCCCAATGTTCAGCGTGCATCGGCATGTGGAAGCCGCAATCATGTTTGCCAAAAAACAACAAAAAATGACATATCGCTATGCTTTGTTCTATAAAGCCGGGCTTTGTCTTCCTATATGCTTTGATCATAAACAACAATTTAGAAAAGAATGGAGTGTACTTGTTGTTGTTGTGGGGAATGCCAATAGATATAGCTTCATAATTTTGATATCACTTTTGAATGCAGGTCGTATTCGCTCCCAAAGCTTCTTGATTACTTCCATCGGTTTGTCGCGGCAAGTCCTTGGTTGGTGTCTTCAAGAGTTCTCATAGAGTCGAGCACTTCAAAAGCGGGCGTTGCGTATGTTGAGCACCAAAAGAAAGTAGTGCCCAACATCACTAAGCTCACTACCTTCTTGACTTGAAGCACGGGGGAACATGACACGCGTTTTTTTGTGATACGCATTTTTTTGAATTAAAAATAAAAAAACGCCTGCGTATGTACACATGTGCTGAAAAAATTGTATTGTGGTCATCTTGAGAAAAAAGCAAAAAATCTCCCGAAATAATCCAAAAGTCTTACAAAAGACAATAATACTCCTAGCATGACTAATCTTGTAATTTCGAAACAAGTATCCGGACATGACTAGAAAAATTGCTAAAAAAATACTCGATAGCCTTTTGATTAAACCTTCATGATTTTGCTTCTAGGAAATTTTATTTAAATCGGGAGGCAAGTTTGCTAAAATTGTCTACCGATTGTATGTTTTGGGGAGTGGCAAAATTCCTACCTAGCGAAAACACCATTATACCATTTTCAGTTAATTATAGAAAAAAAAAGACCACATACCATTTGCACCGTGGTCAAATGGTTACGTGCCTTTTGTTAAATAAACGTTTGATTTATTCGCCTTCTCTGGGTGTCTTTCAATAGGTAACCACTGTACATATAAGGTGGAAAATTATGTTGTACGGGTGTGTGCAAAATACGTTGCACGAGTTATATGGTTCTAAAAAAACACCTTATAAAAAAATAGATGCATGTAAACAAGGAGTGCTCACGGAATGCGTAGAGGCATGACCCTTTTCTGACACCCACGACCTTAGGGTTGATTGCATATATACCAACCTCTCTGCCCCGGTTGTGTTGATTAGATCTCCGCCAGGCTTCAGCGATTACGCAAGCTCATTCGAGTAAATGTGTGTGGGCCGAAATTGATGATTATGATCCTATGATTGAAAAACAAGGAAGAGATCGAGAGAAAAAGTTAGTATACATAAAATTGGAGCATTTGAAGTATGGTCGATGTGGGGAGAGGGGAAAAGAAAAGAGCACATACTCCTCGCTCTTTAGGTCCCCTTGATGCACGTAGGGTGTGCATGTGTTTGCGGAGAATTGAGTCGTAGAGCTGGCGTACTTCCTTGCTGCGGTGAAATTGCCTTTTGTTTGCATTATCATCATACGGTGACTTCAACGCGGCAGCCTTCCTCTTAGCCTCCTTGTGGGTCTTTGGTTTGAACGGCGGTGTCATGGTAGATTTCTTGATAATGGTTCCTTTCCTTTTGCGCGCTATTTCTTCTAGTTGCGTCTACGAGGTGTTGCCCTTTGTCATTTTAGTATTTGCACCTTGTTATTCGCTACTTCTTAGGGCCGGACCCGTGTGGCGTGAGTTGAGCTCACTTGCCCGGAAAGCACGGCCAATGTTGAGCTTTCTTCATCTTGGTGTTGGATAGCGTTCTCTTCTATTTCCGGAAATCATCTTGTTGGTTCATCCGGACACCACCATGAACTTGGCTCGTTGAGCCAAAAAGCATTTGGGGGAGGAGGGGTTTTTGGGTGAGAGTTTGAAAATCTTGCGGTAGGGGTTTTATGGGAAGTACATCTACGGGTGGCATTGGTTTTGAGGGCTCTCCTTCCAGAATTCAGGGTGGGGTGGATCTTGTTCATCAATAAACTTCATTAAGTTGATTTCGGGTGGTGTGAAGTCTAGGTGATTGCTCCTTGCAATCGGAACTCTGCGTTTCTCTTTTGCATGCATCAACGGTCGCGTGCTCCTCTTGTGTCTGCCGGTCACTAGCCCCGATTTCTTTGCTAAGGGGGGGGTCATTGGCGTGAGCTTATTGAAGTTTCGAGAGGCGGCTTTTAACCTCGACCTTTTGTCCTTATCTAGGGGTGGTGGGATTGACTCTAAAGGACGAGGCTCAATCACTTCATTGAGCATCCTTAACCTCTTAATCGGTGGCATGTGGTGCGCTTCGTCGTCGTCCTTTGAATCTCCATCTGTTGTGTGCATCTACTTTGACCTCGGGGACGACCATCATCCTTGCCCTCGATGTGGGGTGCCTTGCCTCCCTAATAGTGTCAACATTCATCGGCTTGCAATGGCGCTTTGGGTTTGGATTGTTGGTTTTGTGCATCGCTATAACTTCTCTTTTTTGTTTCTCTTCTTCTACCTCGTTTTCCTCTTCTTCTCCATCTTCTCCATACGTGTAGTCTTCTTCTCCTTCATAATCTTCGTCTCTTCGTTATCTTATATCTTCCCATTCATCATCTTCTTCATCCAATTCTTTTCATGTTCGAGAGTCCTTCCTCGTCTTCGGCTCTTCGATGCGGGTCGGCCTTTGCCTCTTTGATCTCCTTAAACTAGGACCATTTGTATCTTGTGCATGCATACGTCGCTTCCCAACTTCTTTGACAAATGACCCCGACTAATAATGTCATTAAGCATCAATTTCCCTACGCGCATCGAAATGTTCCTTGTAACTTTTGCCGCAGAGGTAAGCAGAAAAAACCATCGGCACTCGTTGGCGTAGGGGGGGGAGTAATCTTTGCGGTGGAAAAAACTCGACCAAGTTCACGGGGTGGTATTCCCTACTGGTACTTTTGAAGTCACGAATTGCAAAAATGTCTTGACGCTGAACTAGTGACTCTGGTCATTGTATGTGGTGCTGCTTGGTGAAAAGGTTAAAGAAGAAAAGATGACATCATAATCGGGGTATGTGGTGTTTGTTGGCTCGAAAAAAAACGTAGGAATAGATAGCGTGTCCGTTAACTTTCCATACCTTAAGTTTCCCAAATGATCCATCATTGTTAGTATCTGCTTGATAAGCTCATCCAAAAAGTTTCCTTGGCCATCCTTGCTACTGCGGGGGTTGTATACGGTATACTCAAAGTGGGAGCGTCCGGTGCATCGGCATATAGGATGCGGCGGGGGTTTGCAAAGAATGACCAAATGAGAATAAGTGGGGGGTGTGGGGGGAGTTTGGGTCTTGATACGCATTTGTTTCAAAAAACTAACTAAAATTGGATACTAAAATGATCCCTACTTGAGCAATCGCTAATGATAACTTGGTGTCTGAAAGATATAAAGTTGCTCTCTTACTAGCATGGTTTAATGAAGTATACTAAAAAAGGCCCAAAAAGGGGATTTGGTTTTTGCCTTTTTGATCCACATGGATCACTCCCCCTCCCTAGTTTCTTCTCTACATTAGTCAAAAACATTAGGTACCTTATCATATACTATATGTATACTATGCCACCTATATATATAGGATATAGGAAAAAAGATCCTAGATGCCTTTGCCTTGAAAAAAAGATCCATGCCTCATATATAAGATAGCAAAAAATAAAATACATGAATAAAAAAAAGGCAACAATAGTAACGGATCCATTCGAATCGGGCCAAAATGCGGCGGGGTCTTTCTTTGGATGTGTTTAAAAAACGAATTTATAAAAGAATAAGGGTGTGTTTTGTAAGTTGGATATCCAAAATATTAAAAGATAAGGGCTAAAGAGTATAATTGGATTACAAACGAGTGCTAAGGTCGGTTTGTCCAACCAAAAAAAAACATTTGCATTTTTAATTTTGATACGCTATGGCTTATATGAATGACTAACTTATACTGCTGAAATTAAAATGCAGTTTTATGTAGATTTGCGAGAAGAGAAAAAATGTATGCCAAAAACAAGAGATGCTTACCACGAGGACGAGGATGCATCCCACTGACGGATGCTTTCTTGTTAATCTTTGAAGCGGCATCCTTCGGGTGGCGTACGACGAATTATGACCGGTTGAGATGCTTCACACGTGACAAATCAGCTAGTCTACGGGTAGCATCTCGGGCTTATTCCCAAACTTGTTGGAGGGCATAAGAATGTTGATATGACAACCATCGAAAATGATCTCGGGAAATCTTCATTTGCTTCCTTGTTTTTTCGACCCTTTCACATATGGCTTCTATCCTTGGAGGCTCCCAAACACAATGTCGTACTTGTCATGGATGAACTTGATTGTTGCTTGAAGTTCATGCTTTACTTCCTCCCAACGTCGGTCGACCCAATGTATGTGAGGGTGATTGTTCGGTGCTTGCGATCCTTTGCCCCTCCCGGGTAGCACCGGCTCCATGGTATCGAGCGGTGCAGAAGCAATCCTTGATCAGCCATTTTGCAAGGTACAAGGGGGATGGTGTGGCATGCAATACGGAGAAGCCCCCAAAAATTAACGACCTCTACCATTGCCCATTTGCTCCGGCGGCATGTGCTCGTAGAGCTTGACAAGCGATTTTAGGGAAGGTGATGCCGAGTCCCTCGAGACCCTACACACAAAAATTACAGCGATAAAAAAAAATGAGTGCCAATCAAAAAAAATAATGTGCTTTCCGGTGATGCACGCGTTTTTTGTGAGTGGAAACTTACCGCATTTGTCCTTGGCGGGCGTCCTGGAGCGTTTTCCTTTCTTCTATTCATTTTGTGGTACTTCTTTTTCAACTTCGGAAAAAAAACAACACCCCCCACCAAATGAAAAAACACATTTTATGTGTCACGCGCAAAAACACAAAAAAAGGGATTAGATTCAAAAAATTGATAACACGTGAGGACCTAAAAAAAGTAAAAAACCTAGAAGAATTCCTAAGCCTAGTGATTAAGCGAACCATGTAGTGCCACCACACCGGGGTTACGGCGCACAAGCGATACGGGGGAAAATCGAACTGCGCCAATCCACTACGGTGGATTTTTGTCGGCTTTGCTTACATGGTTTGACATAATCAATAGGCCAAGGAACATCCCGAATATGGGCTCTATTCGGCTTAAAAACCAAAAAAATAACATCAATGCAAAAAAATAAAAATCATTAAAGGTGGATGTGCTCATACTAGGCAGCAAAAAAAACTGAGGGATACATATGTACAACACCCGAGTGGCCACAATTGTAGCATCGACGATCACCAATGTTGCGAGGTGCATTAGGCTTTGGAGGCTGTGGCAGACGCTGCCCAGACTAGAAAGTTCCACTGTGGGTTTGCTTACGAGGTGGCCTCATCGTCCGGCGTCCGTTGAAGATTGGCGAGACGGGCACAGCGCTTCCTTCTTCACAAAGCGAAACTTTTGCTCATTCCGGCACTGAGGTGAAGCAGGACATCCTCTTGTTGTCCACTGTGGAGCTTTCGTCATAGCATCTTCTTGGGAGATAGCCTTGTTTACTAGCTCATGGAAGTTTGCGGCTGAGGCGGTTTAGACGCTCATACAACTTGCCATCCAAACCCATCACGAAACCTCTCCATCTTCTTGGCATCGGTATCAACGTGATGCCCACCATATTGGCACAAGCTATTAAACTTCGAGCATAGCGATACACGAGTATCGGATCACGGCGGAGGAATATGACTCCTCATCTTCCTATCCCTCGGTCCCTTGGGAATGTGGTGGCTCTTGGCTTCTGCTTGAACTCATCCCAAGTCACGGCGTGCCCTCGGCCCCGCATTGACTTAGTGGTCCTACATCAAAACTTCTCCTCGCGGTTGCGGCGGGCTGCCCGAAGTTAGCTTTGTTCTCCTCGGAAGCAAGGCAGCACAAAGGCGAGAATTTTGCCTCGATGGCCTTGATCCAAGCCTCGGCTTCAGGGGTCTTGCAGCTTTAGCGAAGGTCGGCGGCTTCATAAGCGATGAAGCGGAGGCATGCGTGGTAACCTGGTTAGGCCCCTCGTGGTTGGCCCACAGGTATTGGCGGCCCTCGGTTCATCTGTGGGCGATGCAACAACGTATGCAGATGCAGCACGGTACTTCGGTTGGGTGGCCATGAAGGCCTCCGACGGCGTCATGGGCAGGGGTGGCGGTAAATCACCGCTACCACTTGCTCACGAAACCGTTGGGAGAGGGCTGCGCGTGGTTCCTACCATGCGAAAGTGAGCTTTAACGGTGGGGCCAGCAAAAGCTTACTCCAAATGATGACAAGCGAAGTCATGCACGAACACATCTCATTAGCATCAAGCGGTAGGAAGCGACTAACATTCAAACAATTATGCATAGCCAACAAGATTCTTAGAATTGTGTTCATATCGCGGTTAGGAATCGATCACCCGAATGTGCGACTCACATTCACCCTCGGACAATTCCTGTCACTTCGGGTACCAACAAGGGTGGTATACGACGAGCGCTTAACTGCTGACAACAAGTGATGCCCCTTGAAAAGCTTTGGTTTACCAACGTTTTTAGGGGAAAACAAAATTGACAGGCGTGGTCATTTGCAACGGTTTACATGTACCCACTACTTCGACTACGATGATGGACGGACCCTCTACTACACCTACGACGACAAATCAAGAACGAGGAGAAGGCCGATGTTGAGGGGGGAGGTAGCATCGAGGCGAGAACCTCCCCGGCGAGTACAAGTGGATCACCCGACTTCGAGGATCATCGGCGATGTGAATGAACGCACTACACGGTCAAGGGTTCGAAACAACTCCCATTTCGCTCATGCTTGCATTTGTTGCTAATTTTGAGCTCAAAGACATTGGACACGCACTATCCGATCATAATTGAGTTCATTCGATGCATGAGGAGTTGGAGAACTTAGAGAGGAATCGAGGTTTGGGAGTTGGTTGACCCTCCCCGGGGGTGCAAGACGATTGGTACAAAGTGGGTGTGGAAAAACAAAGAGGGAGAGAAAGGTGAAGTTGTGAGGAACAAGTCGAGGCTTGTTTCTCGGGGGTTCGATCGGAGTGGAGGGGATCGACTACGAGGAGACCTTTGCTCCCGTAGCCCGTTTGGAGGCAATAAGGATCCTCCTAGCCTTTTCCGTGGCTAAAGGGTTCAAGTTGCACCAAATGGATGTGAAGAGTGCTTTTCCGAATGGTGTGTTGGAGGAAGAAGTGTATGTGAGGCAACCTCCGGGGTTTGAGAGTGAGAAGTACCCCCCACAGGGTGTACAAGTTGAGGAAGGCAATCGTATGGGTTGAAGCGGGCGCCTAGAGCTTGGTATGGTAGGTTGAGGGGGGTTCTTGTTTGAGGAGAGGTTTTGAGATGGGGAAGGTCGATCGGACCTTGTTTTTTCCGAGGCGAGCGAGAGATATCCCGATTGTGCGGGTGTACGTGGATGATATTGTCTTTGGTGGCTCGTCTAACTCTCTTGTTGCAAGGTTTGCGGATGATATGAGCGAGGGAATTTGAGATGAGCATGATGGGCGAGTTGCGGTTCTTCCTCGGGCTACAAATCAAACAATCAAAGGAAGGAACATTTGTGCACCGGTGCTAAGTACACCAAGGACATTGTGAGGAAGTTCAAGATGGAGGATTCCAAGGCTATGACGACGCCGATGAGTACGGCTACGGCTCTTGATGCGGACGAGGAAGGTGAACACGTGGACTAGAAGGAGTACCGGAGCATGATCGGGCCACTCCTCTACTTGACGGCGACGAGGGCCGGACATACAATTCTCGTTGTGTCCGTGCGCTCGTTTTCAAGCGTCTCCGAGGACTTTGCATCGGCAAGCGGTGAAGCAAATTTTCGGTACTTGCGTCACACCCTCGACTTCGGCCTTTGGTACTCCTCGTCCTCTTCTTTGGCTCTTCATGGTTTTTCGAACGCGGATTTTGCCGGGTGTCGGTTGGATAGGAAGTCCACTTACGGGACTTGCCGAGTTTTTGGGTTCTTCTTTGGTATCTTAGTCTTCCCGCAAACAATCGAGTGTTGCTCAATCCACTACACGAGGCCGAGTACGTTGCCGCTCGCTAGTTGTTGCTCTCGGCTCCTTTGGATTTCATACACCATGAGTGACTTTTGGTGAGGGTATACCCATGTCCCACTTCAATGTGATAGCACCCGGTGCCATAAGCGTTGCAAAGAACCTAGTGCTCCATTCCAAAACCAAGCACATAGAAGTGAGGTATCATTTTACGAGAGACAACGTAGAGAAAGGGAAGATAGCCTTGATTCATGTACCCACACATGACCAACTAGCGGATATTTTCACCAAACCCCTAGATCAAGCAACTTTCACTCATTTGCGGGGGAACATGGTGTGTGTTTTGATTTCTTGAGTTGGGTGTGTGGGAGCTCCTTTGTAACATATGTATAGTTTCCTTTATGCATTTCTTGCATTTGGCATTGCATATGTATCTTAGAGTGCATGCATTTTGTATCATATGCATTGGATAGGAAAAGCTTCTCCTATATACATTGTTCACCATGGGTTGCTATATATGTTTTTGTGAGCTTGTTTGGTATGCTATGGTTAGTTTGGCTTAGCTCTTGATGATCTTGATGAATGATCCATGGTTGATGGCTATATTTTTGAAAAATGTCACATATATGCTCTCTCATGTGTAAACGCCTTTATATGATCTTGACATGTTTTAGTGGTTTTTTCTATGCTTAATTTGTGGTTGGATAGCTTGTTTATTGATCATATGGGGCCAAAGGCTCATTTGCCATCATGAATGTTTAGCTCTCTTGCTTTATCTTATGGAGGGGCATAAGTTCCTTTTTTGTTGCAAAGACATTTCATGTACCATTTATAAATCTGAAAATGAAATGAAAAATGCTTGGAAAATATGTTCCCATGTCATTTGTGCTGAAATTAATTTGCTTTGGGTGCTAAAGCGTTGCATGATGCCTACTAATGAGAAGTCTCATACATAGAAGTAGGCACATGGCTCGTTGACTTTGACATGACATGAGGTGCTTGTGGGTGTTTGTGATGGTCTTATGATTAGAATGGGTCGTCCTAGCATGAAGTTTGTGTGGCTTTGCCATTTTGACATGTTTTGCTCATGTTTAGGTTTTTGCTTGTGAGAGAGTAACTTTTCGCAAAATTACTCAAATCCTTTTTAGCCTTGTCCAATTGTTGTGAAACTTGGTGATCATGTAGTTAAGGTTATTACGAACTCCGTAGAGTATCTAACTTGCTCATTTGGACTTGTGTAGCTCCTTGTGATGAATTTTGTATATTTGAGAAGCTATATGTTGAAAGTTTTCGCATTTTGCCTTGATTCATGCATTGTCAACAAGGGGGGAGAAATTTATGCATGCTTTGGGCACACGGGAGTGTTTGGAAGGTGTTCCATTTGGTTCGGGCAAATTTTTGAGCGGTTTGGTGCGGGGGGCTGGTCACATGGGGCGGTCTAACCGCCCCCGAGGCGGTGGTAATGGGGTGCGGGCGGTCTAACCGCCCCTATGACGGGTGGTCTAACGGCCGGGAAGAGTGAGCGGAGTTTTTTGCTCTTTGTTGCATTCCCATCTTGCTGCATTTGCCGCATTTGTTCGGGGGGAGTGTGCTTTTGGCTCGGGGGAGCATGCATATGTGCGGGGGGAGCTCTTTGTGGTGTTCGAGCTTCGCTTTGGTGGTTTGTGCTCTTTGTTTTGAGCTTTGCTTTGTCTCGAATGAGTCGAGCCGTTGCCCTTGCCTAAGGGGTCCAAGACTTGTCTTCTTCAAGTGATCTTGCTCTTTGCTTTCGTTTGGCTTTCGATCGCTTGTTGGAGTATCTTTTTATTTGTTTCGTTTCTTTTTCCTTTTCTCTTGTGTTACTTCAGTGTGGGTGTTGTCAATGCACTCGCTCAAGGGGGAGATTGAGGACCATGTGTGGTTCGAGGACCGGTGGATGGTTGCTTCCTTGTGTGATGAGTGATTGACAACGTTGTGTGGACCGATTCTTGGCTAAGCATTGCAGGTGCGGGTTGCGGCTTGACTCGTGTTGGTACGGGTGAAGAACAAGCGCGAAAGGTCATTGCTGGTGAGGCCTCCGGGTGTGGAGAAGACAAGTAGGCTTCGTTCGAGGGACCGGTGGCCGGTGGGGTCAAGTGCCGGCCGCATGGTGGCATGAACAACAAGATGAAGTCGTGGACGGTTTCTTGGTAGAGCCTCAAAACCAAGGGCGAGCCGGGACTACGTGGGAGTCGAGTCATGAGTGGAGATTGGCGGAGGCTACACCGAGTTCGCGGGGTTTGCGGTGGTTCACCGAAGAAAATCACTAGGTTATTCGGTTGAGCCACAAAAGCGAGGCCGAAGACTCGACGAGGGGGGTGCGGCCACGGGCGGTTCAACCGCCCGGGAGGGCGGTCGGACCGCCCGGGGCCGGTCGATCTCCGGGCCGGTCCTAGCCGCCGGTGGGGGCGGTCCGACCGCCCTTGCCGCCGGCGCGCGAGATGCTTCGAAGTGGAGGACACGCGTCGGGATCGCAAGGCTTGCGTCGAGGCTAAGCGAGGTTGCGGTCGCGGGCATCCGTCCGATGGTGAAGACATGAAGATTTCAAAATCCGCCCTCGAGGGGCATGTATCCCTAGTTATTAGTGAAGGGTAGTTTAGTCTTTTGGGTGCCTCCATATATACTCATTGAATGGGTGGATGGCGACCAACTCTTGGAACCCTAGCTCATTTGTTTTTCCATTTTCGTTCTCCTTTTTCCCTAGTTTTCCCTAGGACTAGCTTGAGAGCTTCATGTGAGATCTAGAGAGAGGGATGGATGTTTGGGTGGCAAGCTAGACCTTGTACGAACCTTTCATGGTATGTATAGATGTTTCGGCGTTGTTCCTCATGGTGGTTACCCGTCTCTTTTGTGATGATTTTCGGAGCTCTTTGTTGGCGGTGTTTTGAGAACGATTTCTTGGGGTTTTTAGTGGGTGTCACGTATGAGGTTCTTGTGCCTCTTTGGGCTGGTGACTTTGCCCCCAAATCCTCTTTGAATCGGACTCGATTTGGTGGTTTTACGAGTTGGGCGAGTTCTTGGCCCTAGAGAGGCGATTTCTTCGATTCCTCTTGATTGTGAGTGTTTCGGGTCGATTCCTTTGGGTAGAGGTTGCTCTGGGGGGACCTCATTATTCCGTTTTTTTGTTTTCGTTGGGGGGAGTGGTGAGGGGGGTGGGGGGGGGGGGTTGGGGGGGGTTTTGGGTGGGGGGGGCGGTGGTGCCGCGCTCGGGGGGGGGGGTGGGCCGGTCTTGTTGTGTTGTTGTTTGGTGGTTGGTTTTTTTTGTTTTTGTTTTTTGTTGTTTTTTTTTGTTTGATTGGTTGGGGGTGTGGTTGGGGGTTGTTGTGTTCTTTTTGTGTTTTTTTTTGGGTGGTTTTGTTGGGTGGTGTTGGTTGGTTAGGGGGTTGGATCGCCCCGGGTAGACTGGCCCGCGCCCCTGGCGGGGGTGGGGTTGTGGTTTGTTTTGATTTCCGGTAGTTTGCATGGCCTTGGCTGTGTTTTTGTAGGTGTTGGTGGGGTGGGTTTGTGTTTGGGTGGTGTTTGTTGATTTTTGTGTGGGGGGGGTTGTCTCGCTCTACCCCTTATCCCCGCTTCGGTCGGTGTTGGTGTTGTGTGTGGTTTGTGTGTGTGTGTGGTGTGGTTGTGGTGTGGGTGTGTTGTTGTTTTTGTGGTTTTGGTCGGGGGGCTAGTTGGTGGGGGGAGGGGGGGGGGGTGGGGTGGGGTGGTGGTGTGTTTGTTGTTGGTTTTTTTTGTTTTAGTCTTTTTTGCCCTCTCGAGGGGGGGGGGGGGGGGGGGGGGGGGGGGGGGGGCCTCTACATTTGGGATGAGGTGCCCAAGGAGAAGACTCCCGAAGGCCCCAACGGCGGCGGCGACGACGGCGGCGACGACAATGGTGGTGGTGACGACGGCGATGACGACGGTGGCGACGACGGTGGAGACGATGGAAATAAAGACCCATTCGGATTGCATCCGATGTGTTGTGCGGCTTTCCGTCACTCCATATCGGATCTCTACGCGTTGGTCGACGAATGTCTCCAAGCCATGAAGGCGATGAAGCAGCGTTTGGAGGATTTGGAGCGCGTAGTTGAAGACGACTACAAGTTCCTTAACCGCAACGTGCGCAAACTCTTTGGCATGGTCGGGAACATGAGAGGCAAGTGGTGCAATACTTGCGGAAAGTACCACTAGGTCTAGTTTTCCCCTTAGGAATTTTGTAAGATACGACGAGGACGTCGTATGTTTTTAGCGTGGGGGAGAGCTAGCTAGCTAGCCTTAGCTTTTGAGTTTCAAAGATTAGGTTCGGTTTAGTCTTCGAGGAGAGTGTTAGAGTTTAAAGAGTCTTAGTTTTCGAGTGTGTTTTAAATTTTTGCAAGCTTGAAGTGTCTTAAATTAGTGTTGAGTGCAAGAAAATCAAATAAAAAGAGTCTTTATATATTTTTTGTGTCTTGTGTGATGCTTATCTTTATTCACTTGTTTGTTTATCTTTGATTCTTGATATATGAACATAAGTGTGTGGTTTGAAAAACGTTTACCGTGGTGGTTAATGGAATTGCTACTACTTAAAGTACCCATACCTCACTTCGATCTTGAGCTTCACATATTAGTTGTGCTATGTTCAATGCTAAAAGTTGGAGGATTTCAGTTCTGAAAATTATCTTAAAAACCTTGTGATAAAGGTTAGCAAAACCTCTTTTTCCAAGTTGAGAGTAAGAAAAAAATCCTATACAAAGCCAATTTATTTTTTTGCTCCACCATAAGTGCGATTAGCACGATGAGTTGGGCTAGGATCCTTCTCTCTTGGGAGTTTTAATTTCGAGCAATGATCATGTTCTTGTGCTTATCTTTTGTTGCTAGCCTCGTCATGCATTCGGCAACGCGACTTTCACATCGGAAGTCCCGTACATCGCCGAATTCCATACCGAACCCTATACATCTCTTTTGTACATTGCATTCCTTGAACACAACCTACTTTCAAAAGTTTCATCTCGTCTCTAGCATGATTTATTTAAAATTTCAGATTGTATGCATGCAAGAAAGAGAGGAGTTGAGAGTTTTGAAAAGTTGTCAAGAGAGGGAAAAATAAAGAGAAAAGTATGAGTATGGAAAAGAAAGAAAGAAAAAAATATAGAAAAGTAAAGAAAAAGAGAAATATGAGAATGAAAGAATGAAAGAAAAATAAGAGAAAGAGGAAAGAGGAGTGGCAAGAAGGATATGAGAGGGATGAATCAAGTGAAAGAAAAAAATAAAAGTGTAAGGAAGGATGTCACGTTGTTGAGAGACGAAACTTTCACTCTTTTTCCAACCATGTGCAATCCGACAACGAGGACGTCATCGGTGCCTCGTAGTCATAATTTTCTTTTGCCCTTGCACATGTCCACCATTCTAAATCTTCTCATCCTTGATATCCCTACATATGGTTAATTCTCATGATCATTGGCTTTGAAAGGTAAACAACCATTAGAGGAAGTTCTTAGTTTGACAATACTTGTGTTGATTGTCTAGCCCTACCTATAGCTCTACTTTACATGTTATATGAGAGACTTATGGGAGGTGAGAGTTTTATAAAATTGGTTTAGGACTGTCGGTGTTTTAGACCGGCAACCTACTAAGGGGAGTACCCGAAGTAGATGAATGTGGCCTCGCCGAGATCGGTAACTCGAAGGAAGAGACACGTGGCACACAATTTAGACAGGTTCGGGCCGCGAGGTGCGTAATACCCTACGTCCTGTATGCTGCGTAGCTCTGGATTATGATTACATGATGATGCAATCTTACGCCGTGAGATGAGATCATGAGAGAGGGGTCCCTGCCTCGCCTTATATAGTCCGGGAGGCAGGGTTACAAGTCGGAATAGGGAGAGAGTACTAGTCGAGTACGTCTGGGAGTCTTCCATACAGTGCGGGACATGCACAGCTTCCTAACCGAGTACTTCTCCTTTGTAGTCCTTGTGCTTCACACCATCAGGTACCGCGCAGCGCAAGTCAGGTAGCCCCAGGGGCCCACCGAGTAGTCGGTCCTGGTACCCACCGAGGTAGTGGGCCCAGGGAGGTCCATACGACAAGCCCCCGAGTACTTTGTAGTCGAGAAGGATAGCTCCAAGTAGTCTTGACGGCCTTAACGAGTAGTCCTCAAGCGTCCCCGAGTACTACAAGTCAAAAGTCCTCAAGAGTAGTCGAAGCATCCCGAGGCTGGAATGTACTCCAGCTGATGTTTGAGCAATCTTGAAGTCTTATCGAGTAGTCCCAAGCGTCCTCGAGCGCTGCCCTTGAAGGTCTTCAACAATGCCAGTGTTGCCTTGAAGCCGATGCTGATGTGGAAGTGTGATTGCAAAATCGCACTCCATATGGAGTAGCCCCCGAGCCTTAGGTTGAGTTGTAGACTCTGGCTGAGGGTCCATCTGAAGTTTTGGCAAGAATATCCTGAAAAATCCGGAGAAAAAACCGAAGGACACGTGGCACGGAGCCCCCGAGCCTTGAGTCGAGTACTTCCTCTCGAATTGAAGGGTCATCTTGTAGAATGTGTCCTGAGATGCTCTGGAATCTTGCCGCTTCCCAGGAAGTCGAGTAGAACTAGCCGAGCCCCCGAGGTGAGGCGCGTCGACTAGTTGAAGTTGAAGGGTCGCGCGCGGCCGCTGAGTTAGCCGAGCGCATAGTTATCCATCCGGCCGCTGGAGGGCCAAATTGACTGATAAATAGAAGCCGAAACCCTTAGGGTTTTTCATCCTACGCAGTTGTAGCCATTCCCAGTAGATCTTGGCCAGGAATCGCCACCAGTGCGCGCCGCCACCGCTGAGAGAAGCGCAGATCCAAGTGCGCCGCCGCAAAGAGCCACCACAGTAGCCCCCGACCGGATGCGCGTGAAGACGCTGTGCACTTGGAGAATGAAGCCGTCTCCGTCGAAGACCGGGAAGGCCGCCGGCGGGAAGAAGAGGGGCCGTGAAGAGGCCGCCGGATCTGCCGCAGGGACATCACCGCCGGTGTCCCCACCGCGGCCAGATCCAAATCGCGAGTGGAAGAAATCCAAGGCGAAGACCGATGACTTGCTCGCCCTGCTGAACAGTGGATTCCTTCGCGAGAAGGAAGTGGACATGTGGAGGGCCGCCGCCGGGGATCCGTACCCGATGGAGAAGAATGCAGATGAGATCCCAATGTTCACGCGGTTCGCGGAGCGCGGACTCTCCCTCCCGGTGAGCGACTTCTTCAAGGGGCTCATGGGGTACTACGGCATCGAGTACCTCAACCTCAACCCCAACGGTATATTCCACACTGCTGTCTTCGTACATTTCTGCGAAGCCTTCCTGGGGATCAAGCCCCATTGGATTTTTGTTTCGGAAATTCTTCTGGGTGAAGCCGCAACCCAGCGCCAGCAACCCGCGGGTAGTCGGAGGAGCGGGGATCCAGATGAGGGAGGACGCCGCCGAGCAGTACCTCTCGTACAAGCTCATAGACTCCAACCAGGACCGGAAGGCCAAATGGTTCTACATCACGAACCACCATCCGGAGCTGCCGAAGCCGAGCAGGAAGCAGCCCAAGCATCGCCCCTGGTGGAACACGGAGCCGACGATGCAGGAAGGGATCCAGCTGCCCGAGTTGTTGGTGCGGATCAGGGTGCTGAGGGAAGCCGGGTTGAGGGCCGAGCACGTGGCCTTCAGCTTCATGAATCGCAGGGTGCAGCCACTGATGGCTCGCGACACCCTGGGATTCGAGTACACCAGCGACGACGACACGTCGCGGATGCCTGGAGACGAAGTCGACAATGACGACATTGTTGACAGGCTGACCCGGATCTTCAAGGACATGCCGCCGTACACGGCGTGCCCCGTACCGGAGTACTCCGCCGCGCGCCCACCAAAGGAGGTTAGTAGCCGCATCTATGTTCGAGTACCCATTACGCAAGAGTAGTCGAACTGATGAATTGGTCTTCTTGCAGGAGGACTTGAAGAAGTTCGTCTCCGAGCCGCTGTCGCCTCCTCAGCTAGTCGAGGTCCCAGAGGAGGGCAAAACCAAGGCCAAGGAGTGGCGAGAAGTTGGCGAAGGAGACGACACCGTAGTCGTGGAAGACATGTCCGATGAGGACAATGACGAAGAGACGCTGCAGGACCGCTTTCAGCTGCGGTCGAGGTTTAGCCATCCTGGCTTACCTCACGTCCCTCTTGTTCAGGATCGGCCGACTAGCCTGGAGGCTAGTCTGCCTGCGCCGCCGAGGAGGCCACGCAATGTGGTCCAGAAGCATGTGACCAAGAGGTTGAGAGTCACAGAGGCCACGTCCTAGGAGGTAAGTCGTCTTGAGTAGTGTAGTCGAGTACTGATGTCTCGAGTTCTCGTGTTGACGACGAAGTTTCCTTGCTTGCAGGAGTTGCCGCCTACGGAGCCCGTCGAGCAGGGCAACGAAGGCGAATGGGACACGGTGGGGGAGGCCATTGGGAGTCGTAGCCCAGCCCCCACTGTCGAAGAACTCTTGGCGCAGATGGTGCGCCAGCCCCCTGCCACTCAAGAGGGTACAGAAGCCGCCGCTGCTGCCGTGGAAGAGGCAGCGGAAGGGGCAGTGGCTACAGAGGCGTAGGAGGAGGCGCCTGCCGAGGCTGGACTGGTGGACATCGCCAGCATCCTCGGCGCCCCGACCGTGACGGTAGTCCGGGTCAAGCCTGTAAGTGTTGAATCTTCCCGAGTAGTACTTGATGTGGTAGTCGTACTTGATTGACAACCGTCTTGTGTACTATGCAGGAAATCAACGGATCTCTCCTGGGAGGGGGATGAACCCGCCGCAGCGGTGGCGGAAGAGGAAACCGCGCCGCCCACTGGGGAGTCCGCTCCCGCCCCTCAGGCGGAGCCCGAAGCGCCGGTCACTGAGGCTACGCTGCCCGTGGCTAGCATCGTTGAAGGTGAGTACTCTGCTGAAGTCAAAGTGCCTTCATAGAGTAGTCGTAGTCGCGAGTTGACTGATACACTTGTCTTCCTGTCGACAGGTGCCGAGGCCGGAGGGAACGAGATCCCGTCGGCGGTGCCCATAGAGGACGTGACACCGGAGACTCAAGAGGCAGCCGTAGAAGCCTCCGAGCCGATGGAAGTGGCCGCCACGGAAACCACCGCGACGTCTGGAGGAGAGGAAGCCGCCACGCTTCCAAAACCCACGCTGGAGGTGGTCGTCCGCTCGCCGGAGATCCAAGACGCGAAGCCAATCCGCTCGGCACCGATGACCGAAGCCGCTACGAGTAGTCGTGGCGGCATCGAGTTGTTGGCGGACGACTTGGTCGATCCGGCAATGGTGGCTTGGCATCTGGAGGCGGTCCGCCAAGCCGAGCAGTGGATGAAGGTGAGTAGCCGTAACTCTTGAGTAGTCAATCCTGTAATGTTTAGTACCCATTTGAAGTGAACTGTCTGTGCAGGACGTCGCTGAGAGGTCCCGCCTGAAGTCGGGGACGCTTCAGGGGTATGGCGACGCGGTGCTTCGAGCCGAGGCGCTGGAAGACCAACTTGTGAAGTCCCGGAAGCACGCTGCCGCCATGCAGTCCAAGCTGGATACCGCCTTTGCCAAGTACCACAACGACATCCAGGAGATGCAGGCGAAGAGCGACGACTTGGTGCGGAAGAACAAGTCACTCCGCAACAAGAACAAAGGTACACCACTTGTCTTGTTGAGTACTTGTTGGAGGTCGAGATGTAGTCTAACCCACTATGCCTTGTTGTTTGCAGAGCTTGAGACTCGGGTAGAGCAGCTGAAGACTTCAGAGACCGATCTGAAGAATCTCTTCTACCGGGAGCAGGAGGCCCGCCAGGTACTGGAGTTAGATTATAAGGAGCTTGCTTACGAGTGCGAAAGGCACATGGAGCTCTGTATTGCATCCGACCGTGACCTCGTCAACTGCTACAAATCATTGCAGAAGCTGAACGAGGATTGCGAGAAGCTGCTGGCCCAGCTGAAGGAGCTTGAGGAAGCCGCACTCCCCACGCGAGGCTGCTGGTGCCTCACCCTGGCGGTCCCAAGATAGCGCCACTGGTGGATCGACTGAAGGAAGCCCCCAGTCGGCTGGCGGCCTACGTGAAGCATATGGCGAAGTCGATCCCGAACCAGGTGCTAGCCTTCATGAAGTCGTACTTCCCGAAGGCTCCCGTAGATGTAGTCACTAGTGGACTAGCCGCCAATTGTACCGATGAGCAATATGTGGAGCTGCTGGAGCAAATGGCGCCCATTGCGGATCAAGTTGCCGAGAAGCTCAATCTCCAGTAGTCCTGTAATAGTTAGCTCGTAGTAGATGTACAAAAACAATTGTAATGAAATTGTTTAAGTATTAATGAAGTAAATTCCATTAATGAGTACTCATTGCCGCGATCTTAGAGTGCGGAGTCCCATCGAGGAGTTGTCGTGAGTAGTCGTACTCGGCAGTAGTAGTCCCATTGAGGGAAAAAGACAGTAAAACAGTTGATAAACAATCAAACTTTATTACTGAGGAAGTACACCTGGGTGGCCAGGGCCGTAGTTACAGAGTAGTCGCCAGGACCCGGAGGCCGCCTACGGCTAAGTGATGCTAGGGCGTGTAGCCTCTTACAGCAGTAGATCCGTAAGTAGCCGCATAGGCTGGATCTAGAGGTACATGGTCTCTCAGTAGACCGCTGCTAGAGTCCTTTGTCGCTCGTTGCAGCCCAGGATCTGTAGGTAGCCGCGTGGGCTGGATTCTGGAGAGGGTTAGTCCGGGGACTGGTGCCTGGACCCGGAGGCCGCTTACAGCGAAGAGGTAGTTCGGAGACTGGAGCCTGGACCCGGAGGCCGCTTGCAGCAGAGGGGTCTTGGCGTAGTCGCGTAGACTTGAGGCCCCAAAGTAGTCGTGTAGACTAGGCGTAGAACCGACAGAGCTGGTCGACGTTCCACGAGTTGTTGACGTCTTTGCCTTCAAGCGACTGGAGGCGGTAGGAGCCCGGCCCGGTCACCTTTGCCATGGTGAAGGGACCTTCCCAGGGGGAGCTGAGCTTGTGTAGTCCTTCCGTGTTCTGGATGCGATGGAGGACGAGATCGCCGACGTTGAAGGAGCGTTCCTCGACGTTGCGATCATGATAGTGTCGGATACCCTCCAGGTACCTTGCTGATTGGATGAGGGCGGCGCAGCGAGCTTCTTCGAGGCCGTCGATGTCAACTCGTCTGTTGTCTTCAGAGACGCCTTCGTCGTAGTGCTCCACTACTGGTGAATCCCATATGACATCAGCAGGGAGGATTGCTTTGGAGCCGTAGACCAGGAAGTAAGGGGATTGCCCCGTTGCTTGGAGGACTGAGTACGTTGCCCCAGAGTGCATTGGGTAGTTCCTTGATCCACTTGCCTCCTTTGGAATTTGCAGCGTCGTGTAGCCGCTTCTTGAGAGCGTCGAGCACCATCCCGTTGGCGCGCTCGACTTGTCCGTTGGCCCGAGGATGGGCAACTGAGACGTATCGGACGTCGATCCCGCTGTTCTCGCAGTACTCCCAGAACTGGTGGTTGTTGAAGTTGGAGCCCAGGTCTGTGATGATGCGATGGGGTAGTCCGTAGCGATGCACGAGTTCATCCAAGAAGTCGAGTACTCTGTCAGCCTTGGGGCATGTGACCGGCTTGACCTCGATCCACTTGGTGAACTTGTCGATGGCCACCAATACTCTGTTGAACCCTCCTGGCTCAGTTGGTAGTGGCCCAATCATGTCGAGCCCCCAACAGGCGAAAGGCCAGGTTGGCGGTATGGTGACTAGCTTGTAGGCTGGGATGTGTTGCTGCTTGGTGGAGTACTGGCACCCTTGGCACCTTCTGACGAGTTCTCCGGCGTCGCCCAGAGCTGTGGGCCAGTAGAAAGCTCGTCGGAAGGCCTTGCTGACCAGCGTGCGAGAGGACGCGTGGTTGCCACAGACGGCCTTGTGGATCTCCTCCAAGATGTCCTTGCCTTCTTGTCTGGGGACGCACTTCATGAGTACTCCGGAAGATGCGCCCCGCCTGTAGAGCTTGTCTCCGACGAGGACGTAGGACTTGGAACGGCGGATGAGCTGTTCGGCCAAGTTCTTGTCCGAGGGAATCTTCTGCTCGCTGAGGTAGTCAATGAAGGGTTGCCTCCAGTCCACGTCGATCATCATGACCTCCTGGCCAGCCGAGGGATGCGCTGGGACAGTGGTTGGTGGTGCCGGCTCCGGGATGGATGGCGCGTGAAGCTCGTGGACGAAGACACCCGCTGGTACTTGAGCGCGAGTAGAGCCAAGCTTCGACAGGACGTCCACTGCAACGTTGTTGTCGCGGACGATGTGGTGGAACTTGAGACCGTAGAACTTGTTCTCGAGCTTGCGAACTTCTAGGCAGTAGGCGTCCATGTTCTCCTTGTTGCGGTCCCAGGACTTGTTGACTTGGTTGATGACCATTGCGGAGTCGTCGTAGACTAGTAGCCGCTTGATGCCCAGTGAAGCCATGCGGAGCCCATGTAGGAGGGCTTCGTACTCGGCTTCGTTGTTCGAGACCTTCCAGAAGATCTGTAGGACGTACTTGAGTTGTTCGCCCGTCGGAGAGATCAAGAGTACTCCGGCACCTGCGCCCTCGAGGTTGAGTGAGCCGTCGAAGTACATCACCCAATGCTCTGGTCGCACGGTTGGAGTAGGTAGCTGATTCTCCCGCCACTCTGCCATGAAGTCGACTAGTGCCTGCGACTTGATGGCTGTGCGTGGCTTGAAGTCGATGGTGAGGGCGCCGAGCTCGACTGCCCACTTGGAGATTCTTCCAGTAGCATCTTGGTTCCGCAGGATGTCGCCGAGCGGGTAGTCGGTGACGACGGAGATCGAGTACTCCTGGAAGTAGTGTCGTAGCTTCCGCGAGGTGATGAGCACTGCGTACAAAAGCTTCTGCACTGGCCGGTAGTGTGTCTTGGATTCTGACAGGACCTCGCTGACGAAGTAGACTGGTCGCTGGACTGGGTAGGCGTGGCCGTCTTCCTGCCGCTCGACGATGATGGCAGTACTGACCACATGAGTAGTCGCAGCGAGGTAGAGCAGTAGCTGCTCACCTTTGCGAGGAGCCGTGAGGACTGGTGGCTTCGATAGGAAGTCCTTGAGCTGGGCAAGGGCTTTGTCCGCCTCTGGAGTCCACACGAACTTCTCTTGGTGCTTGAGTAGTTTGAAGAAGGGGAGCCCCCGTTCTCCAAGCTTCGAGATAAATCTGTTCAGGGCCGCCATGCACCCGGTCAGCTTCTGGACATCTTTGATGGACGTGGGAGCCTTCATGCTGGTGATGGCGGAGATCTTCTTAGGGTTGGCTTCAATGCCGTGGTGGCTGATGATGAAGCCGAGTAGTTTGCCCGAAGGTACGCCGAAGATGCACTTGTTCGGGTTGAGCTTCCAGCGGTACTCGCGCAGGGATGCGAAAGTCTCTTCAAGGTCGTCGATGAGGGTACTGGAGTTTCTGGTCTTGACGACCACGTCGTCCACGTAAGCTTCGACGTTCTTGTTGAGTTGCCTCTTGAAGCAGGCCTGGATAGCTCGTTGATATGTAGCGCCGGCGTTCTTCAACCCGAAGGACATGGTCGTGTAGCAGTACGCGCCGAACGGGGTGATGAACGCGGTCTTCTCCTGGTCTTCTTCCTTGATCGCGATCTGGTGGTACCCGGAGTAGCAGTGGAGGAAGCAGAGCAGGTCCCAGCCCGCCATGGAGTCGATGACCTGACCAATCCGCGGCAACCCGAAGGGGTCCTTGGGGCAGTGCTTGTTGAGGTCGGTGTAGTCGACGCACATCCTCCACTCGTTCGAGTTCTTCTTGCGGACGAGGACGGGGTTGGCGAGCCACTCAGGATGGAAGACTTCTCTGATTAAGCCAGCCGCGAGTAGTTTGGCGAGTTCCTTCTTGATGGCGTCCCGTCTGCCGTCGGCGAAGTGGCGGAGGTGTCGTCGCTTCGGGGTAGCTTTAGGATCGACGTTGAGGGAATGCTCGATCAACTCCCTGGGCACCCCTGGCATGTCTGCTGGCTTCCATGCGAAGATGTCGCGGTTAGCCCGGAGGAAGTTGACGAGCGCATCTTCCTATTTGGGGTCGAGGGCCGCCCCGATGGTAGTAGTCTTGCTGCTGTCGCCTGTCCCGAGGTCAACGGTTTTGACCAGAACCTCCTCAGCTGGTTGAGGCTTGTTAGCTTTGTCTGACTTCTCAGGGATGTCGAGTTCTGTTGGGGCAAGCTTCTTTGACGCAGCGTAGATCTCCATCATAGCATTGGGTACTGGATTCGTGGAGGCGATCTCCACATCTTCTGTGTCGCAGTCGTGCGAGATCCTCAAGTCCCCTTGGAGTGAGAGTACACCTGCTAGGCTTCGCATCTTGAGTACCAAGTAGGTGTAGTGGGGCACCGCCATGAACTTGGCGATAGCCGGCCTGCCGAGGATGGCATGGTAGGACGTCTCGAAGTCCGCGACTTCAAACTTGACGTACTCGGTACGGTAGTTGTCCCAAGATTCCCCAAAGGTAATTGGCAGGACCACTGAGCCTAGTGGAATAGCCGCGTTCCCGGGGACGATGCCGTAGAAGGGCGAGGAGCCCATGGTGAGCATGTGCGTGATGTCGAGGCCCATCTTCTTCAAGGTTTTGGTGAAAAGGACATTGAGCCCACTTCCACCATCGATGAGGACCTTGTTGAGCCTGGAGCCTGCGACCACTGGCTTCAGGATGAGAGGGAAACGCCCTGGTTCGGAGAAGCTGGTCCATTGATCCGCGCGGGAGAAGGTAATGGGTACCTCCGACCACCTGAGAGGGGTCGGAACCGCTGGTTCAATGCTCATCACTTCACGGCAAGTAGCCTTTTGCTCCCGTCTGCTGGGTAGTCCGCCGAAGAGGACGTTGACAGTCTTGTTGGGTTCCTGGAAGTTGTCGTTGCCTCCGTCGTTCTTCTTCTTGCCCTTCTTGTCATGAGGGTGCGGTGGCTCTGGAGTACTCTTGAGTGCCCGCCTGAGTTGGTAGCACTGCTCGGTGGTGTGGTTGCCGTCCAGATGCCACGGGCACTTCTCCTTCAGGAGGTCTTTGAAGCCGCCGGAGGTCTTCTTCGAGTTCTCCTTCGCAGGGTGCTGGATAGCCGCGACAGTGTTGTCTGGCTTGCGCTTGCGGTTGAGACCCGAGTAGTTGTTGTTGTTGCGAGCGCCTTGGTTCCCGTTGTTGCCGCTGCCACCGCCCGTGTTTTGCTTGCTTTTGCCACGGATGGCATCGTACTTGGCGTTGGCTTTGTCTTCTTCATCCGCCCAGGACGTAATCATGTCCTTGAGGTGGGCGATGGACTTGGGGCGACGGTGACCGAAGTCTTCAAAGGTGCGGCGATGGTAGAGGCCGTCTTGGAAGAGGTCGATGACCTCCTTGTCGGTGACGTCGACTACTGTGGCGCGCTTGTCGAAGAAGCGGCGCATGTACTTGCGGAGGGTCTCGCCCTGTTCCTACTTGACCATGGCCAGGTCCATGCGAGTACCCGATCGGCCCATGGAGCCCGCGAAGTTGCTGGTGAACTGCTCCTTCAGCTGGTCCCACTTGTCGATCGAGTGCTTGTCCAGCGACTCGAGCCATGTGAGTGGGGCTTGGTCCAGGCAGAAGGGGAAGTAAAGGCACTTGCTGTCGTTGTTGCCGCCAGCGTTCTCGATGGAGAGGGCGTAGCACCTGAGCCACTGGATGGGATCCTGCTTCGCGTCGTACTTGGTGATCCCCAAAGGTTTGAACTTTTCGGGGAGGAGCAAGTTGCGAAGCCGAGGAGACAAGGCGGGGAAGCCGTCGTTGTCGCCTGCGGTGGCGGACTTCTTGTGCCGCAGCTCTTCAATCTTCTGGCGGGCGTCGTAGCCGCCCTGCTGTGAGGCTCCGGAGGCGTGGTTGTTCGCGTGGTCTCGACCGCCGCGACTGCCTCCGCCGCCGGCCCTCCTGTTGGCCTCGTGGTTGGAGCTTCCGCCGTCGCTGCCACCGCCGCCAGGGTCACAGCCCCACCGCCGCCGGGGCCGCGGTGAGGGATGATCTCCCGGTTGCTGTTGCCACCCTGTGAGGGTCCGCCGGCGTTCGCGCGAGTACGGTTGGGCTGAGCCGGCAGCTCGGCTCGAGTACGGTTGCGGCCGAGGTCAGCACTGCGACTTGTAGCTTCGTTGTCGCGGTTCCTGGCGGGAGGAGGCTGGTTGACCCTGTTGTCGACCCGCATGAAGTAGGCATCTTCAACGAGCTTGGCGATGACTTCTCCAGTGCGTATCCCCTGAGCTTAGCGTGCGATCGCTGTGATCGACATGAGGCATTGCTCAGGGGTGGTGTGTACCCTGCTCTCGACTTGCTCGAGGGCCTCCGCAAGGTTGCGGATGGGTAAGCTGTCCCGAAGACGCCGGCGCCGTTTGTTCTGTCTTCGGTTGCGCTCACGTCGAGCGTCCCTGTTGGCGTCGGTCTCGTCCTCGGGAGCCTCAACAGACAGCTCGTCTGCGGAGATGTCTTCAAGGTACTTGTCAGTTGCCGTCCCTGAAGGCCCTGGCGTGTCGCCGGCAGCCATGAAGACTTGGCGATCGGGGTTGCCAAGGCTGGAGTCGGAGCTCGCCACCTCGGTTGGAGTGTACTCCTCAGCTCGAGTAAGTGGTGTTCCCTCCAGGAACGGGAGCGAGTCGAGGTAGGCGATGTAGCGTGAGTCCTCGCTTATCAGGTCGGCGGGCTTGCGGTCTGGCCAGTCAACGAATCTCCCGGCCGGCGTCGACGTTATAACCAGCCCGGAAGCCGGCCCTGACAAGGGTTGCTCAATAGTGTTGTCTTCGGACTCGGGGTCCTCAAGGTCCGACCCGAAGTCGAACTCGTACGCGGAGTCCGAGTAGAAGCTGGCGAGGGGGTTGGAGTCCGAAGCGTGACCGGGGGCGGTGTTGGAGTCCGAGTTGTACTCGGATACAGGCTCCTTGCCGGCCCGGCGCGCGAAGGGAGCCTCTGTGCGGGCCCTGTAGAGGTTGCGGGGGCCACGCGTGGAGCGCTCGCGGGGTGGGGGACTGCATGCGATGGCTAAGCGGCCGGCTCGCACACGGTAGCCCACGGAGACGTCGAGTTCGAGTTGGAAGCGGATCCGAGCTCGAAGTTGGCGTGTTGATCGAAGAGCGAAATTTCGCCGAACTTGCCAGCGAGTTCGCCTGTGACTACTTCAGGAAGCGTCACGAAGCCGGTCTCCGGGTTGGCTGCATGGTGATGCGGCATTGGAAGGATCCAGCGCCATCAGCAGTGCAGACCCAGGCGCCGAAGACGAAGGTGTCGCCACGGTTGAAGGCGACGGTCGGCTTGATGTAGACAGGAGCCGTCGAGTTCGCCATGTGATCTCGGGCGAGAGCCCCTACCTGGCGCGCCAGCTGTCGGTGTTTTAGACCGGCAACCTACTAAGGGGAGTACCCGAAGTAGATGAATGTGGTCTCGCCGAGATCGGTAACTCGAAGGAAGAGACATGTGGCATACAATTTAGACAGGTTCGGGCCGCGAGGTGCGTAATACCCTACGTCATGTATGCTGCGTAGCTCTGGATTGATTGGGTATGATTACAAGATGATGCAATCTTACGCCGTGAGATGAGATCATGAGAGAGGGGTCCCTGCCTCGCCTTATATAGTCCGGGAGGCAGGGTTACAAGTCAGAATAGGGAGAGAGTACTAGTCGAGTACGTCTGGGAGTCTTTCATACAGTGCGGGACATGCACAGCTTCCTAACCGAGTACTTCTCCTCTGTAGTCCTTGTGCTTCACGCCATCAGGTACCGCGCAACGCAAGTCAGGTAGCCCCAGGGGCCCACCGAGTAGTCGGTCCTGGTACCCACCGAGGTAGTGGGCCCAGGGAGGTCCATACGACAAGGACAACCACCTTATATGAGTGACTTGAGAGAGCTTGGAGAAAGGTTTTTGTCTAATACTTGTTGCAGGAATTTTGTTTTTTTAAAAATCATAAAAACCCTCCAATGGAAGCAAAAAAGTAAGCATGGCTGAAATTGAAGACTTCGAGTGAAGAGTTTGAGTTGTGGGGTAAATCTTGATGTGGTAAAGATTCTAAACGCCCATGTTTATGTTTGATGATCATTACTTTATGTTTATGTATTAAAGATGAAAGGATTGACTAAGATGTGAAGAAGGATTAGCGGTACACGATTACAACACTTTGGACGAAGTTCTTTTACGAGTACTTGCTCGAGGACGAGCAAGAGCTAAGCGTGGGGGAGATGTTGACGGTGTATTTTGGTACACCAAGCATGTTCATTACACTTTGGTTTGGATCTGATTATGGAACTAACCCGCCACTAGGCACACTAATCATATAACAAGTTCATCTATGTGCATGCATTTGGAAGTGTTATGTTTATGTAGGAAAACATGGACATAAAGGACGTATTCGCAACAAGTTCAAAGGAGCATTTACAGAGTCTTGTTCATGTTCATGAGCTTGATGAAATCACTTCCAATGGTGGCAAGGACCGAAGTGCTACGAGGAACACCCACGGGGATTGAAGCGTAAAAGACCGAACTTCATGCGCGGAGAACCTCCATCTTGGACGCGAGGATGACATCGTCAAAATCATGCAAGTGGAGGGGGCAAAGTGCATAATCACCTGAGGACCCACGGGAGCGAAGGGGTGACCGAACCGGGCCGAGATGGGCTCGGGTCGGCCGGCCCAGGCCGGCCGGCCCGGCCCGATTCCGGCGTCGGTTCGCCCCCCCCCCCCCCCCCCTTCCTTGCACCCGAAGGATCTTCAACCCTAAAACCCTGGAGGCGCCGCCATTCGACAGGGAGAGAGCCATTCGCACCAGGAGGCCATCCACAAGCTACAGAGAGAGGAGGGAGATCGTCCACCTCGAAGGAAGCACCCACAAGTGGAGAAGAAGGAAGGCACCGTCGGAAGGGAAACCATGATCAACGGTGCTTGCGATTACATCTCAAGATCGATTACAACCCATGGACGAATAAGGAGATTACCCCATCAAGGTGCTGGATTATCTTTCTATCATCTTGTGTTGAATATACTTTAATGCTTAAGGTTAGCTACCATGCCGTAAAGGAAGTATGAGCTCCAATGCTTCCTTGGATCCATTCAATACGCCGTGTCCATCATAGGTCTAGTCATGAATACCTTCGCGTAGTGACAGTACGAGAGGAGGGAAAGGGCGAAACCGTGGTCACAACCCCAGATAGATTAGATTGGTTTTCATGTCTTTAAAGCGATTGCATGCTCTAGTATCGTAGACCCATGGGCGAGTGTCTTTTATCTTGATATCTTGATCATTCTCTCTAGTGTAGTTTAGTTGTTTTCTAGTTTAATCATAATTAGAGTTTGAGTAGTTAGCGTGTGAAGGTAGATCGAACGCTTGTAATCCCCTTGCTCCGCGGATTGACAAGAACCTTGGGAATCCCCTGGTGAAAAAGGTGTGGGGTCCGTACGCTTGCGGATCGTAGAGGGATACGTCTTTTATCCGTCAACAAGCACGGATGGTGCTCGTCGCGGTTGTCGTAGTTGTCGACGCTGGTGACTCAGCAGCGAGCCTCAATGGTGTTCTGGGCGTCGCGGTTGGGCCCGATTTGACTCTTGACCACCGATCCCCTGGCTCCGGCTCCGTCCTCGTGGCTTTGATGCCGCGAGGGGGAGGGGTTCGGGCGGTGTGCCGAAGGCGCAGCCCTCCCGTCATGTGCCGGCCATTGGCGCGACACGAAGCTCTCCACTTGTGGGCCGCCGCCGCCTCGAGGAGGGCCTTGAGTTGCTACCGCACCCTCCTCTCCTCAGAGGTGGCCGCCTCTCGGCAGCTGCACAACAGCATTGCCGCAACCGCTAAGTTATCCGACGCCCACATAAAGAGCGGCGGGGCGTCGCCATCGACGTCGCCCTCGTTGGCGCATCAGTTGTCGTCGCGCGCATGTCCTTGACCAACGGTGTCGGGGCGTAGGCTCTGGACTGTTCAACGACAGGGCGGCATTCTCGCCGCTCTCCGTCCTCTTCACGACGTCGCTCCTGCACCGGGACCTGTTGCGGGTCCACTTGTGTGGAGGTTGGCCAGCTCATCGTCAAGCTGGTGCCTGGCCTCGGCAATTTCGATAAGGCGTGCTCTGCACTAGGTGTCAGTGGCGCGATGGCATGGCGCCGGCTTAGCGTCGGTGGAGCTGCTCGTGTCTGACGCCACACAGGCAAAGCACTCGCGCGTGAAGTCGCGCGCAGGTGCTTAAGGTGCCCTCCGAGCTATTGCGAAAACCGGGGTGGTGTGGGACGCTCGCAGCGCGTCCACGTAGGCCATCATCGGGTCGTCTGAGAGGCCTGCTGTCCACGGGGGGTACATGACGGTGTACTGCTCCATGAACTCGCCCCAGGCAAGCGGCTCGTCTCTTCCAAGAAGCCCCATACAAACACCGCGTGCCCCGCACCGCCGTCAAGGCGTTGGGGCGAGCAGGCTGGGCGAAGGTGCACTCAATGACGGACTCTGCCGGGCCAGTGTAGACAAAGCTGAGGGAGCCGAAGCGCATGGTGGCCCCGAGAGGTAGCGAAACCCCACGGCCCTCCATCCGAGTCGTGGGTGACGTTCGGCGAGACACACGATGTGCCCCTACCTGGCGCGCCAACTGTCCGGGTTCTCTACCACCAAACAGTAAATTTTTGTATCGATCGTGTGTCTGACCCGGATGGTTAGCATGAGAGCCATGTTACGGCCTAATCGTAGGCCAGCACTAAACGTAGGGGGCACTCGAGTGCTCCTGTCGGAGTTGGCGTGCTGCAGGGTCGGATGGGACGGCGCGTCGAGGGCCACGCAGCCGAACAATGCCGCATTGAGGCTCTCGTCAGAGCCAGCAGCCCGAGGGTGCTGCCAGCTGATGTGTTTGCATGGAGTGTGGAACTGGCGAGGAAGCTTGTGCGTCGAGGTGGCGCCACGTTTGCACAGACCGTGTCTTGGTCGGAGGCGGAGACTGCTCGTGCGAACAAGCAGGTTGTCGGAGGCGAGGCGGAGACTTGTCGTGCGAGGCAAAGCCTTGTCGTGCGAGGCAGAGACTTTGTCAGAGAAGCCTTCCCCTAGCTGGAGACTCGTCGGGGAAGCCTCCAACATGTTGGAGACAAGGCGTCTTTCCGGTGATGGTCTTGACGAGGATATGAAGTTATCCCTTTGTGTTGGACCTTGACCTTCACATTATCAATGGTGTCCGAAGACTCCACATCAAGTGTGATTATCTCGTTGTCAAAGGGGGGCCTAATTTGAGCCCTCGTCATCGATAAATTGTGAATAAATCTAGACGAAACCACAGTGATGCGCCTGATAGTTAAAGGCTAGAAATTACTTGATAAAACGGTACTTACAAGTTTGCCGAAGGTCAGTTGATGCAGCTCGATGAACTCGAAGGATGATGCTGGAAAAGAGAAAAAACGCAATGGCGAAGTCACCGGAAAATAGATGCAAGAAAGTAGATGCTGAAAAGTAAAATTACCACATTAGGGTAAAGGGTACCGAGATGCCGAGTTGTATATTGATAGTTGGATTAAAATCACAATGACCACGCCCCCTTTATATTTATAGGGCTGCCCTATATTTATAGGCTGCTGAACCTAGGACTTGGCGTGCAACTCACGCATAGAAAGCAAACTCCAATTACAACTTCACTACCTCAATTAATATCTAAAACTAGAGAAAGCATACAAAGACGTGAACTCCGAATGTAGAGTCCTTTCTAATTAAGCTATGTTTGCCTAGTACTGCTATCAGATTCCTTTTTCTATTAATACGCACGACTCCATTTATCCTAAAGACCATCCAAATATTTACTGGGCTTTACTAACGTCCAGACGTCTGGTGGGAGCAACCCGTCGAATGCATGCATCACCGTACATTTAGATCTAACGACTACAGTAACATGAGATTTAGATCTAACGACTACAGTAACATGATAATTAATATGCACTAATGTTCCATTGAAAAATCCAAATACAACTGTTGACGCTTTTTCTGGTCTAACACACGAATGTGCTAGATCGCGCGGTTATCAGAAATCAACTCGCCGAAACTCCCAACACGGGCCGATCCAACCGCCTGGGGGGCCGGTCTAACCGCCTTGGACAGGAGAGACGTCGAAAGCCCAGATTCGCTGCTCCGGGAGGGACCCCGTCGGGAACAGCGCGCATAGGGTTGTCCTGAGATCGGCAAGCCACTCAGAACTCCCTCAACCGCCGTGGAGACGAAGGAGGAGAGCAAAGGAGGTTGGAAAAGCTAGGGTTTGGAGAAAATAAGATAAAACTTGATAATGACGATTGGATGATAGGTCCCAATCGGCCACGACCCTTTATATTTATAGGGTGGGAGGTCTTGCCCTGGAAATAGTAATTTACAACTCGGAATTAAGCCAAACTCCTATTTCTACCCGAAATCAGGACACCCCGGTTAGACCGCCCCCAGGGGCGGTTAGACCGCCTGGCCCCTTCGTGCTAGACCGGCCACAGGCTACCCGGTTAGACCGCCCCTGGGACCCGGTCTAACCGGCCTGCCTGGCCAGAGCCGGCCTTTGCCAATTTTGCGTGTCAACACATGCCCCCTATTTTTTTTAAAGTTTGCATGCTAAAAAATAATTCTAAGGGCGACAAAGCTGTTGCCGGCCATTTTTACGCTAAAGGCGATTTTCATAGAAACCGGCCATGATTCTTCAAGCATCCTGCCACACGCTTGGATAAAACTTCTTTAGATATCTTCCATTAAGTGCCCTAGGTAGCTGCTGTCCTTGCAATGATTCCACCATATAAGAATTTCCAGAGCAAACTTTCACAATCTTGTATGGACCTTCCCAACTTGGAGACCACTTACCAAATTTGTTGCTCTTAGATCCTATAGGCAAAATAGTTTTCCAAACCAAAACTCCTACTTGAAAAGACTTATCTTTAACCTTTTTATTATAAGCTCTAGCAACTCGCCTTTCATCCTTCTCAATTGCTTCCAAGGCTTCCAAACGCTTGTCAGTCACTTCATCAATATTATCCATCATCAAAGCATAATAAGTATCAATATTAAGATCATTTTGCTTTGCAAGTCTATAGGCGCCCAGATTCACCTCGACAGGTAAAACGGCCTCTTGACCATATACAAGCTCAAAAGGAGAAACCTTAGTAGCCCCATGTCTAGAGATGCGATAAGCCCATAAAGCTTTAGATAATACTTCATGCCATCTTTTAGGATTATCTTCTATCTTCTTCTTAATGAGCTTAACTAGAGTTTAATTACTAGACTCAGCTTGACCATTAGCTTGAGCATAATATGGAGATGAATTAAGCAATCTAATACCATAGGATTTGACAAAATCACGCACCTCTTTAGCCACAAATGAAGTACCTTGATCCGTAGTTAAAGTTTGTGGAATGCCGAACCTATTTATAATATGCTCCGTAATAAACCCAATCACCTCCTTATGTGTCATATTCTTGAGAGGAATTGCTTCAGTCCACTTAGTAAAATAATCAGTCGCCACAATCACAAAGCAATGTCCTTTAACCGATGGAGGATGTATCTTGCCAATGAAATCCAATCCCCGACCTCTGAATGGTCAAGGCTTGATAATTGGATGCAACAACGCAGCAGGCACTAACTGAACATCTCCATGCTTTTGACACTCTTCACATCACTTGTAGTACCTAAAGCAATCGGCTATCATAGTAGGCCAATAAAAGCAAGCTCGCCTAAGAAGCCACTTCATCTTAGGAGCCGATTGATGAGTACCACAAATTCCTTCATGTACTTCGCCATAGCTAGCCTTGCTTGATCAGGACCTAAACACTTTAAAAGCAAATCATCTGCCGTCCGACGATACAATTCATTCCCATCTAGAATAAACTTAAGTGCCCATCGTCGGACTTTCCTGTCACTCATACTTTTAGGATCCTGCAAATACCTAACCAGAGGCATTCTCCAATCTCCCACTTCGCCCTCAACAATCTTGGAAGACACAACGACCGAAGCAGGGTTGCCCCCCGAGGGGCGGTCTGACCGGCCCGAGGGGGCGGTCTGACCGGGGTACCCGGTCTGACCGGCCTGTGAAGGCGGTTGAACCGGGTTTTCCAGAACGTAACCCTCGGCTTCATCAAACATCGGTTTTTGTTCTTGAAAATTTCTTTTCTGAACATTATAACCAGATGCTTGCTGAGCCAGAGCGTTAGCCTTAGGATTCTCCTCCCGTGGTACATGGTATATCACAAATTCATCCATACAAAATATAATGTCTAGACATCTATCAAGATAAGCATTTAAAGAACCATTTAGACACTAACATACCTTGGATACTTGTTGTACCACCAGTAAAGAATCACCATAAGCTTCCACATGTTTTACTCCCATGTCATGTAATATTTGCAACCCAAACAAGAGAGCTTCATACTCAATTTGATTATTAGTACATTTATGATCCAACCGGCTGAGGGCTTCGAAAACAGCTCCACTAGGTGATATAATAATAATTCCAACACCACAACCACTTCTACAAGCCGATCCATCAAAATGTAATTTCCATGGAGTAAATATTACATAACCGACATCTAGATCAAATTGTTTATCAATCCTATGTTGAACAATAAAGTCGGCTACTATTTGACCCTTCATTGATCTAATAGGTTCACAACGCAAATCATATTCAACAAGAGCATAAGCACACTTGCCGACTCTACCACTAAGAATAGGTTTTTGCAACATGTATTTAATTATGTCGGTTTGATGTGCAACATAACAAGTACTAGACAACAAATAATGTCTTAACTTGGTACAAGCATAATATAAGGATAAACAAAGCTTTTCAATAAAAGTGTACCTCGTTTCGGCGTCTAGCAATCTTCTACTCTCATAAGCAACAACATACTCCTTGCCATCGGTCTCTTGAGTCAAAACAGCCCCAATTACACTTGGCTCTGCCGCAATATATAGCCGGAAAGAAACACCACTCTTAGGTGGTTGAAGAACAGGCGGCGAAGTCAAATAACTCTTAATCTCATCAAAATCTTCTTGTTGTTTTGCCCCCAAGTGAATTCAGCTCCACTTTTCAACCGAAGTAAAGGAGTAAAAGCATCAACCTTCCCAGACAAGTTGCAAATGAATCGCCTCAAGTAATTAACATTGCCCAAGAATCTTTGTTACTCTTTTTTCGAAGTAGGAGCTTGAACCTTCTTAATAGACTCAATCTTTTTAGGATCAATCTCCACACCTTTCTCATGCACAATGAAACCCAAAAACTTGCCAGCCGACACTCCAAAAGCACATTTGAGTGGATTCATCTTTAGATCATACCGACGCATTTTTTCAAATGCAAGTCTTGAATCGGCTACATGAGAATTTGACCAGCCGATTTAACAACAATGTCATCGATATAGACTTCTACAATAATACCAAGCAGGTCATGAAAAATCAAATTCATAGCTCTTTGATAAGTAGCACCAGCATTTTTCAAACCAAAAGTCTTGACTACCCACTCAAACAAACCTACAAATCCTGGACATATGAAATCCGTTTCGAAAACATCCTCTTTAGCCATAAATATCTGATTGTAACCAGCATTACCATCAAGAAAGCTAAGTACTCTATGTCCAGATGCAGAATTAACAAGAAAGTCGGCTATAGGTATAGGATATTCATCTTTAGGAGTTGCTTTATTAGGATCTCTAAAATCAATACAAACACGAAGTTTCTTTGTTCCTTTTTCTCAACAGGCACTATATTAGAGATCCAATCAGCATATCGACAAGGCCTAATAAAGTTAGCATCAAGCAACCGATTGATTTCTTCTTTCACTCGGTCATAAATATCAGGATTAAAATTTCTACGATGCTGTTTATAAGGCTTAAAACCAGGTTCAATAGGCAATTTATGTTCTACCAAGTCACGACTTAAACCAGGAATCTCATTGTAATTCCAAGCAAAGCAATCAACATACTCTTTTAAAATCTTTATTAACTCAAGCAATTCCAAGCAATGAATGAATCCTTATTTACTTGCTAAATAAATAATCTACTGAAATATTTTAGTAAGAGATTGGTGATTTTGGTTTCTAAGGGTGTAATTCACTACCAGAAAACCTCACTGTAGCAGCGGGCCGAAGGCTCGGCTCGCTGCTACAGTGGGGCGGCCTCCCCCCCCCCGTTCCCGGCCCCGCCACTATATGGCACAATTAGCGGCGGGCATTGTTTGAGCCCGCCACAATAGGCCACAATTAGCGGCGGGGCGTGTTTCGCCCCCCGCCACTAATTGAGCATGAGGCCCACCAGCCGGCCCAGTGTGGCGCGCCGCGCCGCAAACCCTAGCGCCCGCCGCTACCCCGCCCTATATAAGCACCCGCCGCCCGCCGCTAACCCTAGGCTCTCTCCTCACTCTTTCATTTTCTTCTCCTCTCCACTCCTCTCCTCTCCGCTCTCCTTCCCGGCGGCGCAGCGAGATGGAGCTCGGCAACGCATGCCGCCGGAGGCGGCAATGGCGCCCGCCGGACCCCCTCCCCACCCCCCGGCTCGCGCACCCCCGGGCCGGTGCGCGGATCCGTGGTGACGGCGGTGAGGGAGGCGGCGGCGGCGCGCGCATCGGCGGCGGCGGCGGCGCCCCCCCGAGTACGTCGTCGGCGGCGGCGGATCGAGCGGCGGCGGCCGCCCCGAGTACGTCGGGCGGCGGCGGATCGAGGCGGCGGCGGCGGTGGCTCCCCCGAGCACGGCGGCGGCGGCGGCTCGTGCGGCGGCGGATCGAGCGGCGGCGGCTCCGGGCCGGCGGCGGATTGAGCGGCGGCGGGTGCGGCGGGTGCGGCCTGCGTGGCGGAGGGGGAGGCGGCGCCGGTGGCGACCCGCACCCCCTCGATTCGGTATATAACGCACCCCTACCCCCCTTCTCCCTCTCTCCTCCGCCGCCGCCCGACGTGCCGCCGCAAACCCTAGGGGTTTGCGGCGGCTCACCGCCTCCCCTACCCCCTACCCCATCACCTCCTCCTCCCCCTCGCCTCCGTCGCCGCCCGCCGCGCCGCCGCAAACCCTAGTGTTTGCGGCGGCTCACCGCCTCCCCTACCCCCTCACCTCCTCCTCCCCCTCTCCTCTGTCGCCGCCCGACGCGCCGCCGCAAACCCCTAGGGTTTGCGGCGGCTCACCGCCTCCCCTACCCCCTACCCCATCACATCCTCCTCCCCTCTCCTCCGCCGCCGCCCGACGCACCGCCGCAAACCCTAGGGTTTGCGGTGGCTCACTGCCTCCCCTACCCCCTACCCCCTCACCTCCTTCTCCCCCTCTCCTCCACCGGCTCGATGAGGGACACCTGATCTTTCAAGATCTTCAGGGCCTGCGCGACCACTGTCCCCGGAGCAGGCCGTGAGCCAAATTTCCATGTCCAATGATAGTTGATATATTTTGTTGATTGAATCTGAGCCAAATGTCCATGTCCAATGATAGTTGATATATTTTGTTGATTGAATATGATCCAAATGTCCATGTCCAATGATAGTTGATATATTTTGTTGATTGAATCTGAGCCAAATGTCCATGTCCAATGATAGTTGATATATTTTGTTGATTGAATCTGAGCCAAATGTCCATGTCCAATGATAGTTGATATATATTGTTGATTGAATCTGAGCCAATTGTCCATGTCCAATGATAGTTGATATAATATGGCCTAATGATCACTTGAGCTATGTAAGCATAGCCGCAAAATCCACCAGAGAGGTCTGGGCAAGACAACTTTTTTGTGTTGTTTGTGCCCTGTAATTCCCGGTGTGGTGGCAGTACATGGCTCAATTGATCATCAGGCCAAATTTTTTTATGTTGATTGAATGTGAGCCAAATGTCCATTATGCAATGTAGGTGTCCACTTTCTCTCTCCCATTGCCGGTGGCCATGCAAAGGCACCAGGAGTGGTGCGGCCTGGAGAAGGACACCAGCCTGCGTTGCGGCCACGGCCACTTTCCGGAGAGGAAGGTGTGCGACGCAGGCCGCAACTTCGGCCGCCGTTTTGTCGGCTGCGCCCACTCGGTATGTAACGCACTGTTTTTTGTTTCATTACACACTTAAAATTTTCATCATATTTCAAAGTGTTTAATCAATTTCTTTCACAGCCTCCCCGTGCGCCTTCGTGGAGTGGAGGGACGACAGGAGCACAGGGGCCCAGAGGATCTTCAAGGACTTCTGGGCCGCTGGACAGTTGTCCCTCCAGGCCCTGTTCGAGTCGCTCCACGCAGAGCGGCGACGTGCTGCGGAGCGGCAGCAGGCTCAGGTGAGGGAGGCCGCCGTGCTGCTTGATGATGCCCAGAGCGCTCGCCGCTCGGCATCTCTCGCGTGGGTCGTGGCCGCGGTAGCCGTAGTCGCCCTCGGGGCCGTAGTTGTTAGGTTATTAGTCCTCTCACTTGCTGCTTGGTGATGGTGGACATGATCTTTTATTTTGTTGGTTATATGTGATGATGGTGGACATGAACAACCTAGTTAGGTTAAACTCTAGCAATATTTTGTTGTATATAGATGCTAGAGATAACTTTAAGTTAGATAACTTTAATTAACTTATATGCTGCTATATATGCTATAGTGATGACTTTCCTCTGTTTTTATTTTTGTGATTGACTTACCTCTAGCAATATTAGGTTATATGCTTGACATGGTCCTCTGTTTTTATTTTTGTGTCTCTTAGGACAAAAATTGTAGTTCAAATTTAAATTAGTTCAAATGGAACTACAATTCCAGAAATTGTAGTTCAATTTGACATTTCAAATTGAACTTCCATTTATGTCCTATTTTTTTGTTTTTCTGTCTGTTAGGATAAAACTTGGAGTTCGTATGAATTTGCGGCGGGCTGAAACACAGCTCGCCGCTATAGTATGGCATATCAACGACGAGCTGTGTTTCAGCCCGCCGTTGGTGTATGTCTGTAGCGGCGAGCCTCGCTGGCTCGCCGCTACAGTCTCGCCTCACTAGCGGCAAGGTCGTAGCGGCGGCCTCGACCTCGCCGCTAGAGGCCGTTTTCGCCCGCCGCTAGTGAGCGTAATTCTGGTAGTGATTGGCACTGCTTATATGCGAGTGTTTATAGAAGTGTTTATAAGGCAAATAACAATTCGGACCATCAAACAACAAAATTGTAAAGCTGCTTAATAAGCACTTTGGAAAAATGAAATGGCATAAGCACTTTTCAATGAGAAGTAAAACGTAGTTTTTAGTGCTTATAGGTGTGAATAAGAATAAGCACAAGCAGTTTTGCTAAAAAGTTTAAAGTTCTTATGGTTATATAAGTAGAATAAGAGTCCGCTTGGAACGCGGGAAATTTTCATGTTCCTGCGTTTTTTTCCTGTGCAATTGAATTGATTCCTGTGAAATTCCTGCATTCCAAACGCACCCCAATATAAGCACTTTTAATCCATAAGCACTTCAATAAGCAATTTTTTTATAAGCATAAGAGCATCTCTAACCGTTCCCTGAAATTTTACCTCTAAAAGTTGTCTTTCAGGAGCACCTTAAAATGAACGGGGAACAAACTTTCTTTCCTCCTCCAACAGTTCATTCTAGAGGGGACTAAAGAACACTTTTGATTGGCCACGTCAACATTTCTTCTAAAAATAGGACAGAGAGCTCCCAATATCTCCCTCACTTCTAGCTACAAGTGATTAGAATTTAAGAAAGTTAGAGCAACTCCAACAGTTTGGCAAATCAACTTGGCATCTATCTAATTTTGGCAAAACGAGAAAAATTAGCCTCCAACAGTTTGGCAAACCAACTTGGCAAAAATAGAAACTTGGCAAAACTCACCTCCTATGCGCGTGCAGATCGTGGTTGCCATTGGTGTTTCCCTCTAGGTGGGAGGGTGAAAAAAGAATTAAAGAACAGAGAAGGATTCTTGATGTAAGTTTCCAAGAGGTGGAAGGGAATAAACATAATTTTGTTTCTTTTAGGATTCCTGATGTAAGTTAGATCTGGGTTTGGCAAGTGAATTATGCCAAACTATTGGAGATGAACTCTTTTTTTACTTAGCATACCTTTTTAGAAGTTGGCAAAACACAAGATTTACCAAGTAAAATTTGGCAAACTCTTGGAGATGCTCTTATAAAAGTAGGGAGTTTTTAGAGGAGTTGTTGGAGAATTACAGAGGCCTACCAAACACACCCTAATCAGAATGGAAAAAATTGTGTGCACAGGTCCAAATCGTCCATTTTGTGACCCCACCTCTGGTAACAATTATTTCTCATCTGACATCAAAAAATAAGCATGTGTGCTTCTATTTTTGTGTTTCTATTATCTCTCCTAAAATGAAGACGCTTTCAGTGCTATTGGATTGTCGTATGGCAGTCATTCAAGTGAAGTTGCAAAGAGATTAAGTGTACCCTCATCCACGCAATCTGTTTGCAATCAGTTATGCCCATCAATCCGCCATCATGTCCAAACCGGCACAAGACACAGCCAGGCTTTAGCTTAGCTGCATGGATCCACCACCACATGGGGCGCCGACGAGCTTTGTCTCGTCTTTTTTTAGAAACCGGGTAATATATTTCATTCATAATTTTGGTGATTACAGCTCATATTACAAAGACACCTTTGAAAGATACAATAATTACAATCTAGTCTTTGTAAAGACCTCCCAGTCTTCCTCCCCACCGGCGACCTGAGGCCGGCCACCTCCCCGGCGAAGAAATGAAGATCTTTTGTGCCATCTTGAGCAGCACATCGAAAAAGACATGCTTTGTTGACACTGAACGATCTGGCTGTAGAAGATGGCCGCTGGCCATCGCATCGCCAGGCCGTGAGGGATCTGACGCCTCAAGAAACGCCAGTCCCAGCACACCAGACGACGAAGAACCCCGAAGGGGAGCTGAACCACCAACATAGGTGGTAGACACAAACCAACCCGGTTTCGTAGCGAGTTGGTAGACATACCTCCTGCCTTCTTCACCGGAGCAGCTATCCTCACCGACGGCAGCACCAGAGAAGATAAGGGAGGGACAAAAGACGAACCTGCCTCGATCCAGAGTTGGCAGCACTCCAGATCTGACAAGGTCGTACCCTTCACTGATGCAGCCGGTACCCGCGCAGTCTGGGAAGCCGTCGTAGATGTCGGAGCCCTCCTCCGCCTGTCCACGCCGTCGACCGCAAGAGCCGCCACCCAGGAAGAGGAACCCATGCCACAACATCGGCACAGGAACAACTAACCCTAGCTTATTTAGCCTAATAAGTAAGAGTATATACATATCCTCCGTCGATTCATCCAACCTCCCTCCTCCTCCGACGCCGGCGAGGGCACCAGAGGCGAGGGTGGCGGCGAATCGGCGGGGGAAACGCGAGATCGCCCCTGGTCGCCGCTCTCAACTGTAGACAAGCGAGAGGGTTCGAGAAAGATGAAGTGGGAGAGAGGGACGAGCTTTGTCTCGTCTTGTGCGCAGTGTCAGTGTGTGTGGCTCCATCTAAGGTCAGGTCGGTCCGCACGGGCATATGGCGGTGGGAAATCATCATGGCCTGAGATGGCAACTTGTTTTCTCTTCCCTTCCCTGTGAGGCTGTGACATGATGCGGGTCGGTCAAGAAGTCAAGTTTGCAGGTGATTATTAGAGGTCAATCGGCTCTCGACTTCACAGCAGTCAATCAACTGTTTACTACGACTACGGACGGATGTGCTGTCGTCCAAAAACTTGGATTGCTGCCTGGCCGAACACATCAGCACTGTACGTGACTAATCTATCGATCGATCCTAATTACTCTGTGGCTGGCAGGCGTCAATGCGGTCACATGGGCGTGCGTGCAGGTCCGGTGCATCGCAATCAGGGAACCGTCCCTTTCGTTCAGAAATCAGGAGAGAAGGGGCCCCGAATCTCGGAGCCCGGAGCGCGCTGCATGCATGGCCGGCCGATCAGTTCCGATACACTAGTACGTACCGACATGATCGATGGGCCGATCTCCGGATCAAACCTTGCATGGTTTACAGCTTGCAATTGGTGTTGTCGAAAGAAAAAAGATATTTCATTAGAGTCATGTTTAAGCTTTAGCCAGGATTCAGACATCGTTTCAGAGGTATGCATTCACGTGTGAAATTAAGGGGACGTTTGGTTGGTGTCATAATTAAATTGCCATGCTAAACCTTAGCAGTTGCCACATGTGGGGCTCGCTACAATGTGTGGTGAAAATAACATGTTTTGTTAGTGACTAAAGTTATACAAAATAAGTATGGCTGCTGTTTGGTTTGCAGCTACAAAAACATGGTAAAAAATTTTGTGGCATGCGTTTAGTTTGCAGCCACAAATGAGTGAAAAATACCTTAATGGTGAATCTAGACCAATTTGATGACTAGCTCCAAGTATATATCAAAACACCATTACTTAACATGAGTATGACAATGCGCTATCTGAAGAGGAGCAGCTATCTTATTCATGAGAATGGGCTAATTTGTCAAGCCAACAAATTCTTAGCTTGTCCAACCATGCTATGGTCTTTTCTCCAGCATTCTTTTCAAGCGGTTTCTTTTTGTACATGTACAATAGTTTAGCAGGTATATTAGGGTTGTCGAGCATAATAACTACTATGTAAAAGAAGAATACTTGCCTGGCATAGAAATCTGAGCCGCCCTGTTCGCACAAGCTCTGCCAAAAACAATTATGTCAAGGATACTTGTGGGGACCACGAGTTGCGGCGGCAGATTTGCCTGCCATACTTTTATGACGAAAATCTTCGGCGGGAGGCGTCGGTGGTGATGGCGCGGCCCAATTTTGTTGTCAACCAAGCACACGCCAAAAATGTTGTGGTACAACTAAGTTTAGTCGTGGCAGGTGGTGGCGGGGAACCAAACAACCTCTGAGAGCAACTCCAGCAAACACCTCCAAATTGAGGCCTCCAATACTCATGTAGAGGTCCAACCGTAAAAAAAAGAGGTCCAAAGTTATTACTCAACTCCAGCAGGGGTATCCATATGGGCTTCTATTTTCCTATGGGTCCCATATGGCAGTGACCCGTGCTCCACCCCACCGTCGCGCTCGCCTCGCGTTGTGCCTGCGCACCGCCGCTACCGCCCCGCCCCTCCGCCCGCCCCCCGCCGCCAGTGATGCTCCCGTCTCAAATCCCTAGAGCGGGCGCCGCCGCGAGTTCAAGAGGTGGCTTTGTGGTCGCTCTCGCTTGGATTGGAGCGGAGAGGATTATAGATGAGGCGATGGATTTTTAGTGGTATGGTGCTCGCATCAGCAAGAAATTGGTGGGCACCGACACTCCCTGCTTGTGGTTCTTGCGCAACGACGGGAGTAGGGAGGCTCTGGTCAGCTGGTGGCTTGGATTGAGGTCCCGATGATTGTGCTTGCAAGAATTACAGCAGGCAAAAAAGGTAGAAAGCTGTTGGATGGCAATTGTGGTAAGAAAACGATGAAGCTTGCTTGGATTTGCTCGGTGGAGACCGGAGAGAAGGCAGCAGCTTGCTGCATCGGTGGAGATGGATTGAGAAGAGGAGCCCGCACGCGCACCGCAACTTGCGCAGGGGGAGGAGCCCGCACGCGCACCCACGCCGCTCGCCGTCGCAAGCACGGAACCTGACCTGAGAACCATGGCTTCCATGTCGGCCAGTACGGCGGCTGCAGCTCTGCGTCGGCCTCGCCGACCGCCACCATTGCCGCCGCGTCAGGGGCAACAATGAGCCCGTCGGTCTGGAGGACGCCATCCACACCGCGTCCCTTGTCTCCAGGACGCCCCCTCTCGACTCTGTCACGCGATACCCAGCAGGCAGCGGCACGGTCGCCGTGGGAGCTGCAAGAGATGGTGGCCGCGCTGGAGGTCGACGGCCCCAACAGCCTGAAGCTCCGCACTTTGTGCAATGGATGGTGGCGGTCGGCCACCCTTGCCGCTCTGACGCCCGCTCCCCTCCGGTAGCGCCGCCCATCTCCAGGGCGACGTCACCGGCGGCCGCCGCCTTGGGTGGCACCCTCTCTCGCTGCGCCATGACAACAACGGAGTCGAGAGCCGAATCAGCCGGATTGGGACGGCGGAACAGAGGAAAATAAAAGAAAATGGAGGGACCCACTTTTGGAGGGGGTGGCGGGCCTCCAAGAATGGAGGGTGTGAGGTGGAATTTGAAGGAGTATGCAAAATGGAGGTCTGTTTAGAAGTCCTGCTGGAGTTGCGTTTTTACATATGACCTCCAAATTTTGAAGTAGAGGTCTATATGAAGACCCCCACTGGAGTTGCTCTGAGGTGTGTCCCACCTGCGCGCCGAGAGGTGAAGGTGACTGGCACCGGCGGCGATTGGTATATGGTGATAAGCTGACGGGTTGGGTGGCTATTTGCATTTGCTATCGATCCATCTAGTCTTCCCGGTCCCGAGCGGTCGATCGGGCCGACGATGCATTATTGAGAGGTTGCTTGGTTGCCGCCCACGCTTGCCACCGCCACGGAGGCGGCGCCACGAGTCTGTGGCCAAAAAGTTGTGGCAGCCATGCATTTGTTGAGGCGACACCGTAGTTTTTTTTTTGACAGGGGGGAAACTAATAATTAGCAGCAAGATGCTGCAAGTACAAATACAGAGTTGAGAGGTACAAAGCGGAGTGCCAAAGAAAGAGGGCACCCTTGACAGTGAACAGAATTAGTACAAATTAAAGGAGAAGAGGGGTGAAAGGAGAGGAGGCTATGGAGAGCTCTCCTTGCAAGAGGGTCCGCCATCAAGTTTTGAGCTCTGGGAATCTTGATGATCCGGTAGGAGTTGATCCGAGTAGACTGAACAAAGTGGGTAAAAGGCTTGATCCTCCAATCTGGGGGGTTAGAAGAATCAGGCCCATTAAGACAGTCAACTAGGAGTTGACTGTCAGAGTGAAAGGTGACATGCTGTAAATTCATGTTCCTGCATATAAAAGTAGCTAGAGCTAGGGCTGCCGATTCAGCCATTAAAACCGAGGAAGAAACCTGCAGAAAAGCCTTGATGAAAATAGCAAAAGGTGGATTAATATCAGTATTGACTATAAAGATCCCAAGTCCCGCAGGCTTGTGTGAGTCGTTGTGAGAATCCGGAGTAGTAGCTGCATCGACATAACATCTGTAACCATGGTAATTAGGCGAGGAGATAAACAGGAGGGGTGCAATAGTGTTATGAACATCATTATGCCAAGCCTGAGAGTTTGTAGTGAAATGAGAATGAGCAGCATGAAGAACCTGCATAAAAGTCCAAGCCTTTCTTTGGAATCTGTGATCATTTCTAGCTTTCCAGATGTACCAAAGGATAAGAAGAGTATAAATCAGGTTATGGTCAGTGATGTTTAGAGGTAAAACGTGTGGAAGGATTTGCTGGATGCCATCAGCTTGAGGGTCTATAAGGTGTGCTACAGGAGGCAGAGGGACATGATTCCAGACCTGGTGGGGAACAGTGCAAAGGAAAAACAAATGTGAGTCATTCTCAATAAGACCACAGGTAGTGCAATGGCGATTGATGTGGGAAACAAACCGGCTGACTATCAGCAGTAGGAAGGGCTTGTCTGAAGAGGCGCCAAGCAAAGGTTTTGAGAAGAGGGGGCATGGTTTTGATTTTCCAAATTTTTTGTAGGATGGACTGGGAGTGTGATGACAGGGCTCTGGAGCCGTTTGGGGGAAGAGAATGGGTCTGATGAAGTTGAAGGAGTTTGTAGGAGGATTTAGAGGAACACTGGCCATTGGGTGAAGGTTTCCAACGGAGGATATCAGGGGCAGGAGAGTGGACTATCGGTGTGTTGTTAATAATCTGGACAACTTCTTGAGAGAAGGTGGTTGAGAGGAGGTCTTGATTCCACGTTCTTGTGCCCTGCAACCACAAATCAGCAACTGTTGCAGGTAAAGGAGAGTTAGTAATTGGCAAAAGAATATGATCATGAATAGAGGACCAAGAAGACATCCAAGGTGTTGACCAGATCGACGAGTTTCCTGCATGAATTTGAATTGTGGAGTTCTCCTGCAAAATAGGTTTAATCTGCAAGACTGAAGCCCAAAAGACGGAACGAGGTCCTGTATTAGTGGCAGTCCAAAAAGAGGAATTGGGGTAATATTTAGCCTTCAAAATGTTGGAAAGAAAAGGGTTTTTATCTGTAATAACATTCCAAGCTGTGTTGATAAGCAAGCTTTTATTAATGAGTTCCATATCTCTAATGCCAAGACCACCTTTATTTTTAGGTTTGCAGATATCATCCCAAGAACGAAAAGCAATAGGGTTAGTGGGATTTTCAGCTTGAACACCGGCCCACCAAAAGTTCCTGATGATGGAGTTTATTTTGTGGATGAATTGTTTGGAGAAAAGCACAGTAGACATGTAATAGATAGGAATAGAAGACAGGACAGAATTGATGTATTGGAGTCTACCTGCATGGTTGAGCTTGTTGGCTTTTAAGGTAGAAAATTTAGCGTGGAATTTAGAGAACATGAAGTTGTAAGCTCTGTTCTTATCTTTGTGGGTGAAAATCATGGGGTGACCTAAATGCATTGTATTAGGAACCAAAGTAGAGACAGGGAAAATAGAGGTGATGTGGTGTTGAATATGAGTAGGAACATTGTGACTAAATAGAATAGAAGATTTATTAAGGTTAGGGGTCTGACCTGATTGGCGACAGAAGTCATAAAGAATAGTTTTGGTGGCTGCAGCTTCATTTTGTGTGGCATTGCAGCAAACGATGAGGTCATCTGCAAAAAGGAGACAATGTATAGGGGGGGCTCCTGGAGCTAAAGAGATCCCCTGTAGATGCGAAGCATTCATACCATCCTGCAATCTCATAGAAAGTTCGTTAATAGCAATCACGAAAAGGTAGGGGGAAAGAGGGCAGCCCTGTCTAAGTCCTCGTTGGGGATAGAAGTAGAGGGTGGGTTCATGGTTGACTAGGATGGAGAGGGAGGGGGTGGAAATGCAGATGTGAATAAGGTTAACGAAGTGGGGACTGAAACCTAAACGGGTGAGGGCTTGAGATATGAAGGACCATTCGAGCCGGTCAAAAGCTTTAGCTAAATCTATCTTAAGGAGGAAAGCTTGAGAATTCCAGGTTTTGAGTTTGAAAGAGTGAATGATTTCTTGGGTGAGAATAACATTTGAAGAGATGTGCCTGCCAGCAATGAAGGCTGATTGAGATTGAGAAATATAGTCCGGGAGATGAGGTTTGATTCTGTCAGCCAACGATTTGGAGATAATTTTATAGATGACATTGCAAAGCCCTATAGGTCTGAAATCTTGAGGGATAACTGGATTCGGTCTTTTTGGGATGAGGGTAAGGAAAGTTCTATTTAGATCAGCAGGAAGAGTAGAGTTGGTGTAGAAATCAGTGACCAGATGATGGACATCATGTTTGGACCAATTCCAAGTGGCTTTGTAGAAAGCTGCATTGAGACCGTCAGGACCAGGGGTAGCATTACTTCTCATGTTTTTGATAATAGAGTACAGTTCATCGAGATCAGGAATGGAGTAGGTAAAATCAGCTTGGTCTTGATTAGGTAGAGAGTTGGCAGTGTCATTGGCCGTATGGGATTGTGGACTCAAGGGAAAAGGAACAGAGGAAGTAAAAATGGATTGAAAGTAGGAGGTGAGGGTGGCAGCTATTTGATCTGGAGTGGTGGAAGAGGAGCCATCGGGATTAGAGAGGAAAGAGATGGTGTTTTTACGGTTTCTCTTAATGATAGATTGGTGGAAGAAGTCTGTGTTTCGGTCACCTTTAACGGCCCAGTGTTTTTTGGCTCGTTGAATGTGGAAGATTTCCTCCCTGGTCTGAAGGTGTTGGTGTTGTTGGTGGAGCTGGTGCTGAAGGGAGGGATTTTGCTGGGAGGGATGAAGTGACTGATCGGCAAGGATCTGGTCTTCAATTGTTTGGAGTTGATCTCGAGTTTTCGGTTTGAGTCTGCGCCATTTCCTAAGATCTGCAGCCAGAAAACGAGTTTTATGAGAAAAGGAGTGAGAAGCTGAGCGATTCCAGCTAGTTTGAGCCACATCCTGAAAATCATCTTCCATGAGCCACCAATTTTCAAATCTAAAGGGTTTTTTTGGCCGATGACGATTTGAAACAGAGAGAAGGAGGATGGGAGCGTGGTCACTGTACATCATCGGCAGGTGTAAAACTGAGGCGGTAGGGAAAATTCTGCACCAATCAGCATTAGCCAAACATCGATCGAGACGTTCGTAAGTAGGAATAGAAGAAAAACGTTTATTTGACCAAGTGTAAGCAGGACCACTGAAACCAAGATCAATAAGACCACAATTCTTAACATGCGCACAGAAATGATTCATACGATTGAAATCTACAGAGGAAGGACCATGCTTTTCTGAGGGATGCATAATATCGTTAAGGTCACCCATACAGAGCATAGGTAAATTACTGTTCTGCAACACAAAGTACTGAACTTGGTTCCATATTACAGACGTGGAATTATGGCGAGGATCCCCATACATGCAGATAAGACCGTAGCTAAGATTGGAGATAGTATTTGTACAAACGGCTAGGATGTAGTTCTGACTATGGTCAAAGATATGGAGCTCTATCTCGTCAGTCCACATAAGCCAAAGGCCACCTGAATGGCCTTGAGAAGGAACAATAAAAGCATCATTAAGATTGAAATGATTGACAAGGGAGGAAACTGAAATGGTAGAACTACGGGTTTCGGACAGAAATGTTACCTGGGGTGAAGTTGATTGAAGTAGGCGGGAGAGGTGGCGCATAGTGGGACTGCTAAGGCTCCCGCCTGAGCCTCGGCAGTTCCAAGCGAGGTGCGTCATGGCGTCTGCGGCGCCCTTGAAGCCGGCGCCGTAGCTTGTTCACTTGCGGTCGTAGTAGGTACACGATGTATGTGGCGAGGAGGAGTGCTAGCTTCAGAGTGGCCACCAGCTTGATCCTGAACATCAGAATGGGTTTGAATGTGTGGGACAGCAGGGAGAATGCCCCTATCCAAACCAACCCGGTGGATGTTCCTGTCAAAATCAGCATTAGAAGGCAGTGTCGTGAGCACAGGTCCAGGAGCCACGGTCCCAGCCGGGTAGAAGAGGTGGGTCGGCGCGGCAACAGGAGTCGCCGGGCGCAAGCTTGGCGAAATGGTGTGAGCCACATGTCCCACACTATCGCCAGTACTGAAGCCAGGACTGCGACAAAGAAGGTCTGGAGAGAGTTGACGAGGAAGTCGCTGAGGGGGATCTCCGTGCCCAGTTGCAGAATCCCCCCGAAGAGGGATCCGGACACCTCGACCTGCTTGGGGAGACCCCAAGCCGCTGTCCCAGCGAGAAGTCCGACCTGGAGCTCGGACTCGTGGGGGAGAGGAATGGGGTCCTCCTGATCTTGCTGTTGCAGGTGGGGATGCTGATTCTGGTCTTCTTGCTCGACCTCTTCTTGGCTGGGAGGTTGTAGATCTGCAATGTTGATGACGGTGTGCTGCGGCGAGGTCGTCTCCCGCATGTTCTCCCTGAGGTGGTCGTTGATGCGAAGAGGACGCGGCAGGGAGGGAGTTCCCAGTAGCCTCGGGAGGCCATGGAGGGGGAGCGGCGGCGACTTGCACTGCTGGAGCTGTTGTAGTAGAAGCAAGGATCTGCTCCCTCTCCCGCTTGCGGCTGTGCGGGAAGGGATAGATCGTCGGCTCCGGGAGGCGGGGGCGGATGCCGGGGATCTGGATCCTGGCCCCGGAGTTGGTTCGACGTCGCTGGGGAGGAGGGAGCGGGTCTTCAACGGAGGTGCCGAGGAGCTCTGGGATTTCCACTGGTGGAATCCAATTGCCAGTTCCTGAGTGAGCGGGGGGAGAGAGGAGGGGAGGAGGGGGGCTGGGAGGTTGGTTGGGGAGGGAGTAGGGTTCTGCGATTGGCGGGCCGAGGGGGGTCGAGTTCGGGGGGTGGATGGAGGTGGCTGGCGGGGTGATCTGCCATGAGGGGAAGGGGCGCTGTGGAGAGGAGGAGGAGGTGGAGGCACAGGAGGTGGGGAATCCGGGGGCGGAGGGGTTGGTGGGATAGGGTGCGGGGGGAGTTTGAAAAGGGAGGGGGGAAGGATCTGGAGGCTGGTGGAGGGTGGGCAGGTGGTGGGGGGTGAGGAGAGAGAGAGGAAGGAGGGTGGTGTGAACGGGTACCAGGAGCTTGCTGGGGAGGAAGTTGATTCTGTGGGAGATCTTGGGGCTGGAGAGGAGTTTGCAGATCCAGACACTCCATGAGGTGATCCAGAACAGTAGGGTCTGGGTAGGAGACGCCATCCAGAATACCCAAGGCCACCAGATTATCATAAGCCTGAAGCTGCTGGGGAGAATAGTTTGGATACTGGGGCTGCTGCCAAGGTTGAGGTTGATTTATATGGTGTGGTAGGGTTTGGGGGTTGAGTGGAGGATCATGTGATAAGACACTTTTACCCTTGTCAACAGTAGATTGCCTCAAATGCCCCTGTTGGGCATCAGTGGTCCGTTGCAGCTGCTGCGTAGGCGGAGTTATAATTTGCCCCGGGGGTAAGATGGGGATATCTGATTGCCCCTGCTGGGCCTCGGAAGGTTGTTGCAACTGCTGCATAGGCGGAGTTATCATTCGGCCCACGGGGACGCTGAGAAGATCTGATTGTTGTTGTGGGGAGTTGTGAGTTGTCAAGGGCATCATCAAATTGTTTAGAGCCAAATTGGGGAGAGCCGCAGTTAGCTGAGTGTTGTGATTGGCCTCTAAGGTAGGGCACAAAGCAGGTTGAGAGGTAACTTGAACTCTGACTTGAGTCTGGCTAATGTTGAATTGATTGAACTGAAGCATGGAAGAATGGTGACCTTGATCATGAGGGTTCAATTGATGGGTTTGGGATTGTTGATTTTGCTGAAATTGTTGCTGAGCATGGGTGGGTGGTTGAGTGGTGAGAGGCAGCATGGCAGGATTGTCCAGATTCATATTTCCAGATGGATTGATCATCATGTTCGACAGGGGTAGCATCGAAGACTTGTCAATATTCATGGCTTCAGCAGTGGTGGCCATAGCTGTCTGCAGAGGCATAGATGAAACTGGAGTGGTAAGCTGTGCTGAAGATAAAGTATTGGAGTGATTAGGACCTCTGGTCTGCATAATCAGACTAGCACCCATACGAATTCCTGCAAAAGCCTGTCGCAGTTCAGAGAGAGCTGAAGAAGGTCCTGGGAGGATGTCCTGATACGAGGTGAGCTGGGTTTGCACTAGCTGCATGGGAATTCTGTGTAGTTGAGTCATCCAAAGACCATATTGATCGAAATTGATGTCTTCCCCAGCTGCCATAATGCGCTGAACACGGTCAGGACATTGTTCAGCATTGTGGAACAATTTGGCACAGAAGGTGCATATCCTTTTGATCTTTTCATAATGAACCCAGATAACAATGGCTCCCAAATTACCAACAGGAGGAACTTTGTAGAAGATTTTATCGAGGACAGACTTAGTAGCATCCAGTTTGACTTTGACAGCAACAAAATAGGGGTCAGCAGTAAAAGTTCTGGGATTAATTCTGTGCCAATCTGATGGGTGACCAATGAGATTGATAATAGCATTGATGTGATGTTCAGTTCTAAACATGCTGGGGATACCAAAAAGTTTAACAGTGGCCTCAAGGAATTGAAAAGCATAGTCTCTAGTGGCACGACCTTGAACATACATCTCCAGAAGCAAATTATTATTCCTAAGTGTCCATGGTTGCCCTCGTATTATAGCCATCATATCTGCCTCTGATCTGAACGCAGCTAGGAATAGATTATCTGTTACCTGATCCAGAGAAAGGAGGCGACCCCTCCATAGATTGGTTAGATCTGCGCGAGCAACTGCTTCCGGAGTGGTTCTTGGATTCTGCGACTGATCCGCAACCATCAGGAGAAGCTTGGGAAGATCTGGTTCCTCCAAGGATCTAGGCCCTTGACTGGAGCTGGGGGGAGCACGGGCGCAGGCAACCTGAAGAGCTTGAAGAGCCTGAATGAGTTCTTGGTTATCTTGAAGAGCATGGGTCACAGGTGGAGTAAACTGTGTGGAGTTGGGGAGCGGAACAAGTGGCGGTGGGGATTGGTGAAGATACAAAGCGCTTGGTCGGCCATGGGTGGGAGGTGGAGGTGGGTCAGGCGGAACGTGCTCCATCGGACGGGGGACCGAGGAATCTGGAGCTTTGTCATCCATGGCGGGTAGCGGCAGGAAAAGGTTGAGTAAGGGAAAGTGAAAGGAGGGGGTGAAATCGCGCAGCGGGAAGGTGGTCATGGAGGTGAATCGGAGAGACCGAGGCGAGCTGTGGCAGCCGAATCGAGGAATTGGGTGGCGCGGCGCGTGGCAACGAAGAGCGGTGGGGTGGGCAGGTGTCGATTGAGGAAGAACAACAAAAATTACTGGAGATGTCGCAGGATGTAGCGCAGATGATTGAATCAGGGCAGCAAACGAGGCAGAATTGATGGGGAGAGAATCAAAGCAGGATTGACGAATGATGGAGGAGATCGATCATGAACGGATTAGATCTGGGGGTGGAAAGAGGTTGGAAGGAGGAACACGGCATTCGCCCAATACTACGAAGAGCTCACGCAGTTGTATTGCTCGGGCCGGCGACACCGTAGTTGTGGCGAGGAAATCCGTCGCCTAAGGGCACCAGCAGTGGTAAAAGACAATTCACTCTCTATAGCATTGCCACATAGACTAAAGTTAATTTTATAGATCATCTGTACAATGATTTTGCTATAGCACTCTGCCCAAAATAATTGAGGGTCCCACATGTCAACACTATTTAATTTTAATCACCATTCTTTATCCTGTTTCTCTCTTCCATCTCAGTTCGCCACACTAGATCCAGGCCGGCGGCCGGCCACCGGATTTGCTCCTCCTGAGATGTCCTCCTGTGCACTATGTCGGCGAAGGCGAATGTAAGGTGGTGGTGGCAACGGGCACGCAGTAGCGGCGCGACACGACAGGCAAGCGGCTGGGTCGGAGGTCACGGTCACTTGCGACGAAGCGGACACAGAGTAGCGACAGCAGTCTGCTCGCTCGCCAAGGCTCGTCTGTGGTCGTGCTCGCGCGCCGCCCGCTGAGCTCCGTCGCCCGCGTTCCCGGCCCCATCTCGCCTGGCCGCGACTTCGTTGAAGGCAACCCAGGAGCTCCTTATGACTCATCCGCACAAGCCTCGCCCCGGCATCCGCGGCATCCGCCTCCCCGTCGCCCAACCGCCTCCGCCCGACGCCTACATCGGCAACCGCCTCTCCTCATCTCTGCACCTGTGATCGGGCTAGCCTCCTCCACACACCGACGGCCTCACCATCTCACCAGGCGCTGGGTGGCCGCTGACGAGCTCACCGACCGATCCAGCTCCATTCACGCTCGCCGGCCAATCCGAGTTCCTTCTCGAGGCCCATTGTGTTTGCTCCCTCGCTTGTAGTGGCGCGGTAGAGCTCCACCCGCCAGCGGCGGCGCCAAGGGCCGCCTGTTTGCCTCGCCCGCCGGCGGCGTGGCCGAGCTCGTCCCCTCCCCGGCTCCTACGACCTCCTCCCCGCTGGCATCCCAATCTCCTCCCCGTGGCGGCTCCTTTGATCTCCTGCCCTCGCCGCCCGCCGATGGCCTCGCCGACGCTATTCCTCAGCCCGCGCGGCAGCCATGCTCCGGCGACCCCTCCTGCGGAGCTTGGCAGCGACGTGGAGCCCCGGCCCCTGATGCCGGCGGGCCGGTGAGTTGATGGGACGAGGCGGAGAGAGACGGCTGAGTGAGTGGAAAGAGAAGACCGAAACATAATGGAGAGAGAGGGAGTGGGTCCGCTCGTGCGTGAAAAGGTGTGTAGCGGCTCTCGCTGGATGTAGCGACATGCTACTCTCTCTCCTACCTTCTCACTCCTACGTGTAACCTTATAGAGAGCCTAAAGGCGCCCATTGTGGCTGCCCTAAGCTTCGGCAAAGAAATGCACTTGCACGCGCTGTGGCAGCCGCGGCTTTTTGCTAAACCAATCAGCCTTCTAAATTTCTGTGGCCGCCAATAACTGTAGCGTGGCATGTTGTGGCGTTGAACCAAGCACATGCAAAAGCTCTGTGGCCCGCTAAAGGTTGCGCAGGCAAAGCAAGGCTGGGAACCAAACACTCTCTGAAACTCCAATGTACTCCCTCTATCTATTTTTAATTGTCGTCATTTAGAACAACATTTATAGTTCAAAATGAATTAAAAATCTTGTTTTAAAGGATAACAATTTAAAAATGGAGGGAGTATGTACAGTAGGAGGCAAGCATTGCGCCCACGCATGGGCGCGCCCATGCTTTTAGGAAAAAATTAAAAAAATATTCTACACGTGTTCAAATATTATACAACTTCATATATATGTAGATGATATAGAGCATGTTTGGATCACCTTTAGTCCCATGACTAAAATTAGTCAGACTGAAAAACTTTAGTCACCCCCTGTTTGGAAGCAAAGGCTAAAGTGGTATTAAAAGAGCATTAAAGTCCAGATTTCTCCCTCCTTCTCCCTTCTCTCTCCTCTCCCTCTCTCTTCTCTCACCTCTCTCACGGTGGGATTGGCATGGGGACTATGCACCATGCACAAGTTCATTAATGAGGAGAGAAGAAGAAGGGATTTTAGTCCCTTTTAGCTTCCCCACCCCCTACTAGCAAATTTTAGCCTCAAGACTAATTTAAGCCTCTCTTTAGCCTCACCTGTTTGGAAGTTTAGCTCCTGCTAGAGACTAAAATTAGTCAGGCTAATTTTAGTCCCTATGATCCAAACATGCTCATAGTAACACATATATGTGCCAAGTTATAACTTCATATTGTACACCATCTAAAAGATATAAAATTCATAAAGAACATGTGCAAATATTAGTACACAATTGTAGTACTATTTACATATGTTCTTTGTAAATTTTGTATTATTTAGATGAAGTACACTATAAAGTTGTAACTTGGTACATATATGTGTTACTATATTATCTACAATTGTATCAAGTTGTATAATATTTGAACATGTGTAGAATAATTTTTTGAATATTTTTCTAAAAGCATGGGTGCACCCATGCATGGGTACAATTCCTCGTAGCTTCATTTTGTACTCTGATTTTTTTACGTTTGACGACGGTCGAAGCTAGTAAGGGGTCCTTTGGATTGAAGGAAAATCATAGAATTTTTTGAAGGATTTCAGTTCCAAAGGAATTTTTTCTATGCCTCATTTGGTTCATAGGAAAAGGAAGGGAAAAATTCCAAAGGATTCTATCCTATAAGAGCATTCCATAGGAAAAATAGAAAAGAGCTTAGTCTTCTTTCTCTAGAATCCTTTGTTTTTCCTGTGGTGCAGCCAAACAAATCTTTCTCTAAATTCCTATGGTTTTGGATTCCATAGGATTCAAAAGTACATGCCATTCAAATCCTGTGTTTTTCCTATTCCTGCGTTTCTAAAATCCTGTGTTCCAAAAGAGCCCTAATATAATCTGTTAAACTTGGCCGGCTCGGTGAAAAACGGCTGCTAATTAAACTGCTGCACTTGTGGCCGGCGAGGCGTTGCGTCCCATGCACGACACGAAATGCGGCCGCGCGCGGCTAAAGAGCGAGCGAGGTTGTCGTCTTTCTTCCGGTGTGTAACCCGAAAAAAGAAATATTGCGACCACGGAGGCGGGTTCTCGATCGAGGCCTCTCGTACGTGGTCCTGTTGCTAAAAGTACTACTACGTAGTGGAATACTGGAATGGGGCAAGCAAATACGGCAATACGGCATGCATCATGTGCAGACGGATATACTCCTCCTATGTGTGTGCCACCGCCAATAACTGTGGCACCGCACCGGACCGGCAGCAGCGAGAGCCCTGACTGCTGCTGAACATGCGAGCAAATGGATATGGATAGGTTCGAGTCAAGCGACTGCAGCGCTGTGTATCTTGTGGGGTCGTCGGCGTCCATATTACTAGTACTACCATTCCGGTGGTTGTGCCGGTTCGCCCAGCTTTTGGTCGGCCAGCGGCGGCGACGGTGTCCGATAGGGAAACTGCGCGTGCGCGCCTATGGTGGTAACAGTTTTAGACCATCTCCAGCAAGTTCTTCATCAGGTGCTGCATCTTCAAAATGCAGCACAGATGCCACTGTTTCTCCTCCAGCAGGTTCTTCAACACTTGCTGCAAAATGAAGATTTGTCTTCCGCCTACCGCATTCCTGGGAGAATTCTCTCCTTTGCGCATCACTGCTGTGGTTGGATGCGCGACGGGGAAGGAAGCTGCTGGAAGACGGACTTTTTTGCGAGAGCGATTGATTCTCTCTCTTTGCTTCATATCAACCTTTTGCAGATGCAGATCGCCTGTGCTGCTGGAGATGGTGTTATCGCCAGTTGCCGCGACAAAGGTTCTTCGATCGTCTTTTTGGTAATGCAAGTACATGGTCTTAACCTTGCGGTTTATACTGTCTGTTAGTACTAATCAAGGAGTAAGGACATGTACAGAAAGCGAGAAATGCCACCTCTCACACGCTTCATGTGTGTGACACACTGCTGGTGGCTGGGATCTTGATGGTTTCCAGCCCAGCAAGCTCGATCGCCCAAACAAACATGCATGCCATTGTTTCCGTTCCATGCATGCTCGTTGCATTATTTAGAGATCCGTATCCATGATGCGCGGGCTGCTTGCTTGTCCCGATGACAGCGCCACGCGAAGCTGGCATCCAGACTAAGCTAGAAAGAGACAGAGCCAGTCGGCAAGGCGAGAGAGAAGGTTCCATCCATGAGGAGTGAACAGAATACACAAGAGGTCGCGCACCATATCTCCGACACGAAGCCGACGGGGTCGCATGGGCGCGCGGGAGGGGGCCACCGGAGTGCGTCTACGGTGGCTTCCTTGCCGCTGGATGTCTGCTGCCGCCGCGCTGTTTATTTTCTTTTTCCTTAACGCTGACCCGCGCGAGCGAGACCGCAAATTCAATCTTCTTGCCAAAGTTGGGTTGGACAGCCCAAGACAAGTGGGTAATGCTGGTTCGTGCGGACCGGAGCTAGATGGGCCTCCTGAAGTTCGAAACATATGGGCCTGACCCTAAGTTTGGAGAAAGCGGTAGGAAAAGTCCAATTTACAACCTCTAACTATTGACAAAGTATGATTTTCCCCCTTGAACTCAAAAACCGGATATAATAGACCCTCAACTTCCTAATCCGTTCGTTTTACAACCCTCGGCGGTTTAGACCCACTGGTTAGATGACAGATCACATTTGTTTCTTTTTTCCCGCCCCCCCCCCCCCCCCCCCCCCCCCGAAGCTGCCCTAAAGGCCCTCTCTGCGAGGTCGACCCGGTCGGCGCCGACGAGAACGTAGTAACGTACGCGGCCAGCGGCTGCGACGACTTGGCGAACGGAGAGACGGGAGGGCGGAGGATGACGGCCGGGGAGTGAAGGCGCCGGCCGTCAAAGTGCTCCGGCAGCTTCTCGAGGAGGAGCGCGAGGAGGCCAGGCTGCAGTGCGGGAACGGCGAGGAGGGGGTGCGAGAGGCTCGGCGGTGCGGGGCGGTGGGGAGGAGGAGCTGGCGGAGCCGCGCGTGGAAGGTGGCCGCGAAGGCGCCATGGCCAGCGAGGAGGCGGCCCAGGTTCGCTCCAGTTCCCCCAGGAGCGCCCGATCTACCGCGGCGCCAAGGCGGCCTAGGCATCTGGCGCCAACCGCGGCGCCAAGGCGGCCTAGGCATCTGGCGCCACGGCGGCTTCTCCGCGGCTCCCGCCGCCGGCGTCGGCTCCTCCTCCGTCTCCATCGCCACCACCGTGTCCTGCGCGTCGCTGACTCCGGCCGCCGTCTCCTCCTCTTTCTCCGCCCCGCTCGACTTTGCCGTGCACTACTCCGCGGAGGGGACGGTGGAGGCAGAGACAAAGCCCCGCCGCCACGCGTTCGACGCGTGCCCGGCCAGCTACTGCGAGTACACGCCCTGCAAGGACGTGAAGCGCTCGCTCCAGTTCCCCCTCCACGCACTCCTCATCGCCTGCCTCGGATCCCACGGGGGCCACACTCGCGGCTGTGCTCGGAGGTCCATGCCCTCGCCGCTGGCGCCTTCACTCCCCGGCCACCATCCTCCAATCCCGTCTCTCCCGTCTCTGCGGGTTTAGCTCTCACCTACCAGTTATCGAATAAACTAGATCTCTGAATCTAGTTTATTCACCAGTTATCGAACGTGCAATAGATCTAGAATAGGGCTGTTGTTTTAGGCTTCTCTAATCTATTTCTGTTTATGTCTTGCAAGTTTAATTCGTTTAATCTTGTTAGTTAGCTTTTACCACCAATCTATCCCGTCTAGATCTAGATTCATATCGGCTATTGATCAAGATAGTTATTCAATATATCATTAATTACAGCTGATTAGATCTGTTCTAAGACGCTATTTTATTGTGCTTACACTACCTATCTTTAAATGATCTATCGGTATTTCCTTGTCAATTGCAGGTCAAATTGCTGGCACGCTCGGACCTCAAAATTCAATCGGGCTTCTGCATCGGAGACGGAGCAATCTCCGAGGCCCTGAGTGTGTACGCCGATCCGGGAGATTTTGGCGTCTACAGGTTCATCCAGCGGTTGTTATGATATTGTAATGTGGATATGTATGAAGTGAACAGTTTATGCGTTTGATTTGCAGCTATGATATATATTATTCTGGACGTGATAGATGTTCTGTATGGTACTTTCCTGTTGTTCTGTAGGGACCCTCCAATGTCGGATTGCTCACGGAACTTGCCACGCTGTTGCGTTGTCACAGCTGTAGATCTTTGTCGCCGACCTCCATCTCGATGGCATCAAGGAGGTCTACTGTCTTCACAACTCGGTGAGTTCTGTTAATTGCACAGTCACTAGATCAGTTGCCCCATGAGAGTATCGAACTTGCTTCACGGTGGTGGTGGTCACTTTCTTACCCATGGAGCTTTTCTAAACAGATCCAGCTATCGAAGATGTGAATCCCCATCAGTTTTCTACATTTTCATTTTTTTCATTTGAAGTCAATTGGAAATCAGAATTTGCACTTCGCAATAGGTCGAAATGCCTTTCTTGTTGTATTGTAGACCTCGCAGTTATTTGTGTTTTGTTTTAGAAATTCATTCAAAAACTTGAATATAATGGAGTTTGTAAATATGGTTTATTTGTAGCAGCCGGTTTAAATTAATGTTATTTAGCTAAGCAATTTTAGGACAGTGCATGACTTCCTGTTTAGTTTTATATATCCTACTCTTGCCTCAAAAGCGAAATCAAAAGTCAGACTATGAAATTATTCACTGATTTGTATCATTATGCTTTCTTATACTATTATGTAGGAGGTTAGACCGAAGCTCTGAAGAGAATGAAAGAATCCTTCAGAATAAGGTGTTTTTCACCATTCCGAGGAAGTTAGACTGAAGCTCTGAAGAGAATGAACCTTCAGAATAAGGTGTCTTCTGCACTACCGAATTGTCTCCAATTCTTTCCACCTATCAGTATTTTTAGTTGTCCCTAGAATAGAAAATGATCTCGCTATGATAACCTCAATTATTATCCATTTCATCTTTTTGGTTATGCAGGAATGGGTTTCCAAATTTTAGAAACCTAAGGATGACCCCTCTGCCTTCCTGAAACCTGCAACAACTGTTTGTCACCATATTTGAAGGTGAGTTTTCTTTCCGTCCTTGCCCTTTCTGTTGTTTTGATGCTAGAGTAATATGGATTGTCATGTTCCAATTTGGCCGCCTGTCGTCCAGATATTTTTACCAATGCATTCATGATGTTTACAGTAGCATCCGAAATCATATGAAACCACCAGTTTCATTTACCGTAAGTACTGAAATGAAACTAAAAATATGATACCATATTTCTTTTTTTTTGTTCTGAAATGGATTTTGAGTGCACGACTAATATTTTTGTATCAGTTATTGTGGCAAGACTTTTTCAACTCTGACTTATTGTGGCCAAACTTTGATAGGATGAATTGGAAGTGTACTTTCTTAGAAAATATCTATGCAACAATATGTTTTGGTTTTGTGGCAACTGTTTTTAGTTTAGTAAAAAAAAATGAGTCCATAAACAGTTGATCGTTCTAACACTGAATGTCCTTAACAAGAAAATATGGCTTTTTACTATTTTGACGACTTGTGATTTTTTTGCGCTTTCTATCAATCATCTATAAAGCAAATAGGTCACTATGTGCCAATTGTATCGGAAGATGATTACATCAATTGTTCTATTTAGAACTTTTTATGTATTTTTGGTTGGCCACATGACTTCTGTTATCATTATTATACTTGGTTCTTGCACAATGGAGTAGTTAAATGATTCTAAGTTTTTTTTACCATTTTTTGTATCCTCTTTTTATGCATCATTTCTAATAAATTTATTTGTTTTTTCCATGGCTTGTTACGATGTCCACACATGTTGATAACAAGCTTGTGGTTGCAACCTCAATAAAAATTTATAAATGTTACTAGTACATTGGATCAGCTGCTACTCATACTAAATATTGTCACATTTTGTATTTGGCAGAGGAGCAAATGTTTTAGGATAAGAAGACTTAGATTCCTCATCTATGCAAGTGCAGAATTCATGTTTTAGGCGTTAATTTTGTCAATCCAACTATACTTGTAGGCCGATCTTGTATATGCATGTTAAATTAGAGATGGATCGGCTTGATGATGCAATATAGCAATACTTGGAAGCTCAATACCTTTGCCTTGTCTAAATAGAGAAAAGTCATTTTTGGTCCATGATGCTTTCATGAGTAGAGCCTAGGATGGTGTGTATGATAGAGGGCACATTCATTCTTATGTGATCAAATGTTGTTACAACTGATGTACTTCCTTGGTCGAATATATCTGAGTAGTAATTTATTTTCCTACAAAATGTCTAGGAGTTCATTGGTCTTGCTTGAACTGTTATCTATTTACGCAAAAATTGGCTAATATCTTTGTTAAGGAAGACATTTCTTTGTGTTAAATTTATATGTACCTTATTTCATATCTGTTTATTTATTTATTATAATATATTTTTGATATTGTTACCGTAGCGTTAGCACGGACAATATACTAATATTAATAAAGTCTTCACACACGCCACCTCATTTTCCCTTCGTGAGTAGTATGCACGTCATTCTTGTTCTATTTCCATTAGTAGCACGCACGTCCATCTCTCTTAGCCGTCCTTATACCTCATTTTCCAAATATAAAATACTGGTGGAAACGAGCCGAGCCGGCTCGACTCGTGAAAGCTCGCAACAACGGAGGCTTGGCTCAGCTCGGTTTGGTTAAGAAAACGAGCTAAACAGTCGGCTCAGGCTTGGAACAACAAGAACGGGCGGAGGACACGATAAAGTATACTACTAAAAAAAATTTATAGTAGGTGTTAGAAACCATTACATGACATCCCAAAGCATACTCAAAAAATAAGTTTAGCCAACATTAAGGTCTGAAAATAGTAATATCTTACAGTAGTAGAAGAAATATAAATGTTTACTTTGCAAAATATTAAATAATAATAAGATAATAAATTGGTCATCTCTTTATAAGAAGTTAAGACCACCCGCACCGGGGTACGCGATACCCTCCTGGATTTTTTTACCGTCGCCTTTTCCAGTGAAATGCCCCGCAGCGGCGTCCTAGAGCAGCACGCCAAAAAGGCGTCGCCCCCTGGCTTCCTTCGAATCTGGCGTGGGGTGGCGGAGCTCCTTCATCGGGCAGTCGCTGGGCCCACGCAGTCCACCCCCCTCTCGCGCCTGCACTTGGAGCATTCGTCCGGCCGCCGCAACCGCCGGGAGAGAGAAAGAGAGCAGGGGCCTTGCGCCGTCGAGGTGGAGGAGAGGCCTGGCGCCGTCGCGAGTTGGAGAGGAGGGCCGCTCGGGCGGGTCCGGCGAGGGGCGGCGCTCCTCCCACGAGCCACCGCCGCGGGATCTTCTCCGCCTCCCCGCACGGGCAGCGGACGTCGCGCGCGGACCCGGGGAGAGATGAGGGACGGGCGCGCGGAGCTCCGGGTCGACGCGACGGGCTCCTCATCCGCATCGCTGCTCCTCCGCGCTCGCCCGCCGGAGGAGCTCCGCCCGCCGCACCTCGAGCTCCGCCGCCGTCGAGTCCGTGGGAAGGCGCCTTCGGGGAGGGGCGCGCGGAGAGGGATAGACGCGGGGCCACGCTCGCCGGCGGAGGAGGAGCGAGAGGAGGCCTACGCGCGGGCCTACGATTCGAGGCCACGACGAGGTGCGCGGGGGCGAGCTCCGCCGCTAGCCGCGGTTCCCCTGCTGCCGCCGGAGGAGACTCCTTGCGTGTCGCCGCTGCGCACGGGACCTCGAATCGTCGGCGGCGGAGAACGAGGAGGACCTCCATGGCCGGCGCGCCTTGCATCGTCGGCCTCCTCGTCGGGGAGGTGGCGGCCGCGGCCGGCGCGGGGAGGAGGCGGCCCGGCTGCGGCGAGGTGGGCGTGGAGGGTCGCTGGGTGGGTAGGTGGGCCCGCTGAGTAAAGATAAGGTTGAAGAAAAGGAAAAGAAAAATAAAAAGTGGGCCCCACAGTTTGATGGTTGGAGGAGAAATATGAAGGAAGATGGGTGCGGGAATAGTGGATATGAAGGAGAGAATCTAGGTGACGAGGATGGAATATTCTATTTTGAAGGAGGTTTTGAAAAAGGAGTATGAGTGTGGATAGTCTAAGAACAAAATATCATCTCTGTTTTTCTAGTCTCTACTTCCATCTCCTTTGTCTAATAGGCCATTACTCCATTGTTCAACATAGGCAATAAACCTTTGATCTCGTTTTAGCTCGCGAGCCGCTCGCGAGCCGGCTCGGGCTCGGCTCGTTTCGGAAACGAGCTAAAACCTTCGCTCAGACTTGGCTTGTTTGGAACTCGAGCCAAGCTTTGCAAGCACGAGCTGAGCCTGAGCCGAGCTCATGAGCCCGAGCTTTTTTTTCCACCGTTAACCGTGGCCATCAAGCTAGCTAGTCTTGCGATACAATCAAGACCACGTCCTTCCTTCTTTCCTTCTGCACGATCTGCCGAAGACTCACCACATGTGCCTGCTATATTTCTACATATTTCCATAATCTGATCGGCTCTCTGAATTGAATATGATATTCATTTATTTGGCCATATATACAGCCTGTTCCGCTGGCATAGAAACAGTACTCGGCCGGCTTTTTTCTACCTATTCTCCCCTCACATAATACTATTCATTCTACCTGCCGAGCACTATTCATTCTACCAGCCGAACGCTCTCATATTCTCTACTTCCTTTGGCAATAATCCCTTTCCTTTCCTTGCTCACGAATAGTCATCCGGCCAAAGTGATTAGGATCTTTTTTTTTTGAGAGAAGGGATTAGGATTTTTTTTTGCGACTGGATTAGGATCTATTTTAACCCAACAGGCGGAAGACCAATACATGAATATACTCTCATTGGACTCGGCAACCATAATGCTGATTACTAGATTAATAAGAAGATTTCCCGTAACATCTGGCCATCTTTCTCATGTTGCTTCAATCTCAAGGTCACGTCAAATTTCGGTGTCAACAGATACAGTCTTTGCTGGATGATGTTCTTTTTTAAAGCATTTTTTCAAGGTCACGTTAGCATAAACAGATACAGTCTTCACGAAAACAATGGGGGGCGTCTGACGACCCCTCGTGAGAGCGCCACAACGACACATTAGCCTTTCGCCGACGTGTGGATTAGAAAATAGGGTCATGCCGGTCAAAAACGCTGGGAGCCTACGGAAGCTATGACGCATTTGAAGGTACTGATATCAATGTGTTGCCGTATACAAGAGATAGGAACCATGCGCATACAGAAGAGATAGAGATCAGGTTGTTGAGATCACAGCTACCGACGTATGAAAGTCTATCTCTAATTCTATCTCTATCTAATAATATTCTAGAACACATCTCGAATAGAGGCAAGCATTTTCTTACTCGCACAAGCTTAGTAGTATAAGGTAGAGATTCCGCCACGTACTCGGGATATCAATCGAGAAAATGAAAAAATTTATTATTCTTCGCTCACTATAAATAGTGCCTCACCACCAGTCTCCAGCCATCAAAAAGCATTAAAATCAGCAAGCCCCATAACATCCATATCCACTCTACAAATTAAGCCTTCATACTCATAGGTTGTCATGGCCCCTACAAGCAAGGCTGCCATCGTCCCCGTGTGGATGATGCTCCTGCTGGTCCTGTCCCAGGGGCAGATTCCGACGTGTTCATCAAATCAGTGCGCCTTATGTCTCGCAGCATGCACGAACTCGTGCAAGATTATGTACGTGGAGCCATCTTCTATAGCAAAGTGCATAGACAATTGTAACACTAAGAGCAACTCCAGTGGAGTGACTAAATTTGAGTGACTAAAACTCATTTTAGTCACCCACTTTTTACATTTAGTCACTCAAAATATAGTCTCTACTCCAGCAGCACCGACTAAATAGACTTCTATTTTAGAGAGAAGAGGGAAAAGAAGAAGAGAAAAGTGAGAGAGAAGAGAGAAAAGAGGAGAGAAGAGAGAAGAAATAGTGTGCTTCACTTTTAGTCACCCAAGTAGTGGGTGACCAAATTGAGGAGGTTGAGAGGGAAATTTAGAGGGTGTTTGGATCCAGCAAATTAGAGGTGACTAGACTAATTTTAGTCACCTAGAGAGACTAATTTGCCAAACACCCCTGACTAAAGAGTGACTAATTTTAGTCTAGCCTCTAGTCACCCATGACCCAACTAAAATGGACTAAAACTCATTTCTCTCTCTGCAATTAATGCAAACGGCCCACGCGCGGGCGCCTCATCCCCTCCCTCCCGAGGGCGCGGTCGCGCCGCTCCTCCCCATCCCGCGGGCCCGCCCTCCGCCCGCGGCGCCTCCCGCCACCGGCCCGCACCGTCCTCCGCCCGCGGCGCCTTCCGCCACCGGCCCGCGCTCTCCTCCTCCCTCGGTCGCCGGTGGCCGCGTCGCATCCCTACTCATGTCGGTCCCGCCGCGCCCGCCAACGCCGGTCCCCGCACCGCCTCCCGGCGTGGCCGCCCAACGGATCCTGCCCCACTCGTGCTCCCCTCCTCCGCCGGCCGACACCTTGGCCGACTCCCCCCCCCCCCCCCCCGGTGGCCGCCGCCGTGGGATTTGCTCCGGTGGAGGAGGTCCTTGAGGCCCAGCGACACGAGCCGCCACGAGAGGATGAGGACGACGTCGACGAGGCGGAGGATGTGGTGGAGGACAACAAGGACGAGCGCGACGCCGCGGGGGTCACTGCCTCCACGGCCTCGTCCGTAGATTCGACCTCCGCCGGCGGCGGTGTCTGGGGAGCCGACGCCACGCAATCTCCAGTGCATGCGGATGGCGGGCGGAGCAGGAGAGTAGAGAAAGGGTGGGATTGGAGAGGAGAGGAGATGAGAGATAAAGGGAGAGAGAGAGAGAGAGCAATTTAATGTTGACTAATTTTAGTCAGCTTCCAAAGGGGGGCTGACTAAAAGACTTTAGTCTGTCTAAATTTTAGTCAGGTGACTAAAAGGATCCAAACACCCTCTTAAGTCACCCACCTATTTTAGTCACTCAAGTAGTCACCCTGCTGGATTTTGTTTTTTGGACAAAATGACTAAATTTTAGGTTTAGTCACCCAGATAGTCACCCTGCTGGAGTTGCTCTAAGAAGGGCTGCTTTAAAAGCTAGTGATCGAATATTGTTGTTCCAAACCATCACACGTCTATGTCGGTCCCCTGCATCGCCGTAAGATATATCTGCTATATATGGTGTGCGCATGCTATGCAGTTCTGTTTCGGTTTTATTTACCCTCTTCCAACAGTGTGTACGTATTGTTTGTGTAGTACATATATGCAACATCATTTTCCAAATAAATGGTCTATTTCTTTCATTTTTTGATTCCCAATAAGTTGTGCGATGTGTATTGATCGTTTCATATTTTGTAAGGGTGCTGCTGAATTAATATACAGATGCATCTTGTGTGTACTGTTCCTTGTCGCAGAAATATATCATGCCATATATTGGTGATTCTTATTCTCTCTAATTAACACTCATTAATCCGCAAGCATAGAGAATATCATTGTATTATTATTTCATCCAAGAGTATTCCAAGGCATTGTATTTATTTTCACAGGGAAGTTAGGCATAAGCTTATTAGGGATTAACAATGATAATGTTCATTAGGAAAAAGACATACTATCTAATATCAGGGGTAAGGATATTCGATATATTTAGATAGGGTCACATACAAAATGATTCCACAGGAATTAGTACAAGAGATAGAAGAAGCTAGTGGGAGGACAACAAGTCTAGATTAGGATCCTAATTTATCTTCCTACAAACATGACTGTTGCCTAATAGTTCTAGTCACTTACTTAGAGGCTATAACCGTACACAAGGCTACTGGTTCCTCAGACTCCTAATGTATAGTTCACTTCGGGGCACAACCCATAACACAAGAAGGGGTCGGTTACTAACCCTACGCTCCATGTATAAGCTGACTGCTATAAAACCATGGTCGGGTATCAAATTTGGGGTACTCGCGGTTAGAGCCAAAACCCAAGTAATTATACATATAAACCATAAGGAACGACCTTGTGGAAATAGACTGGTCAACCCATGTGGGTCCTGAGACATAAGCTCCGACTCCAGGAGAGTAGCCTGTTCGGTTGGCTGGTGGCTGATGGCTGGTGCTGGTTTGTTCTGAGAGAAGAGTACTGCTGGCCGGTTGCTGGTGGTTGGTTTGTTCTGAGAGAAAAGTACTGTTGGCTGGTGGCTGATAAGCCAAGCGAACAGGGCGGAGAGTTCTGCCTCATCCAAACCCAGTGAGTGGGGTCCTCCTCGCCCCATTCCTGCAAGTGGGGTCCACTTCACCCTGACTTTCGCAGGGGAGTTCCAGTGTTCCACCTTGCCTAACTACGACTGGGGTCCGCCTCGGCCTCGCCCAACTCCTACAGGGGAGTTTTGCCTCGCTCGACATATGAGAGTGGGGTCTGCCTCGCTCAACTAACGCGGGGGAGTTCCGTCTTGCCCGACCCCTATGAATGGGTCCACCTCAGTTCCTCCCTCAGTGAGGATCGGTGGCTTGCAGAGGAAGGGAGCGAATTAAATGAGGTCGCTGCCCCAACCGCACATGTTATTGTCACGGTTACAGGGTGAGGCATGGCACGCCTCACAGATCAATCGAACAGGGTGGCTCCAGGCATGTTTCGGTGCCCTCACCCGTCCCCCAACATAATCATGATGCATGCAATCATTCGTACGGGAAACACTCCCATTCGTCCAGCGCCTTGACCCGGTAACCTTCGTTGCTTCTCAGGACGGCCAGGGCGGCGTCATGCTGGATGGAGCCATGCATGTCCTTGTTAAAGATATGAACCCACGATACCTGAATCAAGTACAGTAGATCGGATGGCTCATGGTTAGGAGCTATGACTTGTACTCCCAGAAAGGTTGGAGATAGAATCCTACTTATCTTGAGTTGTAACTGACTAGGACACGTGGCATGTAACCTTGTCCCCCCGGATTTATAAGGAGGTGCAGGGACCCCCTGATAGGCATTCCAACACAAATCAGGATCTCATCCTACCTAGATCCGACCAGAGCTATGAATACAATACCACAGAATATAGGACGTATTACCCTTCGGGAGGCCCGAACATGTATAAATCGGTGTTTGCATCTTGTGTTACCATCAACTCTCGATCTCGCGCATACCCCATATTATCATCATAAGTAGTGTTGCTGGGCTAACCTATGATGACCGCCGAATAATTACTTTGATAGCTGACGCGCCAGGAAGGGGTCATGTTGGGATCAGTTTCGTTCGATGGTTGGATCACCATTATCAATGATCAAGATTTGTCGACCAGGAGATCGACGTTGGGTGAATCAACGCAGTTAGTGAGCAATCGCAGGAGGACCAACTGCTGTGTGTGGCAAGGATGATTTTGTGTCGTGGCAGTCAAGCCTGCCTACAGCAGCTCCATGGCGCAACCACGTCTTCGGCAAGGGATCCGTCATTGTTCACGTCATATTAGCCAAGACGATCATGGAGTCCGTGAGACGAACGTCGGCCAAGCTCGGTGGAATAATCGCCAATGTGTGTCTCCAGTCAAGCCCGAACCCATGTGTTGTGCATCCAAGATTTCAGTGTAAAATCCGGCCAAATAATGGTTAATGTCCAACGTGTCTGCTTTATATGGTTGGTAAACACCCATGGGGATTTATACTAGTTCGAGCAGAACATCCCTATGTTTAGTTTGAGCATCACTCATGTATTTTATGTCAATTTGCAAAGGGGGTACAAATGGTTCGAGAAAGTAATAGGGAGCGAGTCTAGTGTGAAGCGTGCGTGGTGATAATCGATTGTGATGTCATATGCTCGGTCTCAGCCGTCTGGTGTTGTTCATGACACAAGGACTGTGTATCCTCTCTCTCTCTCTCTCTCTCTCTCTCTCTCTCTCTCTCTCTTCTGTCGCGTTCGCATCCTCCCTTTTATATTGCAAGAAGGGGCAGCCTGAGGTGTTCACTACAAGGGATCCTTGCTGGAGAAGCCGTCCGATGGTCCAAGCTTGGTGCCAAAGCCAGGGCCTTGAGCGACATGTTGTCGGGGCTACCAGGCGGGATAGTGCGTGTCCCATCCTTAGGCTTGCCCTGTTATGGAGGTAATCTTCCGTCTTGCTCTAGTAACATCTATCAGTACAGCCCACGATTGTGGAAGCCAACACATCTTCTTCCGTCCTGCCCACGGTCGTGGAAGCCAGCACATCTATTAGTAGGGCTAGGGGTTTTGCGCGCAGCGGTAGACACCAGAGGCGAGGGGGGTGGGGAGGCGAGGAGGGCGGCGACAATAACTGTTACTCAGGCGGGGAGAGGAGGAGGGAGGACGGTGGTGGCGGCCACTAGAGGCGCGCACCGTCTCCCCAACCTCAAAGTTGGGTGACGCCGAGTGGAGAGGAGACTAATGAGAGAATTAGGGTTGGGAGGTGAGGTATAATTATATAGGCAGCAGGGTAGCCGCAGTGGGTTGCATTCTAGCCCGCCGCTGGTGTGGAGTAACGGCAAGTGACATTAAGGCCGGTGCGGCCCATTAGGCTTGTGTAGTGGCGGGTTTAATTTAAGCTCGCCGAGACAAAAATGGGCCTCGCCTGTAAGCATTTTTTTGTAGTGATAGTTTTTTGTCGCGAATCAAGGATGAAGGTGCTCTTTGCATTGCGGTCGGCTACCGCACGCTGTCATCTACACCTGCAATTTCCCTTCTAACTTTAGCTTACCTTAGCGTGCCATTGGGTTACGTTTTCAGTTTCAGCATTGTGTTGTTTGTTCCTTGTTTTGTCTTGTTTTCTCAATCCTACTATCTTCTGGTCGTTTTTGGTTGTTGTTTGTGTTTCTTCTGGTCAGTTTGTAAACTCTACTCCCTCTGTCCCGAATTACTTGTTATCTTAGCAATGAATCACATTCATTGAATATTTTTTGAACCTGGACAAACGGTGTGTCAAGCTAGCGTTGATCCTTTCGCGAGGATAGCTTTTGGTTGTTGTAACGGGCGATTTGTTCGCCCCCGTCTGTAACTTCTCCTCTATCAATGAAATCGGCACTGTCTCGTGCCTGTTCGTTCAAAAAAATGGTCCGTAGAACATTCTATGCATAACACTCACAGGATGACAGGTAAATTGGGACGGAGGGAAAGTATTTCTTTATAATGAAATACGAAGTCAGTTGCATTCGTGAAAAAAATTAAGATAACAAATACAAATAAATTAGAATTATTATTCTAACAATAATAGTTTAAAAGGGGAGGGAGTATGCTTTACTCCTGTTTGAATCCATCAAACTAAATGTTAGTTGACAAAAAATTAGTCTTAGGTTTCTCCAAACAGTTTTACAAATAGATGAACTAATTGTTAGTCCATCAATAGACCGGTTGTTTTCCTATTAGTCTATCCAACTTGCTAACACGAACTAATTATTTCATTAATAGCTAGGCAAAAGAACTTCCGTGCACCTTATTCCCTTTCTTCTATAGATGAACTAACAATTAGTCAGGGATGATAGACTTTTCATTGCGAGTTGAATTAACTATTAGTCTAAATTCCAAACTAACACCTGATAGTCGACTAAATGTTAGTCAGGTAATTATTAGTAGGGAACATATTCTGTGAAAACCGACTTTCTGTGTAAACTATAAAAACTGGACAGGATAGACATCAGGGCCATCCCCAGGATTTTGGGACCCTGTGCGAAATAAAACATAGGGCCCCTTCAGCTCAGTTATTTGGTAGTATAAAACTTTGGTTTCTTTTTTTTGTGACGATGTAACTTTAGTTTCTATTTTTGTTATGATTATTATTTTACATTTACGAAAATTAATAGTCCCTCCATACTCATAATATTGGCGTTAGGAGGCAGGTACGCAGGCTGAAGCGTTAATAGGCTGATTAACAGGCTGAATTGCGTGCGTCCAGGAGTCTAAGCCTTCGGCAGTTGTTGGGCCAAGTCCATAAGGCAAGCAAAAGCCTATAACGGTTCTCTCAATCGCTTCTGTTATCAAAAAAAAGGAAAAAAGGCTTCGCCCTACAGCCGACTTATATTAAAAAAACGGTAATGCTCTGCAACGGACGTCCGGACGGCACGCCCCACTTCAGACGGGGTGAGCTGGCGACGTGGTGGAAATACCAGAGGCGGCTCCATTGTCGCCCTTATCTCTTCTCTCCGCTTTTTCTGCATCTTTGACCGTGTGATCCTCCACTCATTCCGCATGCGCGGATGCGCCCGAGGCGCCCGCGGCCCGCGCGGCGGCCCCACCATCTCCGGCCTTCCCGCGGCGGCGGCACACGGCGCATGGCTCCCGGGGCGGCGGCGCACGGCATGTGGCTCCGCGCGGCGACCTCCTCCGACGAGCGGCGCGCGCGTCCCCGACCTCCTCCCGCCGGCGCGCGCGCGCGGCCCCTAATCTTCTCCGGCGAGTGGCGGCGCGCGCCGGACCGCCCCCCGCTCCGCCGGCGAGCGCATGCCGACCCTTCCCCGATCCACCCGGGGCGGATCTCGTCGGCGGGTGGCCGGCCGCCACCGCCCCCGCACCGTCCCCGGCCCCACGCCGCCCGCGCGAGGAGCTCCCCGCGGCCGGGCGCGTCGGCTGCCGGCGGCGCGGGACGCCGCACCCAAGGCTGGGCACGTGGGGAGAGCTCCCCACCTCTGTTTTGGAATTTTTTTCATGTTGCGAATATTGTATATCGGTGTTGTAACAGTGTTCTAGACATGTTGTAATCAGTCGTCTTCATGATATAATCGTTTCTCGTTTATGTTTGCAAATCATTGCGCACATGTTGCATCCGTGTTCTTGACATGTTGCAAGTGTCTCATGCGAATGTTTCAAAATTAGGTCTAAATTTTTCGATGTTGCAATCATTAATTTTTGATGTTGCAGATGTTGAGTCTCGATGTTGCAAACATGTGTTGTTGGGTGTTGCAAACATTATTTTTCAATGCTGCAGACGTTGGTTTCGATGTTGCGGACATGTGGTGTTGGGTGTTGTGTTGAGGAGAAGGGAGAAGAGGCTCCTGAAGTTGGATGTTGCATGCAACACGGGTCGCAACATGACCGCAATATAGTCGCAACATGGGGAGGAGAGAAGAAAGACTACTGATGTTGGATGTTGCAAGCAACCGTGTTCGCAACATTTTCGTAACACGTTCGCAACACGCTCGCAACATTTACCTGGTAGTCTTTAGATCTAACGGCTGACGATTGAGGATCATAAGATCTAACGGCCACGGACCCGTCCGACGCCAGCGCCCGGATCGGACGTCCGGGCGCTAGCAGTGCCCTTAAAAAAAAGACGATTGGAGAAGCCCTAGCCGCCGCCGTCGCCTCCTTCACAAGTCCGTTCGGCTCCCTCCCATCCTCCCTCCGGCAATCTCGTCGGCGGTGAGAGGGAGGGGAGCCACCCCGTCTTCGGTCTCCTGTCTGTTAGTTTTGGTCCCTAGCGACATCGACAAGGTGGTGGTAACGATGTCGCTATGGAATAAGGTCTCTCCGGCCTCTCCCTACCTCGACGATGTCCGATCTAGCGTCGACGAAAGGCCAGTGAGAGTTGGGTTTGCCAGATCTGTAGGTTCTCTTCAGATCTTGGCAGTTGTCGTGTCAATCAGGAGATGCAGTTGACTGTCCTTTGTTGTGGCGACTTTGATCTCTCTGTTCGATGTGTTCTTCGTCAAGATCCGGTTTTTTCAACCCTCTGTTCTGGTGATGAAGGATTGCAAGCCTGTGTTGCTTGGGGTGTTGCCCCAGCCGATGTTCTTTCAGCGGTTGCTAGATCTCGTTGTCAGCAGCGAGTGGATATTGCAGTCTTCAAAGCCTTGTATGGCGATGGCGTTTGCAGGTACCCCTTTTCTTTGTTGCCTGTCCAGTGTACTTTTTCAAGCTCCGGAAGCTCCGGTGGAAGACGAACAATCAAAGGAGGAAGACGATCTTAGTGCTATCCATTGTAATTTTATTTTCTTTGCGTCGTTTTGTGTCAAGTTGTCATTCCTTTGTACCGCCGATTGTTTTTCTTAGCATGAATAAGATGAGACACCTTTTGGTGTCTTTCTCTCTAAGAAAAAAAGCTTCGCCCTGGCTTCTTTTTCCTCGACGAAGACGAATACAGCCTTTCCCAACGAACGCAACAAAGACGCAGAGGACCGAGAGGGAGGGGACCGAAGGGTGTCTCGCTGGCGGAGAGGTATTTATGGAGGAACGTGGTGTGCACGCTGCAGCACGGCAGGGTGCAGCCATGGTGAAGCTTGAACTGGGAAAATTGGGGGCCCTGTGGCGTCGCTCACCCTGCGTCTGCCGATCGACGGCCCTGTAGACATCCATAGGCACTGGTAGCTCAAGTAATTTTGCACTTAATTACTGGCCTCTAATTACACTTTTGCAAACCACCCTCCCACCTACATATAGAAAGCCCTACGTGCTGTTGGATGTTCACCTGTGTCCTAATTAGAGTTTCCTAGTTTGTACAGAAATTCGGTTTATATTAGATACGTCCCCTTATTAGTATACTGTATACTACACTAACAACTGGTCAGATGGATGGAAATGACGCCCAATGGAGGCCTGGACATCGGCCCATTCCACGATTATTGGTTAGGCCCACGCTCCGGCCTGAGGCCCGTGCAACTACATACAACTACAGTTCAACATTCTTGTCTAGTTTCCAAGGAAAAAAATTCTGGTCGAATATTTTTTTTTAAAAAAAGAAACATTCCTGGCCAACTCTCGTCCACACCGGAAATTTTCACAAATCAGCTCCACCTAATTGGTTTGACAAACAAGTTGAGATTGGACTTGACTAGGAAGATGATGAGGTACTGAGACTGAGGAAATCAAACTACTCCCACGTCCGTACTGAATAGTACTACTGTACACACTAGTACTAGTACAATGTAAGGCTGTACATGGATCTTCGGAGATTAATTACGTACTAGTCTCCCTCGCAAAAAAAAAAGTACGTACTAGTCTCAACCTAGTCATCCAGGTCAAAAGCAAGAAATCAGTCGCCTCTCATAGTCGCCCTGTTCGTTTGGCTTATCAACCACGCCAAAGAAGATTTTCTCTCGGAACAAACCAAGCCACCAAAGAATCACCAAGCCAATACTTTTCTCTCAGAACAAATCAGCATCAGCCATCAGCCACACGAACAAGCTGAGTCTCATCGCCCATCGGATGTGTCCTACAAAAGCAAATGCGACACTGCCATCCAAACAGTTGCGTTACCTAAAGCCGATAAGTTGATGCTCCAAAACCAAATTTTTTTTAAAAAAAAGAGCTGAACAAAGGCAGACCATGATCAAGAGGAAGGAGAACGAAATTTTATTGTTGTTGAATTTTTTTTTGAACTAGAAAAACGGAATGAGTATCTTTTTCTTCCTCAACCCTGTCTTACTAGTTGCCGCCTGCCCAAAACACGTGTATATTGACAGTCAAGCATTTTAAATCAAAACTGGAGTCAATCCGGTCTGGTTCTCACTTCTCAGCCGATTTGGTCAATGATCTTGCAGATTACGGCTGGATTGGTTGGCCCCACACGCCTCTTGTGCACCTGGCCTGGCATCGGGCTACTTGCGGGTTGCGGCAGTGCAAATGCAACTATGTAGAAACTTGGCACTCGAGAATTTCACATAGCAAGACCACGATCTCAGACTCCTCAGAAATACAGGAGTATGAACCAATTAAAGGACGGGCTCAGACTCAGAAATTAATTAAAAGAACTACGAACACTAAAAGCGGTACACATTCTTATTTTTGTTGCATCCGTCACCAACGCCCTGAACCCAGTAGCTTGCTAACACGTTTTTTTTAAGACAAGTCGCTAGCACTACATTCATTTAACTGTTAAAGGCATAATTAAAAGAAAACATATTATATGCAAGCTAATATAATCTTTCTATACAACCATGCAAACTTCTAATCTTGGACACAAGATGTTGACGCACGCAAGGGGTGGGAGGTTGGATTTCCAAAATTGTGATTGGAAATGAGAGGTTAAGTGTAAAATTATCCAATCTCCGCACATTTTTGGATCAATATCCTATGGTCTACAACTCTACATTAGAAGTTTGCACGGTGTTAGCTCTATCCTGGACGAGGCCTGTGTGTGGAATCAGGCGGCTACCCATTGTCTGAAATTGTTCAGAGTTTAAGCGACATTCAGTAGTCGATGCCTCCTTAGTCCCTGATGTTGTTGTTTTTTTTTTTGAAATGACGGCAAAAGCTTTGCCGAAATTTTATTAGAAGAAAGATATGTACAAAAGAAAAAAAAAAGAAGAAAAAGGAGAGCTACCACCACGACTATACACAACTACTGCAAAAACAAAGAGCCACTGGGGTCAACTACGTAGCATTCAGAGGGTGCACATAATTGTGAGTTGTTAACTCGTATTGCTGGACGTCCTCCTTGATGAGATATGCAACTTATTCAACTAATTTGGACTCCTGGTTGAAAGTTCTTCTATTTCTCTCCTTCCATATGTTCCACCAGAAATATATGAAGAATCCGTTCAAAGTCGGTCTCGATTTCTTGTCAACCTTTGATCTGCATTTCTTCCACCATCCACAAACCGATTGGGTGGAGTCGCTTGCTGGGAGGTTTTGCAACTTGTACCATGTTGATAACTGTGACCAAACTGCTTTAGTGAACGGGCAATCCTTGCATAGATGAGTTGGTGTTTCCGCTGCGTTGCTGCAGAGTTTGCATTGGGGGTCATGTGGCCAGCCTTTTTTGGCCAAATTGTTCGCTGTGAGAATTTTCTTGTGCAGCAAGATCCATGCGAAGAACCGACATTTGGGTTCAGTTTTTGCTTTCCAGATTTGGCTTATGTTACGTGTCTTCGTCCTTCCTCGAAACTGTATGTGGTAGGCACTCTTTGTTGTGTACTCCCCTGTTTGTGTCCATCTCCATGTAATTTGGTCATCACTTTCGGTGTCTCGATGTGTCAGCTGATTTTCCTCCCAAAGATCAGCATACTCCTTGATTTCCTTTTCAGTTGTTAGCGGGCAAACCTGCGCAATCCAGAAGTTATTTTGTAAAGCTCTTTGTACCGTGAAATTTTTTCTTCTGGATTTTTGGAAGAGAGTAGGGGCCAAATTTCTCGGCGAACGCACCTCGAGCCAAGTGGAGTACCAAAAATTTGTCATGTCTCCTTTCCCAACCTTAACTATTGTTGAGGCATGGAACAACTCTTTGTCAGTCTTGTCACAAGGGAGCTCCAACCCGGCCCAAGGCTTATTGTTGTGTTTCCACTGAAACCAAAACCATCTTAATCTAAGAGCCCTCGCCAATCTTTCTAAGTCCAAGATCCCCTGGCCTCCGAGGTCTTTGGGGGTACAAACAGTCGGCCAATTTATGAGGCAATGTCCTCCGCTCACTTTTTCTGGTTCCTCCCCCTTCCATAAGAAACTGCGTCTTAAGCGATCAATTTTCTTGATAAGCCACTTTTGCGTTGGGAAGACTGTTAGGTGGTAGATCGGCTGAGATGTGAGGACATTTTTCACTAGCGTTTCGCGGCCCGCTGATGATAGCATTTTTCCTTTCCATCCGGGCAGTCTGGTGCCTATCTTGTCGATTAAAAGTTGTACATCGATCCTTCTAAGCTTTCGAGTGTGTAGTGGGAGACCTAGGTATTTGCCCGGGAATGTCATCACCTTACCCGGGAAGTCAATTAACGCTTCCGACATGAAGTCTTCGGTGCAGTGAATGGGGAATATTTCTGTCTTGCTCAAGTTAACCTTTAGGCCAGAACAGTTACCAAAAGTTTGTAACAGATGGTTGATGCGTGAAAGCTCTTGGCGATTTGGGTTGGCAAAAATTGCCGCGTCGTCAGCATACAAAGAGCATCTTAGCTTTGCTGACCTTGGAAGGATTGGTTGTATGATGTTTTGGCTCGCTGCAAGATCCATTATCCTGTGTAGCGGATCGATGGCCAAAATGAACAACATCGGCGAGAGGGGGTCCCCTTGTCTTTTCTCCTGGAATGCCATTGAGAATCACTCTGGAGGATGAGGTGGCTAGGAGCGTAGAGATCCAATCTCGCCATCTTTGACCAAATCCCAGCGCCGTCATGACCTCAATGAGGAAGGCCCAACTTAGCGAATCGAATGCTTTGGAGATATCCAATTTTATGAAGAATGCCGGCCTTTTTGCTTTGTGCAGTGCTTTTATCACCCCTTGTACATAGACGTAATTATCATGTATACATCTTTTTTTGATGAAAGCGTTCTGAGCTCCGGAGACTAGCTTGTCGAGCCTCGGCGCTAGCCTGTCCGCCAGCAGTTTGGTTATTATTTTAGCGAGGCTGTTAATGAGGCTAATTGGCCGGAAATCTGATAAGTGGGTAGCGTCGTTCTTTTTTGGCAGCAGCACAATGTTAGCTTGATTGATGAGTTCTAGACGCCTAATTTTCAAGGAATGGAAGGCCTGGAGGGCCTCAGTTAGATCAGTGTCGCTAATAGGCCAACATTTTTTTAGAATAAGCTGATGAATCCGTCTGGCCCCGGTGATTTTTCGGCCGGCAAAGGTCTGATCACTTTTTTAATCTCCTCTTCCTCGAAGGGGTCCTCTAGATCGCTCAGATCATGAGCATGTTATCCCAGGTTGGTCCAGTTTAAACTCATTGATCTCCGTTGTACCTCCCCAAGCAGGCTGACAAAATGATCATATACTGCCTCTTCCTTTTGCTGGTGGTTGTTGGTAGGTCCGAGTGATGTGTGGAGGAGGGGGATATGCAACTTTCGCTTCCTGTTGTTGGCATGCAACATGAACATTTTGGTGCATGCGTCCCCTTTTCTGATCCATGTCAACCTGGAGTGCTGCCGAGCCCTAGTTCGTTGTATAGCTGCGAGCCCATCAGCTTTGGCTTTGAGGTAACGTCGGAACTCTAGCTCATCATGTGTTAGTTGCCTCTGTTCTTGCGCAGTGTCGAGGAGGAGAAGTGCTTCCTTTGCGATGGCCAAGCGAAGTGGAAGGTTGCCCAGGTTTTGCCTTTTCCAAAGTTTGAGCGCTTTTGATGTTCGGATGAGCTTGACGTGCATCTTTAGTATAGCGTCTTGTGTGTTTACCGGCTGATGCCAGACTTCCTGAATGACTTCTAAAAAGCCTGGCATGTCGACCCAGTATGATTCGAATCGAAACCCTGCGTAGTGCTGGCGTGCGACGTCACCGGTGAGGAAGAGTGGGCAATGGTCTGAACCCATCGTCGGTAATGCTTGCAGATCGACATTTGGGAATAAGACGTGCCATTCTGGGGTGCCAAAGAACCGGTCGATTTTTGTGAATGTTGGGGTATCTTGTTCATTGCTCCACGTAAATTTTCTACCCCGCAGGTCTAGCTCCATTAGCTGGTTTGCATCGATCACTTGCTTAAACCTGTTCATTAGCCGCCTATTCAGCCTACCATTACTCTTGTCTTCTACTTTGTAGATGAGGTTAAAATCACCCACTAAGAGCCAACGTTCAAGGCAGTTCACCTTCAAGTTTTGTAGTTCACCTTCAAGGCAGTTCCCTGATGTTGTTGTTGTAGCTCTGTTTTCCATTTCTCCGCTTTCATTGTTCGTTTCCTTTTTCCTTTACGGCCGTTGCATCTGGGCCTATCCGGACACTGACTGCTGTTGTACTTGATCGCTTCCTCTTAATGAAAAATGCACTTAGGTGCGGTCGTGAAAAAAATTGCACGGTTACACAAACAGGTTGATTTGCACTATATATATTCCCTAATTTGACTTTTGTCAAATCCAAAATTATAGTTACTCTGAGATGGAGTTACAATCAATGATGGTATAAGTGTCTAGTACTGGTGGCATCTTGGTGACCTGCTTGTGGTGGATATCCGGAGCCCGCTGTTGTCCCTCTCTCCCCGAGCAGAACCGTGTCACGGCCCTGCTGTCACTGCCGTCCCAAGGACCCCCAGAGTGGATATCCGAAGTCGATGTCCAATTCCGCTGGAAAAGATATTGATTCTTTCTGTTCTTGCGAAGAGAATACGAGATATTGGCTAAGAGATTGGTTGGTGCACTCGGCCATTGGCGAGAGGGGGGGGGGGGGGGGGGGCAGCAGGGCCCATGCCCCCCCTAACTTTGGTAATATTTCAATAATACTATTAATTAGATAATATAATTAAAATAATTTAAGTAGATGAATAAATAGTTTAATGATCTATATATACTCTATTATTTTTGAAAGATCATGTACATACACGTGTGGTAGAGCTAACTCATTTTGTATGTCACATATGCACATAGTAGTTAGTTTGTTTCGGGTTCAGTATTTCGATACAGAGCAACAGCCAAAATAAAGTGCCACTATTAACATATAGTAACATTGTCATAGCCATCTCTTCTATCGAGCCGTCTAAACAATAGAGTGCTAGTGCACCTCTACCTCAGTGAAGATACAGTACATCGCGATAGTTGCAATTATTTTATTTAGAAGCACACTCAAACTAATAATATATAAGCGATATACTGTTCTTATACTTTGATTGTGTTTCTATGTAATTCGTCATAGATTTTTTGATACAAATATATAATTCATCAAAGAGTGATACGTGCAATGTAATGGAATCTTTTGATTGTGTACTAGTAGTTCTAGAAAAAATGCCATAAATTGATTTCTCTATTTATATGTACTAACAATTATAATGAAAATATATATATGATTTAAATTGCCCATTTCCTCTCTTTTTTTTAGAAAAAATCGTCATTTTTCAGTTGTGTTTTTTTATACTTTTTGTTTGCCCCCCCCCCCCCCCTTAAATTTTCGGCCCCGCTCCACTACTGGTCTAGTGGCGACGTTTTAAGCTATACAAAGCATAAAGTAATCCACACAATCTGTCAAACGTATATGTGTTGAAGCATCCACATCCTGTCGTAATTGTTGAAGCATATATTTTCCTGGTTGATTCGTATCAGAAAAGGCACAACTTTGTTCATACGCACTTTGTGTAGTACCATGTACCTGCGGTGACCCTGACGAGTGACTTATTATTGAAGTTTGATTGGCAAAGACGTATAGATTTGTTTCACAAATTTCTATTTCATGAATCTTAAATAGAATGATGATAAAAAAGGTTATTAATAGGAGGAAGCGAACCAAGTTATGTATCTACATATGTATCAGTATACTTGACTAGATCCAGAATTCGAGATTGATGACATCTCTGAAGTGTTAGGGTCTGTTTGGCAAGTAGAAACGTTTCATATTCTAGCCTGAATCATTTGAATCAATTCCAAACAACAAAAATCTGAAACATTTCTTGCATAAATTACTTTCAAACGTTCCTCCTTTTTGAACTAGGAATGAGATTCATCTAAATAGGTGTTTCAAGTGATTCTAGTTTATTCTGTGAAACATTTCACTGATTCTTGATGAGTAGTTTCACTGATTCTTCTTTTTCAAGTTCTGAAACGATTCTGGATTGAATCTGAAACGATTCTAATTCTAAGTGAATCTGGAACCGTACCAAACGCATCCTTAATAAATAATTTCTTGTGTCCCGTAAATTGTCCTGGAAAATGGTTAAATATATGGGATATTTTTCAAGTGATAATATTGTGGCAATGAAAGCAAATAAATGATCATAAACTAAAAAAACTACTAAAAAACACATTTTTTATTTTTAGATTCTTAATATTTATAAAACTATAAACTTTGAAGGTAAAATCTAGGTTTGTCTAGAGTGCCCCTTCTGTTTTTTAATTAGAGAAACATTTGCAATTTAGCCGATAAAAATTTGAATTATATTCTACACCGACGGAAGCTATTTTTCTTCTGTTTTTTATTAGAGAAACAAATTGAACATTTCAGGACAATGGTTGAATTTAATAGTGTAATGTGACTTGGTGTGTACAAACTAAAAAGCTTAATCTTGTCATAAGATGATGCAATCTTTGCAAAGCTTTTTTACAGTTCCCTCTTATAAATGTCATCTCACCCTTTTACAACACAGTGTGAAATCAAGCAAATTGTTTGGTTGTAAAAATTAAGTAATAGTAATACGTTGATGTGTTGACACCTACAAATAGGTGTTATGCAAGCCGCTCTTTAGGAGGATTGAGGAGTGTACGGACCCGAGAAAGTTCTCGAGAACATGAAGATCTACCCAGGTTCGGGCCACCCAGAGAAGTAAAACCCTATATCCTGCTTGTCTTAAATTGATCAAGAAGAGTTTGTAGTACAATGTTGAGCTCTCATGGTTGCTTGAGAGTTTTACAGGGCTTGGGGCCGCCCTTTTATAGTGGTCTTCCTTTTATAGTGGTAATGGGGGTCACCACAGTACCACAACAATGATAGACGACCAACTGTCCAATTTGCTGAGCAGCGCGGCATGTCCATATGAGACGGACCCGTCGGTCAGTGGGCGAGTTAACCCAGCAGGAGGAAAAATGATGGTTGGCCACCATGAGTCACGCGGATAGGTGCCACCCTCCTAACCTGAATCCGTCCGGACGGATATTCGCTAGGGTGGAGTGAAGACATGTGCCTTCTTCGGGGCACTGCGGCGCCTTCATTGCGCCACTAAATAACACTAAACCTGTGCCTCAGGGCAGGTCCGTCTCTAGGGTACGATTTCTTCTCATGGACGACGCTTCCCCTGCGTCTAGAGGGAGAGCCGTCTGAGCCCACCTGGCCTGTTTTTCTTGTGGGTCATCTATCTACATGGCCCATCCACGTGTACTTGGGGTTATGGGGAACCCTAGTCCTGTACACCGGCAGAATCCTTTTGGCTCAGAAAAATTAAAAAAAAATGTCAGTATTAGTACCTTGAATAGCAATCTATATCTAATTAAACAGAAGTATGGGGCACATGGTGTCTAATGAGTAATTGCATGATAACCAGCGAGAGTGTAGTGCTAACATGCATCACAAAATCACAATGAGAAATTGTGCAGTCTTGATTGAAATTATAGGTTATGCTAGAATTCAAAACATCATTAGCTCAATCATGGAAGACAATATCTTATTTTTAGCTTTTAAGCATGCTGCTTTTCCGTTTGCTTTGATGGCATAATTGAGAGTAAGAAAAAATTTATATGATTACTGACTTGTATCATGAAAGAAATCAACAACAATGTCCGCATATTCTTGATGATCAAAATCAGCATTCTGGGAACATCCGGTTAGCCAAATCGAAGGGTCTAGTTTCTGGTAGAAAGAATGTGTGATAAGTTGACCCAATGAAGCTTGGTTTGCTCATTTCAGAAATATGATGCCCAGATTTATTTTGCAGGTCATGCAATACATTTCTATGAGTGTTTTTAGCTATTGGAAGTTGTAAAAGAAGAGAGGATGAAAGTTCAATAAGCAAAAGAAGAAAAGGACCTTAAAGATCAAGCCAAATTGCATATTTGAAGCCTCTATGATGAAGCTATTGTCGAGACGATCAAGATGGATATATGAATCGCTTATTTTAGGATCCAAATGAAGAGTGTAAAATTGGATAGATCTGCAACAGCAAAACACCGAAGGGTCCGAGTTTGACAATTCAGAACAGATCTCATGTTAGGATCGATTTTGTAAAGATTTACTATGTATTCCGAGATTAGACCTTCCCACTCAATATATGAGGATCACGGCTAATTGAGAACAAACAACCTAATGCAACAATTATTTACTTTTTAATAACGGTAGCAATTTGACTTCCCACGTCATGTACCACTAATGACACGTGCAAGATGTGCGCCAAATCAGGCGCGACGGCGGAGTATGAATAGGAACAACTCTCGGTTTTCTTCACAGTTCTTCTAGAAGCCTTTTTCGATCCATCATCGCTCAGACGGAGCAGTTTGAAATTTGAATCCTACATCCTACAACTATTGTATAATCCCGTCGTTCTTAAGTTGTTATAGCTCTTGACTTTTTTTATTTATACTTAGCCGTTCAGTTTATTCAAACGAATACAGATATAAAGAATTATGTATTAAAATTTAACTTTACTAGCCAATCAACCCGTGCGTTGCACGGGTTAGATGGAGAAAATATTTATAAATATCAAAACTATTATTATTTAATATTATTGTTATTTCTTTGACATTAAATGTAAATTATGTTGTGAGGTCAATTTACTGAGGATCTTTTGCCGGCGAAGTGAGCTTGGTATCGCATGGCAAATAGTTACTGTTGTAACATTTGACTTACGACAACCTCAAAACAATTTGTTTTTGCCATATGAAAGGAGTACTCCCTTCATTATTTTTTTCATGTCGATAGCAAATTACAAATTACAATTTAATACCTTTTCTTATGATAGAGTAACTCGCAAATATTTTAAATATTTATCTAATAATATAGTTATAATCATAATTTTTTTTGCGAATGGGATTTTAACTATTATACTAATAAAAGTACAATACATCCCAAGTTACATAAATCACCCTAAAAATGTAACGACTCATTATTATAGACTTAGTACCGAATTTCTTCGCAGTTCTAGTACGATGATATGATATTTTGATTGCATATCTATTTAGTCAACTTTGACATTCTATAATCTAACTTTAACTTCTCAATCATTGCAAATTTAATAAATGAACTATTGTCAGGTACACACTTGCATGAGCGAATCTAAATTTGATTAAATGGTGAAGTTAAATTAACTATTTTTTCTGCTTTTTGGGATTTTCTTGTATTTTCTCTGATTAACGTGGAAATATCGAAAGGAGCCTCTAATTGGTGTATATAAGAGAGATGATAGAGAGTAACCCACAAATATTTTAATCATTTATCTGCCTTTTTTCTCTCTAATAAATGGAAGCGTAGGTCTCCTGTGTTTTGTAAAAAAATATTTTTTTTGCGAATGGAATTTTAACTATGTTGCTAATGAAAGTATAGTACATCCCAAGTTACATAAATTACCGTGAAAATTGACGACTCATTATTTTAGACTTACTGCCGAATTTTTTCGGAGTCGTGGACATTAGTACGTTAATATGATATTTTGATTGCGCGTCTATTTGGTCAACTTTGACATTATATAATCTAACATCAATTTCTTGAGCATTGCGAATTTAAATTTGATTAAATGAAACATTATTTGTGAATCACTTGATTACAAAACTTTATTTTTTTAATCTATTTTGTTATTCCCTATAACTTGTGGATTGTTTTGGAATTTTTTTTATCTATTGCATGCAAATCTAACTCCATTTTCTTAACTCACGTATTTTCAAATTTAATAAATGAACTATTGTCAGATACACACTTGCATGAGCGAATCTAAATTTGATTAAATGGTGAATTTAAATTAACTATTGTTTTTTCTCCTTTTTGGGATTTTCTTGTATTTTCTCTGATTAATGTGGAAATCTCGAAAGGAGCCTCTAATTGGTGTATATAAGAGAGATGATAGATAGTAACCCACAAATATTTTAATCATTTATCTGCCATTATTCTTATAATCATATATTTTAATCATTTATCTGCCTTTTTTCTCTCTAATAAATGGAAGCGTAGTTCTCCTGTGTTTTCTAATTTTTTTTTTGCGAATGGAATTTTAACTTTGTTGCTAATGAAAGTATAGTACATCTCAAGTTACATAAATCACCGTGAAAATTGAAGACTCATTAGTTTAGACTTACTACTGAATTTCTTCGGAGTTGTAGATATTAGTACGTTAATATGATATTTTGATTGCGCATCTATTTGATCAACTTTGACATTATATAATCTAACTTCAATTTCTTGAGCATTGCGAATTTAAATTTGATTAAATGAAACATTATTTGTGAATCACTTGATTACAAAACTTTATTTTTTTAATCTGTTTTGTTATTCCCTATAACTTGTGTATTGTTTTGGAAAATTTTTTTATCTATTGCATGCAAATCTAACTCTGTTTTCTTAACTCACGTATGTGTGCATGTGACCAAGACAATTATATTAGGTAAACCCACAAATATTTTAATCATTTATCTGCCATTATTATTATAATCATATATTTTAATCATTTATTTGCCTTTTTTCTCTCTAATAAATGGAAGCGTAGTTCTCCTATGTTTTCTAATTTTTTTTTGCGAATGGAATCTTAACTATGTTGCTAATGAAAGTATAGTACATCTCAAGTTACATAAATCACCGCGAAAATTGAAGACTCATTATTTTAGACTTACTACCGAATTTCTTCGGAGTTGTAGACATTAGTACGTTAATATGATATTTTGATTGCGCATCTATTTGGTCAACTTTGACATTATATAATCTAACTTCAATTTCTTGAGCATTGTGAATTTAAATTTGATTAAATGAAACATTATTTGTGAATCACTTGATTACAAAACTTTATTTTTTTAATCTATTTTGTTATTCTCTATAACTTGTGGATTGTTTTGGAAATTTTTTTAATCTATTCATGCAAATCTAACTCTATTTTCTTAACTCACGTATGTGTGCATGTGACCAAGACAATTATATTAGGTAAAGTTTTGATCTAGCGTGAGATAAATATAATTCTCCACCGTTTTTTAGCACAGTACGTGGTGGTCGAATCGAACAGGGAAGACTCGATCGCCACCGTGCAAGCTGGATATGCTTTGCTTTTTATTAATTTAATTACCTTAGTTAAGATTTTCTTTGGTCCATGCGGTTAGAAAACACCCTATTAGTAGATCTAATAGCGTATTAGATATGATTGGTCCACCTAGATGTTCCTATTAGTAGATCTGATAGCGTATTAGATGTGATTGGTCCACCTAGGATCCCAGGTGGATGTTCCTATTAGTAGATCTAATAGCGTATTAGATGTGATTGGTCCACATAGGATCCTAGGTGGATGTTTTGTTTTTTTAGAGAATTTCTAGGAGGATTTCTCTATTTCTTTAGGCTGTCCACCTAGGATCCTAGGTGGCATCATCGAGGGACCTCGAAAGGAGCCACCAATTATTATATATATAAGATTTGATGACGAAACATAATAAAATATATGATAGATTTTGAAAATTTTAAAAATTGCGAATTGTCAAAACAAAAACAAAATTAATGGCGATAACAATTTAAAAACGGAAGAGGAGTATTCTATTCTACACATGAAACTTCCATCAATCACAATAGTTGCCGCCAAACTTATATGACGATGCTCATCTGATTCTTACGTTGACATGATCTCAATCATTCAACAACCTGCACGATTCTTGCTTGCTTGATGATGAGTACGTAAGTTGCTATCTTGCCTGACTGTGCCACAAAATATCCCTTTCCCTCCAAATTTTATATTCTTTTTATTTTCTCTAATCAATTGTTTCTTTTCTCCAGTTGGGGGTCAACGTTCTCGACCTCCGTACATGATTACCAAAAGTCAACTAGTGACCTAATAATGATGTCCTTGATTCCTTGCTTAACTACCCCGTAATTCACAACTAGTTGGTATCGTCGTAATGAAAAAAGACCGATGACTGGCACAGCTTGTACCTTTTCGTTTCCTTCTTGATAAAGATTCGGAGAGCACTATTCTGAAACTTTACCTGTTCTGTTTGATCACGGTTCACATATTTTATGAGAAAATATGAGATTCATACTTCTATTGTTCTTTTTTTAATTTGGGATCAAACGAGAGCTGTATTAGTTACTCCCTCCTGTCTCTAAATAATGTTGTTTTAGACTATTTTGAACTAAAACTGAACTAATAGTCTATGTCTGAATGAAAAAAAATAAAAAAAACAGGGGAGTAACAGGAGAAGAGATTACAATCTGTTTGTAAACAGACTTTAAACGCACGCAGGCGCTTACCTGAGCCAAATATGCAGTATGTGTATTCCTCCTAGTTAAATGTGCTAGTTCGTGTGCACTACATTCTGCTCTCGTAAACATGTGCAACAGCCAACATCAACATGTTGCAACAAGGTCATTAACTCTGTGGCCGTTGGAAAAAACAGCTTAATTATGAATAATCTAGATTTAATTTTGAGGAAAAGCATATTGACTAAAAACGATACAATCACACAACACAAATGAACAAGCCACATATTAAGAAATTACTCACAGTTCTTGCGCAGTGAGTTGACGAACGCGTCGAAGAAGTAGTTGCAGATCCACCAAGCGGTCGCGTGTGACGCTGCCCAAAAACCTGATTACCGCCCCGTGCAGGAATGTTGCGGTAGTGGTTTCGGAGATCCCGCTTCCTCCATGCCCGGTGCACGCCGAGGTCGAAGGTCGACGAAGCGCAGCAGCTAGCAGTCAGAACAGCGAACGCGCGGGAGATGAGGTGTATGTCTACTCTGTGTCCCAGCCACCAAGACGTCTCTTGGTGTTTATAGGCTCCAGCCAACGTTTCATATTCCTCTCATCAATCAGACTGATAACTGCTCAATTGATTCAAGCAGAAACTGCCACATTTATCAAGCGGGTGAAACCGCCTATTTGATTGCGAAGAATCGTCACCATTAATCAGTCGAAACTGAAACGTCATTGACATAGCACAAAAATAAAAATGCACCTGTAACAGCCAGTTGTACACGTAAATCTGGATTATTGTGCGAAACCCTAACCGAAAATGCATCGCGATAATTTACGTGAAAATGCGCGGGCTGCGCGTGCGTGTATCAACAGTCTCCTTTTCTCTCACATTCATCTATTTTGCTATGATAGGAGACTCCCATATTTAAGTAAGGCAACCTCTCTTTGTCTTGGCAATACGGGACTATTATTGTGCATGCTTTAGAATTTACTAAATGGGCCACATGGACCAAATTCCATCAGTGGCTTCCGTGAAAAAAATGAGCCACTTGAGATCGATCATTTTTATTGGTCTTAAGCGCTTGAACAAGCCTTCAAGCAGTCTGATTCCAACACAAGTGGCTTACGTATCCATTCAGTCGCCAGCCGTAGACCTTCAACAGCTCCTGCCTCCACAACACCGAGCTGCATCATATTTATTTTTAGAGTCCTGCGATGGTGGCTGACATCCCTCTGTGTCTTACTTTTATTCTGTTCATGCTGTTTTGTCCCAGCGTCCCATACTTCTATTGTTTCATTGCCGTGTGAACAGAAGTTCCTCGCAATTGCGATGCCTATGTGGCCATGGCTTGTTATATTAAAGGTCCGTTTGGTACAACTTCATGAGCAGCTTCACGAGCAACTTCACAACTTCAAAAGCCAAACAGCCAACTCTCTGCTCAACTCTCACTCTCACAGAGTTAAGCACATGGTGAAGCTGCAAAAACATGGCTCTCTCCCCCGCTCATGAAGTTGCTCATGGAGTTGTTTTCTAAAAAACAGCTCTACATGTGAAGCTGAGCTGTGCCAAACAGGCCCTAATAACATTTTATCTTATCCATCGCACCAAAAAGATCAATATTTTATCTATGGTCAGTGGTCACACGCAACAAATGCCGTGGACCGGAGCGGTAAGGATGCATATCGTTAAGGATTTGCTAAGCAAGGTCAAACAAAAGGTTGCTGAACTCGATATGCAAAGAATGTTTTATTAGTTTTTTAAGCATTTTTATCTTTCGAAAAAAAGTTTTTAAAGCATTTTTATTATAACATTTTGATCGAATAGATTGGTCGAGATTTCTTTATCGAAAATTACGTTCTGTTCTTGCTATATATATCATGTTGTCAATTCAAATATACCAAGCATATGCATATACATGTTAACGTTTATAACAGGTTTTACCACATGTTACTCTCAGGGAGATCGACAAGGTGAATATATGCTTTCTTTTGACTATCAGAAAAGTTTACAATTAATCAATCGTGCTACAAGAGTATTTTTTTAGCATGACTTCATCTAACTAGTCACAATTATTTCTCTTCATGCGTGTTATGAATATGACTCTGTACACCTCAATAATGTGAAAACTGCTAAATTAAATGGTTTAAGAAGTTTCTCCCTCCAAACACGCATATACTCCAAAAGAACAGCTGTGTCAAATATATTATTTTTTCAGACTCCAAAAGTAGTATTTTATCAAATAAACCATAAGCATATTACTGTTTTTTACGCTTATTATCAAAATTAATAAATATGTTTAAGTTTATCAATCAAGTGTTTCAGTGTCCAATACAAATCTTGACGTGAAGATCTTATCAAGATGAAAATATCATTTCCGCCATAACATAGTTAAGCCATATATCCTCGCCACATCAAGTTCCGGTCTCATTCCCAGCAGTACGTAGTGCCAAATGGTAACGTGGACATGCCTATGACCAGTATTGTGTTTATCTTGTCTTTCTCCGTCTGTATTTAAGACAGCTAGGTTTGCTGTTCGTTCGAGGCACGTAATCCAGTTTGTCAATTCGAACTGTTCCTTTGATAGATATATGACTGACGACAGTCAAGGTTCGAACTGTTCCGGTGTAGCGGCTGCACTGTGTGAAAGGGAGATCTTCAGAGCTGCAGTAGTTGTTCGAGGTGATCAGCTTGAAATCTTGTTTGGTCCGATAAAGATCATTGAATAGAGCTGGGGCTTACTAACATATCAAGAGCCGAAGCGGACTAAGGGTGTGTGCTTTGCATAGTTTATTGAAGTGTTAATGCAAAACTTATGGCTAAATAAGCGTTTGAGGTGTCAAATAGCAAAACAAAAACTGCTTATGAGGTATGAACACACATAAACATTTTGCAAATTTAACCAGCGCAAGAAAAGATAACTTTTGCTGCTTATAGATATCAATAAATATACGCATAAGCAATTTATCCAAACAGTCTAAGCTGCTTTTGACAAATAAGTGTAAGCATCAGTAATTTTTGCATAAGCATAAGCTTTGCCGAAACCATCCTAAAGTCAGTATAGGTAGTAGTTTTTCTACAACATGGAAGTTTAAATGACTTTATTATATTCTTAAATTTCACAGCACTACGGTAGGACGTATTCATTCTATTCAGGCGGGTGGGGAAGGGCGGAAAAGTTTCAAAATGGAAACAACTACAAGTAGTTGGTCAAATATGTTTTCTTCTGCATCGCAAAAAAAAATGTTTCTTCCCTCAAACCCTAGTTACTTTTAAAATTCGATAATTATCCAACATATACACTAGTAACTTTTAAAATTGGTTACTTCAAACTGCATTGATTTTTCCATGGCATTAATTTTCTGGCGTTGAGCACCAAACTATGGTGCAACAGCATGCACCGAAACATTTTGGCTGGTGTAAAATAGTTAAGATGCATGCTGCTTCTAGTTTGAAATAAAAATTACTTCCCCTGTTTTTTAAATATTGTCGTTTCGGACAAGACTTTTAGTTGACAAACTACGACAATCTTTAAAAATGGAGAGAGTATATACTTATGTCCTAAAAAAGATTGGGAAGCCTGCACTAGCCCAGGAAAGCATGAAAAATGCAGCAGAACACATACATATGCATTTCCTATAAAACACATACATATGCATTTCCTAGAAAACACATACATATGGCAAACCGTCCAGAAGGTCGTCTCTATTACTCTAGAAGAACCATATATTTGTAAATAGGCCCTTACAAGATACTTTCGTCTCTCCGTCTCTAAATAGCTGTCATTTTTAACTACTAAATCGTAAGTTTGACCGATTCATTTTATTCAAAAAATTATGTAAATAGTAAAATAAATATAGTATAATTAAACTAAATTTAACTTACACAAAAATATAACATTTTTTGTTAAAAAAAATGAATATGACGAGTGAGTCAAACTCGAAGCTTAGCAGTCAAAAGTGACAGCTATTTAGGGAAGGAGTGAGTATATACTATTAAAGTTCAGTATTAGTTGGGTCACACAATGTACGACTAACTCCAAGGTCAAGCGTCCGTGACCTTCGGAGCATGCATGCATGCCAATGGCAAAGACCTCGTCAGATTTTTTTATCATGCGGGTGGTAGTTGGATTGGTATAGCAAAATGCCTTGATAAACAGTAGAGTGATGCAGCTCGAGCGGATAGCAATATCAAATGGATAATTACGTAATGCAAAAGAGTAGTTCAATTGTAAGAAAATATATAAGGACGCGCTCTCAATGCTGATGTCTGAGAGTATCTCTAGTGGTTGTTTGACCTGATCGTGCAAACAAGCGAGAAAAGCTTCTAGTGTGTAGGCCAAGGTAACACAGATGCTATGTAGTTTAATACTTTGGAAAGTTTCCAACACCCAAGTCGATCGGGGTGCTGGCGGAAAGTGTACAGTAGACCAGCCTAGTCAGCGGTGGCTACCTGGCTCCGTACAGGTACCATTTGCTCTTTTCAGCTAATTTCAGCCCATTCCTACCAGCCGAACAGCCATGATCGTCTTAGTTCTTCTGGTTCCTAAAGTTTGTTTGAATATGTATCCATAATTGTACTTAGAATAGTAAAATAATATATCATGCTGCCGGCTTCGTTGCAAAAATCATATTTGAAACAGTCCCCTGACCTTCATCTCCTCCCCACCTTACCACTACCATTTTGCCACATTCGTCACTATAAAATTAAATTGATATAGTGCGAATTCGATGCAGAGAAAATTCCATACATATAAGTGCCTTATCTTTGTCAGCAAGAAATAGGCGTTAAGGGCATCGATTAATTAACAACTCAGACAATACAATAATATCGATAAGCTAGCAACAAATATAATGTTGAAATGTCCAGCATTTTGCGTGCGTGTGCAGCAGTCAAAGAAAACGAAAGAGAATCTCTTGTGAGATTAATTTTTTCAGATGAAATTGTCTTGCACCGTGTACCATACCATTATTATTCCAACTAGCTCTTGCTTGCATCACCTGAATTCCTACGCTGATGACTATATATACGTACGTTTGGGAAAACCCCACGCAGAATTTGCAAGCCGCGTTCCTCCTAATATTTTGAAAAATTGAATTAGAAACAAAACACACTATATCCGATCCATCCATCAGTTGCATCAGCAAAACAAAAAAAAAAATCTAGGGACTGGGAGTTCGATTTTGCAAATACGAACAACACGTGCGTGTCTCATGACACACCTCTAGATCAGCTGCTGGACCATATGAAAGCACTGTATATGTGTGGCCACAATACACATGTGTAGATGCTATAATATATATAATTTGGGCCCGTCCAACATTCTTCATTTTCGCTTCGCATCAGCTGCCACATGTCTCCTAAATCCTACAAACTGTGTGCTTTGAAAACAGTACAATAATATCTGCAGAAACCAAAAAGGCAGGGATCAATATCACAGCTAGCGCACATACTGCCTCACAAGCTCAAACAGCAAAACTTTTTTCCGCGGAGAAATTAAACCACTATCGCGCGATGGAATCCATCCATGATTCATGGGGGTTCATTCGATCCGCACGCGTGTGAATAGTCATATTGAGATTTGGTTGTGGATCACTGCTCATCTCAGAAAAAGACCGATCAGGAGGGTGTCACTTTCTGCTGACTGCTGGAGCTGGAGGCGCACACGGCATCCGTGTCCACACGCGCGCTAGGCGTACGTGGAAGTGGAATCTATATAATTGTTCGTAGTGCACATGATTATTAGCTTCAAATTAACAAGCTAATAGCTAGTGATCTGGCATGTTCGCTTCTTGCTCGTTCGTACAGTGGATGAGTGTATGTTCACTTAATCAGAGCGTAGCTGCACGGAAATGGGATGGCGATCGGTCTGTTTTGTGGCTTTGACCATATGGATGAGATTAGACGTGCGTGGTTGGTGATGACATAAAGATTTCGTAAACTGAAGATATCTCATTCCGATCCCGTGACCGTGACATAAAAATTATTACTTATTGCTTGACAGAAGGACTAATTTATTGTCTTTCCAATTATGTTTTGCTAAATTATCTTTTGTGTGAGGACAACTTTGTTATGCATGTATATACACAAAGATCTTAACTTTGAGTGACATTTTTAAGTTTCATATCACTTCATGTTAAATATTATTACATTATTGAAAAGTGCATTTCACATCAAACCTATATTAGTGAGGTTCCATGTAAATAAGTCATTAAATTAGTGAGGTTCTAATGCAATTGAACATGTGCAATACAAGAAACTAGGTGATACCAAAGAAGTATGGTCCCATCACACAGAGTTCTTCTAGAAGAAATATTTAGAGGGATACTCGATAAAACAAATGCTATTGTTGTATTTTCCTTCGATCGGGAAATATTAGAGCAAGTATAATAGAGTAGAGTGCAGTCAGCTAGCTAAAAGAAATGCCACATCATCAAAATCCTAGGTAGAGGAGTGAGGAGTGAGAAATGAGGAAAGAGAAAAGTACTGGCTACTGATTAATCGCTAGCAGAATCTCGTTCTCCAAGACGCATGCAGCCGGTCCCATCCCTTCCCCCAATCGGTGCTGCCCATATACATATATTAAATATTCAAGTATTTAACGAAAGCTAACTAAATAGCCAATCTATCAGTTAGCTTATTATACGATTTAACTTTTTAAGTGATGTGGCAGGAACTAACAGCTAGCAACTGACTACATTATTAGCCATGCTCTTATATTATGTTGGATACTATGCTTTAAGGGAGAATTCCCAATCCACTTATTATCCTTGCAGAAATGAATTTGTTGCCCACTAATTTGAAGGTGCCTAAATTAAGAAAGTTGTTCTTAACTTTCATGAGACACAACCAAAAAGTGTGTCACCTGGTTTTCTCTCCACTTGGGTTATAGTATGATTGCTCAAGTATTTATTCTTTAGAAAGCTTTTCCAAAGCCCATCTTCATTAATTAGTTTATATAACCATTTAAACTAAGTTATTTTTCTTTGCGAGTATTTAAACTAAGTTATTGATCCCTAGCACTCTACTATCCTGCATATTTTGGTTGACATAGGATATTCCATCTTGCTAATATGTCTTACGCTTATGTCGTTCCTCTCTCCTTATAAAAAAATGGGATATAAAATAATATACTTATTTTAGGACTCCCTTTATGTCCTAAAAAAACATAAACATAGCTAGACTGGTTGAAACATAGTTTATTTATCCTCCAATCATTATTACTCGACTTATAACCTAATCTAGTTATTTGGTGAAAAGTCAAAAAAATCCTGAACAGGGAGTGTTAGTATCTAAGAGCAAGGTCTTCTTGCTATCTTTTAGTCTTCTTGTATAATAGTTGGCTATAACAACAAGCTAAATATTTAACATAAGGTCCACCTTCATACTCTCATTCTCTCACCAATTTTCTTGAAATCTGTGTTATAGTCATCTGAGAGCTAACTAGTAGTCAGCTTGTTCTCTTTCTCCTCATCTCTCTCTTCCACCTAAGAATTTAGCTAGATTATAGCCAACCATTATACTTGCTCTAAGGAAAGTGGTAACTTGTTCGAAGATAAACACTACTTTGATTATGGCATAGAATAATTCCAATCATAGTTACATTTCGTGTTGATTTCACACTATTGCCGTAAATTGTAGGCATGTTCAATACTCTCCCTATGTTATTAAATTGTTGTCATTATTGAACATTTTTTACTTATATTTGACCATTTGTTTTTCTCAAAATATTAGTTCAACTATGCAAATTTATATTTTACTTAAATTCTTTAATGATAAAATCAAGTATAATGAAATATACGGTATTTTATTAAAAGTTTTAAACAAAACGAATGGTCAAATGTAACAAAAAGTTAAAGATGACAACAATTTAAAAATAGTGGGAGTAAGAAAAATTGTTAATATTGTTGTGACATGTAACATAGGAGTATTAAGTTTGGAAATCTTGTAGATGGCCTCTGGAAAATAATTTCGTTGTATCCTACTACTTCTGAATTGATCTTTAAATGCAACACGATAACAAAAAAAAGTTGGTGTTTATAATTATATGTATGCCTAGCTAATAAACAGACGAGCATGCCAAGACACAATTTCATCATCAACTTTAAGAGGCAGTTTGTCACAAAAAAAAGAAAAAAACTTTTAGAGGCAGTTAGGCTAAACGTCGTCATACCGACTAGATCCTAGGAAAGTTGTGCGTGTGCGTCAGTGGATATGTAGGTGGCACTGCAGTGTCCACAATATTTGTAACGGAATTTTACCGCCTCACCTGGCCTCCGCCTCGAGCTCAAGACGTTCGCCACCAACGCCCACCCCGACCTCTCCGGATCCGGCTTTCCCACAGGGAGCGGCAGTATGATGTGCTTCCTCCATACTACAGAGGACGACGCCCATAGAGATGGTTGACGTGGGGCCCCGTTGTACATGCGGTGCTGACTCCACGCTGGCACGCTACTCCTCTAGATCTACGGAGGAGGCAACGCCTTTTGCCCCTAAATGTGGGATGCCGGGGGGGGGGGGGGGGGGGGGGGGGGGGGCTGCATGTCGTCGCCTCCCTTGGCTGCCGGAGATGGTGCTGCGCCATAGCGTGCAAGATCATCGGGCGAAAGCTTGCAACGATGATGCCTATGGGCGTCATGTCCCTTCCTGACGGCGTTGTGGAGGTGTTGTTGCATTGCATACCATGCCCTTGCTGCAGCATCTCACGCGCTCGTGCACAAGCGACAGATGGGGTGCCAAGGGAGGAGATCGAGGAATAGAGGATGGGGTCGGAGATATAGTGACAACTACCCGTCTGCGCAGCAACAGGATGGGAGCGGATAGCACGCGGCGGGGTGCGCGGTTGCTTTCCCGGGGAAGGTGCTTGTAGTTGTAGCGGGCTCAGAGATGGTGTTCGGTCGCCTCGATTCCGGCCCATGAACTCCATAGGCGGCCGGTTGCAGGGGACCCCCTGTCCCCGCACACCGACAACAGGAATGGCAAACTGTAGGCCGATAGGATTTGGGCAGATTGGAGCGATAATACGATGTATCTGGGGGTTGCATAACAAGGGTGGAAGAGGGGGAAGCGGCGTTGGGCCAACTTATTAACCTACAAGGTGTACGTGAATGCGCCGGGCACAGAGTCTCTCGAGCAACTTATTAACCTACAAGGTGGACTACTACACCTATTAAGGAAAGCTACGGAAGATGGGAGGGCAACTCGGTCCATCTCACTGGCCGTGAGCCGGACGGGACAAAGACAAAAGGGAGGATGAGAGAGTTCTGGTAAGATACACATGCTCCCCCCCCAAACCCCAAACACACACACACATTGCTAGTACTGTATAGTTGTCATTCAGGCCTTGCGTGCGGAGATTAATAACAGATGAAAAATACAGGTAGACATGATAGAGATGTATTTAGAGAAGAGAGAGTTACATTGAGATATGAAAACGAGAAAGATAGAGATAAATAAAGATATATTAGGAAGAGGGAAAGGAGTTGCATTTGAAGTATATACAAGAAAACTAGATGACGTGTGAACAAGAAAAGTACTCTCGCAGTTGCAGGTATATCCGTATCCTCGGAAACTCGCGCGCTCCCGCACCTGTCACGCACGGTGTCATCATCGCCACGCTCGCCTCCAATCAACGCAACGACGACTGCGGGGTGCCGATCGATCAGTTTCACTGTAGTACTTTATTTTTTAACCTTCGAATCGAAAAAAAGAAAAAGGAAAATTTCACTGGCCACCGTGATTTCCCGGGTCGGCACCCGAGCAACAAGCCTCCCGATCAGAGGCGTCAACGTCTTTGCCGCCGGCGGTGACCATATTCCGTTTCGATACCCTGGAAGGACGGCGACGTCGCGAAGGCGGCATGGGCTGGTGGGGGCAGATCAAAACACATCGCCACTACGCCTTTTTCAGAAACACATCTATAGAGCTCTGGCTGATGCAGTTTACCCGTTCGTTTGGCAGCTGCCGCTGATGACTTTCTTCTACTTTGCCGGATAGATTACCACACTGATGAATGTTTGTTTGTCCGTGGACTTCGCCGGAGAGGTCGATCCGTCCTTGACGTCGTCGTTGGTCCCTAGCCACCCATATGGCCGGTTCAGTTCTACATCCGGCCCATACACTTACACACACAGGCCGGTCCGGTCGGGACGCACTCAACTCGCCGGAACCGCCGACGTATCCACCTGTTGCTCTGGCCGGCCTCTCTCGTAGTCTCGTGTGCCATGCCACTGCGTACTACGACGTACGTACGGCTACGGCGTGCAGGACCGGCCGGGCGAATGCCACGTACTACATCCTGTGTATTATAATTTTTAAATATAATTTAATAAGATAAATAATAAAATGTAGAAAAGGGTTTTTTACTGTCCGATCGTGTTATCTTCATTTTTTAAACGAGCATCCACCTTTTCGGCATAAGATGTTGTGGGTGTAATTTTGATGACACCATCAAACATCTCTTTTCTGAATTGCCATTTTGCTAAAATGATATGGAGGATCATTTATATTGCTACCGGTTTAACTCCTCCCAGATCGATTGGTCATATGTTTGAGGCCTGGCTTTCTTTTCAAGCTAAGTCGATTAGAAATTTGATTTGGGTAGGAGTAGCTGCTATTTGCTGGGCTATCTGGAGGTGTCGTAATGATATTATTTTCGAGAGAATCAAAATTAATTCGATCCTGCAAGTAATTTTCAGGGGTCGTACTGGTTACGCTTCTGGGTGCAGCTGCAGCATAACAACCAAACCAAGGACACTTTCTCCATAATGAGCAGGAAAATGGAAATAGTAGCTGTGGAGCAAGTCAAAATCTTCGTTTATTATAATCTGTTCTTTCACTTAGTGGAACTTAGTTGTAATCTTTGTTTTTTCTTAACGTTGTAATAATCAGGCTGTGTACGTCTTCGGACGTAGAGACCGGATGTTTTCATCCATTATAAAAAAAATTGGAGCCAGAGAGTGGGGACCGTGCGTAGGTAGGATGAGCATTGAACGACGGCTGCATGCCGGACCCGTGATCCTGGGCGGTTTACTCATTTGGTATCAACTGCGGTACAACGCGTTATTGCTGCTGTTCCGAACGAAGACCGAGTCGTGTCGGCAGTTCCAGGCTGAAGATCAACTACCCGTCTTCGTTCGTATGTGTATATGAGAACGTAGTTAATCACTTCCGTATGGATTCAGATGAAACAAAAGCGTACGTACAACCACCGTCGTGCACGGCGTTTACTCCTGTACTACATTACGGTCCGCGTCGCACATGGCCGCCACGCCGCTGCCTTTGCAGAATTCTCTATCGGGTCTCTCCTCGCACCGCACCGTTGACGGAACAAAAGTCAAATGTTGAAGCCACTTCTTTGTGACGAGTGCGAGTTCGAACATTTTGTTATCTTTTCAAAAGTAGAAAACGAAATTTGGCAAAAAAATGTAGAAAAAGAAAAACTCGGTCATTATTTGACCTTGTAAAAGGGAAATTTTCCAACACATGCAGATGCAGGTGGAGCCACAAAAATTGGCCAACAGGCAGTCGTCAGGGCCCACAAGAAATGGGGGAAAATGAGGAAAGAAACGGAAAAGAAAAACGGAAAAACATGCGCTCAGCAGCAAGCCAGCAATTCAGCGCCAGCTAATGCTGTAACGCAGGTAATGGAGGAGGAGAAGGAGGAGACACATGCGGCGAGACGCGCAGGGTGCGCAGCCCTCGGCGATGAGGAAAATTGAAATTGCGCACGAGGAGGAGGAGATCAGGAGAAGAACTGAAGAAGACGAGCGGGCGGGTGCGAAAGAGCGAAGAAGGAAAGCGGGGCGTTTCCGCGTCAGCCGCCCCTTGACCGCGGATTTTTCCCTCCGCCTCCCCAATCCCCATCCCCATAGGAATTTTTTTTATTTTTTAATCCTTTTTAATCTAATTTATTAAAAATAACCCGGGCCCAACTAAAATTGCAAAAACTAGCCCCCCCCTTTTGGCCGCGCCAGGGCCGCGTGGCGCGACTCCTCATTGAGTCGCGCCACATGCCCCGGCGCGACTCGGCGCCACGTCGGCCGCGCGCGCGCGCCGGCCACCGCCGAGGTGGCGAGTGAGTCGCGCCACATGCCCCGGCGCGACTCAGTCGCGCCAGGAGTCGTGGCGCGACTCACTTAATAACCCCGGGGCCGCCGGCCCCTTCTTCTTCCTCCCTCCTTTCTTTTCTTCCCCAACGAACCGAGCCGCCCCTTGCCACCCCGCCGCCTCCCCCCTCGGATCCACTCCTCCTCCACCGGATTCAAGTCGTTTTGGGTGGGAAATCACTCATTGAAGGTACCTCCTCCACTTTAACCGGCTAGTTTTTCTCGATTTGGTTGTTTACCTAGGGTTTAGTCATTGCTAGGGTTTGTTGACTATGTGGCTCCAATGGTGGATTGAGTACGAATCGGTCACTTTTAGTTGGCTTGTATCGATGCATTGGTTGATTGTAACACCGATCTATCGTGTAGTTTGCAATGCATGCTTCGGTTTCGATGGATTTTGGTGGTGTAGAAGTTGAAGTAATGTTGAGCACTATCAACGATTGAAATTGCAATGTAGGCTCATGTAGTAGGTTTTATTAGTAGTACTAGCTTTGAGTAGTATTTTCATTAGTATTTCGTTACTTACCTTAGTAGTATTTATTTTTCACTAGTATATCTTTGCTTACCTTTCACTTGTCTATTGTATTTAGAATGAAATTTGATTTGCAATTGAATAAATCAATACTTACTTTCCTTTGATTGATGTTTGAAATGCAAGTGATGGTACTAGCTTTAGTCATGACTTAGTAGTTTTTTCACTAGTAATTCTTTCACTATGTGTATGTATGTTGGAGATTGAAATATTTTCTTCACAAGTTGATGCATGTTTGAGATAGTAGTATATATCTTGTTGCTTATTTTCTTCGCTAGCTTTTCTTATGTATTTTAATTTTATTTCACATATGCATGCATTTTTTAGGTGGGTTATAAATAATATTTTCTTCATTTAGGACCATGGCTCAACAAGAGCAAGTACCACCCAAGGTATCCACTCCTTGAGAAGTACTACGATGACAATCACCGTGGGCGGAAGCTAGAAGAGCGTTTGGAGGTAGGATTAGAAGCACTTGTTAATTTGATCATGGAAGGATTGAAATTGGATTGTCGTGTACTAATTAATTTTTGTGAATGTGATTTTTTTTGTAGGTTTTGAAGCCTTTGCGACCCCGTACTCACACTCCTCTACAATGGGATGAGAGGTACACTCCTTTCATTCGCCGATCGGGTTTCCTCCCTCTTGCGACATTGATCAAGGCCGGGCTCCCGAAGATGGACAATGCTTGCTTTGATCGCGCTAGTGGATCGGTGGAGACCCGAGACACATAGCTTCCACCTTCCCCGTGGTGAGATGACCGTGACATTGGAGGATGTTGCCATGCTTTGTTTGGCCTCCGTGTTGACGGGTATCTTGTGACCGGTCACATAAACCCACAAGATTGGAGGGATATTGTCGAGGCATTGTTAGGAGTGCGGCCACAAGAACCGCAAGAAGGTGTGAAGGACAGGAAAACCACTGGAGTAAACTCGTCTTGGTTGGCCCAACACTTTGGTCATCGGCCACCACAGCATGCTAATGAGCTCCAGATTCAGATGCATGCTCGTGCATGGTTGTGGCATATGGTGGGTGGATTTCTTTTCCCGATTCTAGCGGGAATACAATATCTTGGATGTGGATACCGATCATCGGGCAAGAATGGGATGGCATTGCAACTTATAGTTGGGCGAGTGCGACTGCGGCATGGTTGTATCGGCGGATGTGTGATGCATGCGGGGAGAAGTGGACCTAATGCTAATCTTGGTGGGTGTGCTTACCTTCTCCAGGTTGTGGATGTGGGAGCGGCTTCCAATTGGTCGGCCAGAGCGCTACACATTTGGTGTACGTAATTTGCAACTCTAATGTTCTTAAGCATTTGTCCGTTTGAGTTCTTATTTAGACTTTACACTATGTTGTAGGATTTGCCATATGACGGTGAGGTTCCCTTGGCCACTGTCGGGTATCTTTGGACCAACATTGCAAGGGTCCATGGGAACCCAGGACGGCGCTACACAGACTACACCAACGCCATAGACTGCCTTCAACCAAGTCATGTAAGTGATACACTTCACCACTACTCCTTTCTTTCTTAAGGACTGCTTATATATGTTACAACATTTGCTTAGATAAATGAATATGTGTATCTAGGTTACTTGGCAGCCATATATAAGGAATGAGATTGCTGAGGGAGATTTTAGCCCGATGTGCACAATTGATGAACATTATTGGCGTAACATTTGCCCTTTGATTTGCTTCTATGTTGTGGAGTACCATCTGCAACATAGAGTGCAGCGGCAATTTGGGCATCTTCAAAACTACCCTCCAGATTACTACAACACTAGCCACAGCCTCCACGAGTATGTACTTTTTGTTTCACACCCTTCAAATTGTTGGTTGTCTACGAAATTACTCACTATGATTAATTACTGTAAATGCAGAACTGACCGTCGTAAGCAAAGGGGTGCCAAGAATTGGCTGGAGCATCACATCCACGCGGTCAATGCATGGAATGCGAGAGCGAACAACATAGTGCATGGGGGGGCACGACACCGTGACGGTCCGTTCAATGAGTATTTGGATTGGCTAAAACTAAACACCCGCTTAAAGTTAAGGGTTGCAATGGATGAAGAGTACATTGAGGATCTACCTTCCGATCCGGAAGATGTTTTGCCCGAGTACGACGAAATCACTAGACGTGGGAGGCAGCCAGAGCGTGGTCCGTTCGAGGATTATATTGTAAGTGATGATACTCTTTTCACGAGTTTGCAATTTCACTTGGTATTGTGACATAATGTTAACTTATGAACCACATGTAGGGGCAACAACTAGGAAGATTTGCTAATGAAGCGGAGCAAGCTTTGGCTGTCCCGATCGAATCTCCGGAGGAGGCCGGTGTGTTGAGGAGTTTTGTGCAGGTAATATCCACTTTCAGCAGGAGTTTTGTGGTTGTTATGGATGAATGCTCAATTTGGTTATGGTGCTTTACAGAGGATTAGACGGGGATGTAGAAAAGCGGCGTTCAAGTTGAATTGCTTGGCAAGACCGGCACCAGGACCCAGACATGTTGCTGGAGCTTCAGAGTCCGCACAAAGATCCACGAGACGAGCACAAAGTGCATCAACTTCAGGTGTGTGGCCTTGGTAGTTGTAAGTTTGTCTTTTTTTTAATATATGGTTAGGTACCTCAATGATGCAAATATGGTTTTTGTAGGAGGATCTCGTCGCCGTGCACCGGGGATTGTAATTAGATCCCCTCCACGTACCCCAGAGCCGGAAACCGAGTCCGAGGCCAGTGTAGACAGCGAGCCGGGAGATCCCTCTTACACTGAAGCAGCGGAGATTGGGTCCTCTCAACTTGCGGGTGCTCCTGTTGCCACACAAGAAACTCAACCGAAGCGGCGTGTGAGGCGGGAGCGTGCGGATGTGGGCAGCCATAATGTCGTTGACACGCAACCTGGGCGGGTTCGAAAGGCGAAGAAAGTCTACACTCCGCATCCTTAGGCTTGTGCTAAGTTTGAGTGGTTGAACGTTCCCTTAGGCTTGTGGTCGAACTATGTGCCTTGTGGTCGAACTATGTGGCTTGTGGTCGAACTATGTGGCTTGTTGCTTGTGATCGGACTTTGTAGACGGGCTTGTGATCAAACTATGCAGGTTTGTGATTGAATTGAACTATGCCGGATTTGTGATCGATCTATATTTGTGCGAATTGGTGTTTGTTATGTAAATATTTGTGGTCGTGTTCATGAACTCACTCCAAAAAACGGCACAAATTTATCAAATTTCGAACTCACCAAAGAAGCTCCCAGACTTAACCAAATTTCAGCCCCCCAGCCCGGTGCAGTACTGGTTTTGGCTCTCGCCTGGCGCGACTCCTTCATGAGTCGCGCCAAGTGATGTGGCGCGACTCATGAAGGAGTCGCGCCGGGGGAGGCTTGGCGCGACTCATGAAGGAGTCGCGCCAAGTGATGTGGCGCGACTATTGCCCGCCATATGCGCTGCGCCAGTACTTGTTGGCTCTGCGCAGGCGCGACTACTTCATGAGTCGTGCCACATCACTTGGCGCGACTCATGAAGGAGTCGCGCCAGGTGTTGTGGCGCGACTCATGCAGGAGTCGCGCCAGGCGAGAGCCAAAACCAGTACTGCACCTCTCTGGGGTGCTGGAATTTGGTTAAGTCTGGGAGCTTTTTTGGTGAGTTCGAAATTTGATAAATTTGTGCCGTTTTTTGAGTGAGTTCATGAACACGACCACAAATATTTACATGGATAACAAACATCAATTCACACATATATACATCGATCACAAATCCGGCATAGTTCAATTCAATCACAAACCCCAAACGTTCAAATACACCAAACATTCAACATTTCCCGAAGCCACATTTTTGAAACATTACATAAGGTCCACGACATAAGTTCATTACATGGCATAATTAAGTCTATTACAACACAAGGTCACTACTCAAACCCAAAATCAAACAATAATTCATCGTCACCCCAATCGTCATTCTCCACCTCAATTATATTGGCTTTGCCCTTGTCGTTGACCTCCACCTCTTGTTCCTTGCCCTTGCCCTTGTCCTCCACCTCTTGCGCCTTGGTAGCAAGTCTCTTTATCGCCTCCCATTGAAATTTGGTAGTCGCATCCACAATTTCCTCTACATTGTTGCTACACTTCTTTTGTGCCGTAAATTTTGGCAATTCTCTCACAAGAGCTTTCATTGCCTGCAATTGTGCCATTTTTGCCTCAATTCTAGCCAACTTCAAATTAATCCCTCTTTTCTTTGCTTCCGCCATTTGGAACCACTCGGCTATGGAATCCTTTGCAAATATCCTTGATGGATCAAACTCACTCCAATCACGACGCCACTTTTCCCTCATGTTACGCATGCATTTCCCTCTTCTCTCCTTCTCCTCTTCCTCCTCCCTCAACCTCTTCCTCCTCCTCTCACTTGCACTTAGGGGCGGTGGATAATTCATCCTATTCCGCCTCCAAAATTCAATGAGGCCCTCTCTAATGCCCTCTCCAACACTAGTTTGTGAACATCCCTCCTCTCTAGCAAGTTTATCATTTGCAATTTGTCCAAACAACTCTTTATCCGATGGAATTGGGACATCATATTTTTCTCTTAATTTATTTTTCCTCATGGGCTGTTTCCTTGATTTTCAAATACCGGAACATTGCCCCAAATGTAGACGCAAGTGCTTCCCTCCCCGCAAAGCTCTCCCAATCACATGTTCTCCCCTCCTACAAAATTAATGTCCATTTTTAGGCAACACAACCATTTAAGTGGGCACAACACATGGATAAAAAATTTAGGAAAGTGACTTTACCCAATAATCTCCGTACGAGTTACCACAAAACCAACCATATCCAAGCTCAGATGGAACCACTCCCTTTCGAGCGAGTATTCCACACTTGCAACGAGGCCTATAAGGCTCATCACATGGCCATGGCTTCTCCCCACTCTCGAATGCTTGCACTTCTTCTTTTGACGGCCAATGAGACTTCGGCCCGTATATGTCCTCTTGAAAATCACATTGGGGCCATCCATCCTGCACAACAAATTCAATAAAGTCCTCTATACATCTAAATATCGAGCAGAATGAATTAGTCGGGAAGAGCAATGATGCTTACATGTGTTCTTTGGTTGCACCGAAAGAATGGTGTGAATTTATCGGGAAGGTCAAGATCAGGTAGTTGCAACTTGCTTGGCCTCCCACAATGACACAATGGAGGGTTGCTAACACGCTTGCATCCCGCCTCTTGTTTTTCTTGGAATGTCATTTCTGGTGGATTTGGTGGTGGTGGCACCCACCGTCTGAACTCATGATATGGTTGCACCACTGATTCTATCCACGGAAATAATCGGATCCTAGGGTCAAATTTTTCCGGTCCATCAATCCACTGGTGGAAAAAGCAAGGTGCCATGTTGTATTGACTTGGGCCGCCATCTTCATTTAGTATCCACTTTCTTGCACATGTGTAGAACGCCCTTCCAGTTGTTGCCTCATCCCTTGTTGATTGCTTCACTTGTGCTGGAATGCCACAATGACACATAGGAACCGGAAGAGGTGGTGGGATGGGATCATCACGCCTGCCTTTGCTCGCCGCCATTTGCCTGAAAAAACATAAATTTTCATCAGATTATTTATACAAAAGGAAATGACAAAAATGTTATTTGCATAATTAAGAAATAGAGACATGAAATCCTAAGTAGCTACCGTATGCCCGCTTCCACTAGATTGTTTATGTCGTTCCTTCCGATGACCCTCCTCGTGGCGTACACTACATCGGTTCTTCGACTTTTCTTGGTCAAACTCCCCGCACCGTAAATATCCCTATCGTACCCACTTGTTTGGTCCATCTCATTGCGTAATCGCTTTTTTTTTCCTCCTTCCCACACCAAGTTTCCTCTTCTCGTCATCCGGGACGTAGTCGGGACCATTGTACTCGGTGCCAATGTGTCTCGTCTAGTATTGGCTCAAAACGAGCCGCCCATGTCTTCAATACCGAATCCTTAGAATACAATTGTGTCGTGTACGCCGGTGCTAGCCAAGACACCCCTCTAACAAGTGCATGCAGGCAATCATATGAGAGCATGGAACATGTAGCAACTGAGGTATACAACAAGTGCAAGACACTCCAGAGAGGTCCACCTTATATATGCGTCCGCCCGTCATCTCACCTCCAACATTCAAAGCGGAAGCTGTTCTCACTGAGTACACATACAATGTGGGATCAAACAACTCAGCCCTCATGCTCGCGGCCTTTTTTTGCCTTGCTCGGTTAAGTGCTTCTTTGCGGCTTTACCAAAAATATTCATCCCACGTAACCCTCTTTCTATTTGCACTTTTGCTTTTTTCCACCTATGCACAAAATATGAATTGATCTTGTAGAAAGTGTACTCCACAATAGCCGATACTGGCATAGCACGGATGCCTTTGAGGACCTTGTTGAGCACTTCCGAAAGATTTGTATTGTTCACACCATATCTCCAACCACCTTCATCAAATGCGTTGGCCCACTTATGTTTATTGACCATCTCGCTCCTCCAACCACTCTTTTGCTTCCGGATTCATCATTTGTTTTAGTTTCTCTAGTCTAATATTAAAAGTCCTCTCCGCTTTGGCTGCACACACCGATTTGAGCTGCTCTCTAACTTTCTTGTTAGCTTGCCTATGCCATATGTTCGCCGCAAAGTGTCGCATGCACCCGGCGACTCACGACGAGTTCGTACCCTTCCATGTAATCCTCAACCGCACTTAGTATTCCTTGATGGCGGTCCGAAACTATACACACCTTCCCGAGACGTCCCACAACGTCCCGACGGACCAAATGCAAAAACCAAGACCAGCTCTCAATATTCTCACTTTCGCTAAGGCAAATGCAAGGGGTACCAATCTATCCTCACCATCAACACCGGTGGCGATCAACAAAACACCCCCGTACTTTCCGAGTTAAGAATGTGCCATCGACACTTATCACCGGTCCGCAATGCTTGAATGCCTCTACACATTGGGGGAAACACCAATACACCCGCTCCATTACCGGCTTCATTACACCTTTGTGGAGCTCCTCCTTTCCCGTAGTATGAGTGCACCACTTCGTACCGGGTTGAAGTGTGTTATTGCTTGTAGGATTTTTGGCACCCTACCATAAGCATCCTTCCAATCACCCCACAACATGGATATTGCATGCTTGCTTAGCTCTCCATGCCTTTCCATAATTCACCGTGTAGTTCTTGAAAGCTTTGATGGACTCAATGATGGCGGCTATAGAAACATCGGGATCCTTATAAACCATGGCGGCAATCCGTCTCGAAATGTAACGAGCCGTGCATTGAGAATGTTCTTGTGCCACTTCCGACGTCCCACATGTATGAGGTTGGACAACTCTTGTGATTCTCCATTTGTTCCTATCATCAGGAAGTGGACGCGCCCACACCTTCCAAGCACAATCTTGTTGGCAAGCAACCGTGTATCTTGTTTTGGCCGATGAATGAATCACATTATATGGCCTATGGTGCCGCACCGAGTAATCCCTTAAGAAAAACTTTAATTCTTCCAAGTTATCAAATTGCATTCCCTTGGTTATAAACAATTCACCCCTTTGTCGGGATCTACTTCACTAAGATGTAACCCCGAATCACAATATGCCTTCCTCGGTACCGAATGGAAAACGGAAACTTCGGGTACATCAACATGTACAGCTTCTAATTGCCTCAACTCTCTTTGAGTGAATTCGGCACTCGAAATCCAGATAGAGTGTACACCGACCCTCTAGACGCCTCATCTACCATCTCACCAAATAATGGAGGCTCTTCACCCAAAGAACTAAATTGGCGTATAGGATTTGCTCGAGCCATATGTGTTGGTTGGGTTGGTTGACTATGTGGAGATGGGGTTGGTTGGCTAAGCGGAGTTGGTTCTTCTTCTTCTTCTTCAAAGCTCACAGATATATCATCCCCATCTTCTTCCTCATCATCCTGATACTCACCAAAATTATTATTCAACCCACATCTATCAAAGTCATCTTCCCCATCTGAACCATAAGAACATTCCTCATCATCACCACCTTCTTCATCATCCTCATTATCATGAACCTCATTGTCGGGTACCATATCTTCCTGAGTTAAGTGTTCCATGGGCTCATCATTATGCGGTGAATCAACCGGAGAGTGAACATCAACAACTAACTCAGCACAACGAACTTGAGATTCTTTCACACACTCTTTGTAAAATAACCAATCATCGCCACAACTAATAGGCATCATCACATAGTGACTTCTTTTCTCACCGGAGTCAAACCTTCCGTGAATCCTTAATTCCTCCCCCTCATTACGAACCTTGAACAAAGTACTCACTCGGGTTTTAATATCTTCAAAAGTTGGAGGACTATCAAATCTTGCTACTTGTTGCCTCATGCTTTTAAACTCCCCATTGTCATCAACTATGCCACCCGAAAATATACGTACTAAACGATCCATCTACACACAACCACAAATTAAATTGATTATACCAACACTCATCTCACATATCAATAGCATCTACACTATCCAACATGAAAATGATGAAATCCTACCATGCAAGAGAAACTAGACGATAAGAAGAGGTTAACATCGGTCACTTGAACGATACACTTCACTAAATCATACCCGATTCGTACTCAATCACGCTATCTATCTCAAATCATTCACTAAACCTAACCACCTCAAATCCAACGAAAATGATGGAATCCGCGAAAACTAATTGGTTAGAATGGAGGAGTTACCTTCCCCGAGCAATTTCCCACACTTTCCTCTTCAAAATGGGTGAGGGATGGAGTGGATCTAGAGGGGGGCAGAGGGGGGCGACGCCATGGGAGGGAGCTCGGTTTGGGAGAAAGAAAGGAGGAGGAAGAAAGAAAGGGGCCCGGCGGCCCCCTGTATCGTGAGTGAGTCGCGCCGAGCCGCGTGGCGCGACTCCTCATTGAGTCGCGCCACATGCCCCGGCGCGACTCACCCGCCACATCAGCATCGCCGGCCCGCGCCTGGTCGACGTGGCGCCTCAGTCGCGCCAGGGCATGTGGCGCGACTCAGTTAGGAGTCGTGCCACGCATCCTGGCACGACCAAAAGGGCTACTTTTACTATTTTAGTTGGGCCCGGGTTATTTTTAATAAATTAGATTAAAAAGGATTAAAAAATAAAAAAAATTCTCCCCACAGCAGACCACAACACACCAACAACCCACCTCGGCACAGCACAGGAGCTACGACGTCCTACGGCGGCGGCGGACGACGACCAGTGAAACGCACGCAGACCGGTGGCCTTCCGTTCCGCGCCGCGACACCGGCCCAGTCCAGCTATACTATAAATAAATATCCGGCGCCCCTACCCCGCTCCTTGCCAAACGCATCCTTCCATGCTTCCTCCTCTGTGCCTCTTCTTCCTTCCATCCTTCCTTACTCCATTCCTTCCTCTCACCGCCAATCGCCAGCACCAGCTAGTACACACCACCACCTGGTATCGAACACGCGGAGGAGACGAACCCATCTGTTGGTGGAAATCGGGCCTGAAGGTGGACGCCGACACAACAGCCCCCTGATTGTTTTCCTCCCTTCACTATTGTCCCGAAGCTACTTCCACTACTCTAGATGAGGAAAGGAAATGAGGAAATACTTAATAGAACAGGAAATGAAACAAGGAAACACTCAGCAGACCGAAGACCGAAAGTCTGGCAATTGCCTTCGGTGCTCTCTTCTCATTACAGTGTGTCCGTTCCATTACAGTCTGGCAATTGCCTTGGCGGACGACATCGGTGGCATCCCGTGTCCCGACTAGACGAAGGCCTTTGGCTTCACCTCCGACTGTGAGTAGTCTTGTGTCCTTCGGTGGGTTTTATTTCCTTATTCTGCTCGTGTTGTTACTGTTTTTTTTCCAATAGGCCAATACAGTGTACTGATGAAATATTAGACTATTAGATCTTAGCAGAGAAATCCATGTAAGAAAAATGTCGATTATCATTTTTGTAGTCTTCTTATCTTGCCAAGTATTAGTCTGATGTTTGTCAGTTTTCCATTTGAAATGTGATGTGCAGTCTGCCTAAAATTCTGGCGGCCCTTATTTCATTTGAGTTATGTTTCTCTTCTAGTAGCATTTATGACTTATGAGGAATGAAAATGCGCCCTTCTGTTGTTATCAATCCATATAAAGAAGCTATTGCCGAAACTTGAAATAAATAGATCAATAGACCAATGTCGAAAGTTGAAACATTGATACGACCCTCAGGTTCAAATGGGAAAACCATGAACATGTTCATGAAACAAGGTTTCTATTTCGCTTTGACTAGGAGACCTGGTCCTAACATGTCAGACTCACATCCAAAGGATTGGTGACATTAGCTTCTAATAAACATACATCTTTTTTTGTGTGTGTTTGTGGACGCTGCTAGCTTCTAGTAAACATACATCTTCTAATATGTTCAGTATTAGAAATTACTAGTAGTCTGTCATCATGGTCATGGGGCAAAATCCATGTACGCTGAAATACAACCTTAGCTTACAGGTTGCATTGCAAGTTTGCAACGAACTAGATATGTTTGTAACTGGGAGTAAGTATCAGCAGCCATGTCTTTCCGTATGAGAGTGCTCTAACAATCAGCTGCTCAATGATGATGCATACGAAATTACCATCCCCTCCTCCTGATGGCCCTGTCATTGTTTATTGATGTGCTGCCTGCAGGACTATCATGACCCCATCATCAAGTGGAGGAAAGGGTAGAAGAAAGTAAGAAAGAAACAAATCTAGGTTGTTTTAGCTCTAGGTCTTAAGTATATGATAGTAGTCCTATAAATAATAATAGTCGTTTAGTAGCTCCTGCCGGTATCAAGAACATAGATCAAAGGTCCATGTCGTATGCTGGTTTGTAGTATGGATCTCAGAATGAGTCCTGGCAGCCAATAAGTTGTAGTGAAGTGACATGGCTGCATTCAGACATCCAAAGAAAACAGAGGCTAAACTACTAGAGAGGTGGAGTGGAGAAAAGCCAGGCAGTCATGGTGCTGCAGCTGCACAACAACACTCCTTGGGCCTGTGCATGCATCCACCTTTTACTCTTCTTTTCATCCTTGGTATTTGTGTCTGTCATATTTTGCTCATGTGGTTATTATATGATGAAAGGAGTTATGTTTGCTCAGATTTTTTTTGTTGCTCGGAAATGGCTTGTTCTGATTCTAAAGTTACATTTGGAATTGTACTCTGCAACATTTGCTTGACCGGTGAACATAGAATGTAATGCCCATTTGGAATATATGAATTCCAAATTTTGGTGAAAAGAATTAGAACTAAAACCGAAAACCTGAAGACAGTTAAAATTTTCAAATTTCAAATAGAATTTTGGTGAAAAGAGTTAAAAATTTGTAAGATGGTGGTCCTCCTTTCAGTTACAAACGGCAGAAGCTGAAGGGGCTGAAAATAATTTGAGGACCATGTGTGGTTCGAGTACCGGTGGATGGTCGCTTCCTTGTGTGATGAGTGATTGACAACGTTGTGTGGACTGATTCTTGGCTAAGTATTGCAGGTGCAGGTTGCGGCTTGACTGGTGTTGGTGCAGGTGAAGAACAAGCGCGAAAGGTCGTCGCCGGTGAGGCCTCCAGGTGTGGAGAAGACAAGTAGGCTTCGTTCGAGAGACCCGGTGGCCAGCGGGGTCAAGTGCGGGCCGCATGGTGGCATGAACAGCAAGATGAAGTCATGGACGATTTCTTGGTTGAGCCTCAAAACCAAGGTCGAGCCGGGACTACGTGGGAGCCAAGTCATGAGTGGAGATTGGCGGAGGCTACACCGAGTTCGCGGGGTTTCCGGTGGTTCACCAGAAAACCACTGGGTTCCTTGGTTGATCCACAAAGCCAAGACCGAAGAACCGAAGACGGAGCTGCAGCGGCGCGGACCGGTCGACCGGTGGGTCGGCCGGTCCCGACCGGTGGAGACCGGTCCGGCGGTGAGGAGCACCGGTCCGACCGTGTGCGACGACGCGGTCCGAGACTTCGAAGCGGAGGACACGCGTCGGGATCGCATGGCTTGCGTCGAGGCTACGCAGGGTGCGGTCGCCGGGCATCCGTCCGATGCTGAAGACATGAAGACTTCCAAATCCGCCCTTGAGGGGCTTGTATCCCTAGTTGTTAGAGAAGGGCATTTTAGACTTTCGGTTGCCTCCATATAACCCAAGAGGTGAGAGGATGGCAGCCAACTCTTGGAACCCTAGCTCATTTTGTTTTCCCATTTTCCTTCCTATTTTCCTTAGGTTTTCTATAGGACTAGCAAGAGAGCTTCATGGAGAGATCTTGTTGAGAGGGATGGATGATCGGGCAGCTTGCTAGACCTTGTATGAACCTTTGTTTCATGTATAGATGATTCGGCGTGGTTCCTCAAGGTTTGGATGTGTTTTCCCCGGTTGTTCTTGGTGGTGATTTTCGGAGCCCTCTCTTGGTGGTTTCTTTGAGTTGTTTTCGGGACCTTTCTCTTGGGGATTTGATGGGGGAAATTTATGGGAACCCTTCGTGGTTCTTTGGGCTGTGATTCCCCTCCCAAATCCGTGAGTAAAGGTGCTTGATTTTGGGGTTTCTTGAGTTCTTGGGTTGGAAGTGCTCTTGGCGGGATTTCCTTGATTCCTCCTTTTTGGACTAGTTTTGGTGGGATTAAACTTGGCTATGGACTCCTCATGAGGTGTTCCTAATATCCCCAAAGTCTTGTTCAAGTCCGTGGAGCGATTCGGGAGATCGAGGTTTGGATTTGGGGGAGTTGACCCGCGGGTGCTGTTCATCCCGAGCTGCCCAGGCTACACCGGTCTGACCGGTGCTCTTGACCGGTCTGATCGGTGCAACCCTCGGTGGGATTTTGCTCGGGTGAACGTCTTGGTGTGTTCGCTGTTGTCCTGTGTTGCTGCTGTTTCGAGTTTGGGTCAGTTTGGTGGTCGGTTGGCCTGTTTGGTGCTTTGGGGGCTTTCAGGCTGTGACCGGTCTGACGGTGTGTCTCACCGGTCTGACCGGTATGGAGCCACTTAGTGAAAGTTGCTCAGTTTCACCAGCAGGGACCGGTCTGACCGGTGGTGCTCATCGGTCTGACCGGTGTAGGTCTGTAGGCTCGAGTTTTGGTGTTCCGCTGCGTTCTCGGGTTGGAAGGTTGTGTGTGTTGGTTCCTAGGTCCAGTGGCACTCCAGTGGCTACGTGGGCTTGGCCAACTTGGGTAGTGAGTTGGAGACGTGTGTTGGAAGCCGTGTTCATCTTGTAGGAGTTTCCATCTCCTTCGAGAAGATTTTTTATCGGCTCTCATTCACTCCCCCCCTCTCTAGTTCGCCGTATCGGTCCTTCATAATTTCGGTCTTAGTGAATAGTGGCAGACAGTTACCTTGCTGAGCTCACTTTTCCTTGAGCTCAGAAATATTGATGCTGCTGGATTTACCATATCCAGAGTAATCAACTTGACCTATCCACATTACACTTAATGCAAGTACACTGATTAACAATTTCAGAGTTATTAAAAAACCATGATATGAACTGAAGGTCTCCAGCATGTTATTCATGTAGTTAACAGATTCTGAATTTTGTTTTTTGTTTTTTGTTTGACTGGAGCAGGTAGCAGTTGTGTTCCAGCAGTCTGGAGCAGGTAGCAGTTGTGTTCCAGCAGTTTGTGACCTGGTATTATGGAGAGAGTCTTATCAGCAACCGCAGTAGAGGTTGAGGATGCTATGTCCACAGATCAGTCCGGCCGCTCAGGAAAAAAGAGGGCAAAAGTTTGGGCTTATGTTGACTCGGAAATCATTGATGGAATTGAGAAGGCTGTCTGCAAGTACTGTAAGCTTCAATTATCTTCTGTGTCAGGGAAAGGAACAACTCATTTGAACAGACATATTGGATATTATTGCCCTCACATCCCTCAAGAGGTCAGGGATAGATTCTTAGCATCTTTGAAGAACACGTCCGGTAGAGATAACTCAGTGTTTGATCCAGTGGTATTCAGAGGTCTTGTTGCAAAGTATTTTCTTCATGGTGAGGTTGCATTTCGAAAAGCAGATGATCCAGCTTGGAAAGAGATGATAAACTATTGTCAACCTTCATTCCATGCGGTCGGTCGACAAACAGTTCGTGCAGATTGTATGATGTTGTACGAAGAAGAGAAATTGCAACTTCAAGATAAGATCACAAAGTTGAAGTCTCATGTCAGTTTAACAGCTGATTTGTGGTCTTCTAACCAAAACTTGGGTTATCTTGGAGTAACAGCACATTACATCGATGAAGAGTTTGAGCTTCAGAAGAAGATAATTGCATTTAAGCAGATATCTTATCCCCATAACTCATTTGCTGTGCAAGATGGGATTACTGCTTGTTTGATGGAGTGGGATCTGGTTGATCGGGTATTCTCAGTGACTCTGGACAATGCAAATGTGAACAATAGAGCGATTAGAGACTTGTGTGCCGCTCTAGGTCCACAAATGTTCTTTAAGGGTGAGCATGTACATGTCAGATGTGCTGCCCACGTGCTCAATATAATGGTGCAAGCAGGATTGCAAATCATTCCATATGCAATTAAAAGGATAAGGGACATCATTAGGGTTGCCACCTCTACACCTTCACGGTTGCAAACATTTAACTCAATCGTTCAGACATTAGGTCTCAAAGGAAAGTCTGGGTTGGTTCTAGATGTTCCCCACTGTTGGAATGCTACATATGATATGTTGCATGAAGCTCTGAAGTACAAAGCAGCTCTGAACAGATTTGCAGTAGAGCAACTTCAAGATTGTCCCAGTGAACTAGATTGGCAGGACGCTGCATCACTTCATGAGTTTCTAGAACAGTCCAGTGATGCAACAAAAGCATTTTCTGCAGATAGGCATCCAACAGCTCACATGTTTGTGAAGATGATAATGGCAATTCGAGATGTATTGATTGATGAGACATGGAATGCCAATTCACTGCTTAATGCGATGGCTGAAGCTATGTATACCAAGTTTGAGAAGTACTGGGCTGCACCTAGTATGATACTTCTCATAGTTGCTGTCTTGGATCCATCAATGAAAGCTGACTTCGTCAAGTTCTACTTCATGACTGTTGAGAGGGTAGAAGCGGAAGAGAAGATGAGAGAGCTCAGACAATATTTGAAGCAATATTATCTAGAGTACGAGAGGATTGTGAGGAACGTTACTGCTCCTGTCTTCACTTCACATGAAGAGGAAGTATTAAGTCAGGGCGACTCGAGTTCTTCTGGACTTCGTGGCAAGTGGCGTGTGGAGCTTGCATTTGCTCAGTTTTCATCACAAAACTCGAGGACTCGCTCAGAAAGAACTGAACTAGACATTTATTTGGATGATCCTATAGAGTAGTTGTGAGAGCAGGAGAGAACTTTAATGTTCTGGCATGGTGGAAAAAAATGCAGATGCATATCCTATCTTGTCTTTGATGTCCAGAGACTTCTTGTCAATCCCTGTAAGCACAGTGTCTTCGGAATCTGCTTTTAGTTGTGCTGGAAGGATACTTGGCAAAAATCGAACATCTCTCTCTCCAGAAACTCTTGAGGCATTAGTATGTGCAAAAGATTGGTTGTTTGGCTTGAATGATGCAGATGAAGGTAAATGTCATATTTGAGATACATTTTGCAAAGCTGGTTATTATCTTTATAATAATGGTTTAATATATTTGTCTTGTTCATTGCATGTGAACCAATGACTGGACAACGCATGTTTCAATCAGAAGAAGAAGAAGGTGCTGATTGACAGGTTAGTGCCCTACCTGTTCTTGTTTTATTGCATTTTGTTTGGTTTTGATGAGGTCATATTACCACTTCAGTGTACTATAATATTCTTGATCTGCAAGTGCTCTTATCTGTACATAGGAAATTAGCAATGCACCTACTAGCAATGCACCAACTTCATTTGGAACACTATAGCAGTAGTTTACATTACAAAACATTTTTACCCATGACCTATCAATTTGAAATTGAAGCAGAAAATATGGATTGCAGCTTTATGCTTCATGGGAAACACTTTATAGCTTTCCAGGACCTGATTGCAATCCCCACTGAACATGAATATACTCTTTTGTCATAGGTGGTTCTACTGGCCGGCGAGGTGGCATGAATGGAGCCAAACATCATGTACATAAGCATGAAAAACTGCAGAAACCAACTTGGCTTCTTGTTTTAGAAATTGCAACAGGCATTCTTCTGGTTGTCTTTGTGATGACTGCTATCGTTACTGCTTCCAGAAGCTGCAAGCTGAAGCCTTCTATAAGAATATCCTCATGGAACGACAGCTCCATTCACCTGCAGGGAACAGCAAGCACTCAGTTCACTTGAGAGACATTTGTATTTTATTGAAGCACCTAACCTGTGATCTGTTTGCATTTGCTCCTACACTTGTACTTTATATTTATTAATATATGCATTTTCTAGTAATTGTTTGGGAAGGGCCTTTGCTCCTACACTTGTACTTTATATTTATTAATATATGTATTTGCTAGTAATTGTTTGGGAAAGACCTTGAGAAGGCCCTTGCAGTGGCTAGTAGCATTATGTTGCTAGTGGCAGCACATCTTTGTGAAGGCCCTTGGATCGTAGAGTGCACACAACCCTTGGGCTCAAAATTGGATTGGAGTGGATTAGGATGTTGTGAAACTCCGGATTGGATTGGATTGAGTTAAATCGAATCGGTGAGGGGTGGATAGAGTTGGATCGGCCAAATAACAAATTAAGATCGGATTGGGATTAGGGCCGGATCCTGATCCATTCCCAGGCCTAACCACAACACACCAACAACCCACCTCGGCACAGCACAGGAGTTACGACGTCCTACGGCGGCGGCGGACGACGACCAGTGAAACGCACGCAGACCGGTGGCCTTCCATTCCGCGCCGCGATGCCGGCCCAGTCAAGCGATACTATAAATAAATATCCGGCGCCCCTACCCCGCTCCTTGCCAAACGCATCCTTCCATGCTTCCTCCTCTGTGCCTCTTCTTCCTTCCATCCTTCCTTCCTCCATTCCTTCCTCTCACCGGCAATCGTCAGCACCAGCTAGTACACACCACCACAAGTATCGAACACGCGGAGGAGACGAACCCATCTGTTGGTGGAAATCGGGCCCGAAGGTGGACACGGACACAACAGCCCCCTGATTGTTTTCCTCCCTTCACTACTGTCCCGAAGCTACTTCCACTACTCTAGACGAGGAAAGGAAACGAGGAAATACTTAATAGAACAGGAAATGAAACAAGGAAACACTCAGCAGACCGAAGACCGAAAGTCTGGCAATTGCCTTCGGTGCTCTCTTCTCATTATAGTGTGTCCGTTCCATTACAAGGGGTACACTATTTATAGGAGACCCCTGGGTATGGTCATTTGCCTCAATTACACCTTTTCCGTTCCTAACAAACGGCTTTAAACACTTTACAAGGGTATAACAGTAACTCCCGGCGTCGTACAAGCCTCCAGCGTGTCTTCGTACGACCGAAACACCTTTACACGTGGCGCCCCTTGTCTTTGCCTCGTACGGCGCCCCCTTTACACGTTCGCCGCAGCCATGTGTTGCAGCACGCCGCACCTTCGGCACCGAAACAGCTGAAGATCTCGCCCTGGTCGCGTCGTGCCTTTAGGGACGTCTCGCCCGGGCCGCCTCCAGTCCCGGGCTGAGGTGTTCTCGACGCGCGGCGCTTCTGGCTCTTCCAGACCTTCGGCGCCGAAACACAACCGCCCGTGCCTTCGGCGCCGAAGGCCAGCACCGCTCAGATAGGCTGCCCCTGCACAACAAAACTCACATAACTCGAGTAGCATTAGTATTTCCGTTAAACCAGTACTGCCAGAACTTCCTCGTGCAGACGAAGCTGCGTGCGAGCCGAAACCGTCAGCCTGGCTGGACGTGGACAGAGCTTCCGAAGGTCATTTTCCCCAACAGTAGCCCCTCGTCAGTGAGGCCGTCTTGTCCTCAAGATGGGCCGAACTTACAACCAACTCTTCTCAGGGCGAAAAAACAGGCTTCGGAACTCCCACGGACGGCCCACGCTGACGCGGATCCGAGTAAAAGACGCGTGCTGCCCTTTGAAAATTTTACCATTGTGAGAGGTTGTCGTCGGGGTAAAAAGGTAAATTTGAATAGTGTGGAAATTAGAATAGCATATGGTTGCTGCTGCTTGACGAGCCGCGGTAGCCACCACAATGTTGTAAATATCAGGTCACCTTCTTTTCTTAGTTTTCTCAGAGTTCATGTTTTTAGATGGCTCTGGAACAAGCTTAGTATCCCCATCAGCATTTCCACTACTTGGTGAACTCTTGAGCTCTTCAGGAATAGCAAGGGCAGAAGAATATTGTTTAATTCTCCAAGAAATGAGAATGCTGGACGCAATACCTATTGTCGGAAAGAGGTAAGAGTAGATATTGGACTTCTTAGATCCTGTAGTGGAAGCAACTGCTGCACCAGCAAGGCTTACAATGGACACATTTTGTAGTATCATTGGTAAGCAGCCAATAATTGTGGGAAGGAGAAAATCTCTGAAAAATCGAACATCTGTGGCTGAAAGAGCATAGTTAATGATGTAGGATGGTAATGGTGAAAATCTGGCAAGTAATACGAATTTCCAGCCATCTCGTTCAACCCCTTTAACCACCACATGGAAGTACTTGTTTTTCTGAAGCCATTCCATTGCTGAAGTGAAGTATCTAAAAATTGCCCTGCAAACATTCAGAGAGGAACATTTACAAAAGTGCCAGAACAGGGGACAAGAAATTAACAACTATTACAGTGTGAAAAAAATACAAAACAGGAAAAAAAATAAAAGAAAGATTATAACACAAAGCATTGTACACAAAGCTGGTAATAAATATAGTGATTCACAAAATACATCTGCCTATGTTAGCTAATAAACAATCTCATGAAGTAGGCTTACCCAATCCTTCTACAGTACAGCATACTTATTACAGTAGCTTTAGGCACCCAGATTACTTATAAGTATTATTTATGACCTAGTTTGTTGTAACATTACTGACTGAATTGTGCATTCTGCAGTTATTCCAAAGGAGGTGCTATTGAGGACATTACAGTATATAGTAGTACAGATGGATTGAAAACTGCAATAAGTCCATTTGTTTGAGTGTGACTAACCTAGCCTGTTATTCATCTGAAACTCAGTAACTGCCATGTCTATTCAAGGAAGCATGGTAGGGGAAACATTTAATGTCAGTTACTCAGCAATGACACTATTTAGACAAGCTATTACCCTTCTAAAAATACAGAGACACCAAAATTCAGTAGATATGTGGTTGGTGAGCCACGCACATACCACGTTATCATAATACTATGTGCTTGCAGCAAAAAGTCTCAAGCACGCACAAATGTAGAGTGCAACTAAAACCCAGTCCGGAAAACATTGTCAGTTAAGTAACTAATTGTTAAACAGCCTATGCACAGCATAATGTGATCCTAAACATGATGAATAGTGTAACCTTACATCAACATTATCCAATAGTGAAATTCCACATCAAAATTGCCAGTTGTATTAAGCATAAGTGCTCAACTCTAATCAATGAACGTTAATGCAGTAATGTGGTTTCCTTTTGCTAGTTCTAGCCTGCTCATTCACTCAGTTATAACATCTGTTTAGAAAGATCTGAGACTATGACCGTCTAAGTCACACCCAATTGATACGGATGTGGCATAACTCTAGCAATTGTAGAGGGCATATGCTTCCTAATACGTACATTTCTAAATTTCAAGGATTCAATGATGCGATGCAACGAAGCTAAGCAAAAACTAACAGCTGTTTTTCATTCGAGGATAAATCTAATTTTCCTCTCGTTATTTTGTCTCGACCCCTCAAAACCAGTGCCATAGTCGCATGAGGGGGTGTTTGGGGCTCTTCATTCCCGTTTTTCAAATTTCCGCTCCACGAACTCCACCACGTGGAGCAGCCTCCACCGTGGAGTTCGTGGAGTGCTACTCCATAAAAAACGTGGAGTTGGTGGAGTACCGCTTGAGGTACTCCAAGAAAAACGTGGAGTTGGGCCTCCGCCTCCACGTTTTTCTTGGAGCGGAGTTCGTGGAAATTTAGATGTGTTTGGCAAGATTTGTGGAAATTTTGGAGCGGAGGCTTTAAAAACGGGAGCAGAGCAGTCCCAAACACCCCCTGAATTTCGAGATCCGCATAAAAAGTCGGAGCACGTTACAGATCTAGGCGCCTAAGTGCAGCTAAAAAGAAGTGATCCAAGTACATAGCAGACCATGAATGTGGCAAGACGAGAAAGGCCGAAGAAGATGGGAGGGGCATCTCTACCGGCCGATCCAGCAGAAGGAGAGCGAGGCGCCAAGAACCTTGGCGGAGAAGACGCAGGCCACACCGGGGAGAAATCCGAAGATGAGCGCGGCGGCACCCTCGAAGAAGATGGCGTAGGGCGGGCAGAGCGAGAGCATGAGCGCGTGCGCCGCGATGTACGCCGGCGCCGCCCACGGCCCCAGCGCGCCCCGCGCCTGCCGGAACGCCGCCACTGCGGACTCCCCGTCCCACCCGTACCGCCGCCCAGCAGCCACAGCCAACGCGGCCACAGCGAACGCCGCGGCCCCGCGAGCCCAACCCCTCCTCCTCGCCATCGCTGGAACGGATCGTGCTTCGGCTCGGCTGCGCCGCGTCGTACGCGGCGAAAGCGAGACGGCGTGCGGCAAAGTGGTAGCCGGAATCGGGGCAGGGGAGATTAGCGGGGCACGGCGGTGACGTGGAGGAGCACTAATAGACACCTAAAAACCCCTATAAATTAAATATATATATACAGAGAGAGAGGACTACAGCAAAAATATATCTTCACTTGTAGTCAGTGGATTATCCAAGAAATTTTGTGATATGCTTGACGAGCTTTACCATGTGTAACAAGTTGACACAAATGTTCCATCACTAGCATAAGCATAGGCTAAAATGAAACTAACCAACTAAGAAATCATGTACAAAGTAAATTTAGTACTTGTTAGCAAGGTTTAGGAAACTGAGAAAAGATCGGTTTTCAAAACCACTAAACCGAGTTGGAAAACTGAAATAACCGAGTGAAACTCGGACCGGCTACATTACTCAAGTCAGGTTTTTTTGTCAAAAACACAAATAGGTCAGGCGTGTTGCAGATGGGACCTTGACTAGGTTGTGGGATGATTCTTGGGTAGGTGTGTTGCCATTCAAAGAGAAGTATCCATCGATTTATAAAATAGTCGGGATCCTCATACTATGGTACGTAGCCTATGACTACGATACCTCTTAATATCTCATTTAGGAGGACTTTAGTAGATAACAAACTAATTGAATAGCATAATCTAGTGGCCTAGATTGCTCATGTTGATTTGATGGATGGATCAAATATGTTTAGATGGAATTTATCCTATTATTGACAGTTCGATCTTTCTATCAGCACCTTATTGACAGACATCCACCATTTCGATATAAAATGATCTAGAAGTTAAATTTTCCTCTAAAAATTAAGATCTTTCTTTGGTACTCCCTCCTTCCATAAATTTTTTGTCGTCATTGACTTTTTTTCGGAAACTTTGACCATTCGTCTTATTCAAAATATTTTCTCAAATATGTAAAATTATAAGCTATGTTGAAACTTTTTGTAGTGATGAAACAACTTGTAGTAAAATATATGAGAATTTTTAAATTTTTTTGAATAAGACGAATGGTCAAAGTTTCCGAAAAAAGTCAATGGCGACAGAAATTTATGGAAGGAGGGAGTATTTGCAAAAGGAGGTCATTTTAATTAAAGATAATCTCGCTATGAAAAATTGGGAAGGATGTCAAAAATGTGTTGGATGTAATGCCAAAGAGATTATTAGACATCTCTTTTTGGATTGTCCTTATGCGAGAATGATTTGGAGGATTATCTTTTTGGCCACTGGGTTAATCCCACCTATGTTGATTACACACATGCTTGGTAATTGGCTCTCTAATCAGAATAGAAAGATTAGACAACTTTTATTGGTTGGGGTAGCGGCTGTTTGTTGGACTATCTGGAGATGTAGAAATGATATTATTTTTAATAAAATCAAAATCAATTCGATTTTGCATGCAATCTTTAGGCAAGCGTACTGGTTACGGTTCTGGGCGCAGCTTCAGCTGTTGAGCAGGCCAAGGACACAGTCACCGCCTTAAGCAAGCACATAGAGATGATTGCCTTGGAAATAGTTAGAGGATGATGGAAGCATAACTATCGTTTGTTGTAAACTTATTTTTGTTAAACTTGGGTCGTGCTCTTTATTCCTCATTGAACGTAGTAAGAGCATCCCCAATTATTCTCAAATACATTACTCCCAAAAGCTAGATTTTAGCAAGTTTCTAAATCTATTGGGAGTAAAATAACGTAATATGCTCCAACAACTCGTAAAAGATGAGCCAAATGTCTTTTGAGAGTGAGAAAAATGTTGGAGCCTATGAGTTAGAAGTTGGTAAATATAACAATCTCTTTTAGAGAACGGTTGGAAGATAATTTTATCTACTCCTATCCTAAATGTTGATTTAATAAGTTTGTTTAGGGAATGGTTGGAGATATAATTGAGGTCGGATGTTTATCCTTTTATTAAAAAACGTGTGATTAATGTCAATTTGTACTAGTCAAATACTACAATTAAAATCAGACCGACTACTTTTTTTCCGTTTTATTAATTAAAGTCGGCCATTGATAAAGTCGTAGCAACTAGCAAGGGAAAGGAGTTCCCCGGAGTGGAAGCACGCAGAAGGCCGGCGGAGCATATATTGGTCCGTTTTTACCTTTTTTAACATCAACTTCACCCACTGTAGATTTCCAATTATGTACCGATGGGAACTCTACGAGTCTGTATTATGTCTCTTGTTTTGTCAATGTAGGACTATGGCCTTTTCAGATTTTGCATAGCTAGTAGCTTCACTATCTTCTTATCATATAGATTTTGTCGTTAGTGATTATCCTTTCCTTTCATTTATGTCTATATATTCAGTTGATAATGTTGTATGACAAATTATGTGCGATCTTTTTCGCAGGTCTTGGGCTTACATCCTGCAAACACCAATCAATTACCTGCAGTAACTCAACAACCAGTGTCCCATATTTATCCTCAACAGTTTCAAATACCACAGTATCCAAACTTCTTACCCCTGCATATGGTGATGGAAATCATAATGGCTACACTGGATTCTGGGGTAATTGGTGGCACTGGACACGTGGAGGACGTTAATATGAGTAAATACGAGGACAACAATCTCTACACACCAATCTACAGGTAGTGATTTATTCTATTTTCTGGGCACTTTTACTAGTCTTGAAAGCATTTTCTTTTCTACAATAATCATTTCATTGATGAATTGACAGTCTGAGACAGCAGACTGTGGGTTCAGGGTCATCAGGAAATTCCTAATATGACATCGGCTCCTTTCTACAACGTGATGGGACAGCCAATGTCACCACATGCTGCATACTTGCCATCACAAAATGGTCATGCTGCATTCACTCCAGCTTCTCCCCATCCTGCTCACCTGCAGTATCCGGTCTTTCCCCACTTACTGCAGCCAACATGGATGGCTATGGTACATCAGGGATATAGACTCTTAGGAAGAATTGGCAAGACATACCGCTAAAAAAAAGCATCTAAAGGGTTAAAACGAGAGGTATCTGAAACCGAGACCTTCTGGGCTACTCTGCCATAGGTGTGTTCTATCAACAGGATTCCAATAATTATATAACCTACTAAAATCTCCAGTTCTGCATTCTAATATACGGCCATCTTGAAGCGTGAGCCCAGCAACGGGCTTCCTCCCCAAGAACCCAACTAGTGAATCCTTCCGTACCATCATATTCTATTCATTATTTTGGATACCATAGATGGAAGGGAGATAATGGCCTACCTTTATTAGCTTCATTGTCTGACTGAACTTCATTAGTTTTGTTCACCAATTGGTTTTCATCATTTTGAGTATCAAAAGCTTCAGCTCGCACATCCAGCTTCTGTAGATATAAAAGATCATGAAAATATATCATTTTTTTTAAATAATGGATCATAATAAATATTTCATGAATCATCACATGATGATTTTGTCAGATACTTACCGAGTCTATCTTCAAGAAAGGGGGTTTGCCCTCTGTCTTCAGCAGCCTCGGCCAGAACTTGCTGTTAGCCTTCTTCAGAAGGTAGCGCACATCTTGTGGCCCAACTCTTTTCTTAATCTCCTGCATACAGAAAAACAAATACAATCATAATAATCATAATATAGTATAATAGTGAACCTAGAAGGCAGAACCAGTCAATAGTTCAACCAACCTCAATTTTGATAGAGTCAAATAGTTCGAGGTCAAGCTCGTATGGCATGCCATCAGCTCCCTTGGCAGAGAAGTGAAAATGGCCCTCGGGCTTCAAGTTTAGAATGATATTTGTAGCCTCAGCTAGCTCAATTACTAAGAGCAGATTGTCCGACTTCTGACTCCACTTGGTGTTCGGATGGGGGCTGCAACGACATAACAATATTGTGATTTCTTATGATTTCTCAAGGACTAAGCCAATTGAATATTAGCTAAAAACATCGTATTGGCACATAGGGCGTACCTCCTCTTCTTTTCCACCGTAGGAGCTAGAGAAAAGGCAAAAAAAAAAAATCAGAAAACATGCAACACCATTGAAATTTAAAAAACAACAACAAACATCACTTAGCCACTTACTATTGTGAAACGAGATGAAGCTAATTGGGCTTAGCTCTGGAAGGTCGGGGCTATCAGCTACCTCGCTTGGTGTTTTCAGACATGCTGCAGATAACTTGGTCTCTTGGAATTTTTCTGGAATTGAAGAATTAAAGATAATCCGCAATTCCTTCTTGGAAGTTCTAGAGATGTCTCTGTGTGAGACATTGATATGCACAGTTCCATAGTCGCCACTAAGTTCAGTCTCACGGATGTTGCAATCATCAAACAGTTTGAAGATTTTACTCCTTGAATCTGATTCAGATTTCTTCATCACTATGGTAATTAGTGATGGTTTCATTGCTGAGACGATATGAGATATCATGTCTACTTTGCTACTCTCCTCAACCTCTACCTGAAATTTTGTATGGAAGTCTAAAGAAAGACTTCCTTGCCTTGGTTCCTGCCTTACTGCAAAAAGGAAATAGTTGTCAAAACTAAGTCTACCAAAAAAATAATAAAATCATTGAGGCCAAGATTTTAGTTTCATACGCTTGTTAATCAAATTGTTGAAGGCCCCTTGTTTTTCTGCAAAGTTGAACACCGGCTTCCCGCTAAGGTAGTTTCTCATCCTTAGGAGGTACCGAAGGTCCACCATTTCAGAACCTCTTTGGCTACCTAACTTTATTGCCCTCATCACACCATCAACCCAGAACATCTTCTCCCTTTGCTGCCATTCGGGTATCAAACTTTTGAAATAGCTTCTCATGTACTTCATTGCCTTAAAAAGATCAGCATGCCTATCATTTGGATCAATACGATGAGCCCCCCCCCCCACTGTATATTGAACACCAACTGGCAATCTGAACAAGCTTCGCTTGAGTGTTGATGCAAACCCAAGCTGATTGCATCTGAGAGAAGTAGAACCATAGCCACCGCTTCAGCTTCAATAGAATCCTCACACTTAAAATCCTTGACAACAATACTTGATAATATCTCGTTATCGCCGGACCATATAGCAGTGCATATTGAAGCGGTGCTGTTCTTCTGGTCGTAGCTGTTCTTGATGAAAGATGCATCAGACTCTCCCCTATATAGCGGAGAGCCATCAAAAGTGACTCCACGCTTGTATAGGGTGCTGCCAAAGGACACACCTGAGGTGTTTTCCCAGTCCTCAAATATCAAACAGCCTTGTTCAGCTAAAAAGTCCAGGAAAGAACTCCAGTACGACTCTTTCATCTTCGATATTTCTTCCATCAGATTTATACTTGTCAAGCATAAAACATGTGGCACGCTTTTCTTGTACATGTCAAGAATCTTGATGCCTCTGTCATCACTTAGAGGATATGGTGACAGAAGGCCTCGTGCAACTATTGCATGCCTAATCTTCTCATAATATAGACACTTTAATGCCTCCTGTGATTGATTTGTCTTGCACTCCTCCATGAATTTTTGAAGTAGTTCTTTCAGCTCGGATGCAGTTAACTTCCGGATGTTACCCTCAAGTCCTGCAATATTTTCTATGGCATCTTTTACACCAGATGGAATTTCATCCCCAGAACACTCCTCTTTATCTGCCGACAATAAGTTGCTCCCTTTTTTCATTGAATCTCGAATTGTACATAGTGATCGGTTTGTTAATTGATTTCCCTGTGAATAGACGAAGGTAAAGAAATAAATAATGACAAACTTACTAAATAGTTATATCTATATATACGGTTGAGGCAAAACCAATTCCAAATAACCTTCTTACTAAATAGAGAGCTGTCAAGGTATGTGGGAAAGAAAAAGTCAATCAGCAAATGGTAAAGAAGACCAGGAAGATTCACGGATCCTAAACTAATGATATAATCTCAGAAAATGTATATCTGGTTTTATATTAAAAGGAAGCTTTTTTCCCTACTATCAGGTGTAACTACTCTCTCATTTGTATCCATAATTTTGTATATCAAATAGATTAATACTACTTTTATTTTTAAATATTGTTGTTTAGGACAAAATTTTTAGTTCAAAATGAACTTTCCCTAAACGCTGCTGCACCCTAAAGAACAAACACTATATATGGTGTCAATCAATTTTAAAGCGCATTTATAACATAAACATTACTACTGATCGTGTAGCATACTGAATTACATAATAGAATTTACCATAGTGGTTGACTGCGAATGACTCACCAGCCTTGTAATTGAAGAGGTGCCACTACTCCATGGCGGCCACTCCATGGCATGCCAGCAGGAAAACGAGCATCAGGCCCGTGGAAGTTGGAGAGCAGCCGACCGGCAGGGGGCAGAAGGCCGCCGGCAGATGAAGGACCACCGCGAGTCAGCAATGGAACGCACGCCGGCGGCCGGAGCTGTGATACAGCCGTTTTGATGCCCAGCTGAGCATCAGGCCCGTGGAAGTTGAAGAGCAGCCGGCCAGCAGGGGGCTGAAGGCTGCCGGCAGATGAAGGGCCTCCGCGGGTCAGCAATGGAACGCACGCCGGCGGCCGGAGCTGTGGTACAGCCGTTTTGATGCCCAGCTGAGCATCATGCCTGTGGAAGTTGAAGATCAGCCGGCCGGCAGGGGGCAGAAGGCCGCCGGCAGATGAAGGGTCTCCACGGGTCAGCAATGGAACGCACTCCGGCGGCCGGAGCTGTGGTACAGCCGTTTTGATGCCCAGCTGCGACATCGCCGACCCCGAGCCATAAAGATGGCTTTTTGGGGGCTTCTGCTGATGTTGTTCTGAGCAGCGAAGGTGTTGATGAGGATGGAGTGTGTTCTCCGCCACCCCAGGGTGACGTGCCGACGGGCATTCGGAGTGGTCGGCGGCATTGAAGTCGCAGGACGTTGGCGGTGTCGCAGGAGCACGTAGATCGGACCGGAGGAAGGCGGAGAGAAATCCGAGCGGTGGCTGGGTTGCCGGAGTCGATCCATAATACAGACTCGTAGAGTTCCCATCGGTACATAATTGGAAATCTACAGTGGGTGAAGTTGATGTTAAAAAAGGTAAAAACGGACCAATATATGCTCTAGTGATTTGAGACATCACTTTAGGATTTGAGACATCATCTTCACTCGTTCGTCTTATTCACAATTTTTATCCAAATATAATTTATTTTTTTATAACTTCTTTTATCAATAGCCATATTTTGATAATCCTATATTTATTTTAATACTTATCAAAAAATTTTGAATAAGATGGATGGTCAAAGCCGAACGAACGAAAGTCAAAAACGTCAATTATTTAGGGACAGAGGTAGTAACATGTAACTTTTCATAGATTTTTTTTAGATAATGGATTAAGATCCGGCCTCTATATCCACGAATGGATGGATATACACAGTCAATGGTTACAACCGAGCGCTTAGGCTCCAAAACCTCGCACCGAGGCAAAGAAAAACAAAAAGGAGAACACTACAACAAAGAAAAGGAAGACTAAGCTTCAAACTTGTTCTCCCGCCTCACTCTAGATCTTCCAACGCCCGTCGAGCCAAAACCATCTGTAGAGAAGGTCCCATGTCTTCCAAAGCAACGCCCTCAAGAAGGAAAACAACGCCGAAGCCGCCGTCGTTGCCCCTCTGAGAGACCGGAGAAAGGTTTTCACCCGGAAGACAAGGACCCAGCAGGAAGCATCCCAACAAATGCCACCAAGGAGGATCACGACGCCCGAAGACGCCGCCGTTGTTGACGCCGACGCCAAGGTCGGGAAAGCTTTCGCCTGACGCTTCGTCCAATGCCGACTCCATGACTGTCGACGAAGATGAACCGTAATCCCGACCACGACCTTCGGAAGCACGAAGGTCGAACACATAGGCTCCCCTCCACCAAACCGACGACCATCAGCACGAGACACATTGTCTTGCCCAACTCGCAGGCAGGCCGACACCGACAGAAGGGCCAGATCATCACCAGGGGACGTCGAAAAATGGAGGCAGCCCACAGCAGCAGCCCACCCCCATCAACCTTGCACATTCATAGATATAGTTCTAATCTTTCTTTTGTGCTCAGACAAACAAAAGAAGAAAAAGAAAAAAGTTCATAAAACAAATTGCACATTTCTTCATCACTGGATTACGATCCACATAATTTTACGGCGGTGAGTAATAAACTTTCAATTGGTGAAGATTGACGGGTTGTCCTCCCGTTTGCCTCCAGTACAGTTGTGCCAAGTGCGTTGAATCGATTGAGCGCTCCAACTGATGGGGTCGGACGGAATGACCATCCCCCCCTACACATACGTAGACACAATCTAAAACGGGGTTAATTTGGGTGCCAAATTGCAAGTTAGTACAGGAATATTCCCGAAATCGACGCTAAAAGACCACCAAAAGTGTGTAGCTAAGGAGCGCCAACAACCCCCAACTCGAGCAAATAAATGCATCAAGTTTTACCCATTAGGTTCTCAAAGGATACAAAACTTACTTATGTAAACAAATGTCATAGGAGCAGCTAGGATGATCTAAACATGGGTATTCAAAGATTCATTCAAACAAAATCTAGATAGAAATCTTGAATACCAACAACACTCACTTTCTTGCCTTTCTTGGAGATTTTTTTCTTTAATTATGAAAACAAATCTCGTTGCAATAAAAATCAAACCAAAGTCCTCTCCCAAGCTCTCTCAAGTATCTCAATATTAAGTGGTTATCCTACCAATCTTTTGCAACCTCTCATCTCTCAAAATAAGTCTCAAGAATATGGTAGAGCTATAGGTGAGGCTTGCAAAGTAAACACAAATATTGTTAAACTAAGAGAACTTTCTAATGGTTACCTTTGGAGCCAATGATCATGAGAATTTTCATAATGTAAGGGTTTTAAGGATCAGAAAATTTAGAATAGTGCACATGTGCAAAGGCATGTAAAAGATTTGACTTCAAGGCACAAACGTCATCCTCGTTGTCGGATTGCACATGGTTGGAAAAGAGGATTTGTTCCCAAACAATTAGGCGATATCTCTTTGCACTTCCCTTCACGCACATCTCATTCTTCTCTTCTTTCTTTCCTTTTTCTCTCATACATATCTCTCTCTCTCTCCTTAATTTCCCGAATTTCTCTTCTCTTTTCTGAATCTTCTTCTGGAACAACTCCAGATAAAACATTGGCAAATAAAACTCAGAGGACTCTCCATGATTTTTTGGAGAACAAACCGAGGCCGAGGAGGGCTAGGCCGACCAGCTCAAGGATCCTGGCTCGATATCCTTCCATCTTTTCAGTGCATCTTCCTTGATTCTTCCAAAAATATTTCTTATTAAAAATTCATCGAAAAGAGGAAGGTATCCTCATAGTTGGGTTGTGTTCAAATAATAGATAACAAATACAGATTTTGGGTTCGGGTTTTGGAATCCGGTAGATCATATGAGTAGTCCTGGTGAAGGACTCTCATTACTGAATATTGACGAGGCTAGCAAATAAGAGATGAAAAATACGGATATGATCATTGCTCAAAATTAAAACTTCAAAGAGAAAGAAATCCTAACTCAATTCATTGTATCTCCATTGCTATGGTGGAACGATAATTTTACGATTTGCATAATAGGATTTGACTTGGTCCACCTTATGTTTGCAAGAACTTGGTCCACCTTATGTTTGCAAGGGTTTTACAGTTTTTAACAAAATAAAATCCCTCCAATTCAAGCTTTACTTATAAGTATCATCAAAACCAAGCACTAGTTCAAGATTGCACATGGGTATTTGTTATGGCAAATCAACTACTAAACCCACAAATATAATTCCAAGACAATGCTCATGAACAATTACTTTAAAGAAATAAAGTAAAGATTGAATGCATAGATAAATTTGCATGATCCAAATATTATTCAACAAAATAAAAGACTCTCTTTATTTATTTTCTCGACTCAACACTAATTTAAGACTCAAAAGACTCTCTCTCACACACTAAACTAAATTTTGGCTAAAAGACTCTCAAAACTAAGACTAAAACTTTGGAATAAAAGGACTCTAAAACTAGGCTTGAAATAAAGAGAGATGTCACCCCCCATGCTTGAAATATGCAAAAGCCCTCATCGCTAATAAGAACAAGGGGGCCATGACAATCTACAAGGGCCTCAAGTGCGCTTAGTCGCCACCTCATTCCTTAAGTTCCCGACCATCCCGAAAGTTTTCCTAATGTTTTGATTTAGGAACTTGTCGTCAAGGTTGGATGTATCTTCAACATTTCTCAATCTAATCAAACCTTAAGCAAAGGATATAAGTCAACCAGGTGCTACTGAAATTTGCCTTCAAAATAAGTATGAACACAAATGCTAGTACTCACTCCATCCTGTTGAAGTTGGCATATTAGGGGAAGGTTCAAAGATAAGGAAGGAGTGGGATTAAAGAAGCACAACCCAATGAGATTAAAGGAGGGGGATTCAAGACGCATGTAGATAAACTGTGCACACTTCCCTCTAATACTTCAACTGTCTACGCCATATTCATTGAAAAACTTTTTCCCCCTAATATACCAACTTCACTGGGATGAAAGGAGTATTACTTACCGGTCCTTATTATTGTCGCCTCCGACGAGAGCAAAACAAAAAGGCATGATCTTTGAGTGGCGATGACAAGACGTCATTTCATATGCGGGGTATCGGTTGCTCTAAACAAACGTCTGTCAGGTGTCAAGGGACTAATGGGCCGGGAGGCCCGTTAGGGTTAGGTTTAAGGATAAGATCGAGTCCTTGCTTAGGGGTCAAGTAATCCTCTTTATTTAAAGAGAGGAGATGTATCAATTTAATCAAACAAGAGATTAGAAGGAAAACCCTTCTCTCTTGCCGGCCGTGGGCGGAGCCCCGCGGCCGGGGTTCCTAGCGCCTCTGCAACCCTAGCCCCTCTTTCTCTCAGCCTCTCCACGTGAACAGTACCCGCGGGTACTGTAGCACGCAGCCCTAATTCTCCACAAATCCTCCAATCACCTTCCCCTCAGATTGCTTTGGTTCCGATCCAAACATGGCGTCTGCTGCGGAGCAGGGCTGGCCACCGGAGTTGTTCTCAGAATGGATGGCTTCGATCCGGGCACCGCAGACACGTCTGTCACCCGCGCTCTCGGCATTGCTGACCGCGTACGCCTCTGTTTCACTGCCGGCATCCCTGGCCCCAACTGCATGGCCGCCGTCACCGACCGTGTGGACGGAGGGCGCCATCTCCATGAGGGGGTCGGTCTCCACGAGGGTGAGCACCCGAGCGGCCGCGGCGGGGGTGGTTCCAGCACCCACCACCGGCGATGTTGTCCTCCAACACCCGTTTGTCGACGGGATATTCTACAAGGGCACCGGCGTCCAGCAGGTTCGGGTGTCAGCAGTCGTGCGGCGCAGGCCGCGCGCGCGGCCTCCTCGCGCGGCGGCGGCGGCAGCAGATCGAGCAAGTCGCGGCGGTGCGGCCGCAGGCGTGGCACGCGGCCTTTTAGCGCGGCGGCGGCAGCTGCGGGAGATGCGCGGCGGATGCGGAATCGGGGAGGCGGCCTTGGCAGTGGTTGCCTTCGATGCACAGGGCCAAGACCTCAACCCGTTTGACGGCCTCCAACGATTGCGCCGACCCGCTGCTGTACCCAAGGGTGTGCATGGTGTTTTTCCTGCGGATGGCGTACTCCAACTCTGCGGGAGCGGAGGTAGAGGAGGTGTCTTCCTCTTAGTCGTCGACGGGGACGCGCTGCCTAGCGCCCCAGCTTTCCGTTTCCGACCACCACGAGGACGTCTCTGCTGGCCTTCGTCGTGAATGCCTCCAGGTGGTTGTGCCCCTGCATCCCTCCCGTTTAGATGGTCTCCATGGGATCCAGGTGGCGGATGGTGCCTACCGTCGGGGAGTCACACAATAAAAAGTCTGAGTCTATTTCAGATCAAGAATAATCAAATAAGCCAAGATGTAAAAGGCTTATTTTTAGGTCATAAGTTTGTGTGGAGTCGAGTCATTGTCAAGGTGCCCATGCTGCAGCTCGAGGACGAGCTGCTCGGAAAAGGGCGGGGTAATGTCAGGTGTCAAGGGCCTAATGGGCCGGGAGGCCCGTTAGGGTTAGGTTTAGGGATAAGATCGAGTCCTTGCTTAGGGGTCAAGTAATCCTCTCTATTTAAAAAGAGGAGATGTATCAATTTAATCAAGCAAGAGATTAGAAGGAAAACCCTTCTCTCTTGCTGGCCGTGGGCAAAGCCCCGCGGCCGGCGTTCCCTACGCCCCTCCAACCCTAGCCGCCATCTTTCAGCCTCCTCCACGTGAATAGTACCTGCGGGTACTGTAGCACAGCGGGTACTATGCGTAGCAGCCCTAATCTTCACAAATCATCCCCAAATCCCTCGCAATTCACTTCCCCTCGCATCACAGTTCATAACAACGTCCTTGGACATAATCAGTGGGGCCATCGACGGAGACAACGGGTACTAGAATACACGTCGACGTCATACATCATAGTCAGAAGAATCTTTTCAGCTTGTTTCTTAGTAGCGTGCTCAATTGTTTTTCTACTCCAAAAGCATCCCTCATACTATATCGAGTGAAGTGCAGAAAGCACCAGGTTTTACTATAATTTTTTTAATAAGGGGTTTTACTCTAAATCACTTTTGCTTTACGCCATCTTCCAGCGTAGTAGGTAGTGGCCTAGTGGGGTGGGCGATAGCCTACATATATCAGCGTATTTTGATACTACACTATTAGCATCTTTAAATTTATTATTGAAACTATCAATTTGGTGTCATGGACCTTGGATCCATGGGGATAATTGTCTTCTCCGGCGAGGTTCTACCCCTCAACCGTAGGCTTGTGTCATGAACCACAAGGCCAGGAAGAGACAACAACGACTGGAGGAGCACCGGGCAAGACGCATAGCGCGGGAAGCAGTTTAGGTCTTTGGGCTGGCATTGGAGTATAGCTGGGCCGTAGTCGTTTCGTTTGCGTGTTAGCCCACTGGGCTTGAGCTCTAGCGGGTTGCTTATAAGCACCGTGCATCTCGTGTAATGAACAAGATTGAACACCTGAGAACTCGATTGCCCTTTGTCTTCCTCGGGCGCCGCCTCATCGCCTTGTTCCTCTGTCCTTCCCCTGATTGCTATGCTAATCTCCCTCAATTCTGTCTATCTATCCAACACAACCCATTGAGGTAGTGACAATTGGTATCCAGAGCCTCCATCAAATTTTCCCCCAAAATGTTTTCCCCAAATCCGATCTCGTTCACGACCCCCGTCCTGGCGTGGTGCAAACAATCGGTCCATGCCAAAATGGCGGAGACGATTGATTCCCTTTCTTCCAAGTTTGATGATCTCGCCACTCGAGTCGATGGGATCGATCCCGTCCTCCAGAAGATTCTGGACAAGCTCTCCACCATGGAGGCCCAGCACACGAGGAGCGACGAGAACATCGCCATGGGTTTGACCAAGTTGGATGCTGCTGAAGGTCGTCTGCAACAGTTCGAGACTCAGCATCAATCCCAGCAGCGACAGTTTCCGCGCCCGCCGCCACTAGTGTACACCAACCTGTTCGACCTCAACTTGGCTCCGCATGACGTCTCGCGCCCATCTGCGACTGCGTCGGAGCGGCCCAGCGGGCACCGTCCTCCACACGATCACCGGGACGTAGGCGGAGGGATCCTGGGATCTCTTCCGCCACGCCCGGTCACGGGTATGCTTTCATCCCCAAATTCTCACACCTATGACCTGGGTGCTGGTTCTTCGTGCAATCGGGTCCCAACAAACACAAACCAAAAATGGATTTCCCTACTTTTGATGGCACAAACCCTAGGTTGTGGAAGGATAGATGTGAAACATATTTTGAGATTTTTGGAGTCAGTGATGCTTTGAAACCTAGATTTGCTGCCCTAAATTTCACTGACACGGCTGCAGCTTGGCTTCAGACCGTGGAGTTGCGTGGTAGGATCACTAGTTGGGATGTGCTCCATGAGGCGGTTTGTGCTCGTTTTGATCGAGACCAATACCAATTGCACATGAAACAACTTGATAATTTGAAACAAACCTCTTCAGTAGCTGAATATCATGCTAAGTTTGAGCAATTGGCCCATAGTATAATGTTGTATAACCCAAATTATGATGATACATTCTTTGTTGTTCGCTTCCTTGGTGGACTCAAAGATGACATCAGAGCACCAATAGCCTTGCATCGTCCATCTACTGTCGATACTGCTAGTGCACTTGCCTTGTTGCAGGAAGAGGAACTGGAATTCCGCCGACGTTATCATTCATCCAAGCATGACTACAAGGACCCAAGTAAACCCAGCAGTAGGGATTTCACTACTGGGGATAAGGCAAAAATTTCTCAGAAGAAGGATGATGTGAAGAGAGGAGATAAAACTCCAAGAGAAGACGAAATGACTGCACTGTTAGCTTACAGAAGATCAAAGGGTTTGTGTTTCACCTGTGGTGATAAGTGGACTGGGAGAACTCACAAGTGTCCTGATCAAGTTCCTCTTCAAGTCATTCAAGAAGTGATGGAATTGTTTTAGCTGACTAACAATTCTGATTCTGATTCTACTGACTCTGAAGCAGATAGCACTGAAGAGTGTATTATGGCTGTGCAACCCACTGCTGTTGCTGAAGATAAATCTAAGAAAAGAAAAACAATGAGGTTTCATGGCATGGTGGGTAAGAAAGAACTGCTTATTCTCTTAGACTCTGGTAGTGCTGGGACATTTATCAGTGAACAGGTGGCTAACCAGTGTCAGTCTTTGTTACAAGAGTGTGCAGAATTGCATTTTACTACGGCTGATGGTTCTCCTATGGTGTCCAATAAAGTTATTCCTGACTTTAAGTGGTTTATTTAGGGCCATTCATTTTCTTACACTACAAGAGTGTTACCTCTGAAGTGCTTTGATATGATTATTGGGGCAGACTGGTTGGAGGATCACAGTCCCACTTGGATCCACTGGAAGAACAAGAAAATGAGATTTCTCACAATGGCCAAAGAGTGCTGATATCAGGGATTTCTGACTCCAACCACAATTGCAAACAGATAGTACCCAGAAAGCTGCAGGGCCTTCTCAAGAGATCTGTTGTTGCTTATTGTGTGGAATTATCAGCACCCAAGACTACCATCACCATTCCTGAGTTACATACCATTGTCAATGAAGATTCAGATCCTCAGGACACCACCTCTTTACCACCACAAATTGCTAGGTTGATTGCACAATACCAAGGTTTATTCAAAGAACCTTCTGCTTTACCTCCGCCAAGGGCAGATGACCGTCACATACCATTGATCCCTGGGGCTCAGCCTGTCAATATAAGGCCTTACAGATATTCTCCTCAACAAAAGACTGAGACTGAAAACCAAGTGGCTGATATGCTGAAAAGAGGTATCATTCAACCGAGTTCCAGTCCATTTGCTTCACCTGTATTGCTGGTCAAGAAAAAAGATGGTACCTGGCGCTTTTGTGTAGATTATAGGCATTTAAATGCAATCACTGTGAAGAACAAACATCCCTTGCCTATTGTGGATGAACTATTGGATGAACTGGCTGGAGCACAATGGTTTACTAAGCTTGATTTTAGGGCTGGTTACCACCAAATCAGAGTGGCCAAAGCAGATGAGATGAAGACTACTTTTAAAACTCATAGTGGCCTCTATGAATTCAAGGTTATGCCCTTTGGTTTGACTAATGCACCAGCTTCCTTTCAAAGCATTATGAACAAAGTTTTTGAGCAGCTGCTGAGAAAGTGTGTTTTAGTGTTTATGGATGATATTCTCATTTATAGCTCTTCCCTGGAGGCACATGAACTTCATTTGAAACAACTATTTCATATTCTCCAAGAGCACCAGTTCTTTGTCAAGTTCTCCAAATGTGTTTTTGCTCAGCGGGAATTGGAGTACTTGGGCCACTTAATTACTGCAGCAGGAGTTGCCACTGAACCATCTAAAATTGCAGCTGTAGCCAATTGGTCTCCTCCAACAAATGTCAAACAGCTCAGAAGCTTCTTAGGTCTGACAGGATACTATAGGCGTTTCATAAATCACTATGGCATGATTAGTGCTCCCTTGACTCAGTTGCTCAAAAAGGGGGTTCCATTTCTATGGACAGCTATTGCTCAGGAAGCTTTTGAGGTGCTCAAATCAGCTTTGATTCAGGCCCCTGTGTTGGCTATTCCTGATTTCAGTAAACAGTTTGTGATTGAGACTGATGCTAGTGATACTGGCTTTGGTGCTGTTCTGATGCAAGATGGTCATCCTATCTCATATTTGAGTAAACCATTGTCTGGCAGAAATATAGCCTTATCTACCTATGAGAAGGAGTGTATGGCTGTCTTGTTGGCAGTGGAGAAATGGAGATCATATCTACAGCATCAACAATTCATTATAAAGACTGATCACAGAAGTCTCCTTTTTCTTACTGAACAGAAAGCCTCAACAAAGCTGCAGCAGAAAGCTCTACTTAAATTGATGGATCTCAACTTTAAGATCCAATACAAGAAGGGCGGATTCTCCAGTCAAGCTGCACACCTGGGAAGACGAGCAAGATCTTCGCTGGAGATTTCCAGCTGCACCAGCTTGGGGTCAAGCTGTTTCTGAAGCCGGGGGACTTTCATGAACCACAAGGCCAGGAAGAGACAGCAACGACTGGAGGAGCGCTGGGCAAGACGCATAGCGCGGGAAGCAGTTTAGGTCTTTGGGCTGGCATTGGAGTATAGCTGGGCCGTAGTCGTTTCGTTTGCGTGTTAGCCCACTGGGCTTGAGTGTAACACCCTAAAAATTCCATCACTAAATTAATTTAGCAACAAATGGCTAGGTTTAAAATTCCTTTAACGACATAAATAAATTATTAAACAAATTGGCTATTAAAATAATTAAACATCACTAAACTAATTTAGAAATAATAAGTGCTTGTGCATCATGATTCGAATGCATGGATTTTGTTTGATTGAAGTTTGAATGTTTGAAAAATGAATTTGAAAAGAAAATTTAAAAGAAAAAGGAAAAACCCTTTTCCCTCTCCCTCTCCTCTCTTTTTCTTTTCTTCCGCCGGCCCAACAACCCTTCAGCCCGCAAGCATCCAGGCCAGAGGCCTTTTCTTTTTTCTCGCGCGCGCGTCGGCCCAGTGGCCCAGCCTGTTTCCCCCGCCGGCCCAGCACCGCCCCTCTCCCTTTTCTTTTTGCTCCAGTCGCTGACAGGTGGGGCCCGGCCGTCAGGCCCGTCCCCAACCTCTAGCCGGGTCAACCGCGCCCCCCCATCGCGCCGCCGGCCGTTACCGGCCGGGTCCTTCACTCCCCCGCCATCAAAACCCTGTAAAAGAGCGCAGTGATGCCCTTCTTCATTTCCCCTCCTTTAATTTGGCAGTTACCCCTCTTAATCTCCCTTCCCCCTTAACTCCCCATCAAGGCCATGACCGTTAATGGCCATGCCGCCGGGGAACCGCCTCCCGGAGCTCCCCCCGGGCCTATTTAAGCACCCCCAGAGCACCCCGCACCTCCCCCTTCGCTTCACACCAAGCCCACATGCCTCCCGTGCCCTAGCCGCTTGCGCCACCGCATTGAACCGCCGGCCGCCGCGCCATTGCCGCCGCCCGTGCTCCTCCGCCGTCGGTGAAGCTCCCTGGAACCTCCCATTCACTTCTCCTTCGCGTGTGTGAGCTAACTCTTGTGCCCAATCGAACCCGCAGGCTCCCGTGCGCCCCAATCGAAGCTCGTCGTCGCCGCCCGTGAAGACCGGCCGCCGATGTTGAACTCCACCGCCGCCGCCTTCTCCATCCAATTCTCGCCCACCAGAGCTCCTACCCACTGTAAGGACCCTATCCCCGCCCTCCTTTTCACTTGAGCCCGACCGTAGCGCACGCCGCCGCCGCCGGCCGCCGCCGTCCGCCCCCATGGACGTCGCGCCTCGGTCGCCGCTAGTTTCACCCGTGCAAGCGCTTGGTTAAGATCGCATTGTTCCCGGCCTACGCGTAGAGACTTTCCCCGCACGATTTCGTGGCCGGGAGCACCGGTTTGGTCGTCGCCGGCGACCCCGCCGCCGTGCGCCGCCGCGCGCCGCCACCGCGCGCGCGAGCGCCGCCCCTCGGCCGCGTGCGGGCGTGGCTGGCCGTCCGATCGGCCATCCACGGCCCTGAGCCGTTGGACCCACGGGTCAACCCGGGGTCCTTTTGTTAAAGAGACCCCCGGTTTCTTTTCTATCGCAAGCCAGTCCTTCCACCTTTAAAGATTCTTACAGATCAGTCCTGAATTTTATGTTTAAGCCCCTGACCTTAATAGAACTTTGCACCCGAGGTCCAGAACAGCCTTTTATAGTTTAAACCTTCTGTTTTTAAGTTTATTTACGTTTTAGCCCCTGTTTTCTTGCTGTTAGGTCCCTGTATAGGTTAGTTTATCGCAGATTAGTCCTTAAATCTTGTTTTTAGCATAACTTCTCCGTTTTAGCTCCGTTTTTAGCGTTCTAGTAGTCCTTGCGATCGTCTCAGCAAGCCCGTTGTTTTAGTAGCATGTTTTCAGTCTTTAGGATTGATTGGTGATCTGTTTTATTTATTGCATGCTTTATGTGTGCATCGTAGATATCGTGCCTGTTTCATCTGAGCCACCTCTCGGGGACGATCAGGAGCAGTTGTTCGAAGAGGAGGAAGTTTTTGCTGTAGTTGAGGAAGGCAAGTGGTCTTCTCCCCCCGCATGTTCTCTTTTTGTCCTATATAATTGCATTATAAATAATGTTTACTTTATGATATCATTGCATTAATTTGACGGGAAAACCTTTTTAAGGACTTACCTAGATCTTTTACCCTGATCCTTGGCCTAGTCCCTTTTAAATAAAGTTTTGGGTAGAAAACGCTAGTTGCTCAACATGGGTTGGTTAAATGGGTCTTTTATGGAAATGATACATGGCTTATAGTTAATGTTTTGGGTAATGCAAGAACACCTGATTTAATCGGAACATGGAGAACCACCCAAGAAAACATGCGCAACCACAGTGTTACATGGCTCTGACCTTAGCCGAATAATTAGGTGTGTGATCGTACTAGTGGCCCTTTTCCGAAAGGAGCAGAGGGGGATCCGGGTTGCAGGGGTATAGCCCGGCCCTTTTGGGGTAGTAGCCTTTGCTAAGGTACTGACCACTAGGGAGGGTTATGGTCCGCCCTGATCTGTAACTATGCGGGTCGTTAGTCTTTTGCATGCCTTTGTAAAGGCTTCGTAGCGTCCCTATGTAATCACACCTCGGAAGTGTGGTATGGTGCTTGGCTAGCATCACATGGTTGGGTTTAAAGTTCTTCGGAACTTTTACGCGAACTGTGGGTAAAGTGTGCAAACCTCTGCAGAGTGTAAAACTGATCGATCAGCCGTGCTCACGGTCATGAGCGGCTTGGACCCTCACATGATTAATAAACTTAAAGACGAGATAAATCGTGGTTGGTGAAGCTCGATGAGCTTGGGTTGTTTTGGTACTTAAGTTTCTCTTAAGTGGGTTGGTACGAACTTACACTTAGTAACTAGGTGTTCTTTAATTAAAACTTGACCAATGTTAAAATGCTAAACCGCTGCAAAACCTTAGCCTATCCTTGATAGCCTTGCATTTTCCCCCCACTTGCTGAGCTCCAACCATAAGTGTGCTCAGCCTTGCTTATCGCTGTTCAGAGGAAAATCTTGGAGGGGAGTTCTATGATGACTTCGATGAGCTGTGAGGCTTGCGGACCCCCAGTCAAGTGCCTGTGGGAGCGGAAGACGAGGATTCGACGAGTAGTTATCGTTTTCCGTTGTTAGAGACCTTCGAGTCTCCCGCATGAGTGTAATAAGAGGTTAAACTTTGAAATACGTTTGAATACTGTTTATGATATTTCACTCATTTTTGTCTATCATATGTGTGTGAACTGATCCTGGCGCACATATGAGATGCACTTGGTTCCTCTTCGGAAATCAGGTGTGACATTGAGCTCTGGCGGGTTGCTTATAGGCACCGTGCATCTCGCGTAATGAACAAGATTGAACACCTGAGAACTCGATTGCCCTTCGTCTTCCTCGGGCGCCGCCTCATAGCCTTGTTCCTCTGTCCTTCCCCTGATTGCTATGCTAATCTCCCTCAATTCTGTCTATCTATCCAACACAACCCATTGAGGTAGTGACAACTTGATTCTAGGGTAGCAGGCCTAGGCGCTTGAGAGTCATTGGGTGAGCGAGAGATTGGTTTGATAATTCATTGCTTGATTCCAAATGACAGCCGTGCCTCTCTTTATATAGAGGGGACAGCCGGCTTCCAACGTAGTAGGTAGTGCCCTAGTGGGGTGGGCGATAGCCAGTTTCTGTATTTTGATACTGCACTATTAGCATCTTTAAATTTATTATTGAAATTATCAATTTGGTATCTCTCTTTTGTTTTTAAGTGACAATATAATATTTGTAGCTAAAAACAAACAAAATATGTATTTTAAACCAAGAAATCCATGGAAACATAATATTTTTGAAAATTAAGGCATGAAATTTGGCCCTGCAAGAAAATTCACCTCCTCATGGACACGAACAAACAAAACAAAAAGTTAGTGGCAGAAAGGTACGCGTGCACACATAACTTTATAAACCTTAATGAATCATGTGACAAGCTCCTAGAAATGCTGATGACATCAGAAGCTGTGCTGGTAATAAGCTAGGGCAAGAAAACATAACTTATTGTGTACATTCAGCTCATGCCCTCCTCAAGACCTTCAACAGTGGAAATGCAACGCTACAAAACGTTATCTTGTGTTGATTACTGAACTGGTTAAACCTTCCGACAAGACCAAGGTCTGGAATCAGGGAAGATCCTTGGCCCGCTAACTTGTTCATGGACTTCTCAATCTTTTCAAGAGTATGCGAATACGCTGCTGGGATCAACTTCACAGGTGCCTTCTGTTTCAGCACTACTCTCCAATATGGCAAATATCTAATCCGTGCATATTCGATTTCCCAGCTTCTAGGAGTTCCATTCCTCACAACCTTTGCCTCATTTCAAAAAAGAACTAAATGTTACAACATATATATATGTATATATTATATTACATGTTATTTGCATCGATATGGAAAATGCACTGCTATTTAAAATATGTTTCTCCAGCAGGATGTTTGGTAAAAACTGTCTAGTGCTACGACTAGTGATAGATCAAGCAGATCAAGAAAATTTAAGAAATAGTGGCAAACAAAGACTAGTGCTAAATCTGCAACCACACCTCTTACGTAGTATATATAACAATAAAAAGAATTAGGCCAGTTGGACCTACAAGTTTTATGTAGTTATAGGTTGGCATGTTCAGCAATTTTTCCCTTTCAGCTTTCACCTAGATAAGTTGGCGGTCCAAGAAGGCTTGGTGTACTGTCTACATCTAGATAAGCTTGGGAGTAAGTCCCTCGAATCCAGCTTAGGACACACATGATCTTGAGACTAGCACCATGTATTGCATGCGAGATATGCTTTGCTATCAGCTCCAGAGATTAGTTTTATGGCACAACTACACAGAGATTAGTTTTATGGCACAATTACACATATATTTCACATTTCTCCAATGCAGACACTTCTTTCACCAGCAGGTAGGACGAGTGTAATCAATAGAATTACAAAAGATTGTGCAAGTCGTATAGAGGCAACATTTTTTTTTGAGAATATATACACTATGCGGTGGGCCCAAAGGCCCATCTGCGGCGGGCGAACTGGGCCGCCGCAACGCTCTCGCCGCTACTACTCGAGCGCAAGTAGCGGCGGCCCGCTTGCGCCCGCGGCTACTAGCACAAAATAGCGGCGGGCCTTAATGCAGCCCGCCGCTAATGTTTGTGATAAAAGCGGCGGGCTGTAATGTCGCCCGCCGCTACATTTATATAAACAACGGCGGGCAGTAATGACGCCCGTCGCTACTTTGAACACAGATTTTTAAAAAATAAAAATCAATGAGCTCTCAGTAGATACATTACTGGATCTTCAAATAGATGATAAGAAGAGACCGCCGAAGAAGAGGACAACCGTGTAGCAGACGCCGCACCCAGACGGACACCTCCATTGAAAAAGAGTGCCACAAGAAGCAACTCCTTGTGGCAATCTTTTCCGATGGAGGCATCTGTCCGGATGCGACGTCCGCTCCACAGTTGTCCTCTTCTTCGGCGGTCTCTTCTTATCATGTATCTGAAGTTCTCGTAACGTACGAACTGAGAACTCATTGAATTTCTATTTTTTAAAAGAAGATAAAAGAGAACACCAAAAACACTACTTCCTTCATTTGTATTTTGTTATCGTTTAGGACAAGATTTGTAGTTCAAAATGAACTAGAAATAATGTCATAAACCACAACAAAATAAAAATAAAGGGAGTAAAGAACATAAAAAATACAATAAAAATCATCGAGCAATGCAAAACAAGACGACAACTCAAGAAGATTTCCAAGAACACAGAAAATAATAATGCACGGATTAAACATTGGTTTCTAAATATACTCTCAGTGCGGGTCTCTTAGGTACTTAGTGAAGGGACAGAGACAACAATGGCTACTGTAACTTTGTTATTGGCGGCACTAGCTTTGTTCATCACAACAAAGTCAGTGGCACCAATAACGAAATTACAGTGGACCCAATAGTCACTCGCCTCATATATAGGCCCCATTCATCATCGAGCATTTTAAAAAAATAGAAGTCAAGGAGCTCTCAGTTGATACATTACATGGAAGAACAGAGAGACAATGCGGAGGATGCCGGCAAAGAAGAGGATAACCGTAGAGCAGACCCCGCACCTGAAAAGACATCTCCCAAAAAAAGAGGGACAAGGCGGATAAAGAAGGGTCGACGTAGTATTATGTTGTTGATTTGTCATAGATCCAAGAGAGATCATGGGGTGACTCCATTGAACAAGAGAACGAGATCATGGGGGTGACTCTTCTTCAACAGAGTAACCCCCATAATAATCTTGTTCTCTTGTTCCTCAGACTCACCTCATGATCTCTATTGGATCTATGGCCAATCAACACCATAATATTACGTCGTCTCTTCTTTGTTCGCCTAGGCCATCTTTTTTTGGGAGAAGCCTGTTCAGTTTCGGACTCTGGCCACGACTGTCCTCTTCTTGACCCGCATTCTCCACATCATCTCTACGTCCCTCCTCGTAACGTACGAACTGAGAACTCATTGAATTTCTATTTTTTAAAAGAAGATAAAGAGAGAACACCAAAAACATTAAACTCTCAGTGCGGGTGCTCTAAGGTCCTTAATCGAGTGACAAAGAAATATCATTCGTGAACCTTCATAATTGGCGGCACTAACTTTGTTCATCACAACAAAGTCAGTGGCACCAATTATGAAGGTACAGGAAGCGATAGTCACTTGCCACACCTATGGCCCCTTTCATCATTGAGTATTTTAAAAAATAGAAATCAAAGAGCTCTAAGTTGATACATTAGAAGAAGTTTAAGAGAGATGATATGGCGGATACCGGCAAGAAAGAGGTCACCGTAGAGCGGACGCCGAACCTAAAAAGACTAGGCCCACAAAATAGATGGTCAAATATGGCAAAGAAGGGACAACACAATATTATGCTGTTGATTTGTCATAGATCCAAGAGAGATCAAGGGGTTCCGTTGACGAACAGAACAAGATCATGGGCGTTGCTCCATTGAATAAGAGGAGTCGTCCTCTTATTCAACGAGGCAACACCCATGATCTTGTCCTGTTCTTCAATGGACTGACCCCATGATCTCTATTGGATCTATGGCAAATCAACAACATAATACTGAGCCGTCCCTTTTTTGCCATCCTTGGCCATCTTTTTTGTGAGCCTAATTTGTCCAGATTCAGACTCTGGCCACGATTGTCCTCCTCTTTGTCGGTATTCTCCATATCATCTCTCATTAACTCCCACTAACATATGAACTAACAACTCTATTGAATTTCTATTTTTTAAAAGAAAAACGCCAAAAAGCACTACCTTCATTTGTACTTTGTTGTAGCTTAGGATAAGATTTGTAGTTCAAAATGAACTACAAATAAAATCATAAACGACAATAAAATAAAAATAAAAGGAGTAAAGAACATAAAAAATACAATAAAAAGCTCTCAGAGAATTCTTTCTCAAAGCGCACGCCTTGGAAGTCGCTAGAACGGTACCGATAGCGACGACGAGGAGAGGCAGTTTTGGATGGACTAAAACGGGCAGATAGATCATCTATTTGCACGTTCGAGTCCATCCAGAACTGCCTCTCTCCTCCTCTTGTCGCTATCGCTAACGTCCCAGCGACTTCCAAGGCATATACAATCGCCAAGCTCTCATCATCGAGCAAACTAAGAAAATAAAAAACGAAAGGAGTAAAGAACATAAAAAATACAATAAAAAGCAAATAAGATGAATAAAAGGACGATAGCGATAGCGGCGAGGACACGAGGTGTCGGTGCGGAATGTAGTCCCGACACTAACTAGTAGTAAGCGCCAAGGTCTGTCCCCCGATGGTCGGTGCTAAGCAACTAACGACACTTGGTTTATCCTGGTTCCGGCCGGGGCCGTACGTCCAGCAGGGGTGTGCTCGAGGCACTATATTGCTTTGCACCGGGGTGCCTGTAGTGGGGCCACTACAAGCAAGGTGGGAGAGGAGGCGTGGCCTCCAAGTCCCAAGCGGAGTGGTTGAGGCGAGTGCCAATATCGTGGGCGAGTTGAGGAGCGCGTGTGTGTTGTTTTATGTCCCCTGCGGCGAGGGGGTTCACCTTCCTTTTATAGACCAAGGAGGGGGTGAATTACAAGCATGCCGCACTGTTTAGCTACATGGGGAAGTATGGCGTGCAGCGCCGCGGAGTTGGCGGCCGTCCTGACGGTCCTTGCTACGGTCTTGTCGTCGCGGCGTGTCCCGTGCCGGAACAGGGGCGGCTTCGAGGATGAAGGCGTAGTGGTTGGCCGTAGCGTCCTCAAACGGGCTCGAGGAAGCCGTTGACGGTGGTCCGTACGGGATTCAGTGGCAGGCGTGGCGGCGTCCCGTCCCCGAGCGCCCAACAGCGCTGGAGTTGTTGTAGCAGTGCCCGGCGTGGTGCTGCAGGCACGGGGGCGGCCGCACAGGACCAACAGTGGCGGGGATGGCGTCCCGCCGGCCTGACGTCATGGTTTGACCCTGCAGATTCATGAGAGAGGGGTTCGAGGGTGTGGCCGGCCCCCCTTCGAGGGCGCGGCGCGTTAGCCGTACGGGAGTGGGCGGCACAGTGCCACGGAGCTGACACTGGCCATGTCGTACAGTCCCCCACAGTGGCGGGGATGGGTTTCCCCTAGGGAGTTGGCAGAACAGCGCCGGGGCGTGATTCCCAGGCGCATGATGGCGCGGCTCTGCCATGTCAGAGCATTCAATGCCCGCGTGCGGGAGCAGGCGTGCTCGTGAGGGGGCCTCGAGCGAGGCGGAGATGAGCCCTCGAGCGAGGCGGAACCTGCTCGAGGGAGCCTTTGACTGGGCCACTCCGGTGGGATGCGGGGGCCGCCGCAGCGTGGGCCGTGCCCTGTGTGTGCGCTTAAGTGAGAGGTGTTTCGTTTTGGTTTTTTGCAGGTTTTAAGCAGGATTCCCCCTGGTTTGTTTAGGGGACCCTCAGGGCTGTCCCCGACAGTAGCCCCCGAGCATCTGCGGGTGTGCCTGTCAGGCTCCCGCAGATGCTGAAGCTTACTGATAGGACATCCTTCCCCCCTGGTTGCCAATGCTTTCCGTGGGGCCGCGTCAGCGGACCCGCGGGCTTAGCCCCCGGCCTGCGGGCAGAGCGTGGGTGCTCTTGCAGGGGTTTTACCGCGGAATCCGGTCAGTGGGCGTGGTACATATTCCAACCGGCGTCGACAATGTTTCAGCCGACTTCGGCGACGCACGCGCAACTGGCACCATTCGCGGCCGGTGCAACCCAGGAGGTGTAGCCGTGCGTTGAGCCCCCGAGCCTGGGCCCATTCAAGGCGATCGGGGCGAGCTCTTCGTCTTATTGTAAATGCGCCCTCGCTGTCCCTCCGCGGGACGAAGGGTGAGGTTTCCGCAACCCCCATCGATCGGGTCGCGGATTGCGGATTCCTCATCGAGCTGTTAGCGGGTGGTTCAAGTGGACGCCCATGCCCCATTCGATAAGGGTAGGCTGCGTGGTCCGGAGACTCGTCCATTAAAGCGCTCGAACGGGTTTGCTAGGTGGGGCTCGGTCCCATTCGCTAGGGACCGAGGGTGCGGAAGCTCTCCCTCGGTGGGTTCCCCCCGGCTAGCTGCCCTCGCTGGCTCTCGAACACGACATGTGGGGCACCCTTGAGCTGGTGGGCTCGAGGAGAGGCTCGAATGCGCGCGCCCTCGTTGTCCCTGACTCTGGTGATCTGGGGCACCTGTTCGAACCCGTCGAGGGTCAGGTTTCGAACCCCTGATCAGTAGGGCCGTGCGGGGTAGCAGCCAAGTGCTCCCGTCTTTCGCATCTGCAGGTTTCGAGGGTCCCTGGCCGTGCCAGTCCTCGAGCCGCTGATCAGTATTTTCTGTAAATCGAGGGCACCTGTGGTGCCCGTTTATTTCAAACGGGCCTCGAGGCCACTGGTCGGTGTTCGCACCCTTCGAGGGTCACACTTATTTGAGCCAGGGGCTCAGGCCGCTCGAGGGTCTCTCTTACTTGGTAAGGGACAGGGCCATTTAATGCACACAGTCGCGCCTGTAGTCTCGCGCCGCAGGCGCGCCTTTTCAGGCGCCGCGGCTGCGCACGTAGTGGGCGGAGTGGGCAGGCGGACGTGACCACCTGCCACGCCATCCGGTTACCGCGTCGTGATGATGGCGTGCGTGCGGTTACGTGACCGCCGCGGTCGTGGTGGGCCCCGTTCGTCAGTGAGGGAATATTTCACCTGCAGTTAATGCGCGTGGGGCGTACGCTCCGGAGAGCATGCCTTGGGGCCTATAAATCCGATAGGCGGGGAAGGGGCGGTTTTTACCTTTGCGCTTAGCGTTCGCCGTTCTTGCCTCTTGCACTCTAGCCCCCGAGCCACTCTCGCCATTGCGCCTCTACTCTCAGAGCTCTTCTTGCTTCTAGTTCTCCGCTCCCCCGCCCGCTCGCATGGCTCCCCAGCAGCCTCTCGTCATCATCAACCCGCCGGCGTGGGAGCGCTCGACGTCGACGCCGCTGGCACTGGGTCAGCTGGTGGCCGGCGGCCAGCTGGCGGCAAACGAGGATGGGCGGCCGGCCGAGTGGATCGTGCCATCGGAGAGGGAGCGAGTGCCCAATCCTCCGTACGGCTACGTCGTCAGTTTCATACGCTTCCACGAGCGCGGCTTCACGGCGCCGGTGAGCCGCTTCATGCGGGCCCTCTGCTACCACTACGACGTGGAGCTTCATAACTTCGCGCCGAACGCAATTTCGCAGGCGGCCACGTTCGTCGGCGTCTGCGAGGGCTTCCTGGGGATCCCTGTGAATTGGGATCTCTGGATCCATCTCTTCCGCGCGAGAGCTGCACATACTGCCGACGTCGGAGCCGAGGACCCGCCGCGCGGCGCGCGCCAGCGGCTTGTCGCTCGCCATGCGGACCCAGTGCAAGGAGGAGTACATCCCCAGCACAATGACCACCAACAACGCGGATTGGGAGCGAGGATGGTTCTACCTCCGCAACGCCGAGCCCGGCCTCCCCCCTACACCGGCAAGGTGCTCGGGGAGAGGACCGCCTCCTGGTACCATGGGGTGTCCCCGCCCCAGCACCAGGCGCGGCTGGACTCGCTCGTGGCGGCACTGAAGGAGCTGGCGGGCCGCGGGCTGACTGCGGGATGTGTCCTCGCCAACCTCCACCACCGGCGGGTCGTCCCCTTGATGGAGAGGCCGCTCCGCATCTTCGAGATGACCGAGATCGCGGACCCCGTCGCGTTGGCGAGATCGCGGGCCGGCCGTGGGACCCCTTCCCGCGGGCGTTTGCAGCCACCCGGGCGCGGCGCGCCATCGACCCCAAGTCGGGGCGCTGCGACGACATGGCCCTGTGGGCGCTCGAGATGCTCCCCACCGGCCAATTGGCGAGCAGAGTTCTTGATTTAGTTTCCAGTTTAGCCAGTTTTCCGAGTTGTTGACGCGTTTTAATGCTTTGCCCGACCCCTGCAGATGGTGAGGGTGAGCGCCGCGAAGTCCGAGCCGCCCACCCCCCGCCCCGCGCGCTCCCGCGCGCGCGCGCGCGGCCGAGAGCGGGTGGCGCGCAGGAGGGATCGTAAGACGTGGCACCAGGAGCGTCGCGAGCGGAGGAGCAAGGAGTTCCTGCTGCGCGAGCAGCAGGGGCTCTCCTCGCCGGGGACCGAGGAGTACTCGTCATCGGACGAGGAGGAGGAAGAAGAGGAGGAGGAAGTTAGGGAGCAGGTCCTGCCCGACAGGTGGGAGCCTGCACCCCTGTCACCGGAGCCGGCTCCGGTGGCAAGAGAACCATTGCCTGGGGCGGGCGCAGAGGCGCCTGCCACCAGGCGGTCAGCGACGGAGGTGGCACGGGCCGCGGGGCGCCGGCGCGCGCCTCGGAGGCATCCGCGCGCGCGGCGGAGGTGCTCGCACGCGGGCGGGGCCCGCGCGCGCGCGGAGATGGCTGGAGGTGCGGCGGCGGCCGCGCTGGCCGCACCCGCAACGTCGGCGGGTGCCTCGAGGAAGAGGAAGCGCGCCTTCTCCTCCTTGAGGTTAGGAATCGTCCTTCAAGGGGTCGCGTGCCCATCAGGCAGGAACCTGACGGTTTGTTTCCGTGTCTGCAGGGCGGCGCCAACTGTGCCTCCCCTCGCACTAGCCAAGGTGCTGAGGGCGGATGCGTCCATCCCAACCCGGCGGCGTTCATCAAGGGCGCAGCGGGCGGGTGCGAGCGCGGCGCGCGGCGAGCGAGAGCTCGCAAGGCGCGGCGAGGCCTCGAGGCCACGGCCGGTGGTCTCGCCCGCCGGGCCGCGGCCGGCGGTCGCCGAGGAGCGGCGGGCGGGTCGTGGTGGAGGCGCGGCGAGGGGCGACGGTCGCGCGGAGGCGCGGCCGGGAGGCGGAGGCAGCGACCGCGGCACCGGTTGTAGTGGCATTGCCGACGGCGTCTCACCGTGGAGAGCGTCCGGCTCCCGCGGCCGCCGAGACGCGGCGGAGGCGGTGGCCGCGGCGCCGCGGCGAGGTGCCCGCGGCCGCGGAGACGCGCGGCCGGAAGTGGTCGTGGAGGCGCGACGGGGAGCCCGCCCTCGGCCGGCGGCTCCCGGCGATGGCGGTGGAAATCCCGGACGACGACGTCCCGCCGATCGGGTGGGACCAGGTGGGCAAGCCTACCCACGCCAGCCCCCGAGCCCCAGGCGGGGGCGCTCGTTAGGCGGTGGGACGACCACATGGTGGCCGGGGGCTCGAGACGCGGCGTCGAGGCCTCCCTCGTCCCCACGCCGCCCCTCCCTGGCTTGGGCGAGGAGCGTGTCGACGAGCCGCCCGCCTTCACCGACGCCCGGGGAGGAGAAGCCGGTTGTGGGAGGAGCTCCGGATCACAGCGCCTCGCTCAAACCGAGCGTTGAACGAGGCGCTGCGGATCCACGGTGGTCCGGCATGGCGCGTTTTCCAGGTAAAGCGCTGTTGCCTTTTTCTTCGATTTCGTCGTTTCCGTGCTTATTTCTCGCGGCGCGGCGCTTACTGGTTTTGGTCTGTTGGCGGAAGGAGCTCGAGCACCGCGCCCGCGACAAGTACGGCGCCTTCGACCAGATGAGTGCCGAGCTCCGCTAGCTCCGGGAGCAGCGTGACGCCCTCCACACCCTTGCAGAGGCCCTAAGGACCCAAGACGGTGGCCGTCGGCCGCACGGCGAGGCCCTGCGCGACCAGCTCTTGGAGCACGAGGGGCAGGCCGCGGCGCGTCCTCCCGCCATCGAGCGGATTTGCACAGCCCTCATCGATCAGGATGAGGCGCTGCAGCAGGCGCTGGGGGATCTGGAGAAGGTGCGCACCGTGGCGTCCGACTGGGAGGCAGAGGTGGGGACCGTTTGGGCCGAAAACCGGGAGATCCGCACGTGGCTCCAGGAGGCGCAGTCCCAGCAGAGCCAGGCCGAGGAGAGGGCGCGGGAAGCCGAGCAGAAGGCCAAGGAGGCCTACGAGTTGAAGGCCGCCCTCGCCGCCAAGGTCGCTGCGCTTGCCACGGCGGAGGAACAGCTCCGGCAGGAGCGTACCGCCCGCCAAGAGGCCGAGGGCCAGCTCCAGCGGGAGTGGGCCGCCCTTGCTGACGCCCGGTCGACGCTCGAGGGGGAGTGCACCGCTCTCGAGGGGGTGCGGAAGTCGCTGGAGGAGCGGGATGCTGAGGTCTCAAGGCTTGACGGGGAGCTGATAGCCCTCAGCATCTCGAACACGGACCAGGAGCGGTCCCTCGAGGAGCAGGGTGCCACCATCGTCAGCTTGCAGCAGGCGATCGAGGCTGAGCGCCGCGCTCTCGAGGTGGAGAAGAAGCAGGTTGAAGTCGCCGCTTTGTTTCTTGTTTTGCTGATCTTTCCTCCGGGGGTTCGTTCCCCTTCTGATTTCTTTCGCTTGTGACGTTCAGGCCTGCGCACCGCGCTGGGGCACGCGACCAATCGGGCCGAGATGCTGCAGGCCTCCTACAACTCCTCCGAGCAGGAGCTGGTGGAGCTGCGTGCCGCAGCCCTCGAGACCTGCCAGGCCGTCGAAGAGGGTGAGGCGCAAGCTGGAAGCTCGTTGGCCAGCCGCCTGCGCGCCCTCGGCGGGCATATCTCTGGGCGCATGCGTCGCGCGCTCCACCTAGGCGTCCAGAAGGCCCTCGGCGTGGTGCGCTCCTACTACGAGGTGAACCTCGAGGCCGTGGCATCGGGCTACGTCATCCCGGAAGGCGTCGAGGACGAGGCGGCGATGGAGCAGGCGGATGCGCTTGCCGCTGAGGCTGCGGATGCGCTCACCGAGGCGTTCTCAGAGTTCCTGTTCCCGGACGCTGCCGACGGCGACGAGCCTCAGGCCTGAAAACCTGCTGGGCACTAGGCCCATTTTTGTTTAGATGTCAGTATCTGGGCCTTACGGCCATGTAAATAAACAAGTAAAACTTATGGAGTTGTTCGAATAGTTGTAAATTCAAGTGATGTCCTTTATTTATCGTGCCTTTCTGTTTTTTTCCTTTGCCCGTGCGAATTTGGGTTGGGAGAGTTCGATTTCGTGAGCGGTCCGCTGGCCGGAGGCAAGAGAGAAGGGTCGTATCCTCGCGGAGGCGTAGGCTATCTCTGACTCACGCGTCCTTTCAGCATGACCATCCACGCCCAGCCTTAGTTCGCTCGAGCTTCGGTCAAAACATGCTTTAGCGCGTTTGCAAGTTGAATTTTGCGAAAAAATGGGACCATTTGGGGGGGGGGATGCCCCCCGTAGTAGCCCCCGAGGGTGACTTGGGTTTCAAGGGAAAGCCGAGTTGCCCTTTGACTTTATTAAATTGCTGTTATTTACATTGCGTTGCCAACTGGGGTGTTGGGCATGTATTTCACTACGAAAGACTTGGAAATCCTGGCTAAGGGTAGAAGCGACGTAGCTGCTGGATGTTCCAAGCGTTGGTGAGTTCTTCGCCGTCCTCGTTGGCTAGCTTGTATGTGCCTGGCTTGAGCACCTTTACCACGACGTAGGGTCCCTCCCACGGAGGTGATAGCTTGTGGCGTCCTCGGTTGTCTTGGTGTAGCCTTAGGACCAAATCCTCTTCGCTGAAGTCCCGTCGGCGCACCTTTCGAGCTTGGTAGCACCTTAGAGACTGCCGGTATCTTGCGGAGTGCATCAGAGCCACGAGGCGCGCTTCATCCAACTGGTCCAGTGAGTCCTCGCGGGCTCGCTGGTTGGTGTCTTCATCGTAGCCTCGCACTCTGGGTGACCCATATTCTAAATCCGTGGGGAGGACAACCTCCGCACCATGGACTAGAAAGAACGGGGTGAACCCGGTGGCTCTGCTTGGGGTGGTCCTGAGGCTCCATACGACCGCAGGCAGTTCCTGGAGCCATTTTCGACCAGACTTGTTCAGTTGGTCGAAAATTCTGGGCTTGAGGCCTTGTAGAATCGTGCCATTGGCACGCCCCACTTGGCCGTTGGTCTGTGGGTGCGCCACAGCTGCCTAGTCCACATGGATGTGGAATTTATCGCAAAACTCCAGGAATTTCCTGCCTGTGAATTGGGACCCGTTGTCGGTGATGATGGAGTTCGGCACTCCGAAGCGATAGACAATGTCGGTGAAAAACGTCACCGCCTGCTCCGCCCTGAGATTCGTAATGGGGCGCACCTCCACCCATTTAGAGAATTTGTCGATCGCGACTAACAGGTGGGTGTAGCCCTCGGGCGCCTTCCGTAAGGGCCGAATGATGTCCAGCCCCTATACGGCAAAAGGCCACGTGATGGGGATGGTCTGTAGGACGTGCGCAGGGAGGTTGGATTTACGGGCGTAGAACTGGCACCCTTCGTAGGTGCGCACGATCTCGCTGGCGTCAACGACCGCGGTGGGCCAGTAGAAGCCCTGGAGGAACGCGTTGCCTACGAGGGTGCGGGGCGCAACATGGTGGCCGCAGATACCCGCGTGTATGTCCCGGAGGAGCTCGCGCCCCTCGGGGATGGGCACGCATCGCTGCAGGATGCCGGAGGCGGCGCGCTTGTACAGCTCGCCGTCGACGAGGGCGAAGGATTTGGCCATCCTGGCGATGCGCCTGGCCTCGGACCGATCCGAGGGGAGTTCCCCTCGATCCATCCAGGCGATGTATTTGTCGCGCCAGTCCACCCCGCTGGGGGCCGGCTCGACGTCCATGACTTCGGCCTCGCTGGCGCTGTACCCCTCGAGGAGGGAGAGCACGTACGCCTCGTTCGAGGGGTCCTCGTCCATGGGCTCTGTGCCCGCTGGATTCGAGGGAGCCCCCGAGGGTTCCGTGCGATTCAAGGGGTGTGGCTCGAGGGCGACAGACGGTTGAGCGACGTCCCGAGCGAAGACGTTCGGGGGAACAGTAATCCGCCCTGACGTGATCTTGGCGAGTTCGTTCGCCTCCTCATTGTACCGGCGGGGCACGTGATTGAGCTCGATGCCGTAGAACTTTTCCTCGAGGGCCCGCACGGCCTTGCAGTACGCCTCCATCTTGTCGTCGTGGCAGCTCGCGTTCTTCATGACCTGGTCGATCACGAGCTGCGAGTCCCCCCGCACGTCGAGGCGTTTGACGCCTATCTCGATGGCGATCTTGAGGCCGCACAGCAGGGCCTCGTACTCAGCCATGTTGTTCGATGCGGGGAACTGAAGGTGCACAGCGTACCGCATGTGCTCCCCGAGGGGTGACACGAAGAGCAGGCCCGCGCCCGCTCCTATCTTCATTACCGAGCCGTCGAAGTACAGAGTCCAGCATTCCGCCTGGATCTGTGGCGGCGGCAATTGCGTGTCCGTCCACTCGGCGACGAAGTCCGCCAAGATTTGCTACTTGATGGCCTTGCGCGGGGCGTAGGCGAGCGTCTCGCCCATCAGCTCCATCGACCACTTGGCGATCCTGCCTGTTGTGTCCGGATTGCAGATGATCTCCCCTAATGGAAAGGAGGAAACCACCGTGACAGGATGGGCCTCGAAGTAGTGGCGAAGCTTACGCCGCGCGAGGACCACCGCGTAGAGCAGCTTCTGGACTTGGGGGTAGCGTGTCTTGGTGTCGGACAAGACCTCGCTGATGTAGTACACCGGCCGCTGAACCGGCAAGGCATGTCCTTCCTCCGTGCGCTCCACCACGATCACGGCGCTGACCACCTGGGTAGTCGCAGCCACGTAGAGGTACATAGGCTCGCCGTCTTGCGGCGATGTGAGAATTGGGGCATGGGTCAGGGATGCCTTCAGCTTGTCAAGCGCCTCCTGGGCCTCGGCGGTCCAAGAGAAGCGCTCATGCTTTTTGAGGAGGCGGTAGAGGGGCAAGCCTTTCTCGCCGAGCCGCGAGAAGAAGCGGCTCAAGGCGGCGAGGCACCCCAGCACCCTTTGCACCCCTTTGAGGTCCCGAATCGGGCCCATTCGCTCGAGGGCCGCAACCTTTTCAGGGTTGGCCTCGATGCCACGCTGGGAGACGATGTATTCTAGAAGCATGCCCCGCGGCACGCCAAAGACACATTTTTCGGGGTTCAATTTTACCCCGTTGGCCCGTAGGCAGCCGAACGCGATGCTGAGGTCGCTAACCAGGTCGTCCGCCTTCCTGGTTTTCACGACTATGTCGTCCACATACGCCTCGACGGTTCGCCCGATGTGGTCCCCGAAAACGTGCTGCATGCACCGCTGGTACGTTGCGCCCGCGTTTCGGAGGCCGAACGGCATCGTGACGTAGCAGTACATCCTGAATGGCGTGATGAATGAAGTCGCGAGCTGGTCGGACTCCTTCATTTTTATTTGGTGGTACCCGGAATTGGCATCAAGTAAACAAAGTAGTTCACACCCGGTGGTCGAATCAACAATTTGATCGATACGTGGCAAAGGAAAAGGAACTTTAGAACATGCCTTATTAAGACTAGTGTAGTCTACACACATCCGCCACTTCCCATTCTTTTTCTTTACTAGTACAGGATTGGCTAGCCATGTAGGGTGGAACACTTCCTTGATAAACCCAGCCTCGAGGAGCTTCCACAGCTCCGCTCTGATCGCCCGCCGCCGCTCCTCGTCGAAGCGGCGGAGCTGTTGCTGCATGGCGCGGGAGAGAGGTAGGATGTCAAGGGAGTGCTCGGCGACCTCCCTCGGGATGCCTGGCATGTCCGAGGGGCTCCACGCGAAGAATGTCGGCGTTGGCGCGGAGAAAGTCGATGAGCACCACTTCCTATTTCAGGTCGAGGGTAGAACTGACCCTCAACGCCTTGCCCTCGGGGGCAGTAGGGTCGAGGGGCACTTCCTTGGTCTGCTCAGCAGCCTCGAAGCTGCCGGTGTGCTTGGCGGTGGAGCTAAGGTCCTCGTTGACCATCTTCTCCATGTTGGCCACCAGCGCTTCGTCCAGCGCCAGGGCTTCCGCGTGCTCCACGCATTCGACTTCGCAGTCGAAGGCGTGCTCGATGGATGAGCCCATGGTGATGACGCCGTTGGGCCCCGACATCTTCATCTTGAGGTAGGTGTAGTTGGGGACTGCCATGAACTTGGCGTAGCAGGTGTCGTATGGACCTCCCTGGGCCCACTACATCGGTGGGTACCAGGACCGACTACTCGGTGGGCCCCTGGGGCTACCCGGCTTGCGCTACACGGCACCTGAAGGCGTGGAGCACAAGGACTACACAGGAGTAGTACTCGGTTATGGAGCTGTACACGTTCCGCACCGTATAGAGGACTCCTAGACGTACTCAACTAGTACTCTCTCCCTACTCCGATTTGTAACCCCGCACTCCCGGACTATATAAGGCGAGGCGAGGGACCGATCTCCCTCATCCAATCTCATCTCATACAACCCACGGCGCACAAGCGCACCATCGTGTAATCGTGCCCTATCAATCCGAGCTACGCGGCATACGGGACGTAGGGTATTACGCACCTCGCGGCCCGAACTGTCTAAATTGTGTGCCACGTGTCTCTTCCTTCGAGTTACCGATCTCGGCGAGTCACAATCATCTACTTCGGGTACTCCCGTAGTAGGTTGCCGGTCTAAAACACCGACACCGGCGCGCCGGGAAGGGGCTCTCGCTCGAGATCACATGGCGAACTCGGCCGGCTTCCGTTCACATCAAGCCAACCGTCGCCTTCAAACGCGGCGACACCTTCGTCTTCGGCGCACGGGTGCACCGCTGCGACGGCACGGGCTCCTTCCCGGCGCCGCCTAACCACGCGCCCCAACCCGAAGACAGGCCTCGTGACGCTTCCCGAAGTTGTCACGGGGGCGAACTTGCCGCGCAAGTTCGGCGAAATTTCGCTCTTCGACCATCACGCCGACTTCGAGCTCGAGTCCGTCTCCAACTCGGAACTCGACGTCGCGATGGGCCATCGCTTGCGAGCCGGCCGCTCGGCCATCGCGACGGTCCCTTCCCGCGCGCTCGCGCCCCGCGCGTGGCCCCCGCGTCCTCAGCCGGGCCCGCACGAGGGCTCCTACTCCACGACAGGCCGGCAAGGAGCCCGCAACCGAGTACAATTCGGACTCCGACGCCGTCCCCGATCACGTCTCGGGCTCCAACCCCCTCTCCGAGTTCTATTCGAACCCGGACTACGAGTTCGACTTCAGGTCGGATCCCGAGGAGCCCGAGTCCGAAGACGACTCCACTGAGCTTCCTTTGTCAGGGCCAGCCTCCGGGCTGGTTATAAGATCGACGCCCGCCGGAAGATACGTCTACTGGCCGGACCGCAAGCCTGCTGAACTGACAAAGGAGGACTCGCGCTACGTCGCCTACATCGACTCACTACCGTTCCAGGAGGGAACACCACTGGCCCAGGCTGACTCCAACACACCCACTGAGGTGGCGCCTTCTGAGTCCAGCCTCGGCACCCCCGATCGTCAAGTCTTCATGGCTGCCGGCGACACCCCGGGAACCTCAGGCACGGCCGCAGACAAGTACCTGGAGGACATCTCCGCGGACGAGCGTCGCCGACGCACCCCTGCGGGCGAGACCGACGCCAACGGGGACGCCCGGCCGCGAACGTAACAGAAGCGCAACGAACGACGCCGGCGGCTCAGAGACAACCTTCCCATCCGCAACCTTGCGGAAGCTCTCGAGGCGGTCGAGAGCGAGTCCACACCACTCTCGAGCAATGCCTCATGTCGATCACAACGATCGCACGCCGGGCTCGGGGCATACGCGCCGGGAGAGGTCATCGCCAAGCTCGGCCGAAGAAGCCTACTTCATGCGGGTCGACAAGAGAGTCGCGCCAACCTCTCCCGCCTAAGCCTCGCGACAACGAAGCCACTAGTCGCGGCGGCGACCCCGGTCCCTACCGTACCTCGGGCGACATCCCGGCCCGACCCAAACCGTCGCCGCTCCCACCGCGGGCGGACCTTCACGACAAGAGCAAGGCAACCGAGAAGTCGTCCCCCACCGTACTTCGGCTGGTGGCGGCGGCAACGACCACGACGGCGGCGGCTCCAACCACGGGGCCAACAAGAAAGCCGGAGGCGGCGGCGGCGCGGCGGCCGTGGCCACGCGCATAGCCACGCCTCGGTGCCCTCTCATGGCGGGTACGATGCTCGCCGAGAGGATCGAGGAGTTGCGGCGAGGAAGAAGTCGACCACCGCCGCCGAAGGCGACGGCTTCCCCGCCTTCTCACCCCGGCCGCAACTCGCTCCTCCCCGACAAGTTCAAGCCTTTGGGGATCACCAAGTACGACGCGAAGCGAGATCCCATCCAAGGTGGCTCGATGCTACGCCCTCTCCATCGAGAACGGCGGCGGCAACGGCGACACCAAGTGCCTCTACTTCCCCTTACGCACGGACCAAGCCCCACTCACATGGCTCGAGTCGGCCGGACAAGCACTCGATCGACGGGTGGGACCGCTGAAGGAACGATTCACGAGCAACTTCGCGGGCGCCATGGGCCGCTCGGTACTCGCATGGACCTCGCCATGATCAAGCGAGAACAAGGCGAGACCCTCCGCAAGTACATGCGCCGTTTCTTCGACAAGCGCGCTACCGTCGTCGACGTCACCGACAAGGAGGTCATCGACCTCTTCCAGGACGGTCTCTACCATCGCCGCACCTTCGAGGACTTCGGTCGTCACCGCCCCAAGTCCATTCCCCACCTCAAGGACATGATCACGTCCTGGGCGGACGAAGAGGACAAGGCTAACGCCAAGTACGACGCCATCCGCGGCAAGACCAAGCGAGAACCGGGCGGCGGCGGCGCGGCGAATGCAAACCAAGGCGGCCGCAACAGCAACAATAACAACAACAACTTCTCGGGTTGCAACCGCAAGCGCAAGCCAGACAATACCGTCGCGGCTATCCAGCGCCCTGCGAAAGGGAACTCGAAGAAGAACTCCGGCGGGTTCAAGGACCTGCTGAAGGAGAAGTGCCCGTGGCATCCGAACGGCAATCACACTACAGAGCAGTGCTACCAGCTCAGGCATGCACTCAAGGATACGCCGGAGCCACCGCACCCTCACGACCAAAAGGGCAAGAAGAAGGACGGCGACAACGACGACTTCCAGGAACCCGAGAAGACCGTCAACGTCCTCTTCGGCGGACTGCCCAGCAGGCGGGAGCAGAAGGCTACCCGTCGCGAAGTGATGTCCATCGAGCCAGCGGTCATGACCCCTCTCAGGTGGTCAGAAGTACCCATCACTTTCTCCCGCGTGGACCAGTGGACTAGCTTCTCCGAGCCAGGATGGTTCCCTCTCGTCCTGAAACCAACAGTGGCGGGTTCCAAGCTCAACAAGGTGCTCATCGACGGTGGAAGCGGGCTCAACGTCCTTTTCACCAAGACCTTGAAGAAGATGAACCTCGACTCACCCCCATGCTCAACAAGAGCAGCATGCCGTTCTACGGCATCGTCCCAGGCAACGCGGCTATCCCAGGCTCGGTGGTCCGCCGCTACCTTCGGGGGCGTCTCAGGATAACTACCGCACCGAGTACATCAAGTTCGAGGTCGCGGATTTCGAGACTTCCTACCACGCCATACTCGGCAGACCGGCCATCGCCAAGTTCATGGCGGTGCCCCACTACACCTACTTGGTACTCAAGATGCCAAGTCCAGCCGGCGTACTCTCCCTCCAGGGGGACTTGAAGATCTCTCACGACTACGATACAGAGGCCGTGGTGATCGCTTCAACAAACCAAGTACCCACCCCAATGATGGAGGTCTACGCCGCGTCGAAGAAGCTTGCCACAAGCGAACTCGACATCCCAGAGAAGTCTGACAGCGCCAACAAGCCTCAGCCACCTGAGGAGGTACTCGTCAAGTCGGTCGACCTTGGAACAGGCGACCCCAGCAAGACCACCACCATCGGGGCCGGCCTCGACCCCAAATAGGAAGACGCGCTCATCAGCTTCCTTTGGGCTAACCGCGACATCTTCGCGTGGAAGCCAGCGGACATGCCGGGAGTGCCCGGGAGCCGATTGAGCACGCGCCTCAACGTCGATCCAAAGGCCACCCCCAAGCGACAACACCTCCGACGCTTCGCCGACGACAGACGGGGACGCCATCAAGAAGGAGCTCGCCAAGCTCCCGGCGGCGGCTTCATCACGAGAAGTCTTCCACCCCGAGTGGCTCGCCAACCCCGTCCTCGTCGCAAAAAGAACTCGAACGAGAGGAGGATGTGCGTCGACTACACCGACCTCAACAAGCAACTCGCCCCAAGGACCCCTTCGGGTTGCCGCGGATTGATCAAGTCATCGACTCCACGGCGGCTCGCGACTCCTCGCTTCCGTCCCGCTACTCCGGTACCACCGGATCGCAATCAAGGAGGAAGACCAGGAGAAGACCGCGTTCATCACCCCGTTTGGCGCGTACTGCTACACGACCATGTCATTCGGGTTGAAGAACGCCGGCGCTACATATCAACGGGCCATCCAGGCCTGCTTCAAGCGGCAACTCAACAAGAACGTCGAGGCCTACGTGGATGACGTGGTTGTCAAAACCAGGGATTCCAGTACCCTCATCGACGACCTTGAAGAGACCTTCGCCTCACTACGCGAGTACCGCTGGAAGCTCAACCCGAACAAGTGCGTCTTCGGCGTACCTTCGGGTAAACTACTCGGCTTCATCATCAGCCAGCGCGGCATTGAAGCCAACCCCGAGAAGATCTCCGCCATCACCAAAGATGAAAGCTCCCACGAGCATCAAGGACGTCCGTAAGCCGACGGGGTGCATGGCGGCGTTGAACGATTCATCTCGAGGCTAGGAGAACGGGGTCTCCCCTTCTTCAAACTCCTCAAGCATCACGAGAGGTTCGTGTGGACTCCGTGAGGCGGACCAAGCCCTTACCCGGCCTCAAGGACTTCCTGTCAAAGCCGCCGCCCTCACGGCTCCCTACAAGGGCGAGCGCCCTCGCTCTACCTAGGGCCGCGACTACTCACGTGGTCGATCGGCCATCGTTGTCGAGCGGCGGGGAAGACGGCCACGCCTACCCGGTCCGGCGCCCGTATACTTCGTCGGCGAGGTTCTATCGAGTCCAAGGCTCGCTACCCCGCCGTGCGAGAAGCTCGTACGCTCTACTCATCACCTCTTGGAAGCTACGACACTACTTCCGAGAGTACTTCGGTTTCCGTCGTCACCGACTACCCCGCTCGGCGACATCCCGAGGAACCCGCACGCCACCGAAGAATCTCCAAGTGGGTTCGTCGAGCTCGGCGCCCTCACCATCGACTTCAAGCCACGCACCGCCATCAAGTCGCGAGGCACTAGTCGACTTCATGGCGAGTGGCGGGAGAACCGGCTACCTACTCCCACCGTGCGACCGAGCATTGGGTGATGTACTTTGACGGCTCACTCAACCTCGAGGGCGCGAGCGCGGGGGTACCCCCCTGATCTCTCCAATGGGCGAACAACTCAAGTACGTCCTGCAGATCTTCTAGAAGGTCTCGAACAATGAAGCCGAGTACGAAGCCCTCCTGCACGGGCTCCGCCTCGCGGCTTCACTTGGCATCAAGCGGCTACTAGTCTACGGCGACTCCGCAGTGGTCATCAACCAAGTCAACAAATCCTGGGACCGCAACAAGGAGAATATGGACGCCTACTGCCTAGAAGTCCGCAAGCTCGAGAACAAGTTCTATGGTCTCGAGTTCCACCACATCGTCCGCGACAACAACGTTGCGGCGGACGTCCTCTCGAAGCTCGGATCCACCCGCGCCCAAGTACCGCGGGCGTCTTCGTCCATGAGCTTCACGCGCCATCCATCCCGGGAGCCGGCGCCACCGACCACGCCCACCGGCCATCCACCGGTGGGCAGAGGTCATGATGATCGACGCGGACCGGAGGCAACCCTTCATCGACTACCTCGGCGAGCGAGAAGGTCCCCCTCCGACAAAGAACGCGGCGAACAACTCGTCCGCCGTTCCAAGTCCTACGTCCTTGTCGGCGGCAAACTTTACAAGCGGGGCGCATCTTCTGGAGTACTCATGAAGTGCGTCCCTCGTGAAGAAGGCAAGGACATCTTGGAGGAGATTCACAAGGGCGTCTGCGGCAACCACGCGTCTTCACGTACGTTGGTCAGCAAGGCCTTCCGGCGAGCTTTCTGCGGCCCCACCGCGGCCCGACCGTGCCGAAGAACTCGTCGAAGGTGCCAAGGGTGTCAATTCTTCGCCAAGCGGCGGCACGTCCCGGCCTACAAGCTAGTCACCATACCGCCGACCCCGGCCCTTTGCGCTCGCCGGGGGCTCGACATGATTGGGCCACCGCCAACTGCGCCGGGGGAGGATTCAACGGAGTGCGGTGGCCATCGACAAGTTCACCAAGTGGATCGAGGTCAAGCCGGTCACATGCCCCAAGGGCGACAGAGTACTCGACTTCTGGATGAACTCGTACACCGCTATGGGCTACCCCACCGCATCATCACGGACACCGGGGTCCAACTTCAACAACCACCGGTTCCGGGGAGTACCGCGAGAACGACGGGATCGACGCGGATACGTCTCCGTCGCCCATCCACGGGCCAACGGACAAGTCGAGCACGCCAACGGGATGGTGCTCGACGCCCTCAAGAAGCGGCTACATGACGCCGCCAATTCTAAAGGGGGCAAGTGGATCAAGGAACTACCCAACGCACTGCGGGGGCCGCGCGGACTCAACCATCCAAGCCAACGGGGCAATCCCCCTACTTCTTGGTCTACGGCTACGAAGCCATCCCTCCCCTGCCGACGTCATATGGAACTCACCGGCGTGGAACACTACGACGAAGGCGTCTCGGAAGACGACGAGACGAGTTGATATTGACCAAGATCGAAGAAGCTCCCGCTGCGCCGCCCTCGTCCAATCGGCTAGGTACCCGGAGGGTATCCGAGCGCTACCACGATCGCAACGTCAAGGAACGCTCCTTCAACGTTGGAGATCTTGTCCTCCGCCGTATCCCGAACACCGGAAGGACTTCACAAGCTCGCGCTCCCCATGGGAAGGCCCCTTCACCGTGGCTAAGGTGACAGGGCCCGGCTCCTACCGCCTCCAAACACTTGAAGGCGAAGAGGTCAACAACTCGTGGAACGTCGACCAACCTACGTCGATTCTACGCCTAGTCTCACGACTACTCACGGGGTTCAAGTCTACACGACTACATCAACGCCCCTTGCCGCAAGCGACCCCCAGGGTCCGCGCCGAAGTCTCGACTACCCTCCTCTGGGTCCGGCCCTGCGGCTACCTACGGACACGGGGCTGCCCGACGAGCGTCAAGGACTCTTGCGGCGGTCTACCAAGAGACCACACTCCAAGATCCAGCCCTTACGGCTACCTACGGATGCGATCCGGGCCCTCCCGGCTACCTACGGATCGCCAGGCTACAAGCGGCTACCCGCTCCCGGCGCCACTTAGCTTGGAAGCGGCCTCCGGGCCTGGCGACTACCTGTAAGTACGGCCCCGGCCACCCAGTGTGCCTACCCTTCGGTAATAAAGCTTGATTTTTTATCAACTTGTTTATTGCTTAGCACCCCACGATGGGACTAGCTAAAGCCGAGAATTACTACTACTCGTACCTACTCCACGATGGGCGCTCCGCACTCCCGAAGATCGCGGTTACGAGTACTCATTCTTTGGAACAACTTCATTTCATTGATATACGAAAAAAGTTCATTACAATTTGCCCTCTCGTACAATTATGGCTACTAAGCTATCTATGCGAGCTACGGAGGTTCAACTTTTCGGCTCTGCTCGCGATGGGAGCCATCTGCTCCAACGGCTACTTCGCGTCTTTTGCTCATCCGGCGGTTGGCGGCTACCCGGCGGGGCGGCCACCTCCTTTGGAGCCTTCGGGAAGTACGACTTCATGAAGGCTCAAATTCTTGCTTCCCGGGATTGACTTCGCCATGTGCTTCACGTAGGCGGCCCGGCGGCTTGGCGCTTCGCGAAGTCGATCGCGAGAGGAGCAATCTTGGGCCGCCCTCGGTGGGGCACCAGCGAGCCCTCGCGATCGGGAGGGGGGCCTCCTCAAGGTCCTTCATTTGGGCTCGGAGAGCGCTCGCAATCTTCGTTCCACGCAAAGATTTGTACGAGGCCGAGATCCCGTCGGATGCAATCCGCGGGCTCCATGTGCTTCTCGCACTCGAGGGCGAGCTCCTTGTGAGTCGAGCTCAAGTGCACAGCGGGCTTCTCGCCCCCCGTAGAAGAGGTTCTTCATGCTAACCTCCGGGGCCTTCAAGTGCTCCACCGGGCCTCGAGTTCGCACCCGAAACACGACACCGGGTCAGAGCCTTGACGACTTTCAACAAGTGCCGGAAGCAAGTCAAGAGGCATACCTTTGTTCTTGTTGCGGAGGCCCTTGTTCTTCGCACCGTGTCATCCCTTCCTTCGCCCCCCCCCCATCACGTCGTTGTGGTACTTGGCGAAGGCGCGCGAGCTTCTCGATCGCATCGCGGCCGCGTGCTTCCGCGACTTCACGAGCTGCTCCTCCCGGGGCCTCGGCCGGAGCACCGTGTCGCCGTCGCCTTGCGGCATGTTCGACTTCTGGCGGAGTCGCTCGCGACGTCCTGCCACAAGACAAGATCAAGTCAGCGAGTACTCTAGCATGAAAAGGATGGACTACTCGGGAAGCTACGACTACGTACCTTCATCCTCGCTCGGCTCGTCGCATCGCCTCCGTGTGCTTTGCGCCAACATCGCCCGCTCGACGAGATCGTCGGCCAGCGGCTCGATCCGCCACGGCTACCCGCCGTAGCCCTCGTCATCGGCGCGAGCGGATAGGCTCGCGTCTTGGATCTCGGGAGGATCGGACCGCCACCTCCAGGGCAAGCCTTGGCGACGTGGTAGCCGCCTCCCCTTCGGCGGACTTCTCGACGGTTTCCCCTCGGGCTCGGGGGCTCCTTCGCGCCTCCCGGAGCCTCTCGTGTCGACTCCCCGCACCGGCACCCCTGCAGGTGTCGCACCTGCCCCTTCGGCCGCTGCAACAAGGAACACGCGCATCGGTCCTACGACTACTCGTCCTGGAGTTCTACAGCCTTCGGGAAGGGCACTCACCTTCGACTATGGCCGCCTCGCGAGCGGGCGCTCCCCGCCGCCTCCCCCGGCCCGCGGGGGCTCCGTCCGCTTGGGCCTCGGGGAAGCGGGCTCCTCGACCCGCGCACGCCTCCCCGCCTCCCCGCCGTCGTGGGCTCTTCCCCGTCCCGGCTCGGATCACGTAGTTTTGACGCACAAGTATTCACAAAGGGCTCGTCGGGCAATCGTCGACTACCGCAGCAAGTACTTACTCATGGAGGACGTGGCACTTACAAGTTCGACCCACGATAGTCACGGCGAGACTCGAGGGATCTGGCGATGTCAACCGACCCACCCTCGGCGGGCCCCTCTTCTTCGCCTCGTCACCTTGCCTCCCTCCACGGTGGCGGCGGCCGGCGCGAGATGGCCTCTCTCGCCCCGTGGCTTCCATCTCTCTAGCAAGCGGCGCCGCCGGGTACTCTGTCTCCACACCGGAGTAGGGGGCGGCGTCCGCTGCGCCGCGAAGGTCTTCGGCCGAGTGGGGGGTTGGACTTTGGCGTGCCCGGTAGGTTCCCCCAAGGGTCCCACACGCCTTCGTCGCCTCTCTTCGACGGACCTCGGGCGGCGGCACCTCACCGCACACAAGGACGACTACTCGTCGGCCGTAGTACTCGATCCTTGGGTACTCGACTACTGCGTTCGAAGATAACTTACTCCTCCGGAGAGCGTGGTCTCCGAGACCTTCATCTTCTTCGCCACCCGCTTCTTGGTGGGGTTGCGCGGCTTCCTCGGCGGCGAGGAAGGCTAGCCTCGAGCTAGGCGGGAGGGTCTTGGATGAGTGGCACGTGAGGCAAGCCCGAACGGTGCTAAACCTCGGCTCGCAAGGTTGGAAGCGGCCTGCAGGCGTCTCTTCGTCTTCTTCGTCATCGGAGGTATCCTCCACGATGACGGGATCGTCGCCTTCTCCAACGACGCGCGCTCCTTCACCCCCCCCCCCTGCCGGATCTCGATCCCGCTCGCCGTGGCTGCGGGTCGGAGACAAACCGTTTCACATCATCTGCGCAAAAAGACACAAGGCGTCGGCAAATTCGCTACAAGTGCATACTACTCGACGGAGGGTACGCGCCACTCACCTCGTTGGGCGGGCGCGCGGCGAGTACTCCTCGACAGGGCACGCCGTGTACTCCGGCATGTCCTTCAAGATGCGCGACAACCTCTCGATGATGTCGTTGTCATCCGGATCGCCGCCATCGCATCGCGACGTGTCGTCGTCGTCGTGATGTACTCCGAAGCCCAACGTATCCCTCGCCATCGGCCGGCGGATCCCGGCGCTTCATGAAACTGAAGGCCACATGTTCGGCCCTCAGTCCAGCCTCTCTGAGCACCGGATGCGCGCTAGCGCTCCGGGAGCCCGGATCCCTTCTGCATGGTGGGCTCTGTGTTCCACCACTCCCGTGCTTCGGCGGCCGTCCGCTCGGGCCGGCGAGCACAGGGTGGTGGTTGGTGATGTAAGAACCACCGCGTCTTCCACCTCCGTGTTGGAGTCCACGAGCTTGTACGCCAGGTCAGGTACCCGGCGTCCTCCCTCGCCCGTGGATCCCGCCTCCCCCGGCTACTCACGGGTTGGAGGCCGGGACCCGCGTCTTCACGCGGAAGAACTTCAAGCGAAGAGCACCCCGCGCGGCTAGATTCCCAAGGAAGGCCTCTAGCGGAGTGGGCCCAAGACCGACGTGTGAAAGATGCCGTTGGGGTTCAAATTGAGGTACTCGACGCCGTAGTACACGAGCAGCCCCTTGAAGAAGTCACTTCTTTGGGAGCGCAAGCCCGCGCTCCACGAAGCGCGAGAACATCGGGATCTCGTCCCCCGCCTTCTCCATCGGATACGGATCTCGGTGGCGGACTCTCCACATGTCGACTTCTTTCTCCCCGATGAACACGCCTTGTTCAGGGTCGTTGGTGTCCTCTTTGTCTTGACCTTCGACTTTTTCCACCGCGGCCCGGCGGCGCGCGGTGGAGACATGGGCGGCGCCGCATCTGTGGGCGGCCGCGGCGGCCTCTCTGCACGGCTCCTCTTCTTCCCGCCGGCCTTGGACGTCTTCGACGGCGACGGCTCATCCTCCATTGAGTTTTGAGCCTTCCGACCTTGGGCTGGACCTTCAAGACTGCTGCTGTGCTTCACGGCTATGTTTGCTTCCCATTCTCAAGCTCGCATGCAGGGGAATCTGTAGGCAAGAATGCCATGTCAAATCAGGAAATGTGGCAACCTAATCATACATCAATTCAAATAAAAAAATTGTGCACATAAACATTTAACTAACAACACAAAGAACGTGATTAGGTTAAAAATTTTGCTACTCCCTTCATTCCAAATTATAAGTCGTTTTGGGTTTTCTAGATGCATAAATATTATTATGCATCTAGATATAGCATACATCTAAATGCATAACAAAGTTTATGAATCTAATAAAGTAAAAGCGACTCATAATTTGGAACGGAAAGATAATAGAAAAGGTTCACGAAACATACGCCATTATTAGCCGACTAAGCATATAACAAAATTAAGACAACTCACAAGAGATAGCTTGTAATCAGGACGACAATCACATATTTCATTTAGACAGGTATGAAATATACAGAAAATTTTTTATATACAAGCTAATAAAACTAATTTCATAGTTTTTGAGCACGAACGGCGTCCATGTGTCTTGTGCCACATGGGTACCACATATGCAGCTTCCCACATTTAGATCGGTGAAATCCCACTCCAATTCAATTTTCACCCATCACATCTCCATCACTTTTCATCAATCTAAACACACCTCCAATCTAATTTCGGCTATGGAGGCGGCGGCACATCGCAGAGACATTTTCATTTAGTCATACATGAAGAGCCCTCTAGGTAACTTTTTAGTCATCCACTTCATTTAGATACATGGAAACCCTCTCGGGTAACTTTTAATCACCCATCACATCATGAAGGCCGCTGAAAATAAACTTCTTGCACTTTCGTTCTGGATACGGACTAGTATCTCTGTGCTACAGTAACAGGTATGGCCCACTGAATTCGGTCCGGCCCGTCTGGCCCATTGAATCCTATCTTTAATTCGGCCCATCAGACCTATCTCTTTATGTTTCCTCATTGAACGTTGCGAGGGTGACTCGGTCATCATGGGGTTTTGGGCGATCCCCAATACTCATGCTTCACGAGCGTGGTGGGAGCTGCAGGAGTTAGAGACGGTAATGGGTACCGAAACTCAAAACCTAATGGGTTTTTATTCTACTAAGACATGAATGTGGGTTAATTTTTATACTGAGTGGGTTTACTGCAGGTTTGTGGGCATAGGTTTGGCAACATTAAACACCAGACCCACGCAGACAATATGTTTTTTGACTGGCTTCTGCATCACTGGTAAATCGGCTGTTCACCGTCACGCCTTAATTTTGTTGTTCAGGCCAGCGCCAGCATATACCTGCTATTTCTTGTCGGTTTTGCCACCTGTGTTCTTCAGCGAGTTTGTCTTCGCCCTTTCACTCAGGTGTTTTTGATTGCCGCCATGGTGTTGCCAGTTCTGGATGTTCTTCGCCTTCATTGATTTATCGATATGCATGCATGACCTGGGTTCGTGAACATATCTTCGCCTGCCAGTTGCTGTTAAAACCGTGAATATAGCCTGCACATATGCCAAAGCCAGTTCTGTATTCGGTGTGCCCTGGTGTGCGTGGACGCCATTCTTCCAGTCAGGCGCGGGTTTGTTCATTCCAGCTCATCCAGGTCATGGTTTTTTAATGGGCGGGTTTGTATTACAAACGCGGTTTGATTTCATGCGTCGCCAGGTGTGCCATTACTACTCCGGAATAAGGTCGGCTTCCAGTTCTGGACCAGCATTGGGCGCGGCATCCCGCCAGGCCAGGTTTTGACCAGCGGCCTGTCCTGCGCCACATGTTTTTCACCTGCCGGGTTGCATTGCCTTCGCCCGCCATCTTCAGTGATACCGGAGCGTATTCCCGCTTTGCCTGTAGCCGCTGACCAGCGTGTTGGGGTGGTCAGCGGGCTTCTGTTGCTTCCTGATAAATTTCCAGCGGCTATCCACAGCCACGGTCTACATAAAACTCAGCGCCATTTATTGGTGCCTTGACTTCTCATCTCGTCGACAGACACCGCCGATGCGGATTCTGTTCTCCGTCATGTGCTGACGCCTTCCACATCATTATCTCATATTTCATACCAACGGCACGCTCGCCAGACTGGCTGCTGGCGTTAATGCCGCTCGTCAGGCCATCTGCTGACAGCGGTATAAAACGTCGCCCTCGTGCCACCTGTTTGCTCGCGCGCCAGGCCAACGGTGACATTGGCAACAGCGTTGAGTTGATGAGGCGAACAGGCCATTGTTTCCAGGGTTGATGTTCGGGACGGCGGCGTCGGCGTACCAGGTGGAGGGCATGGCGCTCAAGGACAGCCGCGGGCCCAGCATATGGGACGCCTTCGTTAAGATCCCTGGTGAAAGCATTTAGTTGATTTCTGAAATACTTTGAGTCCAGTGTTTCTGTTTTTTAGCGTAGTATTTTTCATCTCACAACAGAAATCATTTCGACATCTATCTTCATATCAATTGGTTTCTGATAGCGCAATTTCTGATCGTAATGCTACTCTGCTTGCAGGCGAGATTGCAAACAACGCCACGGCGGATGTTACTGTTGACGAGTACCATCGCTACAAGGTGACCCTCCACAACATAATGACTAGCGTGATTGTAAAATATTGCTTCACCGAGAACTAATCCAAATGCGATGCAGTACAACTGTCCTATTCTGGTGCTAAATCTTATCAGCTGTTTATATAAGAAAAAGTATAAACCCTCTGGATTATAAAAAATAAAATTAAAGTTGTTCCCTTTCTTGTAGGAGGACGTGAATATCATGAAAACGATGGGGTTTGATGCTTATCGATTTTCAATCTCTTGGTCAAGAATATTCCCAAGTATTATGGTCCATTATTTATCATTTGGGTTATATTTTTCTTAGTCTAGATCGATTTCTTTCTCTACTGCTGTGCTAATAGACTGATTCCTGGCCATAGAAATACTATAGCTGGAGCTGGAAAAGTGAATTGGAAAGGAGTGGCATACTATAACGGGTTGATAAACTACATGTTGCAGATAGGTAAATGTATAGATAGAATAGCTTTAGAAATGTTTCGGTTATTTAAACTTCGACAGCTGTTTTGAGCTTCATGCTGAAATCTACTCTGCTTGACAGGCATTACGCCTTATGCAAATCTGTATCCACTATGACTTACCAGAGGCACTGAGATCCAATATATGGTGGGCTTTTAAACAGAAAAGTGGTGTAAGTGCTTTTTTCAACTTTTTATATTCATTAAATGAATAAGGGAAAAATGTTGGTATACTTCACAAGGTATATACAGTTTATTTTTTAAGTTGTGCTGAAACTTGACGGTTTCTAGAGGTTTCACTGTAATACATAGAACAGTTTTGAAACTAGCATGGTATGCCATGCATGTTGCCATGTTTTCACCTGCTACAAAATTTTTAGTGGTAAGCTTCTGTACGTTGGTAGACAAGTTTAAGACTGGAAGTCCATGTGGCCTCTGCGGTCCTAGTCGAGAAGCTAATTCATTGGATGCAGTGGCAGAGGCACCTATCTGGCAAGGTGTGGCAGCTGCCATACCTAGTCTCCTGCAAATCCAACTATATTTACAACTATATTTATGCATATTTTCATACAATTGCAATTGATATGATGATTTTTATTATATTTATGCATATTGTGTGACTATACTTGTGCATATTTTTATACAATTGCAATTCACATGATGATCTTGACCATATGTATACATCTGATGATTATATTTATACAGCACGCTAGGTAAATTTTCAACCTGTTATAGTAGGTGTGATCAAATGTGCCTTTGGGTATAAAATGTGCCCTCCATCCATTCATTCAACCTATTATAGTAGGTGTGATCAAATGTTATATCTGCACATTAACATACTGAATCATGCAGGAAAGCATTTGCGGACTATGCTGATTTCTGCTTCAAGACATTTTGGTGACAGAGTCAAGAACTGGATGACATTTAACGAGCCAAGGGTCGTCGCTGCCCTAGGATATGATGATGGTAGATTCGCACTGGAAGGTGCACAAAGTGCAAGGAGGGAAACTCGGCAACCAGGCCTTGTTGTTGCTCATCACCTTATTCTTTCACATTCTGAAGCTGTGCAGAGATACCGTCTTAAGTACCAGGTAAAGAGGTAGTATAAGCAGTCTTACACTCTTACCTATCAGTACCTAACTGGTCAGGTCCTATGCAGCGCCACCTATTAACATCCTTCACTCAAAGCCCAAGGTGGAGGAATATTGTTTTGTACTTTGGGCCATTTCTTCTTCTAATACAAAATGCACAGTTCTTCTTTGTGTTCGAGAAAAAAAAACTAAGTTATACACATTAAACAAAAAAAATAAGTATGCCAATATAAAGGAATTGTAAAGTCAACAGAACAAGGTTTTTAAACTGTTCATGGTGATTTGTACTCTTTTTATGGTTGATTTGATGATTACTGGTGGTAACTATTATAGAGACACAAAAAGAGTAGTATTTAGAACTGTTTCTGGATATTCTTTTTCACACAAAGTTCCCTTTCAGCCTACACAAAAGGGAAGGATTGGAATTCTCTGGATTTGTCTGGTATGAGTCTCTTACCAATTCGACAGCTGACCAAGCTGCCGCTCAAGATCAAGAGACTTCCATGTAGGATGGTAATTTTGCTTCTACTTTGTTTATCTCAGCAAAATTTCTGCAGTAGGCTGGATTTGATTAGGATTATGTTATTGTTATTTGAGCTTCCTGAGCATTTCTGCCCCTGGGACCAAATTGTCACTCAAAAACTTTTTCTGAGCACGACAAAAAATATTTGAGTTTGAGACGAAGAAATTATGTTTAGACCGAAAATATTCAGTTCATCCCTCTTATGTGCTTCCATCCCAAATATTCAGTCCCACGGGAAATTAAAGTTTGCATGCTCATTTTGTTTCAACTCATCCTCATTTTTCATTGATCTTTAGGAGATTCAGATCCCTTTGTATCACCCCTGAACACATTCTGTGCTTTGAATAATTCAGGTTTTTGCATCCAATCATCTATGGTGAATATCCCAAATCAGTTAAAGAAATCGTGAAGGACAGGCTTCCAAAGTTCACAGCTGACGAGGTCAAGATGGTCAAAGGCTCTATCGACTATGTTGGAGTCAATCAGTACACTGCTTACTATGTTCGTGATCAGCCGCCAAATGCATCCTACTCTCCCTAGCTACTCCTCTGATTGGCAGTGCTCGATTGTTTGTATGTCCCTTCCTCCCATTTGCATCTAAATGCTACTGCCTGAGTGCTCCTAACAAAGTGAAAAAGGCCACAATTTCTGAAGTACTTTGCCCACAAAACCTACATCACCGTCGATTATGGAGTCCATGGGATATAGGTTGGTGATGAGACAGGGGTGCCGTATCATTTGTGGACAATGAACTGGTTGTGGACTTGCCCGGAGCCCCTGCTCATAGGGGATGGATGGTAGGGGCAGAGAGGGATGAGGCACCAGGTGGGGAGGGTGGAGGGCCTGGGCGAGGAGGACGAGATCTGAGCGGAGAGAGGGGCCATGCTCCGAGAGAGGAGGGACACACGTGCACATTCAAAACCTTGAGTACATAAAAATTTCTGATTCCGAGTGAACCATCACAACCAATTTGCACATCGAGCTGAAGGTGATGGTTTCACCGCCGATTATCAATCGGCAGTGCAGCTGCTTCCCCATTTGCTCTGGAATCGGTGATGATGGTTTATCTAAAACCAGCGATGATGGTCCTTCGGTGATAATGCTTTCGGCAGTCGTTCTTGTTTTGAAAGGAGTAAGCCTTTTCACTGTCCGGAATAACTTGCTAATTTCTCTGCATATATTGATGCTGCAGATGAACGCAATGGTGTGCCTATCGGACCAAGGGTATTGATCATTTCTATTTGAGTTACAGGCAAAATACAAAGATATCAAATTGTACAGCTATTATATTCCTGGCTAGGACAACTAATATCAGTTAAATTGCAGGCCAATTCAGATTGGCTTTACATCGTTCCTTGGGGACTATATAAAGCTGTGCCACTTACGTCAAGGAGAAGTACGGCAACCCCACCATGTTTCTATCTGAAAACGGTACATCTCCCAGACCATCTTATTGCCTTAAATCATATATGAATAGCCGACTCGCTTATCATGTCTTGTCACTGGCACTGTTGAGATTCAGGTATGGATGACCCAGGCAATGTCGCAATTGCGCAGGGCGTGCACGACGCGACGAGGGTTGCCTACTACCGGGCTACATCAGCATGCTGAAGCAGGCGATCGACGAAGGCAACTGTGGGCTGTCGCCTGGTCCTGCTTGACAACTTCGAGTGGAAGCTGGGTTACACGTCAGATTCGGCCTGGTCTACGTGGATTTCCAGGACGCTCAGGAGGTACCCCAAGAGTTCGGCCTACTGGTTCAGGGATGTTATCACCGGCAACAAGGATCACTAGCTAAGTTTCTGCTGCTCCGGACTCACAATATGTGTGAGGGCCAAAATAATTTGATATATGCAACCTGTACCAACTGATCATCTTCAATTTTTTTCTTTGTGGGATCACCAAATGTACTAAGCAATAAGAGATAATTAAGCCTTCGTTTCCATTTGTCTTGTTTTAATTGACAATGTCTATGTCTATAATTATTTATAAAACAAATCACCAAGATTGATTTTGGAAGGAAAAGATGACATCTTTTCCGTTTGGTGTTGTTCTAATTTTCAACAATAATTTTATTCGGCGTAGCAAACACACGGGCATGAACGTAACACTAATCTAACAAAATTTTGCTTCAAAATATATCTAACAGAATGTCGGAAGTATTCCTAAAGCTTGTCTAGCCAACTCATCACCATGCGCTCAGTGATTCATGTTGATTCTCTAAATTGTTTTCGCAGGAAATTCTCTAAACTTGCTACCACTGAGAGTACATACATACAGCAAGCCCCACAATCTTGCGACGCGGTTGCTACACGTACGACTTCGTACACACCGCACATGTGGACATTACAACCGTTTACAACACCAGCCAGTAACTCTGTTTTGGTTGTGTCGAAACCTGGTGTCAGATCAGCAATTTGCAGTAGCCAGCCGCAGGGCAAATTCTTTGCCAACACCGTCCTGATCAACCGCTCCAAATCAGTTAGCAAACTTGAATCCTGCATTGGGCGGCAGCCAAAAATAAAAGCAAGTGAGATATAGTGAGGAAATCGGCAGCAAAGTCACTGGAGTATTTAGGTACTCCGCGAAGAAACGCAGCCTGCCAGGTCGCTCACCAGCTGATTTTGGCGAGGATCTTCGAAGTGGAAGAGATGCTTGCGCACGCGGTGGACATGCAGTGTGTACATGGCCGCCGCGCAGGTCACCAGGAAGAACGACAGCACAATCAGCTGGCTGAAATCCTGTTCAATGTGTGATCGGCCATCTTAATTCCTCCTCTCTTGTTTTTATTTTGTCAAATGCAAATGCCTAGCAGTACGTAGCTCATGGCGTTAATTGGCACTCACCCTAGGGTCAGAGATGATGATGCCCATGATGTAGGTGAGGAGGTCGAACACGGACTGCAGCGAGTTCTGCACGCCGCCCACCACGCACCGCTCGTGCTCGGAACGCCGTCCTGCATCAGCTGCATCACGGCGAGGTCGAACATCCAGAGCCCCAGGCGCGACGCAGCGACGCCGGCCATCAGCATCCACGCCGACGCCACGCTGCTGCTCGCCCAGATGGAGCCCACGCACACCAGCAGGCAGCACCACTGGCACACAGAACAGCATGCAGTAAAATTCAGCGAATAAATAATCATTACAAGCTGCTGGCTGTTTGCCACTCATCTATACATATGCTTGTGCCAAAACAAAAATGCAGCGATGTACCTGCATCCAGATGGACCATAGACCTGTCCGGAAGTCGATACCCACGAGTGCACCACCGGGTACAGCAGCGTCGCGCCAATGCCCACGATGGCGCTGAAGCCCGCGCCAGACTGATCACGTATGCAGGGATGCCTTCCAGTCCAGGGTCGCCGTCATCAGCGTGCCAAAGCTGCAAAATTGCATTTAGCAAGGTGTTCGTTAATTGTCAACTGTGAAATGTCCCGTAATCTGAGATGCAGAATGAGTTCAGAAGGGTTTCGGTTAGCTTGCCTCAGCACGGTGAAGTAGAGGATGGCAAGGCGACCCCGGGAAGTGCCACGTCTGCTTCGCGTACACCACCCACGACTCCCAGCAGGGTATGATTGAGAGCTGCTCCGTCAGCTTTGTCCTCCAATCTGCCACCCTCTGGGCTGCTTGCAACCATCTCCTCTGACGATGATAACGCATCAGCTGCTCTCAGCCGGCCATTCCCTGCGCTGAGGGTGGGCACGCCATTGTACACAGAGACGAAGAGCCAGTACTCAAGCCCCACTGAGGCGATGTTCCACAGAGCCAGTGCTATGGCTGAGGCTTGCGCGGACACAAAACTGAAAACCAGGCCAGAAGACCGGGGCAAGCAGCTTGCAGCTCAGGTCGATCCGCCGGATCACTGAGTTAGTCCCCGTCAGCACTGATGGAGGGTGTCCGCACGGAATGACCACCACCCTGCAGCAATGCTTATTAACTGTTCCTGCATTCTCATTGACTTCAATTTCTATGTTGCCGTCGGATAGGGAAGTTGCTGAGGGAATGTTACCATTCTCTCTCGATCAGAATAGTGCCAGCAAGAGTTGAGAAAGCGCTGCAAGGGCGCCTGACACATTGGTAACAATGACCAGCGCCATGAATACCGGGAAATTTGTGGCCTTTAGGTCGTGGTAGATGAGCAGGGCAGCGACCGAGGCTCCCACCATGATGAAGGATAAGCTTTGGACTAGCAGCCATAACCCCAGAACCTGAAGAGTTTTATATTCATTCAGAGTGATTTAATCATACATCATGAAAGCGTCGTACTGCGTTTCACATCTGCCTTAGAGGAATTCTTTCCTAATTATCTATTTATTTCTCTGTTGCCTAAAAAATTTTTTTGGTTTTGGCCTTGAAATCTAGGTGGTATTCACCAATATTTCACGTGACAGAAATTTTCATATGCTCCTTTCCATTTTCTACCTATAGGAGCTTCACTTGCAGCCTGTGCATACCAGACTCCAATATCAACCAGAAGTCTCATTTGCCTAGGGACAAAAGAGGAACCATGCATGGTTCAAGATGCCATTGTGCATATGAAAGCCGAGTTCAATGCACATGTTACATGGTGTGGAGCAATTGGATTACATGGAATTAAATGGATGAATTGGAAGTAACATTTCAAAAACAATTAATCTGCCATGTTCTTCCCTTGAGCAAAAGATAGAATTTAGCAGAAAAATCGTGGATATGAATTTTTGTATAATTCCTATGCAAATGAGCAGTGGTATAGGACAGAGATCACTTATCCTTTGAGTGCCCTTTCATAGCCAGATGCTTGCAGACCTTAGGTATCAAATGGATCAATGTGTCTGCGTCCATGAGAGGATAAGACAAGCCAACTGTAGATCAACACTCTTTCTTTATGGAAATTTTTATGATAGCAAGCTGGAAGATATGGATGATGAGAACGGAAGATATTTGAAGGTCAAAGGGAAGGCCATCAGCTCAGGATTGTGAGATTCAAAGAGCAAATTGTCCTCCAAATGCATCAGTGTATGGAGAACTTACGAGAAGTTTGGCCTAACACAAGGTTGGATACTTTTCTTTTTCTTTTCCCCTTTCAATTTTTGTATATACCTTGTAATTTTTTTTGAAAAATAATCGTATACAAGTTTTCTTACATCTTATCTTGCGAAAGTGGGATTTATATATGCAAAGGTGAGATCTTTGCAGGGGAAAGCTTCAATAGACAAGTATAGAGCTTGCAAGCGAGGGTAGGCGATAAAAGTTTCAAGAGACAAAAGTAGAGTTTGCGGTTTGGAAATCCCTCAAGGTCTAAAGGCAAAACTGCCTTTTGCTTCGCTTGCTTCCTAACGTAAATGTATTCATCTGACATTGCTCAAACACGACAAAACAACAATGGCAGGCAGCACTCTGCTCAACTGACGAACGGCGCAAGTTGTTACATACACGTGCTTGTGGCACGAGCGCTTCCCCTAGTGTAATCAACACGACCATGTAAAACATGTTGTGAAAACTGATCAACTCCCTTGTGAGCGTTGTTGCAACTCCTTGCTACCTATAAATGTAATGACGTGCAGCTCTCTTGTGTATTCGTGTAAAAAAACATTAAGAATTTGTGGTGTTGATCTTGGTAAGCTTTTCATGACGTGCATGTGTAATACTCAACATGCCAAAATGGACTTTACAAAGAGAACTTGATCCTAGAGTGGATCCAAGGAGACAATATACTTGAATGGGTTCTCCTACAAAGACCAATGAAGTTCAGACTCTTTGATACCATGGGAAAATTTTGAGCCTAGCTTCCAATCCATTTCTTTACATTACATTACACAACTTTCTAATAATAGGTGTGTGTGTGTGTGGGGGGGGGGATCTTTTTAGGGAGGGGTGATAATATATAGCACCTCTTTATGTACATCTTTCTCTCTTAATGAAATGAAGCGCGGGTCTCCTCCATTGTCAGAAAAAGAATTCCATAAAATTCCTAGAGCTAGTTTAGGAGTTGGGTTGCGAAACTTGTTGTCTAGTCACACCCATCTTACACATGCTAGAACATTGTTATTAAGCACACTAGTTCAACTTTGAATGGAAGTTTATTTTAGACCAAAGTTCACTTTTGCCCATGTTTTTGTTTCTCATTTTAGGGTCCACCTATAAAGTTTTAAATTGTAGCCCACGATCACACAAATGATTTTATAAAATCTTTACAGAAATGTTACAATTGTGAAATCCATATAAACACCAATCAAAGATGTCCTCATTGTAGTAACCACTAGAAACAAATGAACTTCTCTTGCTCACACCGTTTAAGTATCTCAAACATGTAATCATGGATGGAAGGTTTGATATTGATATATTCCTAATTGGCTATGTGGTTTCTTTTTTCTAAATTTGAAGTTTGTTGTTCTTTATTTGAAAGCAATCAACATTTTTGTCATCCTTACTTCCAATCTATCAATTGTGATTGATATGTAACAGATAGGTCATGAATTTTTTAATTCCTTTCAAATGTCAAACACTCAGTATGCTAATGAAAACAACTCATTTGATTTACTTTTACAATACGGTTGTGTGTTCCTGACGTTGAATAATTGCTCTGTTATTACTCCCTCCGTCCCAGAAAAAAAAAATGCAACTCCTGCTTCCGGTGAAGTTAAACACTTTTAAATTTGACCAAACTCATACAAAAATATACTAACATTCACATCTTCAAATGAATTTAGTATGAAAATATATTACATGATTAATATATCGATATTTATTTTGTATCATAAATAATAGTATTATTTTGCATGGATTTGCAAATTTGAAATTGGTTGACTCCTCAAAAAGAGAGAGTTGCGTGCTTTTGGAGACGGAGGGGTAAGTATCATTCACTTTCCAGCTTATATTGCAACACTACTTTGTCAATCTGGCCATATAGGGTGCAATCAACAATATATTAATCAGATAAAAAAATTCCTCCACCACTCCATTTAATTGTTTATTCATTCAGTATATTATCAATAAAAACATGGTGATGATATATAGCTGACCTGCAGGTATGTGAGCTTGTCAACGAGAGCCCCAACCATTGGGCCAAATACGGCGACAGAGGCCGACTCAACGACACCGTAAATCGCCGTGAAGAGGAGGGAGCCTGGCCAGATGCGGATCATGTACAGCCCAACCGAGAACTCCCACATCCTTTGCAACAGAAAAATGAATTGTTGATCTGATCTTACGGTATTAGTAATAACAAAGCATCACTGCATCAGTATTCATATGTTTGGACGTGACAAAAGTATTTTGGTATCCAAATCTTTGGTTTCTTCTCTATTTATTAGTCTATATACTTTCTATGATGTTACTGGAAAGTGAACTCTGAAATAAGAATGGTTAAAAAAAGACAGGAGAAGTTGGAGCAGCAACTGAGATTTCCCCGGTCAAGATCCGGGGACCCTGAAAGAACGGTTTTAATTTCAAGAAGACGTAATTAGTTCATCTACTGATTACACGAGCACAACAAAACTAAGCGAGTGGTAATTCATCTCATGATCGAGAAACGCTGCATTATCTATCTAGGCGCAGGGTAGAAGATCACAATAGAGAAATGAACGGGAGGTAGTACACTACTAGCTGGTGACGGAGTGAACGCACGCACCTGGCGCTCCATCTGGCGAGTGCGTGGCGGCGTAGAGGCGGCGGAGCAGGGACCCGTTCGGTGGCTCCGGCCAGCCGGAGGACCACTGGCCCCTGCTTCCGAGAAGAGGCGCGAGCCGACCGCCCTCGATTGCCGCATCCCCATCATCCATGTCGCTTGTCCGTCGCCGCGGGCGGCACAACGCGCCCTCGCTGGCCTGAACACCCCCTCCCTCCGGCCTCTCAATTAACTACTCCCCTCCTCCCGCGACGACCCCGCGCGCTGTCCACCAGCTGACCCGGCCGGACGAGCGGCTCTTCCAGTCGGTCTCTCGTAGTACAAAAGAAAACAGATTTGGTTGGTTTTGCTCAGTCTTACAGACGAGGCGGCATGAAACGAGGGGGAGCAGCGGCTTGCAGGTTCGACGGGCGCTAGTCCCCAACTCGCAAGATACAAGAGGATTAGGGTGACGAGCGGTTGAACGTCGTCACCGTCGCCAAGGGCCGTTCATTCATCGAACAACAGGAAAGATACAAGGGCCGAGCTATGCTAGCATCACGAACGCCATCACCCCCCGCGTGGCGTTTTGCTGCGGCGAGGTTTGCCCGCCGGAGGAACCAAAGCCGCTGGCGGTGGCGGCACTGGGGGATACGCGGATTTATCGAAACCTGCTCGTGTGCTCTAGAAAGCGATGTGTAGGTAGCGCCGATGCAGATGTCGTGACGAATTCGCAGGTGGCCGGTCGGTAAAAATATTTAAATTATATTGACAACATTTCTCGATCATAGTTTAAATGCATGAACTGGCTAAATTCACGATACATTGTCAATTTAGACCGGCCTAACTTTTATGGGTAATAATTAAACCTACCACTTTCACATTTTTCTTTTTCAAGTAGCTGGCGGTGTCAGGTCGTGTGAATCTGTTTTCCACCACGTAGCGCGCGCACCTCCCTCATTACCTTTCGGCTCCTTCAACACCATTACTTGCAAATACTAAGCCAACAAAAGCTCTTTATTGAAGCATAAATGAAAAAAATTAAAACTCAAGAACATGTTTTATCAATCCAATCTACAAATTTCTTAAAGAGTTTATGATATGCTATTGCACAAAATATCTTCAAAACGAGAAAACGTTCAAATCTCCCAACATCCGGGGGAAACTGCTTTCCTCCATGAAAAATACAGACGAAGCAACACGGGGAAAAACATTGTAGCGGTACATCGGATGTCGATGGGCAAAAAATCTAGAAGACATCTCAAATTTGATATAAAATTGTCAAAATCTTCTTTGCTACTGTAGAAGATGGAAGTAACCTGTTTATGAGAATAACTTTGATCTTATTTTCTTAAATAACACCCATTACAAGTCCAAGTATTTGCATTCTTTATTGCACAACCAATCCAAATAGCCAACGCAATGATCACTTAACTAAGTTGGGCCTTTGTAAACAATGGTATGATGTGTGTTTGCTTTGGCATCACAAGCAAACATAATGTTCATTAACAATAAATTTGCAAACAAATAGTGACTACACATTTGCTTTCCTTTGTAACCACTTTATGACCTGCCATGCATTTATAGATAGAACAAAATGCATAATAACTAGAGGTTGAAGACTTTGTAAGAATTCACCTACTTGAAACATTAGTACACTTTTTGTATAAAAGACACAAATATAGAGTCGACCGGAAAAAAAGATGAACTAACAAAAAAGTAGATTTAGTAGAGAACAACTAGAAAAGACACGTGTAAGATCATAAAAGTTGTGCTAGCTACAATTATTCAATTGTTAATAGTTTTTTTGATCTACTACTACTGAAAGCAAAGCATTACAGATTGAATTAGGGGCAATATGGAAAATAAAATGGTAATTGTATTCCTATAGTATCGTTGTTTTTGTTTCATGCTTCTCAACGGGTAGCTACAAGCATGAAATTGATCGATAGCAAAAAACAAAATAGATGGCATATTGTGACACCATTCAAATGCTTAAATCATGACACAAAAAATGTTAGATTAAAATGAATAATCTGGTAGTTTATTTAGCATAAGTTTCTTACAAGTTGAAATATGTGTGCCAAAAGTGACAAGAGGACCGGATGTGTATTCAATCCGGCAACAACTCCGCCTAAATACCGGTGCTAGCTAGTTCTATGTGCATTATGAATTAAGACAACCAATTGATATTAGTTATGAAACATTCAATTTAAGTTTTAACAAAGAGGTACGGATGCATGTATAATAAGTTCCGGCTCTATTGCAGAATCACAATAACTGCCAGCTACAAGACTTTCAGACAAAATCTTAATGTTGTATGCGGGATAAAGGTTCGGTCCACTTTTTTTAAATATATATATATATATATATATATATATATATATATATATATATACTTACAAGTGGAAAATTTTTGTGGTCGGTTAAACATTTGTTTAGCACGGCCGCACATCATATTGCTAACTAAAATTATTACTTTGCACAGAAATAACGGTACTTTGCCTAACTAATAATAATAGTTTGCCCGAGCAAGCAGTATATACAATATACTCACCCCAACCTCTTCTCAATCAATTAAATCACTCACATCTAACTCACAAGATAGCAGTTGCTATAAAAGAATATTAATATTATTGTATTGAACTAATCAGGAAGTCATACAAGAACATGAGTAATTAACCTACTAAAAATGTTTAGGAGTTTCTGCAAAAAACTACCTACCTCTCTAACACAAAAACGTTCATTATGGCTACTCTTATGTCAACACATCAAGAACTCTAGTTTTTTCAAGTTAGTAGTATATTTATCCAACTCGGTTACGCAATCAAAGTTACAATAAACATTTTTTTCCTAATGTTGATATAAGCTGGTTACATATTTACTCATATTCTTGCTAATTCCAAAAACCATTATTGCCTACTATAGTACAACGGGGTTTGCGTACCTTTGTAGCATAGTTTTCCTTATGAATTACATTGTTTTATGTATGGTTCAATGTAAAATTTGGTAGTTTTAAATTGGCTAAATCGAAATGCTAAGTTGTTGAGTCAAGTTTGGTATAAATGACGACTTGGTACCAAATGGTTAGTACGGTGCACTCGATGTTTGAGTGCCGCGAGAGGGGGGGCAACAGAAGCACTACCATTTTTGGTGCATGTAAGATTCTTTGTAGGGATGCTAATTATAACTCTACTCTATCAACAAATGTCACGAAAAAAATTAAGTCTATACGGTATACATGCATCAAATTAATAGATATTTATAGTATATGTATGAATTAAGTTGTTTTTTCAATAAGCTAAATTGAACCTTAATGGTACTATTTTAGTACTCAACAATGCTAAGTTGCATAGCTAATTGGGGAGCCTATTTGGAAAGTCGAAAAACAATAAGAATCGGAAAATGAAAAAACAACTTCGGTCAATAATTTTAATTTTTTTGTTAAATTTTAAAGGTATTGTGCAATGAATAAGACGAAGCCAAGGAGTTCAAACCAGATTGTAAAGAACTCACCTTGTCTAAGATGATGTAGTGGTGGTGATTCGCATATTGGCAACAGGTTCCCAATCCAATAGGCCGAATGATGTCTCGCCTTATGTTGACATGGTGAATGTAGTTTTCTCTGCTACTGTTTATCCTTTGATGACATCCTTTGTGCTAGGTATTAGGCAAGGGAAGAACATTTCCATGACGGGGATGAACATCGCAATGAAACAAAAAGTACCAAAACATGGTTAACAATGTAGACAAAATAAAAAGCTGAACTACACAACTATTAAGAAAGGGCAAGGCGGGTTTCAAGTGTGTTGTGGAAAAAAAAGATAACTTACAAAATGGACAAGTCAATGTCACAAGCTTCGGATTTTTAAGAAGTCCAGAAAGAAGTAAAAGGAGCTCAATTGACCACCATTTCAAGTTGTGTACACACGATTAATACATAGATACTCATTGTTGCGGGGTGTCGGGAGACTACCATCTTGATGCATGTAACACTATAGTTGATTGCTTAGAACAATGAATAGTGCCTACCAAAACCAATGATTGCACAGCAAGAAAAATATTTTTAATATAATTGCGTAAGTTCAATTACTAAATTGGTAAGGAGATCAATAATCTCCATTATCCACTAACTTTGATAGGTGGAAACTATGAGGAGCTTACCAGATTCAGTCTAGCATATGAATAGCAAACACTGTTGTGCTACAAACACAGCGAAAAAAGGATGGTGGTGTTATCCTAGAAGCTTTCATTAAACTCATATTACATCTTGTGTCACCATAGGACTTAAGTGCAATGCAATTGATTGTTTACATAGCATGGTTAGTGTACTTAAACACATCTCAAACCATCCAATGTACCATCCAATGCCAACTCGATAAAACTTAACACTAGTGTATGAACTAAGACACGATTTCGGATCAAATACTTGCTTAATTAAATCCAACCTACCCGGGTACATATTGTACGAGCAAAGGCAACAATTACATATCGGTGAAAATATCGCATGCTTGAGTAGCTTAAGCCCCTCGATATGATAACTAGAAGCAACGAGGAAGAAAAAAGAAAAAAAGAAAAAAAATCAAGGACTACACGAGGGCGGCCGACATCCATACGACGGTGGACGGCGGAAGCTGACACACGGGGGTTGGAGCTGCTGCTCACTAAGGCCCTCGCGGGCCCTCAATGTTGCGGAGGACACCACATGAAGGTCGCGGCTCCTCGCTAAGGGTTGCCATGGGCAATAGCGGGGTTGCGCGGTGGGCGACCTTACGTGGAGGCATTGCCCCCTCATAGAGGGCACCCGCGGCGAGGGGCCTTGTTGCTCCCTCGCGGGGGTGCAGCTCCCGTGCGGCTGTGCGCTTCACCGCGGGAGCACGCGCGAGCGCCCTCATCGGGGGGCCACCGCCATGTCACGCCCTCGGCGGGGCCGCCGAAGCCACATCGCGCCTTCGCGTGAGCCGGCATCTGCTGCCTCTCCCGTAGGCTGCGGGCTCGGGATGGCGAGCTGAGGCTGGAGAGCCCTTGCGCTGTTGCGCACCTCCCCGATGGCACGGACGAGCGGCGAATCGAGGTCGGGGACGCCCCTCCATGGATCCTGCGGCCATCCACACGCGTCGGCGGCGAGCGTCGATTTCCCCATATCTCACTATCTCGGCCATTTTCCAAGAGTTTTTACGTATGCCATTAAAATAATAGATGGTGATGACTTGTGTGCCACTGGAAAGTTTGTTGGCACCTCTATGCTATTGACTTGAATTTTTGTGTACTGGTGAGCGGTGAATTTCCGTCAACCTAGAGTACTTGTTATACATTGGTTTTCGATTATGATTTGCAACTAACCCATGCACTAGGCATACTAATGATGTAACAAGTTCACTTGCATGTCGATTTTGGGTTTTGTTGTTTACGGGAAATCTACGCTAAAGAGTGAAAAGTATCTCTTGGCCCCCTAGAGTGGGTTTTGGTGATATAATGACACACCTAAGTGGCTAATGAATTTACCTAGTCCATGAGCGGTATTAAAATTATGTATGGCATCAAGCACGGCTCGTTGACTACACAAAAGGAAAGTGGGTATAAAAGGATTCTAAGAAGGCTCATTTATTTTTACTTTTGAATTTGAGTCCTAGGAATGCCGTACTATCAAGAGGGACGGGAATTATGTCTTCCAAGGGTCGAAGAGGTGCTCTAGTTGCTAAAACAAAACTTATGAGAGACACCTTTGCACCAACACATACACGAGGATCTTTTCTTGAGTGCGGCCTTGGAAGGCGGGTGTCGGGTTTTACCCCCGGAGACTCGGACTTCCGGAGACTCCGAGGTTTATCGGATACTCGAGTCATAAAGCCTCAACGGCTATATTACGGGTGAGGGGGTATAAAGCCCCCTCCACCCCTTCATTTACTTCTCCTCCCTGCCATTTCGTCACGAGCTGTTGCAAACTTCATTTACTCCTCCCCTCTCTCCCTTTGGCTCAAAGTTGGTGAGATTTGTTGTGGGAGTTAAGGAGGATTGAGGTAAGGGCTTGGAGAGTGCTAGTGGTGATTTCTCATTTCTAGAGCACCTCGTTCTTCGCTTGGTTGGCAAAATTCGTGTTTGTTACTCTTGGAGCCTTGAGCTCTAGCGGCTAGGCGTTGCCTTGGAGCATCCAAAGGTTGTGGCGCACCCAAGGAAGTTTGTATCACCCCGACATTGAGTAAGTAACTCTAGCTTAGTCTTCGTGGTCGCTAGAGGAGGAAAGTGACCTAGGTGTAAGGTCCACCCTTCGTGGGTACCTCGATGGAGACGTAGACCTCAAGGTGTGAGGTTGAACTCCGTGGCAAATCTGTGTCTCTTGTGCTTGTTCATCTTGTTGCATGCTTGTTTCTTGCTTGAACACTTATCTAGGGTTTGGTGCCGATCTACTTCGTGTTGAGGTTCTACCGGGTTTTGAGTGGATAAACGAGGCTTGTCTCACCTCGATGCATTACCTATTTTCATAGATTTACTTTTGAGCAAGTTTAAATCCTGTCGATTTAATTCCCCCTAGCGGGCGGGACTATCCAGGACATTTTCCGGATTCTCCGAATTTCACGGGAGTATACGGGAAAAATATCCGATCTCCGGACTGGGTCTAGCAGTATCGAAAAGTTTGTGATTTTCGAGGTTCGACTATTCACCCCCTCACAGTCGACATCTTGATCCTTTCAAAGAGGAAGCTTTCGGGATAAGTTCACCAAGCACTTTGGAAGAAGACCATGAAGCCCTACAAGAGTCAAGACACGCGATGAACATGACTCCAAATGACCGAAGGGACCGAAGCGTCAACGTGCAAGTCTTCGGGGACTCAACTGACTTGACGAGAAGCACGCAGGATTCAAGCTATGCTTGAAGTGAAGGAAACGACGTCAAAGGCCCACATGCAAGTGCACACACAAATAAGGGATCACGCGAGAAGCAGCGGGAGAAGCCGGGGCGAGGCCCAGGCCGAAGTGGGCCTGGGCCGGCCGGCTGCGGGCAGCCGGCCCGGCCCACTCCGGGGTCGGTTCGGTCCCTTTGCCCCTAGGTGTTCGTATTTGTGCCTCACGTAACGCCATCGGCCAGCCATCGAACAAATCATCCTACGCGCCGATCACGAACACGCGCGCAAGATGAGGGAGGATTAGATGAGCTCGTCGCAAGGATCAACGCCGGCGGAGAGAAGGAAACGGGGAGGACTCCAAGCCGTTGGCCTAGGGGTGTTCCCAAGCTCCATCGCCGCCATCTTCATCGACGACGTTCTCACAGTCTCCATCACCCCTATGTGCTTCAATCGTGTAAGATGATGGGGTAATGTCTCCGTTCATCCTAGGATTAGATGGATACATGCTATGTGATCGCTACTTGATTCGTGGTTTCAATCTATTGTTTTCATGTTGATGATGCTTTGATGATTAAGGTAGGCCATCGTGTTTTTCGGGTGTATGATATCCGCTACTCCCATAGATTCCATCAACATACGGGAAATTGTCCCATCATAGGTCTAGTCACGAATACCTTCGCGTAGTGACGATGCGAGAGGAGGGAAAGGGCGAAGCCGTGGTCACAACCGGTAGATTGGTTTACCACTCTCGTCTGTAGTAGATGCATACCATGTTATCCTAGATCCTAGGGAGGAACGCTTATCTTTCTTAATCACTCTCTTGTGTTCACCTTTTATCTAGTTTAACCCTAGATTTGTTTGATCAACTTAACTTAGATTAACTTAGGTTGATTGTCTTTACCTTTTAGATTAATACTCTCTTTCAAGGTTTTCCATTCAACTAGATTAGTACTTGGTTAAGCGCTAGTAATCCCCTTGCTCCACGGATTGACCAAGAACCTTGGGAATCCCGTGGTGAAGGTGTAGGTGCGTGCGCTTGCGGATCGTAGGTGGATACGAGTTTTATGGGGTAAACAAGCCCCTTTTTAGAGCGCGTTGCGGAGAGCAAGCCCGGTTGCTAGTTTAATCTGTGTTAATTTTGTTGATTCTTAACACCTAACCCTTATTTTCTAAATAAAAAAGAAAAAAAATCTTTTTTTGTTTTTCTTTCTACTTTTCTTGTGCCTTGATGGATTTGTTCACCTCACCATTGGAAGACGAAGAGATGTCGCTAAGGGATCTAGGAATGCCGTCGTGGACCCACAGCAAATTCTCCTCACTTATGGCAAGGGATGTGCTCCTACTCTCATAAGGGAAAAGAGAGGATTCAACAAGTTCACTGCGGCGGATGTGATTGGAAGGATGGAAGAACACCTTATCACCGTCGAGGAGTCCAAGCTCTCACAAGAGATGTCAAAGATGCATAGGCTTAGAGAAGAACAAGGGTGTGGCCCTCAAGGCATCTAGCAAGGACAAAGAATTAGCTCATCAACCTCAAGATGTGACGAGGAAGATGATGATGAAGATAGTGACATGGACATGACTCCCGAACAAATGGCTCTCTTTGTAAGGAAATTCAACAAGATGTTCGAAGGGTGGCTTCCTCAACGAGAGCAAGGACAAGGACAAGATCAAGACCAAGAGAACTTCAAAGAGACCATGCTTTGGGTGTAGCGGGGAGGGACACTTCATCGCGGGTGCCACCCCAACATAAAAGTGAGGAGAAGAGACACCAACAAGTTTGACAAGAACAAAGAGAAAGGAAGTTGGTGAAGCTCATTTGGGTGAAGAATGGGATTCAAATGATGATAGCTCGAACTCTCAAAGACATAGAAGTCGGTCTTGCTACCATAACCATTAAGGAACCAATCAACAAGTCATCACTATTTTAAGATCTCATAGATGATGAAGATGATTTCACCCACACTTGCCTCATGGCTAGGGGCTCCAAGGTAGACACTCCCACCCCGCCCCTAGATGATGATAGTGAAAATGATTTCGACTTTGAAAAAATGATCACTAGTTTTGGTAAAAAGAGCAAGCAAGAAAATCATGTTTTTAATGAAAGAAATTGAGAATAGAGATGGGACTCTTGAGGTGCAGAAGAACTCTTTAGACTTGAGCAGGAGAAAACCATTGCCCTTGAGGATGCCCTTGTAATTGAAAGAAGAGGTTTCAAGGTGCAGAGGACTCGCTCAAGGAAAAGGAAGAAAGAAATTCTTAGCCTCAAGAAATCCCTAGCTAAAGATAAGTTGTTGGTAGATGAATTAACTAGGGAATCTTTCCTAGCTAAGGATGCTTGCAAGAAACTTGAGGATGAAAAGCTTGAACTTCAAAAGAGGTTTGATAGCTTAAAGACTAGTCACATAGCATTAGAAGTTCAACTTGACAACCTCAAGAACAATGCTACGACTTCATCTAATGATGCTCTCTCAAACTCTCAAACATCAACGAAAACAGTGTTCTAGATGCTATAAATTTGATATAAATGCTTGTGCTACTAATGTTGCCGAGATGAATGCCATGAGAAAGGAAATTGTTAGGTTGTCAAACTCTCTTATAATTGAAAGAAAAACCCAAGAGAGGTGAGTTTGAAAACCACACCAAAGGTTTTGGGTCCAAGCTACATGAAGAAGTTTGGCTTTGAGGATGGGAAAGGGGCTTGGTAAGCAAGAACAAGACACAAAGACCCCATCCCATTCATCAAGAACCACCACACCAAAGGTATGGGAACAAAATGTGGTGCACGGCATGAAGCAAATGGGTGTCAAGAAGCATGACAACCAAGTTAGATACAACACTCCAATCAAGTTCAAGAGCACCCAGTAACCTCACAAGCACCACCTTTAAAGCCAAACAAGTCAAACAAGAAGCCCAAACCTCATGCATCACGAAGATAGTTTTTATGCCGATTATGTGTTGACTTGAGACCACAGGAGGTAAGGTGGTTGCCAAGAATATGTAGGGCCTGGCACAAAAGGGACAATGATAAAAAGGAGTGTGTGGGTGCCCAAGATTCTTGTGAGCTAACACTCTAGGACCCAAATCCACTTGGGTACCTAAAACACAAGAATAATTTGTTTTGTAGGCATACTCCTCACTAGGTGGAACAAAATGGGTGATTGATAGTGGATGCACAAATCATATGGCTAGGGAGAAGAAAATGTTTACATCTTGTGACATGATTGAAAATCCTACGGAAAGCATTGCCTTTGGAAGCATTCGTAGAGGGGTAACAACTCGTTCAAGATTAGCAAATTTTTGTGAACATTACTCGTTTGTTTCCATGTTGGAACCTCTTAAGGTTGAAAGTGCTCTTGGAGATCTTGATTGGGTGATGGCCATGCAAGAGAGCTCAACAACTTCACTAGGAATGAAATCTGGTCCTTGGTGGAACGCCTAAACAAAATGTGATTGGAACGAGTGGGTGTTTCGCAACAAACAAGATGAAGACGAGCGTGGTGACCAAGAACAAAGCTAGATTGGTTGCAAAGGGTTATACTCAAGTAGAAGGCTTAGACTTTGGAGAAACTTATGCACGGTGGCGAGACTTGAAGCAATTCGTATACTTCTAGCCTTTGCCCTCATCACAACTTCAAGCTACATCTAATGGATGTCAAGAGTGCCTTCTTGAATGGTCCAATCTCCGAAAGTCTGTGTTGAGCAACCAGGAGCTTTGAAGATCCACAACTTCCAAACCACGTCTACAAGCTCCATAAGGCACTCTATGGGCTCAAGCAAGCCCCTAGAGCATGGTATGAATGCCTTAAGGAATTTCTCTTGAAGAAAGGCTTTGAAATAGGCAAAGTCGATCCTGCTCTCTTCACTAGTAAACAAGGCGATAGATTTGTTTGTATGTCAAATATATGTTGATGATATCATGTTTGGCTCTACTAGTAAATTTGGGTTGACGAGTTTAATGAGATCATGACTAAAAGATTCGAGATGTCTATGATGGGCGAGTTGAAGTTCTTTCTCGGTTTTCAAATCAAGCAACTCAAGGATGGCACATTCCTTAAGTCAAACCAAATACACCCATGACATGCTTAAGAAGTTTGACGCAGACAACGCCAAGCCCATCAAAACACCCATGCCATCAAATGGACATCTTGATCTAAATGAGGAAGGCAAAAGCATTGATCGAAAAGGTATATCGTTCCATGATTGGTTCTTTGCTTTATCTTTGTGCATCTTAGGCACGATATTATGCTTAGTGTGTGCATGTGTGCAAGGTTTCAAGCTAATCCTAAGAGTGCCATCTAATGGTAAGTTAAAGAGAATTTTTAGATACTTGGTTCATACTCCTAACCTTGGTTTATGGTATCCTAAGGGCTCCACTTTCGATCTACTTGGCTACTCGATTCGGATTATGCCGTGCAAAGTAGATAGAAAGAGTACATCCCGGAGACTTGCCATTCATGGAAGGTCCTTGGTGTCTTGGAGTTCCAAGAAACAAAACTCGATTGCCCTTTCCATAGCCCAGAAGTAGGAGTATGTTACGGCCGGCCTTCTTGTGCTCAACTACTTTGGATGGGAGACTCACTTTGAGAGACTTTGGTTGCAAGTTTAGCAGGTGCCACTCTTGTGTGACAACGAGAATTGCAACCAGCCTAGCTAACAACCCCGTAAACCACTCAAGAACAAAGCACATAAACATAAGACACCATTTCTTGAGAGACCACGAAGCCAAAGGAGATATCGCTTTAAGTCATGTGAGCACTTGGAGTAAGCTTAACTAGCGATATCTTCACAAAGCCTCTTGATGAACTAAGGTTTTGTGCTTTGAGGGTGAGCTAAATATCTTGGATTCTCGTAATTTGGCTTGAGATCATGCACATATTTGAGTGACCTAGTATAGGACCTTTGAAAACAAAAGATTTGTAAAAATCTTGTATTGCATTTGTTTTTTGAAAAATTTGGATCTTTGGGTACAACACTTGGACTATTGTTTCCTTTGCTTTTTTGTGGCTAGTCCAAGGTGTTGATACTACTCGGGCTCACATTTATCACATAAGCAACCTTCCAAATCCATTCAAAATCAAATTCCTTGAAAATGCGCTCGGCTTCGGGGCGGAGTATCGGGGGTTGGGGCCGGACACTCGGGTTTCCGTACTCGGACGTGACCCCGGAGACTCGGGTTTTAAAAGTATAAAAGGCTTTGGCCACGGTGAAAATACCTGTTTCACCCCACTCGGTCCTTTAGCAGGTACTCCCTACGTCGCGTCGCCTACCCTCTCCTCTTGGGCGATTTCCTCTTCCAACCCCCAAAAATCTCGTGGGAGTGAGGATTTGAAGACTCCAAGGCGTGGAGATCAAGGATTTGCTCCGAGTTTCAAAGGATCCAAGTCTTCTTTCCTCTCTCCCCAGGTATTTTCGAAAACTTTCTAGATCTACTTCCCTAGCGTAGTTCTCGAAGTATCCTCGTAGGGAATATGTAGGAAACACTCTTTGGACTCTAGATGCGTTTTAGCTCGGTTGGATGGACATACCTCGGCGCATTGTGATTTTAGGGTTTCGGCTGCGAAACCGAGAACTCTCCGAGGTCGAAGGACCGGATTCTCGAATATCAGTCTCAGGACTTTTTCACGGAGTCTCGGGAGTTCTGCTTGCAACCCTATACCACAAGTGCGAGCGTGTCTCCACCTTTGACAATCTCTCACTTCCATATAATTTTATCTATCCGGATGGTGAGGTTGAAGGTCGGCCGTGGAAATGAAGACCCTCCACCAAAAGGAGGACCAAGGCTAGGCATGACCCGTAGCTTTCGGGCCGTGCAAGAAGCCTTGGGGCAAGAAAGCTCGCAACGCGGCTCTAGACCAAGACGGGGTGACCCTCCTCCTTCCTATGCGAAGGGAGTGAAGAAGAAATAGAGGAGGAGGAGGAGGAAGAAAATTTGAAAAGCGACGATGATGAAGTTGAAGATGAAACATATGGCTTGGGTCCACGAGCCTCCTCGTCGCCATGGAAAGAGACGACCAAAGAAAGATCCCGCTACAAGCCCCATCCCAAAAAGAGCCATCAAGCCCCCTATGTCCCACCAAAGCCGCCCCGGCTACTCGAGTTCCTCTGGCTGCCGCAAGAAAGCAAGGAGTAGGCTTGCTCACATACGTCTAAACCCCTCCTAGACTTATTCCTACCCTTCCACCAAATGTCAGAGTAGTCGACACTCGTATCAAGCTAAGGGACCCAGGATCGGTCCTTGGATTTGCGCCTGAACACATGATTAGGGACTACTCGGAACTCTCCCAGAAGTGAGGGAGCAAAAGAGAGAGGAAAATGTCTATCTATATCTCGGGGAGAGGGACTTGAGGCAAGATTTTTGGTGTGACTTTCATAGGGATTTCTATCAATCAGTGATCGCAATCCCAAGCTAGCTTCCAAGAACATGGCTCCATTGTGCCAATGAAGTACATTGATTGGAAGTATTATGAAGAGCTTAACAACACGAAGTATTCAACTCGGTCATTGACAAGTGCAAGGAGGTGGGCCCTGCATGATATCATGGGTTTTAGGTACAATTGGAACAAGAAATTCTTGCTCAATTCCATTGTTCTTATTACTTCAATCCCCATGACAACACCATCACATGGACAACTCAAGGTCAAAAGTGCACCATTGATTACGTGACCTTCTCTCGGCTCTTGGGTCTTGGTTCTAAGGACGAAAGGCGCACCCCGTGCACAATGAGAACAAGTACAAGCCCAAGGAGCTCTATGTTTCCTAGCCGAGATTTGGCCATTGAGGGCAAGGCGGACCAACTTAATCCCTACTACTACTATCTCAATCAATTCTTTCATGCCACTATTGATCCTAAGATAGGAGATGTTACGGCTTTGAGATACTTTGCTCCAAATCTTCTCAATAGGATGGCACCGGATGAAGAAGGCTTTTGTGTCTTTGACTTCATTTGGAATGAGTTGAGGAGGGCCATGAATGATCCCATGAAGCATCTTCCTTATGCCCCCTATCTCATGTATATGATTGAGAGAGTGACCCGATGCTCCCAGCTACCCCAAGGATGTTGTCCATGAGCCGCTTCGTCACCTCCGTCGTGCAAAGAGGCCTCACGAGAGCCATAAGTATGTTGGATCGTCGAGTGCGGCTCCTTCCCATGATGATTTGCCGGCCACCGCACGTTCCTCTTCTCCACCTCCTCGCCGGCTTCGTGGCTGCACGCAAGTCAAGGGGACAAAAGCATTTTCGACATGTGCAAGACCATTGCCACGGAGACAAATGAGAACGCCGCGACATCATCGAGATCAAGTCTCACCTTGGCCTTCCCACCGATCCCTACCACGAGCTTCCCGAGTTTGATGACCCGTTTGCGGAGTGGGACGCCCAGGTGCCCCGAAGAAGAAGAGGAGGGCAATGAAGAATAAGAAGAGGAGGAGGATGATGACTCAGGAGTGACTCACATTTACTCTACACTTCCTTTTGGCTTGATGCCAAAGGGGGAGTGAACTTATCTATTTGTGCCTTTGGAACAATGAACTTGGTTTGTAATAATTTGAATTTGGAACTTGGCTTGTAATAACTCTAATATTCGCTCGTGTGAGACTATGTGAGTTTGAGACATTTGATTGTGTGCTTGTGGTGTTTTATCTACTTTTTATACGCTAAGGACGGCTTATATGGGTGGCTTGTGTGTTATTCTGTTTCTTTGCTTTGCGAAGCTCGGAGAGTCGGACTTTTCCCGGGTTTCATCACGGATTTCCGGACACTCGGACCCTGCTTCGGAGACTCGGACTTCTCGGCACCGAGATTTCTTTTCTCTTTTGTTGAGTGCATAAATGTTGTCATGAGCATTTCACCTTTTAACACATTGCACGTCACAAGCACCCCACTATTGTAATAATCTCTTCCTCTCTTGTTGTACCAAAACTTTGGCCCTAATAGGACCCTTGATATTCAAAATCAAAATGCACATATTAAGGGGGAGTATTACAAAAGCTTTAAATATTCATTATTTATCTTATATGACTTAAGTGTGTTGTCATCAATCACCAAAAGGGGGGAGATTGAAGAGTATCTTGGCCCCCTAAGTGGGTTTTGGTGATATGGCCACCTAAGTAATGAATTTACCTAGTCCATGAGCGAGGTAAAATTATGTATGGCATCGAAGCCACCGGCTCGTTGACTACACAAGGAAAGTGGTGCTCTAAAAGGTTCACAGAGGCTCATTTATTTTTACTTTTGAATTTGTCCTAGGAATACTTAGTACTATCAAGAGGAACAAGGGTATGCCTTCCAAGGGTCGGAAACGGTGCTCTAGTTGCTAAAACAAATCCTATGAGAGACACCTTTGCACCGAAACACATACACGGGGATCTTTTCTTGGGTCTTTGGCCTTGGAAGGCCGGAGTGTCGGAGTTTTACCCCCGAAGACTCGGACTTCCCGGAGACTCGGGTTTATCCCGGATACTCCGGGTCATAAAAACCTCCATGACTATATTACGGGTAGGGGGGTATAAAAGCCCCCTCCACCCCCTTCATTTACTTCTCCTCCCTGCCATTTCGTCTATGACTGTTGCAAACTTCATTTACTCCTCCCCTCTCACTTTGGCTCAAAGTTGGTGAGATTTGTTGTGGGAGTTAGGGAGGATTTGAGCAAGGGCATGGAGAGTGCTAGTGAGCTGATTTCTCATTTCTAGAGCACCTCGTTCTTTGCTTGGTTGGCAAAATTCGTGTTTGTTACTCTTGGAGCCTTGAGCTCCCTGGCCGGCCAAGCGTTGCCTTGGAGCATCGAAAGGTTGTGGGCGCGAGGAAGTTTGTATCTGGAACATCGGAAGTAAGTAACTCTAGCTCGATCTTGGTAGTCACTAGAGGAAAGTGACCTAGGTGTAAGAGTCCACCCTTCGTGGGTACCTCAACGGAGACGTAGACCTCGAGTGTGAGGTTGAACTCCCGTGTACAAATCCTGTGTCTCTTGTGCTTGTTCATCTTGTTGCATGCTTGTTTCTTGCTTGAACACTTATCTAGGGTTTGGTGCCGATCTACTTCGTGTTGAGGTTCCTACGGGTTTTGAGTGGATAAACGAGGCTTGTCTCACCTCGGTGCATTACCCCTATTTTTCACGAGATTTACTTTTGAGCAAGTTTAAATCTGTCGATTTAATTCCCCTAGCAGTAGGACTATCTGGACATTTCCGGATTCTCACGGTTGCAGGTATACGGAAAAATATCCGAGTCTCAGGACTGGAGTCCTAACAGTGCGAAAAAGTTTGTGATTTTCGGAATTCGTATTCACCCCCTCTAGTCGACATCTTGATCCTTTCAAAGAGGGAAACTTTCGGGATAAGTTCACCAAGCACTTTGGAAGAAGACCATGAAGCTTGGAGACAAGAGTCAAGATGTCACACCCGAATTTGAAGGCAAACTCGAATGCATAAATTACATGTGCGCCGGGATCAAGTTACACACACGTAATGACTCGGTGAATATCGGATACGATTGCGAAAGCGTAAAGAGAGTATTAAAACCATTACATGACGAGAGTCTCAACATCCTATTATCGGAAGCGAGCAACTAGCGGCGGATCTTGAGAAAGGAACTCCACGGGCGGTAGTGATGGCACGCACGCCCTAGCACTCATCACATCATCTTCAGAGTCGACGGCAATCGGGTTGTGTAGATGCGATAAATAAACAAGCGTGAGCACATGTCGTACTCGGCAAAGGGAGGAATATCATAATAAACATGCAAGCGTTTGTATAAGTGGATGGCCAAGGGGTTTAAACGGAGTTAGCATTTTAGTGGATCAAATTTTATTAAGCAACTTACTTACTAGCAAATGTAAGTGTATACCATCCCACAATTAATGTGTAACATCATAACCATGAACATAAAGTAAAGAATAAATTAAATTCATCTTCGGATAGATTAATCATGTGAGGGTCCGGGCCGCTCTTGACGTGAGCACGGCTAATCGATTAGTTTTAAACACTGCGAGAGGGTTGTACATCTTTACCCACAAGTCGCGTAAAAACTCGAAGGCTTTAGACCAACCACGCGATGCGATCGGGCATCATGCACCACCTTCTTAAGTGTGATTGCATAGGGAGCCTTCTGAGGCCTTTACAAAGATTCCCTAATGTGCGGTAACCCATAGGTTTCGGGACGGGGCATAAAGCTCCCTAGCGGGTCTGAGTGTCTTAGCAAAGCCCAACTCCCCGCTAGAAGCGAGGTCTATACTCGAGTCAACGCCTCCCCATTTGTCCCTTTCGGGTAAGATCACCACAACACCAAGGTCTCTAATTATTCGGCCAAGCGAGCCATATAGCCTTGTGGTTGTCTTTTGTTGTCACAGGTGGTTCTCATGTTCCAATTAAACATATGGTCTTGCAATTAATTTACCATCAAAGAACATAGAGCATAAACGGATATCATGTTGTTTATTACCAACCCGAGTTGAGCAACTAAAGCGACATCTACCATCAATATTAATTAAGTAACCTAGTTACAATACAGCGGTCAAAAGAATCTAGGCATAGTCCTTAATAAGACCGTCAAAATTAATGCAAGCAAGGAAGTAAATACAGTGATTAAATGCATGTTCATATAAGGATAAAACGGTATGACCAAGGACACTTGCCTCTCACAAGATACGGTTGCTCGAGTCTTCAAGTCTTCACCACGAGAAAAATCTTGGTGCTCGTTCTCTACGCATCACACATTCACATGCAAGAGACAAAACAATAAAATAAGAAAACCATTCACCAATCACTTCAAACAGGAACAAAAGCTTCACTAAACTGATCTACTCGTCGAGACGAACAAATGGATATAAAGAACGCTAAAAACGGAGCTAGAACGCATAATCTCTGGCCAAAGGAAACAAGATACGGAGACTGTTCTGGGGAAAACTAGGCTTACGGGGGCCCTAGCGCAAAAACTCGGGGGCTAAAACAGAATTATGCTTATAAACACGGGGTCTATAGCACAAAACTTCAAGGGCTGGATTGCGGGCACAAATGCTAGAAAAGTTAGGGTTAAAGCGAAGTAAAGATGCGGACCTATTTGTAAGGGCTCCTGCATGGTGGGGGGGCCGGCACCACCAAAATTTAAAAGGCAAGGGCCTCTTTTGCAAAAAACGCGGCGGCGGCGGTTGACCGGTATGCGCCGGTTGACCCGCGGCTAGACGCGATGCGGGACCACATGTCGGGAGACGGACGGCGGGAACACCGGGCGGAAGGCGGCCCGACGGGAACTCGGCCCCCGGAGACGGCGGCGCTCGGCCCGGCGACCTCGCGGCGCAAGTCGATCTAGAACACCGTGCACGAAACGAGGCAGAGTTTGCCCCTAGACGTCTTTGCTCGGCGCGGCGAGCCCAAACAAGGGGTCCAACAAGACGGACGAGGGAACGGCGGCGGCGCACATCTCGGCCCAGGGCGGCGGGCGGCGCGGATGGGACTTCCGGCGAGCTCGTCTTCCCGGCGGTTCAAAGCATGGGAGCGTCCACAAGCGGCCTTGCGGGCCTCCTCACACTCCACCGCGTAGTTGCTCCGGACGAAGCTACGACGAAGGGGAGCGTGCGGGGGCGGAGTCGGCGGTGGCGCGGGCGGCGCTAAGGGCGGCCCCGGGGGGGGGGGGGGGGTTAGAGCTAGGCGGCGGCGCTAGGCTACGCGGGTAGGGCGAAAGGATATGGTAGGAGGTGGCGGCGACTCTTATAGGCGTTCGGGTCGCGCACAGGCGTGCGCGGGCCCAAGGGAGGAGCGCGGGTGCGCGGCCGGCATGGAGCGGGGGTGAAGCTCGGTGCGGGCGCCGGTGGCTCGGGTGAGGTGAAGGCGATGGCCGTCGGGCCCCACGGCGAGACAAGGGGGAAGGCGGTGGAGTGGGCCGGGTAGGCCAAATGGGCTTCGAAGCGAGGGGCCACGTGTGCGATTAGAGCGGGCCGAGGGGGGTTGGGCGGGGTGCGCGGGGGATTTGGGCGGGCGAAGAAGGAAAAAGGGGGAGAAAGAAAACCTTTTAGCTATTTCAAAAGAGCTCACAAGAAGAATTGAGTTCAAACACAAGTTGAATTCAAACAAATATGAACAATGCACCGGCATGGATGCAACAGTAAACTCCTATAGTTCATTAATTTAATTGAGAAAAATTAATTAAATGCCTATAAAAATTAAATGAACCTTAAAAATTCTTAAACAAGCATTGGTTGCTAAGAAAAATTTTATTAAAACAATAATTAAAATTTTTGGGTGTTACAAATCCTACCCCCTTAAGATGAATCTCGTCCTCGAGATTCGGAAGGATCAACAAAAAGATCTGGATAGTCTTCCTTCAGCTCATCCTCTCTTTCCCAGGTTGCCTCATCCTGCACGCAGTTACTCCACTTTTGCACCTTGCACATCACGATCACCGATTCCTTGTAACACGTGCTAAAGTTTCCAAGATACGATGGGACGTTCGATGTAAGTGAGATCCTCCTTGACGAGTCAAACCATCCATAGGCGGTGGCTCTTTATCATGAGGTTGGGGAGACCCTTTTCAATTGAGAGATATGGAACACGTCATGCACATCAGGAAAGTGATTTGGTAACTCCAACTTTGTGAGCTACTTCTCCCACTCTCTCTAAGATCTTGAAAGGCCCCGATAAAGCGAGGTGACAACTTTCCCTTTACTTTAAACCTGCGCAAACCTGCGATCGGTGACACTTTTATGTACACATAGTCACCTTCTTGGAGAACCACATCTCTCCTCTTTCCATACGCATAACTTTTGCCTTGATTGGGCGGCCCTCAAGTTTTCTCTTATGGTCTGAACTTGTCTTTTACGCTTCCTTAATGATATCGATTCCAAACAAGCGAGCTCTCTCTGTTTGGCTCCAATACGAGGTGTTCTACACTTTCTCCCATACAATGCCTCGAAAGGGTGCCATCTTGAGGCTAGCCTGGTAGGCGTTGTTGTTGTAAGAAAACTCGGCGTAGGGCAAACTCTTATCGACTACCTCCATGCTTAAGAGCACAAGCTCTCAACATATCCTCAGAATACGGTTAGTCCTCTCGGTACGTCCCGTACGTACGTGGGTGATAGGGTGAAAATTTGAAAGTTAACTTCGTATCCAAGGATTCATGAAGCTTTTCCCGGAGAAACGACTATGGTAGTACCTGTCGGACACTATCTTCTTGGTACACCATGCAAGCACACGATCTGGACATGTACAACTCAGCTAGCTTTGCCCCTTTGTATAGGTGGTTCGCCTTTGGTATGAAGTGAGCAACCTTTGTTAAACGATCACTATAACCCATATTGAATCATACCCATCACGAGTACGGGGCAACCCAACAATGAAATCCATACCAATCTCTTCCCACTTCCACTCCTGGCACCTTCAACGGGTAAAACGATCCCGGCGGCTTTGATGCTCGGCTTTAACTCTATGACGGGTGTCGCACAGAAGCCCCATGGGTGCTACATCCCCTCTTCATCCCATACCACCAATACCTCTGCTTGAGATCTTGATACATCTTGGTGCTTCCTGGGTGAATGGAATATGCTGAATCATGAGCCTCTCTTAAGATGGTCTTCCCGGAGATCTCCCACATCGGGCACACAAATCCTGTTTCTAAACCATATAGTTCCCTGTTCATCTTCTATGAAATACGTAGCTTTACCCTTTTCCATCGTCTCTACGATTTCTTTTATCTCTATATCTTCCAGTTGTCCTTGCGTATCTCTTTGCTCCAAGACGGACTCTACCTCAGGTAACTCCTTCGGTTTGAGCAACTATTCCCGGATTGAGTTTTCCAAACTCCTTCATCGACTCTTCGAACAGCGGGATGTCAAAGCCATGTTGGCATGTCCCCTTCGAACTCAAAGCATCTACCACCAAAGTTGGCCTTCCCCGGGATGATAGTGTATCTCCGGATCACTTAATCCTTGATCGGCCTCTAAACTTGACGACGTTTGTCTCATATTCAAATCTTTTACGAGTGAAGATGTACTTTAAACTCTTATGATGTTTGTATAAATGCGGCACTTGGTTCCCATAACGTAGTGCCTCAATCTTAAACGCGTGAACCACGCTAGCTAGCTCCGGATCATGTGTAGGATAATTCAACTCATGTTTTCTCAATTTGTCGAGATGCATAGGCTATAACATGTCCTTCACATGAGAACACAACCTAAACCTTGTCGGGACGCATCGCGATGGTATCAAAACTCTTTTGCGGGTACGGCATCACTAGAATTGGGCTGAAGTCAACATCTTCTTCAATTCCTCAAAGCGGCTTGACGGGGCATCGGTCCACTTGAACTCTTTATCCTTCTCTAGTAGTGATGTAAGGGGTTTTGATATCTACTGCGATGCGTCCCGACAAGGTTTAGGGTGTGTTCTCATGCAGGAAGGTCATGTTATAGCCTATGCATCTCGACAGTTGAGGAAACATGAGCTGAATTATCCTACCCATGATCTGGAGTTAGCGGCAGTGGTTCACGCGTTGAAGATTTGGAGACACTACGTTATGGGAACCAAGTGCCAGATTTATACAGATCATAAGAGTTTAAAGTACATCTTCACTCAGAAAGATTTGAATATGAGACAACGTCGCTGGCTAGAGCTGATCAAGGATTATGATCTGGAGATACACTATCATCCTGGGAAGGCAAACTTGGTGGCAGATGCTTTAGTCGGAGAGGACATGCCAACATGGCTTTGACATTCCAGTTGCTGAAGAGCTGATGAAGGAGTTTGAAAAACTCAATCTGGGAATAGTTGCTCAAACCGAAGGAGTTACCTTGGAGGTAGAGTCTGTCTTGGAGCAGGAGATACGCAAGGGACAACTGGAAGATATAGAGATAAAAGAAATCAGAGAGACTATGGAAAAGGGTAAAGCCCCAGATTTCATAGAAGATGAACGAGAACTATATGGTTTAGAAACAGGATTTGTGTGCCTGATGTGGGAGATCTCAGATCTTAAAGAGAGGCTCATGATTCAGCATATTCCATTCACCCAGGAAGCACAAAGATGTATCAAGATCTCAAGCAGAGGTATTGGTGGTATGGGATGAAGAAGTGTAGCAGCCCATGTGGCCTTGTGCGACACCTGTCATAGAGTTAAAGCTGAGCATCAAAAGCCAGCGGGATTGCTTCAGCCGTTGAAGGTGCCAGAGTGGAAGTGGGAAGAGATTGGTATGGATTTCATTGTTGGGTTGCCCCGTACTCGTGATGGGTATGATTCAATATGGGTTATAGTGGATCGTTTAACAAAGGTTGCTCACTTCATACCAGTGCGAACCACCTATACAGGGGCAAAGCTAGCTGAGTTGTACATGTCCAGGATCGTGACTGCATGTGGTGGCCTTACAAGAGATAGTATCCGACAGAGGTACTCAGTTCACATCTCGTTTCTGGGAAAAGCTTCATGAATCCTTGGATACGAAGTTAACTTTCAGCTCAGCCTATCACCCACAGACAGATGGACAGACTGAGAGGACTAACCAGATTCTGGAGGACATGTTGAGAGCTTGTGCTCTTAAGCATGGAGGTAGCTGGGATAAGAGTTTGCCCTACGCTGAGTTTTCTTACAACAACAGCTACCAGGCTAGCCTCAAGATGGCACCCTTCGAGGCATTGTATGGGATGTAGAACACCTTTGTATTGGGCAAACAGGAGAGAGTCAGTTGTTGGAGATCGATATCATTAAGGAAGCAGAAAGACAAGTTCAGATCATAAAGAAGCTGAGGAGCTGCCCAATCAAACAGAAAAAGTTATGCAGATGGAAAGAGGAGAGATGTGGTTAAGAAGGTGACTATGTGTACATAAAAGTGTCACCGATCAGAGAGGTTTGCGCAGGTTTTAAAGTAAAGGGAAAGTTGTCACCTCGCTTTATCGGGCCTTTCAAGATCTTAGAGAGAGTGGGAGAGTAGCCTACAGGTTGGGTGCAAATCAGCTCTCGGATGTGCATGACGTGTTATATCTCTCAATTGAAAGGGTCTCCAACCTCATGATAAAGAGCCACTGCCTATGGATGGTTTGACTGTCAAGGAGGATCCTCACTTACACTGAACGTCCCATCAGGATCTTGGAAACTTTAGCACGTGTTACAAGGAATCGGAGCGATCAGGATGCAAGGTGCAGTGGAGTAATCATGCAGAGAGTAGATGCAACCTGGGAAAGAGGAAAATGAGCTGAAGGAAGACTATCCAGATCTTTTGTTGATCCTTCCGAATCTCGAGGACGAGATTCATCTTAAGGAGTAGGATTTGTAACACCCAAAATTTTAATTATTGTTTTAATAAAATTTTCTTAGCAACCAAATACTTGTTTAAGGATTTTTTTAAGGTTCATTTTAATTTTTATAGGCATTTAATTATTTCTCTTAATTAAATCAATGGCTTATAGAGTTTACTGTTGCACTCATGCTGTTGCATTGTTCATATTTGTTTGAATTCAAATTTGTGTTTGAACTCAATTTTTTGTGAGCTCTTTTGAAATAGCTAAGGTTTCTTTCTCCCCCTTTTTCCTTCTTCCTTCTATTGAAATCCCCGCCAGCCAGCTAACCCCCCTCGGCCCAGCGCCTAATCAGACACGCGGCCCTGCGCTTCGAAACGCCGGCCCACTCCACCGCCTTCCCCCTGTCTCGCTGCCAGGTGGGCCCGACAGTCATCGCCTTCACCTCACCCGAGCGCCCGCACCGGGCTTCACCCCGCCTCCATGCCGGCCGCGCACCCACGCCTCCTTCCTTGGGCCCGCACGCCCAGGAGACCCGGGACGCCTATAAGAGCCGCCGCCACCTCCTACCATACCCCTTTCGCCCCTACCCGCGTAGCCTAGCGCCGCCGCCTAGCTCTAACCCTAGCGTCGCCGCGCCGCTGCCGGACTCCGCCTGCATCGCCTCCCCTTCATCGTAGTTTTGGTCTGAAGCAACTACAGGAGGTGAGGAGGCCTGCAGTGCCGCTTGTGGACGCTCCCATGCTTTGAACCGCCGGCACGAGCTCGCCGGAGTCGCATCCGCGCCGCCGGCCGCCCCAGTGAGAGGTGCGCCGCCGTCGTCCCCTGTCCGTCCTGTTGGACCCCTTGTTTGGGTTCGCCGCGTCGAGCAGCACGTCTGAAATCCCGTCTCGTTTCATGCACGGGTGTTCTAGATCGACTTGCGCCGGCGAGGTCGCCGTCGAGCGCCGCCGTCTCCAGCGAGTCCGCCGCCGGCCTTCCGCTCACAGGTGTTCCAGCCGTCCGTCTCCCGATCTGTGGTCCAGATCGCATCAGCCGCGGGTTCAACCGGCAGCATACCGGTCAACCACCGGCCGCCGCGCGTTTTTGCAAAAGAGACCCTTGCCTTTTTAAGTTTTGCAGGCCGGTCCCCCCACCATAGAGGAGCCCTTACAAATAGGTCCAGATCTTTACGGTTTTAACCCTAACTTTTCTAGCATTTGTGCCACTTAATCCAGCCCTTGAAGTTTTGTGCTATAGACCCTGTGTTTATAAGCATAATTCTGTTTAGCCCTACGAGTTTTGCGAGTTAGGCCCCTACGTAAGCCTAGTTTTTCTATGAGAATAGCCACGTATCTTGTTGGTGTGGAATTATGCGTTCTAGCTCCGTTTTTAGCGTTCTTTATATCCATTTGTTCGTCTCGACGAGTAAGATCAGTTTGAGAGTGAGCTTTGTTCCTGTTTGAAGTGATTGGTGAATGGTTTTCTTATTTATTGTTTTGTCTCTTGCATGTGAATGTGTGATGCGTAAGAACGAGCGGCCGAATTTTCGCTGGTGAAGACTTGAAGACTACGAGCAAATCCGGATCTTGTGAGAGGCAAGTGTCCTTGGTCATGCCTTTATCCTATATGAACATGCATTTAATCATGACACTTCCTTGCTTGCATTAATTTTGACGGGTTCTGACCCAAGGACTATGCCTAGGTCTTTTTGGCCAGATTGCATTGTAACCGGTTACTTAATTAATATTGATGGTAGATCTTTGTAGTTACTCAAGCTTGGGTTGGTAATAAACAACATGATATGCGTTTATACTCTATGCTTTGATGGTAAATTAATTGCAAGACCATATGTTTAATTGGGGTGCTGGAGAACCACCAGTGGCAGAGTACAACCACGAGGCTATGGCTCTGGCAGGTTTGAATAATTAGAGACCTTGGTGTTGTGGTGATCTTGCAGAGGGACAAATGGGGAGGCGTTGACGGAGTATAGACTCTAGCGGGGAGTTGGGCTTTTGCTAAGACACGGTACCGCTAGGCTTTATGCCAAGCTTCGTCTCGAAACTACAGTGGGATTCTTGCACATTAGGGAATCTTTAGCAAAGGCCCTCGTAGCGTCCCTGTCAATCACACCTCGAGTGTGGTATGATGCACGATCGGCATCGCGTGGTTGAGAATTACAAGCTCTTCGGAGTTTACGCGACTTGTGGGTAAAGATGTACAACCTCGCAGTGTTTAAAACTAATCGATTAGCGGGATGCTCCCGTCCAGGCGGCTTTGGACCCTCACATGATTAATCTATACGAAGATGAATTTAATTTATTCTTTACTTTATGTTCATGGTTATGATGTTACACATTAATTGTGGGATGGTATACACTTACATTTGCTAGTAAGTAAGTTGCTTAATAAAATTTGATCCACTAAAATGCTAACTTTGCTTAAACCCCCTTGGCCATCCTTATACGGCCTTGCATGTTTATTATGATATTCCTCCCTTGCGAGTACGACATGTGCTCACGCTTGTTTATTTATTGCATCTACACAACCGGATTATTTGCTCGGACTTGAAGATGATGATAGGTACTAGGCGTGCGTGCCATCGTCCCATTTGCACAACGGAGTTCCTTTACGAAGATCCGGCTAGTTGCTGCGCTACGATAATAGGATGTTGAGACTCTCGGTCATGTAATGGTTTTAATACTCTCTTTTACGCTTTTGTACTTGTATCGATATTCAACGAGTCATTACGTGTGTGTAACTTGATCTGAGCGCACATGTAATTTATGCATTCGGTTGCCTTCAAATTCGGGTGTATTCTTCTTCCAAAGTGCTTGGTGAACTTATCCCGAAAGTTTCCTCTTTGAAAGGATCAAGATGTCGACTAGAGGGTGAATAGTCGAACACAGAAAATCACAAACTTTTCGCACGTTGCAGACCCGAATTCGGAGACTCGGATATTTTCCCGGATACTCCCGGAAATCGGAGAATCGGGAAAATGTCAGGATAGTCGGCTTTGCTAGGGGAATTAAATCGACGGGATTTAAACTTGCTCAAAAGTAAATCACAACAGAAAATAGGTAATGCAACGAGGTACAGACAAACTGTTTATCCCTCAAAACACAGCAGGAACCTCAACACGAAGTAGATCGGCACCAAACCCTAGATAAGTGTTCAAGCAAGAAACAAGCATGCAACAGATGAGCAAGCACAAGAAGCCCACGGGATTTGTTCTCGGAGTTCAACCTCACACCTTGAGGTCTACGTCTCCGTTGAGGTACCCGAAGGGGTGGACCTTTACACCTAGGTCACTTTCCTCCTCTAGTGACCACGAAGATCGAGCTAGAGTTACTTACTCGATGTCGTTGATACAAACTTCCGCAGGCGGCCCACCTGACCTTTGGATGCTCCAAGGCAACCCCCCCTATGTTGGGACTCGAGGCTCAAGAGTAACAAACACGAATTTTGCCAACCAAGCAAAAGAACGAGGTGCTACGAAATGAGAAATCAGCTCACTAGCACTCTCCATGCCCTTGCTCTCAAATCCTCCTTAACTCCCACAACAAATCTCACCAACTTTGAGCCAAAGGGAGAGAGGAGGAGTAAATGAAGTTTGCAACGGTTCGGGGCGAAAATGGCGGGGAGGAGAAGTAAATGAAGGGGTGGAGGGGCTTTTATACCCCCTCACCCGGAATATAGGCATTGAGGCTTTATGACCGGAGTATCGGGATAAGCCGAGTCTCGGGAAGTCGAGTCTTCGGGGTAAAACCGGACACTCGACCTTCAAGACGGCACCCAAGAAAAGATCCCCGTGTATGTGTTGGTGCAAGGGTGTCTCTCATAGGATTTGTTTTTAGCAACTAGAGCACTGTTCGACCCTTGGAAGGCATAATTCTGTCCCTCTTGATAGTACGGCATTCCTAGGACAAATTCAAAAGTAAAAATAAATGAGCTAACGGAATCTTTTAGAGCACCACTTTCCTTTTGTGTAGTCAACGAGCTGTGTGATGCCATACATAATTTTAATACACAGCTCATGGACTAGGTAAATTCATTAGCCACTTAGGTGTCTGTGTCATTATATCACCAAAACCCACTTGAGGCCAAGATACTCTTGATCTCCCCTTTTTGGTGATTGATGACAACACACTTAAGTCATATAAGAGATAAATAATGAATATTTAAAGCTTTGTAATACTCCCCCCTTAATATGTGCATTTTGATTTTGAATATCAAGGGTCCTATTAGGGCAAAGTTTTGCACAACAAGAGGCAAGAAATTATTACAATAGTGGGGTGCTTGTGACGTGCAACGGGTTAAAGGTAAATGCTCATGACGAGATTATGCACTCAACCAAAGAAAAGAAATGCGAATATTTGAGAAGTCAGAATCTCATTTAGGTCGAGTGTCGGAAAAATCAGGATACTCCGGAAAAAAGTCCAGCTCTCCGAGCTTTGACAAAGCGACAAAAAAACGGACAACACACGAGTTTTTCAATCTAGCATAAAGAGTTGTCATGCTTGAGATAAAAAGTAGATAAAACACCACAAGCACACAATCGGAAATGTCTCGAACTCACATAGTCTCACACGAGCGAATGATAGAGTTATTACAAGCCAGTTCCAAATTCAAATTATTACAAACCAAGTTCATTGTTCCAAAGGCACAAATAGATAAGTTCACTCCCCCTTTGGCATCAAGCGCCAAAAGGAAGTGTGAAGCAAGTGCCGGAGTCATCATCCTCCTCCTCTTCTTATTCTTCATTGCCCTCCTCTTCTTCTTCTTGGGCACCTTGGGCGTCCCCACTCTTAAACGGGTCATCAAACTCGGGAAGCTCGTGGTAGGGATCGGTGGGAAGGCCAAGGTGAGACTTGATCTCGATGATGTCGCGGCGGTTCTCATTTGTCTCGCGTGGCAATGGTCTTGCACATCTTTCGAAAATGCTTGCAGGCACCCTCTTGATCATAGAGCCACGGTGCGGCGGGGAGGTGGAGAAGAGGAACGTGCGGCGGGCAAATCATCATGGGAAGGAAGTGCACTCGACGATCGACATACTTACGGCCTTTGGGAGGCCTCTTTGCACGATCACGGAGGTGACGAAGCGGCTCATGGACAACATCCTTGGGGTAGCGGACATTGGTCACTCTCTCAATCATATACATGATATAGGGGGCATAAGGAAGATGCTTCATGGGATCATTCATGGCCCTCCTCAACTCATTCCAAATGAAGTCAAAGACACAAAAGCCTTCTTCATCTGGTTCCATCTATTGAGAAGATTTGGAGCAAAGTATCTGTTTGTAACATCTCCTATCTTAGGATCAATAGTGGCATGAAAGAGAATTGATTGAGATAGTAGTAGTAGGGATTAAGTTGGCCGCCTTGCCTTGATAGCCGTCTCGGCTAGGAACATGAGGAGCTCCTTGGGCTTGTACTTGTTCTCATTGTGCACGGGGGTGCGCCTTTCGTCCTTAGAACCAAGACCCCGGGCGAGAGAAGGTCACGTAATCAATGGTGCACTTTGACCTTGAGTTGTCCATGTGATGGTGTCATGGGGATTGAAGTAATAAGAACAATGGAATTGAGCAAGAATTTCTTTGTTCCCGATTGTACCTAAAACCCATGATATCATAGAGGCCCACCTCCTTGCACTTATCGATAGCTTAGGAGTTGAATACGGTGTTGTTAAGCTCTTCATAATACTTCCAGTCAATGTACTTCATTGGCCTTGATGGGAGCCATGTTCTTGGAAGCTAGCTTGGGATTGCGGATCACGGATTGATAGAAATCACATAAGTGCAAATCTTGCCTCAGTCCCTCTCCTTGAGATATAGATAGACATTTCCCTCTCTTTGCTCCCTCGCCTAGAGAGTTCCTTGAGTAGTCCCCTAATCATGTGTTCGGCAAATCCAAGGACGTCGGGGTCCCTTAGCTTGATACGAGTGTCGACTACTCGGACATTTGGTGGAAGGGTAGGAATAAGTCTAGGAGGTTTTAGGACGGATGTGAGCGACTCTCCTTGCTTATGTTTAGGAGGAACTCGAGTAGGCTGGGCGGCTTTGGTGGACATAGGGGCTTGATGGCTCTTTTGGGATGGGGCTTGTAGCGGGATCTTTCTTTGGGCAGCCCCCTTTCCATGGCGACGAAGGGGAGGCTCGGGGGGCTGTGCTCATATGTTTCATCTTCAACTTCATCATCGTCGCTTTCGGTCCTTTCTTCCTCCTCCTCCTCCTCTTTATTTCTTCTTCACTCCCTTCGGCATAGGAAGGAGGAGGGTCACCGTCTTGGTCTAGAGGCTTGCGTTGCGAGCTTTCTTGCCCCAAGGCTTCTTGCACGGCAGCGAGGCGGGGTCATGCCTAGCCTTGGTCCTCCTTTTGGTGGAGGGTTCCTCATTTCCAGTCGGCCTTCAACCTCACCATACGAGGATAGATAAAATTATATGGAAGTGAGAGATTGTCAAAGGTGGAGACACGGCACTTGTGGTATAGGGTTGCGGTGCGAACCCGGAGACTTCCGGGGAAAAAAGTCGGGAGACTCGGATATTCGGAGAATCCGGGTCCTTCGACCCGGAGAGTTCGGGTTTTCGCGGCCAGAAACCCTAAATCACAATGCGGCCGAGAATGTCCATCCAAGGCGAGCGGAAACGCGGATCACAGAGTCCAAAGAGTGTTTCCTACCTATTCCCTACGAGGATACTTCGAGAACTACGCTAGGGAAGTAGATCGGGAAAGTTTCTTTTGAAAATACCTTGGGGAGAGAGGAAAGAAGACTTGGATCCTTTGAAAGCTGGAGCAAATCCTTGATCTCCACGCCTTGGAGTCTTCAAATCCTCACTCCCACGAGATTTTGGGGGTTGGAAGAGGAAATCGCCCAAGAGGAGAGGGTAGGCGACGGGACGGAGGGGCACGGTTAAGGGCGAGTGGGGGGTGGGCGGGGGTATTTTCCGTGGCCAAAGCCTTTTATACTTTTAAAACCGGAGTCTGCGGGTCACGTCGATGTCAAGGGAGACTTTGAGATGTCCCGACCCCAACCCGGATACTCGCTCCCCACGAAACGACGGCTTGAATTTTCAAAGAATTTGATTTTGAATGGATTTGGAAGGTTGCTTATGTGATAAATGTGGTGAGTAGTATCGGCTTACCTTGGACTAGCCCTGAAAAGCAAAGGAAACAATAGTCCAAGTGTTGTACCCAAAGATCCAAATTTTCAAAACAAATACGATACAAGATTTTTACAAATCTTTTGTTTTCAAAGGTCCTATACTAGGTCACTCGAATATGTGCATGATCTCAAGCCAAATTACGAGGAATCAGATATTTAGCTCACTCCTCAAAGCACAAAACCTTAGTTCATCAAGAGGCTTTGTGAGAATATCGGCTAGTTGCTTATCGGTGCTCACATGACTTAAGCGATATCTCCTTTGGCTTCGTGGTCTCTCGAAATGGTGTCTTATGTTTATGTGCTTTGTTCTTGAGTGGTTTACGGGGTTGTTAGCTAGCTTAATGGCACTCTCGTTGTCACACAAGAGTGGCACCTTGCTAAACTTGCAACCAAAGTCTCTCAAAGTGAGCCTCATCCAAAGTAGTTGAGCACGGCAAAGCGGCAAGGCTGCAACATACTCGGCCTCGGCGGTGGAAAGGGCAACGGAGTTTTGTTTCTTGGAACTCCAAGACACGGGACCTTCCGAGTCAAGCGAGTCCGGATGTACTCTTTCTATCTACTTTGCAGCCGCTCATCCGAATCGGAGTAGCCAAGTAGATCGAAAGTGGAGCCCTTAGGATACCATAAACCAAGGTTAGGAGTATGAACTAAGTATCTAAAAATTCTCTTAACGGCCATTAGATGGCACTCCTTAGGATTAGCTTGAAACCTTGCACACATGCACACACTAAGCATAATATCGGGCTTTAGATGCACAAAGATAAAGCAAAGAACCAATCATGGAACGATATACCTTTTGATCAATGTTTGCCTTCCTCATTTAGATCAAGATGTCCATTTGATGGCATGGGTGTTTTGATGGGCTTGGCGTTGTTCATGTCAAACTTCTTAAGCATGTCATGGGTGTATTTGGTTGACTTATGGAATGTGCCATCCTTGAGTTGCTTGATTTGGCAGAAAGAACTTCAACTGTACATCATAGACATCTCGAATCTTTTAGTCATGATCCTACTAAACTCGTCAGCCCAAATTTGATTAGTAGAGCCAAATATGATATCATCAACATATATTTGACATACGAACAAATCATTGCCTTGTTCACAGTGAAGAGAGTAGGATCGACTTTGCACCCCTATTTCAAAGCCTTTCTTCAAGAGAAATTCCTTAAGGCATTCATACCATGCTCTAGGGGCTTGCTTGAGCCCATAGAGTGCCTTATGGAGGCTTGTAGACGTGGTTTGGAAGTTGTGGATCTTGAAGCCGGTGGTTGCTCAACATAGACTTCTTCGGAGATTGGACCATTCAAGAAGGCACTCTTGACATCCATTAGATGTAGCTTGAAGTTGTGATGAGTGGCAAAGGCTAGAAGTATACGGGTACTTCAAGTCTCGCCACTTAGGTGCATAAGTTTCTCCAAAGTCTAAGCCTTCTACTTGGTATAACCCTTTGCAACCAATCTAGCTTTGTTCTTGGTCACCCACGCCGTCTTCATCTTGTTTGTTCATAGAAACACCCTTGGTTCCAATCATTTTGTTTAGGAAAGGACAGAGACTTCATTCCTAGTGAGTTGTTGAGCTCTTCTTGCATGGCCATCTTGATACGGCATCTCGAGCATCTTCAACCTTAAGAGGTTCCAACATGGAAACAAACGAGAGTAATGTTCACAAAAATTTGCTAATCTTGAGCAGTTTATGCCCCTCTACGAATGCTTCCAAAGGCAATGCTTTGCGTGCATTTCAATCATGTCCTGAAGATGTAAACATTTTCTTCTCCCGGTCCTTATGATTTGTGCATCCACTATCGATCACCCATTTTGTTCAGGGGGTATACTGCAAAACCATTATTCTTGTGTTTTAGGTACCCGAGTGGATTTGGGTCCTAGAGTGTTAGTCACAAGAATCTTGAGCTCACACTCCTTTTTATCATTGTCCCTTTTGTGCGAGGCCCTACATACTTGGCAACCACCTTACCCTTGTGGTTCCAAGTCAACACATAATCGGCATAAAAAGCTTATCTTGTGATGCATGAGGTTTGGGCTTCTTGTTTGACTTGTTTTTGGCTTTAAAAGGTGGTGCTTGTGAGGTTACTTGGGTACTCTTGAACTTGATTGGAGTGTTGTATCTAACTTGGTTGTCATGCTTCTTGACACCCATTTGCTTCATGCGGAATTGCACCACATTTCTTGTTCCCATACCTTTGGTGTGGTGGTTCTTGATGAATGGGATGGGGTCTTTTGTACCTTGTTCTTGCTTACCAAGCCCCTTCCCATCCTCGAAGCCAAACTTCTTCATGTAGCTTGACCCAAAGCCTTTGGTGTGGTTTTCAAACTCACCTCTCTTGGGTTCTTTCTTCTTTTCAATTATAAGAGAGTTTGACAACCCTGCTCATGGCATTCATCTCGGCAACATTAGTAGCACAAGCATTTATATAAAATTTATAGCATACAGAAACCTGACCTTTGCTTGTTGATGTTTGAGAGTTTGAGAGAGCATCTATTAGATGAAGTTGTAGCATTGTTCTTGGGGGTTGTCCAAGTTGAACTTCTAATGCTAACTAGTCTTTAAGCTATCAAGCCTCTTTTGAAGTTCAAGCTTTTCATCCTCAAGTTTCTTGCAAGCATCCTTAGCTAGGAAAGATTCCCTAGTTAATTCATCTACCAACAACTTATCTTTATTTAGGGATTTCTTGAGGCTAAGAATTTCCTTTCTCCTTTTTTCATGAGCGAGTCCTCTTGCACCTTGAAACCCTTCTTTTCAATTACAAGGGCATCCTCAAGGGCAATGGTTTTCTCCGCTCAAGTAAAGAGTTCTTCTTGCACCTCGAGAGTCCCATCTCTATTCTCGATTTCTTTCATTAAAAACATGATTTTCTTAGTTGCCTTTTTACCAAAACTAGTGATCATTTTTCCAAAGTCGAAATCATTTTCACTATCATCATCTAGGGGCGGGGTGGGAGTGTCTACCTTGGAGCCCCTAGCCATGAGGCAAGTGTGGGTGAAATCATCTTCATCATCGGGAATCTTAAAATAGTGATGACTTGTTGATTGGTTCCTTAATGGTTATGGTAGCAAAGGCCAGGCTTCTATGTCGGGTCGGAGCTATCATCATTTTGAATCCCATTCTTCACCCCAGATGAGCTTCACCAACTTCCTTTCTCTTGTTCTTGTCAAACTTGTTGGTGTCTCTTCTCCTCACTTTTATGTTAGGGCACTCCGCGATGAAGTGTCCCTCCTTGCCACACCCAAAGCATGGTCTCTTTGAAGTTCTCTTGGTCTTGATCTTGTACTTGTCCTTGCTCTTGTTGAGGAAGCCACCCTTCTTGAACATCTTGTTGAATTTCCTTACAAAGAGAGCCATTTGTTCGGGAGTCATGTCCATGTCACTATCTTCATCATCATCTTCCTCGGTCATGATTCTTGAGGTTGATGAGCTTGACCTTTGTCCTTCTTAGATGCCTTGGGGCCACACCCTTGTTCTTCTCAAGTTGTTCATGCATCTTTGACATCTCTTGTGAGAGCTTGGACTCCTTGACGGTGATAAGGTGTTCTTCCATCCTTCAATCACATCGTAGGAGTGAACTTGTTGAATCCTCTTTTCCCTTATGAGAGTAGGGAGTTGGACATCCCCTTGCCATATAAGTGGAGAGAATCTTGTCAACCATTGGCATTCTAGATCCCTTAGCGACATCTCTTCGTCTTCCGTGGTGAGGTGAACAAATCCATCAAGGCACAAGAAAAGTAGAAAGAAAAACAAAAAAAGATTTTCTTTTTTATTTAGAAAATAAGGGTTAGGTGTTAGTAATCAACAAAATTAATACTAGATTAAACGTAGCAAACGCTTGCTCTCCCGGCAACGAGCGCCCGGGGAAAAAGGGGCTTGTTGACGGATAAAACTCGTGGCCACCTGATCGCAAGCGTACGGACCTACACCTTTTTTCACCACGGGATTCCCAAGGTTCTTGTCAATCAGGTAGACGAGGATTACTAGCGCTTAACCAAGTACTAATCTAGTTGAATGGAAAACCTTTGAAAGAGAGTATTAATGCAAAAGGTAAAGGCAATGTCCCAGCTTATAAGTTAATCTAAGTTAAGTTGATCAAACAAATCTAGGAGTTAAATAAGGTAAAGGGTGAACACAAGAGAGTGATTAAGAAAGATAAGCGTTCCCACTAGAGGATCTAGGATAACATGGTATGCATCTACTACACGAGTGATGAAAGCAATCTACGAGAGTTTGTGACCACGGTTTCGCCCTTCCCTCCTCTCGTCTTGTCACTACGAAGGTATTCGTGACTAGACCTATGATGGACACGGTATGTTGATGGAATCTATGGGAGTAGCGGATATCATACACCGAAAAATACGATGGCTACCCTTAATCATCAGCATCATCAACATGAAAACGATAGATTGAAACCACGAATCAAGTAGCGATCACATAGCATGTATCCATCTAATCCTAGGGATGAACGGAGACATTGCATCATCTTACACGGATTGAAGCACATAGGGGTGATGGAGACTCGGAGAACGTCGTCGATGAAGATGGCGGCGATGGGCACAGGAACACCCACATAGGCCAACGGCTTGGAGTCCTCCTCTTGCTTCCTTCTCTCCCCGCCGGCGTTGATCCTTGCGACGAGCTCATCTAACTCTCTCCCTCATCTTGCGGCGGCGGTACGGTGATTGGCGTCGGTAGGATGATTTGTTCGATGTGGCGGCGATGGCGCGGAGCGATAAATAGACGAACACCTAGGGCAAAGGGGGACGAGGCAGGCCCGGAGTGGGGGTGGGCCGGTCGGCCCCGGGCGCCCGGCCGACCGAGCCCCGCCGGCCCGGTTCGGCCGGTTTCCCGGTTGCTTCTCGCGTGATCCCTTATTTGTGTGCACTTGCATGTGGGCCTTTCGCGTCGTTTCCTTCCACGGTTAAGGGCTTGAATCCTTGCTATACAGCTTCGGCATTTTAAGTTTGAGTCCCCGGGCTGCTGGGTGGCGACGGTCCTCGGGTCATTTGGAGTCATGTTCATCGCGTGTCTTGACTCTTGTAGGGCTTCATGGTCTTCTTCCAAAGTGCTTGGTGAACTTATCCGAAAGTCTCCTCTTTGAAAAGGATCAAGATGTCGACTAGAGGGGGTGAATAGTCGAACTGAAAATCACGAACTTTTCGCGATTTAATTAGACCCGAATCGGAGACTCGGATATTTTCCGGATACTCGGAAATTCGGAGAATCGGGGAAAATGTCGGATAGTCGACTGCTAGGGGGAATTAGAGCGCGGGATTTAAAACTTGCTCAAAGTAAATCTATGAAAATAGGTAATGCAGCGAGGGTGAGGACAAGCCTGGTATCCACTCAAAACCTGTAGGAACCTCAACACGAAGTAGATGTACAAACCCTAGATAAGTGTTCAAGCAAGAAACAAGCATGCAACAAGATGAACAAGCACAAGAGACACGAGTTTGTTCTGGGAGTTCAACCTCACACCTTGAGGTCTACGTCTCCATTGAGGTACCCACGAAGGGTGGACCTTTACACCTAGGTCACTTTCCTCCCTCTAGCGACCACGAAGATCGAGCTAGAGTTACTTACTCAATGTCGGAGTGATACAAACTTCCTTGGCGACCACAACCTTTGGATGCTCCAAGGCAACGCCTAATGAGGTAGGAGCTCGAAGGCTCCAAGAGTATGAGCTCTAGAATTTTGCCAACCAAGCGAAGAACGAGGTGCTCTAGAAATGAGAAATCGACTCACCTAAACACTATGACCTTGCTCCCTCAAATCCTCCTTAACTCCCACAACAAATCTCACCAACTTTGAGCCAAAGGGAGAGGGAGGAGTAAATGAAGTTTTGCAACGGTTCGGGACGAAAATGGCGGGGAGGAGAAGTAAAACTGAAGGGGTGGAGGGGGGCTGCCCCTCACCCCGAGAATATAGCGGGTGGCTTTATGACCGGAGTATCGGGGGATAAGCCGATCTCGGGAAGTAGAGTCTCAAAAAACCGGAACCTTTCCCGGCCTTCCAGAGCCGACACCGAAAAGATCCGTGTATGTGTTGGTGCAAAAGGTGTCTCTCATAAGTTTTGTTTTAGCAACTAGAGCACCTCTTCGACCCTTGGAAGACATAATTCATCCCCTCTTGATAGTACGGCATTCCTAGGACTCAAATTCAAAAGTAAAAATAAATGAGCCTTCTTAGGAATCCTTTTAGAAATTTTCCACTTTTCCTTTGTGTAGTCAACGAGGCGTGTGATGCCATACATAATTTTAATACTGCTCATGGACTAGGTAAATTCATTAGCCACTTAGGTGTGTGTCATTATATCACAGAAACCCACTTAGGGGGCCAAGATACTCTTCACTCTTTAGCGTAGATTTCTGAAAGCAAACAACGAAACTCCAAAATGCAGTGTGAACATTACATCATTAGTATGCCCTGGCGGGTTAGTTGCAAATCATAATCGAAACCAATGTATAACAAGTACTCTGAGTTGACGGAAATTCACCGTCTTAATTTTCTGAAATTCAAGTCTATGGCATAGAGGTGCGAACAAACTTTCTAGTGGCACACAAGTCATCACCATCTATTATTTTAAGCGCGTACGTTAAAAACTCTCTTGGAAAATGGGCGAGATAGTGAGATATGGGGAATCGACGCGTCGGCCGACGCGTGTGGATGCACGGAGGATCCATGGAGGGCGTCCCAGACCTCGATGTTGTACGTGCCATCGGGGGAGGGTGCGCAACAGCGCAAGGGCTCTCGGAGCCTCGCGACTCGCATCCGGAGCCGCCGGCGGAGGGCGGCCAGACGTCGATCACGTGAGGCGCGGTGGCTGGCCGGTGGCCGGCACCCGGCGGCGTGCATGGCGGGCGGCCCCAGGCCCAGGCGCCTCGCGGCGGGTGCCCCGGCGTTGAGCCGAAGCACGGCGCGAGGGCTGCACCCGGCGGAGCGGCTCGGCGTCCCTCGGCCGGTGGTGCCCCCGCGGGGGGCAACGGCCCCACGTAAGGTCGCCCACGCGGCAGCCACAGCGACGATTATGGCAACCCTAGCGAGGAGAGCTGCGACCTTCATGTGGTGTCCTGCGGCAACATTGAGGGCCGCAGGGAGCCTTAGTGAGCGAGCGAGGCCTCCAACCCCGTCTTTGCAGGTCGGCGTCACAGTAGTATGGATCTTGCTTGCCCCTATAATGATCCTTGATTTTTTTTTCTTTTTTTCTTTCTTCTGTTGCTTCTAGTTATCATCGAGGGAGCTTAAGCTACTCAAAGCATGCGATATTTTCACTTAGATATGTAATTGTTGCCTTTGCTTGTACAATATGTACAGTAGGTTGGATTTAATTAAGCAAGTATTTGATGCGAAATCGAGGTCTTAGTTCATACACTACGGTCGCCGGCGCCCGTTGCACCGGTGGCGTTTGCTGGGTCGTTGGCGATGAAGACACAACATTCCCGCACGGGATCCTAGCTCCCAGCGCTGGAGTCGTCAGAGTAGCCGAACCAGTAGTCGGTGGCGTCGAGGAACCGCCTGAACATCACTGGGTCCGGCACGCCGGAGAAGTCGCACTCCGCGTAGCCATGCGAGGTGGCGGGTGGCAGCGCGTCGAGAGAGCCTAGGGATGACTCGTCGCCAGCAGAGGCGCTAGGGTCCCTGGCAACCAAGACGTGGCGGCCGGGGGAACCCGCGCATCGTCGTGTTGATGTTGGCGGTGGCGCCGTAGGCCGTCATGGCGGCGCGCGCGGACCAATGGGGAAGCGCGGTCGGAGACCGAGCGCCCGCCGGGCGGCCGGCGTTGTGCGCGACGGCGCGCCTCGTTGGGAGGCGACACGCCGCATGCGCGTCGCTCCGACCGCGCCCGGCGCGAGCGCCGGCCGGAGCGGCGGCGGCGCCGTGGCGCCGATGGGCCCGCGCCGTCCGTGTCTGGCGGGCGTTGGCATCGCGACGACGCGTGCAGCGGCGACCGGGGCAGACCCAGCTTGGCGCCGCGCGCAGAGTTCCTCATGGTTGGTGAGGCGCATCGGGTAGCCGTTCCCCGTAGCTTGGAAGTTCAGGCCCCCGAATCGGATTTCGAACCTGGCGGCGAGGGGGTCCGAGCTGCCCATGGAGTAATGCGTACCGCGATACTCGGTGCGAATCACCATTGAGGGAGCGGATGACGGGTTGACCTTCAGCGCTCGTTGGCCCCACGGTGGGCGCCAACTGTCGGTGCGGAATGTAGTCCCGACACTAACTAGTAGTAAGCGCCAAGGTCTGTCCCTCGATGGTCGGTGCTAAGCAACTAACGACACTTGGTTTATCCTGGTTCCGGCCGGGGCCGTACGTCCAGCAGGGGTGTGCTTGAGGCACTATATTGCTTTGCACCGGGGTGCCTATAGTGGGGCGGCTACAAGCAAGGCGGGAGAGGAGGCGTGGCCTCCAAGTCCCAAGCGGAGTGATTGAGGCGAGTGCCAATATCGTGGGCGAGTTGAGGAGCGTGTGTGTGTGTTGTTTTATGTCCCCTGCGGCGAGGGGGTTCACCTTCCTTTTATAGACCAAGGAGGGGGTGAATTACAAGCATGCCGCACTGTTTAGCTACATGGGGAAGTATGGCGTGCAGCGCCACGGAGTTGGCGGCCGTCCTGACGGTCCTTGCTACGGTCTTGTCGTCGCGGCGTGTCCCGTGCCGGAACAGGGGCGGCTTCGAGGATGAAGGCGTAGTGGTTGGCCGTTGTGTCCTCAAACGGGCTCAAGGAAGCCGTTGACGGTGGTCCGTATGGGATACAGTGGCAAGCGTGGCGGCGTCCCGTCCCCGTGCGCCCACCGCCGGGGAGTTGTTGTAGCGGTGCCGCCGTGGTGCCGCAGGCACGGGGGCGGCCGCACGGGACCAACGCTGGCGGGGATGGCGTCCCCCGCCGGCCCGACGTTATGGTTTGACCCTACAGATTCATGAGAGAGAGGTTCGAGGGTGTGTCCGGCCCCCCTTCAAGGGCGCGGCGTGTTAGCCGTACGGGAGTGGGCGGCACAGTGCCACGGAGCTGACACTGGCCATGTCGCACAGTCCCCCACAGTGGCGGGGATGGGTTTCCCCTAGGGAGTTGGCAGAACAGCGCCGGGGCGTGATTCCCAGGCGCATGATGGCGCGGCTCTGCCGTGTCAGAGCATTAAATGCCCGCGTGCGGGAGCAGGCGTGCTCGTGAGGGGGCCTCGAGTGAGGCGGAGATGAGCCCTCAAGCGAGGCGGAACCTGCTCGAGGGAGCCTTTGACTGGGCCACTCCGGTGGGATGCGGGGGCCGCCGCAGTGTGGGCCGTGCCCTGTGTGTGCGCTTAAGTGAGAGGTGTTTCGTTTTGGTTTTTTGCAGGTTTTAAGCAGGATTCCCCCTGGTTTGTTTAGGGGACCCTCAGGGCTGTCCCCGACACGACACGAGTGCATCTCTCCTCCTCCTCTCGCTATCGCTATGTCCTTGACCATGCGGGTCGTCTTCTAGTTATCATCGAGTATGCTAATTGTGGAGCTGTACTCTCAGTGTGGAAATCCAAATTAACAGCCATCCAACAACGCACTTAGCCCACCTATCATCATCGAGCAAACTCTCAGATTGTACAATGCAGCATATACAATTGGTTAAAGGACTCTCATCTAGTTCTCCCAAGGTACATACAAGAGAGAGAGAGAGAAGAGAGGGCCTCCTGAACGCGCCGACCTCCCCGAGCTCCTCCTCGAGCTTGTAGCCACCGACCTGTGATGACGAGCACCACAAGAGAGAGAGAGAGAGAGAGAGAGAGAGAGAGAGAGGGAGGGAGGGAGGGAGAACTAGTGTACCCTCTAACCATTGCGCTCAGCATGTACTCTCATCATCGAGTTTTTTTAAGCTCTCAGTGTGGTTGCCTTCTAAACGGCCTTCCAACACTTTAAGATCATCGAGCCTTAAGGGAAAATAGAAGGAAAATAAGATAGAGAGGAAAGGGAGGATGATAGAGAGAAAGAGAGAGTGAGACATAGTCCATATAACTAAGTATAGATCACACAACACATAGCAAGATGGCACATACAACTTAGCAATATAAACATGGCAGCAATGATATATAGAAAGATGGCATAAACATGGCAGCAAGTATACTCAAGCACTTAGCATATGGATACTCAAGTATAACCAACATGGCAGATAACATATGGATACTCAGGTATATCATGACATGTATTAAAATAGCATAAGTGTATATCATTTTAACAAAACACCAAAATGACAGTGCATAAGAATGAGCTAAACAGATTGCCATAGACCACCTGAAACGACCCGGATTTCCGCGAACGGAACCCCGAATCTTAGCACCTCGGTGGTAGTCCCAGGAGGCTACCACGTGCAATCCCTGTCTCAGCGATTCCAAAATCCATACAGAAAAGTAAATCAAGATAATAGAGTACAACATTTATTTTATTACATTAATCAGAGTACATCTCTTCGGCACATGCCGGGTACAAGTCCATCAGGACTGAATCAAACAGAAATAAATCGTCTAGCAGCGGCTCCATGAAAGCGCGGGAAACTCCATATCCGCAGGCAGCTCAAGTGTAGGAAGAGCTCAGTCCACCCAGCCGTCGTTGTCGAAGTCGTAGTCCGGCTCGCGTCGAGTCACTGTGGTCTACCCGATAAGCGGGTAGGTCATGTCGCCTTCCCAACAAAGAGGCAAAAGCGGTGTATATTCTACTATGCATGAGGTAACCCTAATGCTGCGCCGTAGAAAGCTTAAGCAATGCAGCAGTGCAACATTCAAGGTAAGCAAAATATAGCAAGGAGGTCCACACCTCGGGGGAAGCTTTCGCTTCCGAGGTCCACACCTCGTGGGTCCACACCCCGCTCAAGGAACACCACACCAAAGCACGGATCTCAACCACGATCCGGAACCCATCTCTCATCCGCGATGTGGGGCCCACCGCTCCTATCCCCACATCTCAACGGCCGAGCCGGGCTCACACACTCGGGGGAGAGAAGAAGCACAAGAGAAGTGTATCTAGTCGGGTGAGAGATCGAAAGATCGTCCATAACCAAGTGGACACGGACTATAGCTATAGGTTTAACACTGCGCAGGTTGTACAACCGTACCCGCCCGAATAGGTCCAGAACCGGCCGTCACCGTGTCCGACCCTACCATCCGTACTGAAGCCCAAGTAAGTGGATAGTACCCTTCGCATCTCCGAGCCCGGCCTCAGCCCTCCGCGGCAGCTCATACTACCCGCGAGAGGTCCCTCGAAGCCGTGGAACCCTTCCCCGGCCTCGCCAGGGCAAAGTCTACTAAGGAGGGAAAGACCACTCTGACACGATCACACCGATCCTCCTACGGGAGGGGTGCTATCCACTACAAGTCTCACCCCGCACCCCCGCCCAATACAAGGCGGGCGGTCGTACGAAAGTAGTCATTCGAAACAAGGTCAACCGACGATCGGTCCTTAGGGGCCGAGAGCGAGCACTCAACATCTTCATCCCACACGACACGACCCTCGGGTAAGAGGCCAGATCGCATCTTCCCTCGGCAGCCGTTCACAAGTAACCAATCGGCTCGCTCCCGCCAAAACACAGCAAGGGGATACACGACCCAGAACGCACGCTAGAATCACACCGAGATCCCCACATCTCAGCTCAAACCCAGAGCACCATCCATAAGCAAACAACAAAAGTATGGATAGTTGAAGTAAGGGACTAGCTAGGGGTCTGTAGCTAGTCCCGCAGGTAGAAGTACAAGGAACAGGATATATCAAAACATCAAGGCATGGCTAGTAAACGGGTTATGCAATTCATCAGAACAATGCATTAGAGTATAGCACTAGCAGCTACAAAACAACATAGGATCTATATGGTTGGGAGTGACATGACACCTTCTGTGCCGTTGAAGCAGTCGCTGTCCGGTGCAGTGTACTCGGGGTCCTCCACGTCCTCCTGGTCGAAGCTCGGGTCTGCGGCACGAGATTCGACGCGAAAATAAGATATCGGTGCACATCTAAGCAATAACTCCAAATAAAATCCAACTTAGAAAATCCAAAAGAGCCCGAACTACCTACAATCAGCAAGGTTTTGCAAATACGGATTTATAGAAATTAGTTTTGTATTTTTCTGAGCACCCTAGAATTTCTTACTAATTTTTAAAGGTCCAAAACATTTTCTGGAAATTAAAACAAAAAAGAAAAGGGTTTTCTCGCTCCATGGGCCGAAAATGGGCTGGAAGGCTAACCTGGCCGAAAACGCAGGTCCTCCGGGCTCGGTCCAACGGGCCCGGGCGAGGGAAGTCCGTAAAACCTCCCCGGTTTTTTTCGCTCGAGGCCCCAAACTACGGAGTTGGGCCCCTCTCTTAACGCGGCGGCTCCTAAAGTGGCCCGACGGGCGGGACGGCTCTTAAGGCCCGGCTAGCGCCGATGGCCCGGCGGCCCCCCTTTCCTCTTTACCGCAACCGGGGAGATCCCCCTCGCTCCTCCCTTAGGTGCTCTCCACGCCGGGCGGGCGGCGCGGCCGGCTGGCGCATCGGCGGCGGCGGCGCCCCGGACACGGCGTCGGGCGCTTCTCGCCCCTCCTCTTTCCCCCCCGAACTCACACGCGCGCACACGTCTCGAGGGTCGGTCCGCCGCACGCTCGCCACGGCGCGCGCGCGCGGCGTTGAAGCCCGCGCGCGCGTGCGTCTCTACGGCGCGGCCACGCCCGGGGGGCGCGGCGGGGTGCGGCCGGGCCGGGTCGCACGCACTCACGCTCCCTCGCGTAAACACGAACACGGCTCAAGGCCGGCGCGCCGCGGCCAAGGTTTGCGGCGTGGAACGCCCGCTCGCGAAGCTCTCCCGGGCGGCGGGGTCACGGCCATGGCGCGCATGGGTGCGGCCGGCCGGCGCCCGCGCCCTCCACCACCCGCATCCGCACGCCCCACGGCACGAAGGCCGGATTCACGACAGAACGTGACACGGCGTATAACGCCCGCCGCCGGTGCCCCCCACCGGTGACGAGGCCACGGCCACGGCCACGCATGGATGTGGCCGGCCGGCTTCCTCGCCACCAGATCTCGCGCAAAAGCCCACGGCTTCAAGGCCGGGTTCACAACACACGACGCGCAAGCTCCTACAGCGGCTCACCTCGCGGCACGCTACGGCGAAAAGGGTGAGCCGTGAACTCGGCCGGCGCGGCGCGTCGCGCGCTCGGCGCGGCGCACGACGGCGCGGCACCCAACGGCGCGACACGGGGTGTTCCCCCAGCCCCACCTGCAAAGGCATCCAAGAACCCCACAGAAACGGCGACAGCACCGGGGGCGTCACGGCTTGGGGTAGCCTCGACCCCAGGCTGCCGCTGACACGTCGCGACGCGGCGTCACCCATGGGGAGGCGACGGCGCGCGCGCTCGGACAGAGGCGGCTCGATGGCACGCGCACAGGCAAGTCATCTGCGGCGACCGGCGCAAGGAAAAGCGGGAGGTGACCGCGGTGCTCACCGTGGGTCGACGGTGTAGGCGTAGCAGGCTTGGCGGCGCGGCGTCGGTGTACACGGCGGCGCGCGTCCCTCGCCCTCCGGTCCCGGCTCCTCCTCGACCACGAACGGCGCCTCCCCTCTCGTCGCGCTCCACACGTACTCGCTCTCCGCGAGCCGGCGTCGCACGGCGGCGGCGCGCGTCGCTCTCCCCCTCGGCTCCTCTTCCCCCGCTTCTCCCCTCCTTCTTCCCCCCCTCCGATGGCTGCACTGAGTTGGGGCAAAAACCCCAATGCGGGTTGGTTGCGAGGCCAATCGCTCCTCGCTCTCCCTTTTGAATCCAGGGCGATGCGAGGCCTAGGCGAATTCCCGGCGGTGCCCTTCCCCGGCTTGGACCGCTTGGCATCCGAGGCGGCGGCGCTCCCCCTTTCTCCTTGCTCACGTTGCCACTGGGAAAAAGGCACAGGGGTAAAGAGGGGATTTCCTTCTCCCTGACCTGGCTCGGTTCACGCGCTCGCCTGGCCCCCTCGGCGTGCGCGCCGGCCGGCGGCTCGGCGCGCCCGCGCGCCGCGCAAGCGGTGCGACGGGACCGGCGGCGGCGCGCGCGCGGCTGGCTGGCTCGCTCGGGTTAGGTGGGAAAGGGGGTGGAGATAAGGATGACTGGCGGGGTCCACCGGTCAGCGGGTGTAAAAGGGTGAGCCGCGGAGCGGGCTGGTGGGCTGGAATGCTGCGTGGACTGGGCCGGCTGCAACGTAAGGGTGAAGAGATGTCGGCCCGAGAACTGTGCTGAACCATGTCTATCAAATCAAATAAGTTGACTAAGGTTTGAAAAAGGGTTTGAATTTGATTGCAATTCAAATTCAAACAACACTCAAATGAACTTCAAATAAACCAAGGAAAATCCAACTCACAAATTATTCCATATTTTAAATATAAGATTTATAAATAGGATAAATTAGTGGAGAATTTGGTGAGAGGCTAGCAATTTCGGCTCAAAAATTGATAGCACTCCAAAGCAAACAAAAAGTTTTAAATTTTCGCAAAATTCACACACCTAGATTCCTGGGTTGTTACATTCTCCCCCACCACCGAGAATCTCGTCCTCGAGATTTAGTCCTCGACCTCCTCCATGAACAAGTGAGGGTACTCTTTCCTGAGATCCGCTTCCTTCTCCCATGTTGCCTCTCGCTCTGTATGGTTGCTCCACAACACTTTACAGAAAGGAATGGTAGTTCTCCTTGTTTCCTTGACAGCTACCGTCCAAGATTTTCTCGGGATACTCGTATACTCTAGGTTGTCTTGCAAGTCAAGCAACTCCATGGGCACTTGCTTTGCCTCCACCTGCCTTCTCACTCTTCTTCAAGGTGACACGTGGAACACCGGGTGAACTCTTTGCCATTGTCTCGGGTAGTGCAAGCGGTAGGCCAATCTCCCAATCCTACGGGTGATAAGGTACGGCCCCACGTACCTCGGTGCAAGCTTTCCCTTCACCAAGAACCTCTTAGTCCCGCGGAGCGGCGTGAGACTTTCAAGTACACCCCGTCACCAACCGCAAAGGTCAACTCTCTCCTTCTCTTGTCGCGCATAGCTCTTCTGACGACTTTGAGCGATTTTCATGTTCTCACGAACTTTCTCAACCTTCTCCTCTCGCTTCCTCAATGATTGCTGGCCCAAACGCAGTTCGCTCTCCAACCTCTCGACCAAGCTAGCGGGGTCCCGCACTTCCGACCGTAAAGTGCCTCGAAGGGTGCCATCCGGAGACTTGCTTGAAAGCTGTTGTTGTACGAGAACTCTGCAAACGGCAAACTGCCCTCCCAAACAGTACCATAGGTGAGTGCACACGCTCGCAGCATGTCCTCCAGGACCTGGTTGACTCTCTCTGTCTGTCCATCTGTCTGCGGGTGGAAAGCTGTGCTGTAGCTGAGTGTGGTGCCCATAAGCTTGTGAAAGCTCTGCCAAAACTTGGAGACAAACTGTGGCCCTCGATCAGACACGATACTTCTGGGTGCCCCGTGTAGCCTGAGTATGTGTTCTACGAACAGCTCTGCCAACTTCTCGGTTGCATACCTGGTCTTCACCGCACAAAGTGAGCCACTTTAGTCGGCTTGTCCACTATGACCCAAACTGAGTCGTTTCCTTTTGGTGTTCTAGGGAGTCCCACCACAAAGTCCATGGATATGTCCTCCCACTTCCACACTGGGATATCCAACGGCTTCAACAAACCAGCAGGTTTCTGATGTTCAATCTTTACTCTGCTACAGGTGTCGCAACAGGCCACGTAGTGTGCTATGTCCTTCTTCATATCCTTCCACCAGTACCTGACCTTCAGATCTCTGTACATCTTGGTGCTGCCCGGGTGAATCGAGTATCTCGAGTCGTGAGCTTCTCTCATGATCAGAAACGGAGTGCCTTGTCTTGCGGTACGCAGATCCGTTCTTTCAACCGCACAGTGCCCTGTTCATCAACCGGGTGGTCCTCTGCTTTGCCCTGCTTCATTAGTTCTCGCAACACTTTGATTTCTGCACACTCTTTCTGGGCTGTACGGATTCGCTCCTCCAGGTCATAGGTCACTTGCATCACGTTGACTTGGCCTTGATCCACAATCTCGATTCTCAGCTTCTCTAGCTCTTCATGCAAAGCAGGTTGCTCTTCTTTTACCATGAGGTTGTTGCAATATGTTTTCCGGCTCAGTGCATCTGCCACGACGTTAGCTTTGCCTGGGTGGTAGTTGATCTCGACGTCGTAGTCCTTGATCAGCTCTAACCACCGTCTCTGCCTCATGTTCAGCTCGGTCTGTGTAAAGAAGTACTTCAGGCTCTTGTGGTCGGAAAACAGCTCACACTTGTTCCCTATCAGGTAGTGTCTCCAGATTTTGAGCGCATGCACAACAGCTGCCAACTCCAAGTCGTGTGTCGGGTAGTTTTCCTCATGTTTCTTCGAAATTCTGTCGGAAGCATAAGCCACAACTTTCCCTTCCCCGCATCAAGACACAACCAAGTCCTTGCTTTGAAGCGTCACAATAGACCACAAAGTCTTTCTTGATGTCCGGCAAGGTAAGCACCGGGGCTGTGGTGAGTCTCTTTTTTCAGCTCTTGAAAGCTCTTCTCACACGCTTCGACCACTCGAACTTTGTGTTGTTCTTGAGCAACTCGTCATTGGCTTTGCGATCTTGGAAAAGTTCTCAATGAACCTCCGGTAGTAACCCGCCAACCCAAGGAAGCTTCGACATCCGTCACGTTTAAAGGCGCTCCCACTTGGTCACCGACTCAACCTTGGACGGATCCACGGCTATCCCCTCCGCCGACAACACGTGTCCCAAGAACGCGACCTTCTCCATCCGGAACTCGCACTTGCTGAACTTGGCGTACAGTTTCTGCTGCCTCAGCCTCTCTAGCACAACTCTCAGGTGCTCCTCGTGCTCCTCAGTGGTCTCAGAGTAGATCAAGATATCATCGATAAACACCACTACAAACCTGTCCAACTCTTCCATGAAGACCTTGTTCATCAAGTTCATGAAGTAGGCAGGGGCGTTGGTCAGCCCAAAAGAAACCACCACGAACTCGTACAAGCCGTAGCGTGTGGTGAAGGCTGTCTTGGGTATGTCCTGCTCCCGGATCTTCATCTGGTGGTAGCCTGACCTCAAGTCGATCTTGGAGAAGAACCTTGCCTTTTTGAGTCTATCCAGCAAATCCTCGATTCTGGGCAGTGGGTACTTGTTCTTGATTGTCATCGAGTTGAGCGTGCGGTAGTCAATGCACATCCTCTTTGTGCCGTCTTTCTTCTCCACGAAGAGCACTGGTGATCCCCACGGTGAGGCACTCGGCCGAACAAACCCTTGCTCGAGCAACTTCTTGAGTCGTTTCTTCAACTCGTCCGGCTCGTCCGACGACATCCTATACGGACTCTTTGCAACGGGCCCCGCCCCTGGCATCAGCTCAATCACAAACTCCACGTCCCGGTCTGGGGGTAACTCCGTAAGCTCCTCTGGGAACACGTCCGGAAACTCACGGACCACTGGGATCTCTTCGATCTCTTTCCCACTCATGTTGCATAACATCGTAGCAACCTTCGGACTCTGTGGCTCGATCCGCACTGTAGTTCCGCTGGGGTGTTCAAGCTGTATCACTCTGGGGTTGCAAGAAACTATCCCGTTGTGCTTTGCCAACCAATCCATCCCTAAGATCACGTCTATCCCGGTAGACTCCAAAACCATCAAGTCTGCCGTGAACGGTAGCCCCTCAAACACCATCCTCACTCCCCTGCACTCTAACGTACTCCTCTTCTCTCCTAGCGGAGAGCTAGTCAAGATAGGCCTTGGTCGAGGCTTAGTTGGTAAAGACCTTTCTTTAGCAAACTTGGTAGAAATATACGAAAACCGAGCTCCGCTATCAAACAAAACAATAGCCAAAACGAGTCAACAAGGAACTCACCAAGTGTGACGTCGGGTGCCGGCTCTGCATCCTCGGCGGTGAGGTGGTTCGGACGGCCTCGAGTAGGCGGCGGCCGAGCGGACCTCTGCCGTGTACGGGGTGGCTGTCCTCCGGTGGTTCCGGTGGCTTGGCCGGGGTCCGAAACCGAGTCTTTGCGGCTCGACTCCCTGGTGGTACCGCTCGGGGACACTCAAACGACTTATGCCCCACCGACGGCGGTTGAAGCACGTCACCTTGGATCCGTCTGTCGCCCTGCGGTGGTGGCCTCGGCTTCCGACTGTTCGACCTCCACTCCCACCGGGTGGGCTCTCGCTCTGCGGGCGAGGCCGAGAGGCGTGGTGCCTCTCGCCGAGTCCGGTGGCCCCGTGCGTAGCCTCGTCCTCTCGCCTGCGGGGTGGACACGAGCGTCTCGCCCGGTCCGTGCGCTTGGACTTGCTCCCTCGTACCTCCATGTACTCCAGCCTTGACCTCTCCACGATCAGTGCCTTGTCGATTATGGAGCGAAGTGTCGGGCAGTCGTGCGCGGACAAGTGGTGTGCCATCCCCTTGTGCAGCCCCTTCCTGAACCAGTAAACCTTCTTCTTTTCTGTGTCGGTGTCGTCTGGCGCGTACCTCATCGGCCTCCCGGTACCGGTTGGCGTACTCCTCGCACCGACATGTTTCCCATCTTGGAGGTGCCCGAACTCGTCGGCCTTTCGTCCATCCTTGCGTCCGGGATGTGGTGGCTCCTGAAGGCCTCCACGAACTCGTCCCACCCGATGTGCAACGGGTCCCGGTGCGAGTCACAGTAGCTGTCCCACCACGCACTGGCTGTGCCAACCAGCTGGTGCGCGGCCACGGTCACACACTCCTCCTCTGTAAGCTCAGTCAGCTCCAGCTTCTTCTCGATCTCACGTAGCCAGTTGTCCGCGTCCATCGGGTCAGCTGAGTGGTCAAAGGTAGGCGGGCGCAGCTTGTTGAAGTTTTCAACCTTCTTCTGGAAGCCCTCTGGAGCGTTGCGGTTCGACCCCCGTGGTTGTTGTGGTTGTTGTTCCGGGCCAGCATCCGGGTGATCGTACGCATCGGTGAGTCCTGCTTCGCCATCACGTCGGCCAAGTTCGGGGGAGGTGGCGGTGGTGGCACCTCGTGTCCACCGAGCCCGGCCTCGCTCCTCCCTCCGGGCGGGGTACCGCTCGTGCTCGAGCTCCTGCGCTCCCGAGCTCCCTCGTCGTCGTGCGCGGCTCCTCGTCCACCCACTCGGCCTCCTCGGCCAACACGGCCCGGCCCGTGGCCTCCGCGAAGCCCGCCTCGTGGCGCGTGACCTCCACGGCGTCCGCGGCCTCTCGCTCTCCGCCGGGTTAGGGGCATCCTCCCCTCCGTCGTCCCCGGCGACCTCCTCGAAACGGGCCGAGTCGCCCGACCTCCTTGCTCCCGACATCGTTCCCGGTTGCAACAGTTAGTAGTGGTAGGGAGAATGTATTTAATCAGGTTATAAACTATAATGGAGTAATCCTGCTAACAATCACAAAATTTCAGACAGACATTAAGAAGCATGAAATCCGAAAGGAACCATGAAGATCCATGTCACTCAATCAATGCCACCATACAAAAGAGGTGCACCTCGAGGTTTACTCCTACGACCTTCGAGGGTACACAGCAACACATCCTGCTAACGCATGGTACATCATGGGGTAGCTACTACAGGCATGTCACATGAACGGTAGCATTACATCTAACTCATTACATCTACTCAGAATCTGCTACAAGATCTCTACTCCCATCACTGAATACTCTGAGGTGCCTCGGAGCCGGTGTCCTGTGGAACTGAGTAGAACGGTGGTGAGTGGACTCCTGGGTAACCCGGCACCCTGATCGCCGGTCCCCCGTAGTAGTCACGAGTGTCCTGTAGAGCACGATCCATCTCCGCTGTGTCCTGCGAACCACTCGGGTACGGCCGCACTCGTGGTAGGAGCGTCGGGGGAAGCTCGAAAGTCTCCATCCTCAGTCTGGGCCTCTTCTTGGGTGGAAGCTGTGCGGAAAGCGCCCCCCGGCTCCGCGGCCTCTCGTGGTCGGAACGCTCCCGGGCCGCGCGGGTCTGTCTCGCTCGGTCCCTCTCCTCGTAGACCCCGTCCTCCCGGGTAACACATGTGGTGGTAGTTGTGTCGGCTCGCCTCTGTAGGTCCCACACCTTGACCCCGGTAGTCGGCTCACTGCGGCTCCGATCGACTCCACCGGTCTCGAGCCTCTGCCCGCCCTCACTCGATCCTCTCGCGCGGCCTCCACCGAAGCCCGGTGAGCCTCCCGCTCTGCCCTCGCCCGTGCCTCCAAAGTAGCGATCCTCCGAGGTCTCTCTCGGTGCGTGGCCGCGGCCGGCTGCCCCGATCCCGAGCCTGTACTAGCTCTCCATTCCTCTCGTGCGCCGCCTCCAGCTCGTCCAGTAAGTCCTCTCTGTCCTCCTCCAAGTCCCGAACCTGCCGCAGGGCAACGTCACACCTCCACCGAAGGTACAGTGTCTCCCCGTCCGCCGCACGCGAACGGTGCACCGGTCTGGGCCGGGATGCACCGCCTGGCCGCGAGCATCGCCTGGTCCTCCCCGTCCACTGGAGTCACCTCCTGGTACCGTGCTCGGTCACTCGAGTCCCGCCGGACCGTGGTCGAAGATCTCCGCCGGAAGTACTGCGAACGGTGTGTCCTTCGACCTCTCCCCGAGCGAGGTCACAAACCTTCTTGAGAGCCTCGCGTGCGCCGGTGCCGGTGCGCCTCGGTGACCGAGCTCTCGAAGCGCACACCACTACCTCCTCAAACTCGGCACCCGTGGGTCCGCCGCACCGTGACGGTCGGGTAAGTGGGAGTCCGCTCCAAGTGCCCCATGGCCCTCCCCTTGTAGGCCGACACCGTCGGTCTCCCTCCCGGCGGCCTCCAAGCACTCCCTCAGCAGGTGGCAGAAGCCTCCGTAGCTCTTGCCATTCGACTCCAACGGAACCCACGTCGTCTCCGCCATCTGCACAACGTTGTTAGAGCGTAGTTAGTAAGGCAGTTAGTGAAAGTTAATCAAGGTAATGCATATATATAAGTATAGTTATATACATACGGAAGCCAAGGAGTTTTTATAAAGTTTCAAGGTTCAGAAACGGCTTCCTGTACTATCGACCATTCTTGGGGCTCGTCCTACAGTCAAGCATGGCTCTGGTACCAACTGAAACGACCCGGATTTCCGCGAACGGAACCCCGAATCTTAGCACCTCGGTGGTAGTCCCAGGAGGCTACCACGTGCAATCCCTGTCTCAGCGATTCCAAAATCCATACAGAAAAGTAAATCAAGATAATAGAGTACAACATTTATTTTATTACATTAATCAGAGTACATCTCTTCGGCACATGCCGGGTACAAGTCCATCAGGACTGAATCAAACAGAAATAAATCGTCTAGCAGCGGCTCCATGAAAGCGCGGAAACTCCATATCCGCGAGCGGCTCAAGTGTGGGAAGAGCTCGGTCCACCCGGCCGTCGTTGTCGAAGTCGTAGTCGGCTCGCGTCGAGTCACCGGGGTCTACCCGATAAGCGGGTAGGTCATGTCGACTTCCCAACAAAGAGGCAAAAGCGGTGTATATTCTACTATGCATGAGGTAACCCTAATGCGGCCGTAGAAAGCTTAAGCAATGCAGCAGTGCAACATTCAAGGTAAGCGAGAATATAGCAAGGAGGGTCCACACCTCGGGGGAAGCTTTCGCTTCCGAGGTCCACACCTCAGGGGTCCACACCCCGCTCAAGGAACACCACACCAAAGCACCGGATCTCAACCACGATCCAGAACCCATCTCTCATCTGCGATGTGGGGCCCACCAGCTCCTATCCCCACATCTCAACGGCCGAAGCCGGCTCACACACTCGGGGGAGAGAGAAGAAGCACAAGAGAAGTGTATCTAGTCAGGTGAGAGATCGAAAGACTGTCCATAACCGGTGGACACGGACTATAGCTATAGGTTTAACACTCGCGAGAGGTTGTACAACCGTACCCGCCCGAATAGGTCCGGAACCGGCCGTCACCGGTGTCCGACCCTACCATACGGCCGAAGCCCAAGTAAGTGGATAGTACCCTTACTCGCATCTCCGAGCCCCCGGCCCCGGCCCTCGCGGCGAGCTCATACTACCCGCGAGAGGTCCCTCGAAGCCGTGGAACCCTTCCCCGGCCTCGCCGAGCAAAGTCTACTAAGGAGGGAAAGACCACTCCCGACACGATCACACCGATCCTCCTACAGGAGGGGTGCTATCCACTACAAGTCTCACCCCGCACCCCCGCCCAATACAAGGCGGGCGGTCTGTACGAAAGTAGTCATTCGAAACAAGGTCAACTGACGATCGGTCCTTAAGGGGCCGAGAGCGAGCACTCAACATCTTCATCCCACACGACACGACCCTCGGGTAAGAGGCCAGATCGCATCTTCCCTCGGCAGCCGTTCACAAGTAACCAATCGGCTCGCTCCCGCCAAAACACAGCAAGGGGATACACGACCCAGAACGCACGCTAGAATCACACCGAGATCCCCACATCTCAGCTCAAACCCAGAGCACCATCCATAAGCAAACAACAAAAGTATGGATAGTTGAAGTAAGGGACTAGCTAGGGGTCGCAGCTAGTCCCGCAGGTAGAAGTACAAGGAACAGGATATATCAAAACATCAAGGCATGGCTAGTAAACGGGTTATGCAATTCATCAGAACAATGCATTAGAGTATAGCACTAGCAGCTACAAAACAACATAGGATCTATATGGTTGGGAGTGACATGACACCTTCTGTGCCGTTGAAGCAGTCGCTGTCCGGTGCAGTGTACTCGGGGTCCTCCACGTCCTCCCGGTCGAAGCTCGGGTGCACGGCACGAGATTCGACGCGAAAATAAGATATCGGTGCACATCTAAGCAATAACTCCAAATAAAATCCAACTTAGAAAATCCAAAAGAGCCCGAACTACCTACAATCAGCAAGGTTTTGCAAATACGGATTTATAGAAATTAGTTTTGTATTTTTTACGAGCACCCTAGAATTTCTTACTAATTTTTAAAGGTCCAAAACATTTTCTGGAAATTAAAACAGAAAAGAAAAGGGGTTTCCTGCTCCATGGGCCGAAAATGGGCTGGAAGGCTAAGCGGGCCGAAAACGGTCCTCGGGCTCGGTCCAACGGGCCCGAGCGAGGGGAAGTCCGAAAACCTCCCCGGTTTTTATCTCGGGCCGAGGCCCCAAACTACGAGGTTGGGCCCCTCTCTTAACGCGGCCCCGGCTCCTAAAGTGGCCGACGGGCGGGACGGCTCTTAAGGCCCGGCTAGCGGCGATGGCCCGGCGGCCGCTTTCCTCTTTACGCAACCGGGGGAGATCCCCCGCTCCTCCCTTAGGTGCTCTCCACGGCGGGCGGCGCGCCCGGCAAGCCGGCCATCGGCGGCGGCGCCGCCCCCGGACACGGCGTCGGGGCGCTTCTCGCCCTCCCCTCCTCTTTCCCCCGAACTCACACGCGCGCACACGTCTCGAGGGTTGGTCCGCCGCACGCTCGCCACGGCGCGCGGCGCGGCGTTGAAGCCCGCGCGCGTGCGTCTCTACGGCGCGGCCACGGCCCGGGCGCGCCGGGGTGCGGCCGGGCCGGGTCGCACGCACTCACGCTCTGCGGGGAAACACGAACACGGCTCAAGGCCGGCGCGGCGCAGCCAAGGTTTGCGGCGTGGAACGCCCTGCCGCGAAGCTCTCCGGGCGGCGGGGGTCACGGCCATGGCGCGCATGGGTGCGGCCGGGCGCCCGCGCCCTCCACCACACACGCATCCGCACGGCCCACGGCACGAAGGCCGGATTCACGACGGAACGTGACACGGCGTATAACGCTTTGTTGGCGGTGCCCCCCACCGGTGACGAGGCCACGGCCACGGCCACGCATGGATGTGGCCGGCCGGCTTCCTCGCCACCGCATCCTCGCGCAAAAGCCCACGGCTTCAAGGCGGGTTCACAACACACGACGCGCAAGCTCCTACGACGGCTCACCTCGCGGCACGCTACGGCGAAAAGGGTGAGCCCGAACTCCGGGCCGGCGCGCGCGTCGCGCGCTCGGCGCGGCGCACGGCGGCGCGGCACCCAACGGCGCGACACGGGGTGTTCCCCCGGCCCCACACCGCAAAGGCATCCAAGAACCCCACGAAACGGCGACGACGCCCGGGCGTCACGGCTTGGGGTAGCCTCGACCCCGGCTGCCGACACGTCGCGACGCGGCGTCACCCATGGGGAGGCGACGGCGCGCGCGCTCGGACGAGAGGCGGCTCGATGGCACGCGCACGGGCAAGTCATCTACGGCGACCGGCGCAAGGAAAAGCGGGGAGGTGACCGCGGTGCTCACCGGTGGGTCGACGGTGTAGGCGTAGCGAGCTTGGCGGCGCGGCGTCGGTGTACACGGCGGCGCGCGTCCCTCGGCCTCCGGTCCCGGCTCCTCCTCGACCACGAACGGCGCCTCCCCTCTCGTCCGGCTCCACACGTACTCGCTCCTGCGCAGCGGCGTCGCACCGGCGGCGGCGCGCGTCGCTCTCCCCCTCGGCTCCTCTTCCCCGCTTCTCCCTCCTTCTTCCCCCCCTCCGATGGCTGCACTGAGTTGGGGCAAAAACCCCAATGCGGGTTGGTTGCGAGGCCAACTGCTCCCTGCTCTCCCTTTTGAATCCAGGGCGATGCGAGGCCTAGGCGAATTCCCGGCGGTGCCCTTCCCCGGCTTGGACCGCTTGGCATCCGAGGCGGCGGCGCTTCCCCTTTCTCCTTGCTCACGTTGCCACTGGGAAAAAGGCACAGGGGTAAAGAGGGGATTTCCTTCTCCCTGACCTGGCTCGGTTCGCGCGCTCGCATGGCCCCCTCGGCGTGCGCGCCGGCCGGGGCCGGCTCGGCCGCGCCCCGCGCCGCGCAAGCGGTGCGACGGGACCGGCGGCGGCGCGCGCGCGGGCGGCTGGCTCGCTCGGGGTTAGGTTCGAAAGGGGGTGGAGATAAGGATGACCGGCGGGGTCCACGGTCGGCGGGTGTAAAGGGGTGAGTGCGGAGCGGGCTGGTGGGCTGGAATACTGCGTGGATTGGGCCGGCTGCAACGTAAGGGTGAAGAGATGTCGGCCCAAGAACTGTGCTGAACCTTGTCTATTAAATCAAATAAGTTGACTAAGGTTTGAATAAGGGTTTGAATTTGATTGCAATTCAAATTCAAACAACACTCAAATGAACTTCAAATAAACCAAGGAAAATCCAACTCACAAATTATACCATATTTTAAATATAAGATTTATAAATAGGATAAATTAGTGGAGAATTTGGTGAGAGGCTAGCAATTTCGGCTCAAAAATTGATAGCACTCCAAAGCAAACAAAAAGTTTTAAATTTTCGCAAAATTCACACACCTAGATTCCTGGGTTGTTACACCACCAGATCAGCTAAACAGTTAGCATAAGAATGAGCTAAACATATCACCAAAATATGGCCTTATATCATATTTATATGGTCAATAAACAACTATTTTTCTAAGCATAAACATGGCATAAACAGGGCACAATAAACACATATAGGCATGGTATATGCCACCATAGTCTAAAAACAAGGCATAACATGTCATGGCACAGATCACTAACACAAAGTCCTTAGTGTATTTGCAACAAGATCAACACTACTAGCAGAGTAACAACATATGACACAAGCATCATCGTACCTGGCTAGGATCGACGGCGGCGAGGTCGAGGTGGACAGAGGATGTCGAGGAGGCTGCCGGCGCGGGGAGGAGTTCGAGGGAGCAAGTGGTCAAGGAGGCCTCCGGCGCGGGGAGGAGCTCGGGGGAGGAGTCGGGCGAGGAGGCCGCCGGCGCGGGGAGGAGCTCGGGGGATATCGCCGCGGGGAGGAGGCTGCCGGCGCGGGGAAGAGCTCTGGGGAGGTCGCTGTGGGGAGGAGACTGCCGGCGCGGGTAGGAGCTCGGGGGAGGTCACCGCGGGAAGGAGCTAGGGTTAGGGCACTGCCGGATCCGGTCGCGGGAGGACGGCGAGGTCCGCGCACCGCTGGATCCGAACGCGGGGAGGACACCGGCGACGGCAGAGTGCACCGCGCGCGGGCACCGCAAGATCCGGTCGCGAGGAGGACGGCGAGGTCCACGCACCACCGGATCCGAGCGCGGGGAGGGCACAAGCGACGGCGGAGGGCACCGCCGGATCCGGTCGCGGGGGAGGACGGTGAGGTCCGCGCACCAACGGATCCGAGCGCGAGGAGGACACCGGCGACGGCGGGTGCACCGCGACGCGGGGGCACCCCGCCGGATCCGATCGCGAGAAGGACGGCGAGGTCCACGCACCGCCGGATCCGAGCGCGGGGAGGACACCGGCGACGGCGGGGAGGGCACCGCCGGCGCGAGCACCGCCGGATCCGGTCGCAACGCGGACGGCGAGGTCGGCACACCACCGGATCCGGTCGCGGGGAGGATGCGGCAACGGCGGAGGGCACCACCGGATCCGGTCGGCGGGTGGACGGCGGCGACGATGCAGGGCACCGCGCGAGCAGAAGGCGAGAGTGAGGGAGAGAGTGAGCGAGAGCGAGGGGGCAGAAAGGGAGAGAGTGAGGGAGAGCGAGAGGGGGCCGGGGGCTTATATAGGTAGGGTAAATGTAGCGGCGGGTGGCCTAGTAGCCCGCCGCTATTATTTTAATTTAGCGGCGGGTAGCATTACGGCACGCCGCTATTTGTGCCACATACAAATAGCGGCGGGTTGTATTCCGGCCCGCTGCTATTTGTGAAAATAGCGGCGGGTGGTATTACGGCCCGCCGCTAATTGTGCCTATTTGTGGCGGGTCCAGCGGCGAGGCCCTTGTAGCCGTGGGCTTAAATTAAGCCCGCGGCTATTTTGTTTTGGGCCTCGCCGCTAATTAGAGTTTTTGTGCTAGTGATAGCATCAACATTAGTAACAAACACCTTGCACTGATTGCATTATGATACCCCATTGTAGAAAAATTGGCGACTGTCGGTGTTTTAGACCGGCACCTACTACGGGGAGTACCCGAAGTAGATGATTGTGACTCGCCGAGATCGGTAACTCGAAGGAAGAGACACGTGGCACACAATTTAGACAGGTTCGGGCCGCGAGGTGCGTAATACCCTACGTCCTGTATGCTGCGTAGCTCTGGATTGATAGGGCACGATTACAAGATGGTGCAATAGTGCGCCGTGAGATGAGATTGGATGAGGTGATCCTGAGATCGGTCCCTGCCTCGCCTTATATAGTCCGGGAGGCAGGGTTACAAGTCGGAGTAGGGAAAGAGTACTAGTCGAGTACGTCTAGGAGACCTCTATACAGTGCGGGACATGTACAGAGCCCTAACCGAGTACTACTCCTATGTTGTCCTTGTGCTCCACGCCTTCAGGTGCCGTGTAGCGCAAGCCGGGTAGTCCCAGGGGCCCACCGAGTAGTCGGTCCTGGTACCCACCGAGGTAGTGGGCCCAGGGAGGTCCATACGACAAGCCCCCGAGTACTTTGTAGTCAAGAAGGATAGCTTCCAGTAGTCTTGACGGCCTTAACGAGTAGTCCTCAAGCGTCCCTGAGTGCTACAAGTCAAAAGTCCTCAAGAGTAGTCGAAGCATCCCGAGGCTGGAATGTACTCCAGTGATGTTTGAGCAATCTTGAAGTCTTCTCGAGTAGTCCCAAGCGTCCTTGAAATCTGCCTTCGAAGGTCTTCAAGAAATGCCTGTCTTGTCTTGAAGCCGTAGCCGTCGTGGAGATGCAATTTGCAGAACCGCAATCCACATGGAGTAGCCCCCGAGCCCCGAGCCGCGGGCTCTGGCTGAGGATCCATCCGGAGTCTCGGCAAGAAAATCCCGAAAAATCCGGAGAGAAAAAACCGAAGGACACGTGGCACGGAGCCCCCGAGCCTTGAGTCGAGTACTTCCTCTCGAATTGAAGGGTCTTCTTGGAGAATGTGTCCTGAGATGCTCCTGAGACTAGCCGCGCCCCAGGCAATCGAGTAGAAGTAGCCGAGCCCCCGAGGTGAGGCGCGTCGACTAGTAGAATACGAAGAGTCATGCGCAGCCGCTGAGTCAGCCGCGCGTGGACTTATCCAGCCGCCCGTTGCGGAGGCGTTTTGGCTTATAAATAAGAGCCGAATCCCTTAGGGTTTTTCACCCAAGTGAGCCGCAATCATTTCCACTTGAATCTTGAAGTAGATCCACTCCAGTACCCGCAGCCGCCGCCGTTGGGGAGATGGAAGCCGCAGGCGCGCAGGAGACGTCTGCGCCGGCCACCGCTACCGTGCCGGAGGCAGTGGCCGAAGAGGCGGAGGAAGAAACGCCCGCCGAGGGTGGACTGGTTGACATTGCCAGCATCCTCGGTGCTCCGGCCGTGACTATCGTCCGGTCGAACTTGTAAGTACCACGTCTTCATGAGTAGTACTTGTTGCAGTAGTCGATGATTGCCTGACGAGCTTCTGTGAATACTTGTGCAGGAAATCCACAGATCTGAGCTGGGACGGGGAAGAACCCGCGACAGCGGAGGCAGGAGAGGCCGTGCCGCCCGTCAAGGAGCCCGCTCCTGAGGCCCAAGGCGCGACCGAGCCCCCGGCTGCCGAAGCGCCGCTACCAGAGGCGGCCGTAGTCGAAGGTGAGTACCCTTCCTGAAGCTGTAGGATTCCGGGGCGAGTAGTCGTAGGCACTGATGCGCGTGTTCCTTGTTGACAGGCGCTGAGGGAAATGACATCCCTGCAGGGGTGCCCATGCGGAGCTGACACCAGAGGCCCCGGAGGCCGCGGGGAGAAGGAGCCCCCGAGCCCGAGGGGGAAACCGTCGTGAAGTCCGCCGAGGGGAAGGCGGCTACCACGTCGCCGGGGGGTTGCCCCGGAGGTGGCAATCCGATCCCCCGAGATCCAAGACGCGAGCCGATCCGCTCGGCGCCGATGACGGAGGCTACGTCGAGTAGCCGTGGCGGGATTGAGCCGGCCGGCCGACGATCTCGTCGAGCGGCGACGGTAGCCCGGCACCCGGAGGCGATCCCAGGCGGGCGAGCGATGGATGAAGGTACGTAGTCGTAGCCTCCCGAGTAGTCCATCCTTTGCGTAGAGTACTCTGCTTGACTTGATCTTGTCTTGTGCAGGACGTCGCGGAGCGATCCCGCGAGAAGTCGAACATGCTGCAAGGCTACGGCGACACCGTGCTCCGAGCCGAGGCCCTGGAGGAGCAGCTCGTGAAGTCACGGAAGCACGCGGCCACGATGCAGTCGAAGCTCGACGCCGCCTTCGCCAAGTACCACAACGATGTGATGGAGCTGCAGGCGAAGGGCGACGACCTGGTGCGGAAGAACAAAGGCCTCCGCAACAAGAACAAAGGTATGTCCTTGGGCTTGTCGGGTACTTGTTGGAAGCCGCATAGCCTTTGACCCGTTGCTGTGTTGTATTGCAGAACTCGAAGGCCAGGTGGAGCAGCTGAAGGCCTCGGAGGTCAGCATGAAGAACCTCTTCTACCGGGAGCAGGAAGCCCGCCAGGTACTTGAGCTCGACTACAAGGAGCTCGCCTTCGAGTGCGAGAAGCACATGGAGCCGCGGATTGCATCCGACGGGATCTCGTCAAGCCGCTACAAATCTTTGCGAAAGTTGAATGAAGATTGCGAGGCGCTCGGGCCGAGTCGAAGGACCTTGAAGAGGCTGCCCTCCCAATCGCGAGGCTCTCGGTGCCGCACCGGGCGGCCCCAAGATCGCTCCTCGGCGGATCGACTTCGTGAAGCGCCAAGCCGGGCCGGGCCGCCTACGTCAAGCACATGGCGAAGTCGATCCCGAAGCAAGTGCTGGCCTTCATGAAGTCGTACTTCCCGAAGGCTCCAGTGGAGGTGGTCGCCGGCGGGGTAGCCGCCAACTGCTCGGATGAGCAGTACGCAGAACTGCTGGAGCAGATGGCTCCCATCGCGGAGCAGGTAGCCGAAAAGCTGAACCTCCAGTAGCCCTGCATAGGTAGCTTAGTAGCCATGTTTGTACAGGAAACAGCTGTAATGAACTATTCATGTATCAATGAAGTGAAGTTGTTCCATCAATGAGTACTCGTAACCGCGATCTCAGAGTGCGGAGCGCCCATCGTGGAGTAGGTGCGAGTAGTAGTACTCGGCTTAGTAGTCCCGTCGAAGGGAGCAGAACAGTAAACAAGTTGATGAACAATCAAGCTTTATTACTGAAGAAGTACACCTGGGTGGCCAGGTCCGTAGTTACAAGTAGTCGCCTGGACCCGGAGGCCGCTTACAGCTAAGTGGCGTTGGAGCGGGTAGCCGCTTGCAGCAGGTGATCCGTAGGTAGCCGTGTTGGCTGGATCGCAGATCCGTAGGTAGCCGAGCAGGCTGGATCTTGGAGTGTGGTCTCTTGGTAGACCGCTGCTAGAGTCCTTGACGCTCGTCGCAGCCCCAGGGTCCGTAGGTAGCCGCACGGGCTGGACCTGGAGGAGAGTAGTCCGGAGACTTGGAGCCGGGACCCGGAGGGTCGCTCGCGGCAAGGGGTGTTGATGTAGTCGTGTAGACTTGAACCCCGGAGTAGTCGTGTAGACTAGGCGTAGAATCGACAGAGTTGGTCGACGTTCCACGAGTTGCTGACTTCTTCGCCTTCAAGTGTTTGGAGACGATAGGAGCCCGGCCCGGTCACCTTAGCCACGGTGAAGGGGCCTTCCCAGGGAGAGCTGAGCTTGTGGAGTCCTTCCGTGTTCTGAATACGACGGAGGACAAGATCTCCAACGTTGAAGGAGTGTTCCTTGATGTTGCGATCATGGTAGCGTCGGATACCCTCCAGGTACCTAGCTGATTGGACGAGGGCGGTGCAGCGAGCTTCTTCGAGGCTGTCGATATCAACTCGTCTGCTGTCTTTCGAGACGCCTTTGTCGTAGTGCTCCACTGCTGGCGAGTTCCATATGACGTCGGCAGGGAGGATGGCTTCAGAGCCGTAGACCAGGAAATAGGGGGATTGCCCCGTTGGCTTGGATGGTTGAGTCCGCAGCCCCCAGAGTGCGTTGGGTAGTTCCTTGATCCACTTGCCCCCTTTGGAGTTGGCAGCGTCATGTAGCCGCTTCTTGAGGGCGTCGAGCACCATCCCGTTGGCGCGCTCGACTTGTCCGTTGGCCCGTGGATGGGCGACTGAGACGTATCTGACGTCGATCCCGCTGTTCTCGCAGTACTCCCCGGGCGGTGGTTGTTGAAGTTGGACCCCGTGTCCGTGATGATGCGGTGGGGTAGCCCATAGCGGTGTACGAGTTCATCCGGAAGTCGAGTACTCCGTCGACCTTGGGGCATGTGGCCAGAGCTTGACCTCGATCCACTTGGTGAACTTGTCGATAGCCACCGGTACCCTATTGAATCCGCCCGGCGCGCTTGGTAGTGGCCCAATCATGTCGAGCCCCCCGGCGGGCAAAGGGCCGGGTCGGCGGTATGGTGACTAGCTTGTAGGCCGGGACGTGTTCTGCTTGGCGAAGAATTGACATCCTTGGCACCTTCTGACGAGTTCTTCGGCATCGCTCAGGGCTGTGGGCCAGTAGAAAGCTCGCCAGAAGGCCTTGCTGACTAGCGTGCGTGACGACGCGTGGTTGCCGCAGATGCCCTTGTGGATCTCCTCCAAGATGTCCTTGCCTTCTTCGCGGGGGACGCACTTCATGAGTACTCCAGAAGATGCGCCCCGCTTGTAAAGCTTGTCTCCGACGAGGACGTAAGACTTGGCGCGACGGATGAGTTGTTCGGCCGCGTTCTTGTCGGAGGGGACCTTCTGCTCGCTGAGGTAGTCGATGAAGGGTTGCCTCCAGTCCACGTCGATCATCATGACCTCCTGCCCAGCTGGTGGATGGGCTGGGGCAGTGATCGGTGGCGCCGGCTCCGGGATGGATGGCGCGTGAAGCTCATGGACGAAGACGCCCGCGGGTACTTGGGCGCGGGTGGATCCGAGCTTCGAGAGGACGTCCGCCGCAACGTTGTTGTCGCGGACGATGTGATGGAACTCGAGGCCATAGAACTTGTTCTCGAGCTTGCGGACTTCTAAGCAGTAGGCGTCCAAGTTCTCCTTGTTGCGGTCCCAGGACTTGTTGACTTGGTTGATGACCACTGCGGAGTCGCCGTAGACTAGTAGCCGCTTGATGCCAAGTGAAGCCGCGAGGCGGAGCCCGTGCAGTAGGGCTTCGTACTCGGCTTCATTGTTCGAGACCTTCCAGAAGATCTGCAGGACGTACTTGAGTTGTTCGCCCGTTGGAGAGATCAGGAGTACCCCTGCGCCTGCGCCCTCGAGGTTGAGTGAGCCGTCAAAGTACATCACCCAATGCTCGGTCGCACGGTGGGAGTAGGTAGTCTGGTTCTCCCGCCACTGCGCCATGAAGTCGACTAGTGCTTGCGACTTGATGGCCGTGCGTGGCTTGAAGTCGATAGTGAGGGCGCCGAGCTCGACGGCCCACTTGGAGATTCTTCGGTGGCGTCTTGGTTCCTCAGGATGTCGCCGAGCGGGTAGTCGGTGACTACGGAGACCGAGTACTCCTGGAAGTAGTGTCGTAGCTTCCGCGAGGTGATGAGTAGAGCGTACAGGAGCTTCGTACGGGCCGGTAGCGAGCCTTGGACTCGATAGGACCTCGGCCGACGAAGTAGACGGGCGCGGACCGGGATAGGCGTGGCCGTCTTCCTGCCGCTCGACAACGATGGCGATGCGACCACGTGGGTAGTCGCGGCTAGGTAGAGCGACGGTGCTCGCCTTTGTAAGGAGCCATGAGGATTGGCGGCTTCGACAGGAAGTCCTTGAGCTGGGCAAGGGCTTGATCCGCCTCTGGAGTCCACACGAACTTCTCATGGTGCTTGAGTAGTTTGAAGAAGGGTAAACCCCGTTCTCCTAGCCTTGAGATGAATCTGTTCAGCGTCGCCATGCACCCCATCAGCTTCTGGACGTCCTTGATGCTCGTTGGAGCTTTCATGCTGGTGATGGCGGAGATCTTCTCGGGGTTGGCTTCAATGCCGCGCTGGCTGATGATGAAGCCGAGTAGTTTGCCCGAAGGGACGCCGAAGACGCACTTGTTCGGGTTGAGCTTCCAGCGGTACTCGCGCAATGATGCGAAGGTCTCTTCAAGGTCGTCGATGAGGGTACTGGAGTCCCTGGTTTTGACAACCACGTCATCCACGTAGGCCTCGACGTTCTTGTTGAGTTGCCGCTTGAAGCAGGCCTGGATGGCCCGTTGGTAGGTAGCGCCGGCGTTCTTCAGCCCGAATGACATGGTCGTGTAGCAGTACGCGCCAAACGGGGTGATGAACGCGGTCTTCTCCTGGTCTTCCTCCTTGATTGCGATCCGGTGGTACCGGAGTAGCGATCGAGGAAGCGAGAGCGAGTCGCGGCCCGCCGTGGAGTCGATGACTTGATCGATCCGCGGCAACCCGAAGGGGTCCTTGGGGCAGTGCTTGTTGAGGTCGGTGTAGTCGACGCACATCCTCCACTCGTTCGAGTTCTTCTTGCGGACGAGGACGGGGTTGGCGAGCCACTCAGGATGGAAGACTTCTCGATGAAGCGGGCCGCGAGTAGTTTGGCAAGCTCCTTCTTGATGGCGTCCCGTCTGTCGTCGGCAAAGCGTCGGAGGTGTTGTCGCTTGGGGGTGGCCTTTGGATCGACGTTGAGGCAGTGCTCGATCAGCTCCCTGGGCACTCTCGGCATGTCCGGCGGCTTCCACGCGAAGATGTCGCGGTTAGCCCGAAGGAAGGCGATGAGCGCGTCTTCCTATTTGGGGTCGAGGCCGGCCCGATGGTGGTGGTCTTGCCGGGGTCGCTCGTTCCGAGGTCGACCGACTTGACGAGTACCTCCTCGGGTGGGCGAGGCTTGTTGGCGGCCGTCGGACTTCTGCGGGATGTCGAGGTTCGCTTGTGGCAAGCTTCTTCGACGCGGCGTAGACCTCCATCATCGGGTTGGGTACTTGGTTTGTTGAAGCGATCACCACGGCCTCTGTATCGCAGTCGTGAGAGATCTTCAAGTCCCCCTGGAGGGAGAGTACACCAGCTGGGCTTGGCATTATGAGTACCAAGTAGGTGTAGTGGGGCACCGCCATGAACTTGGCGATGGCTGGTCTGCCGAGGATGGCATGGTAGGAAGTCTCGAAATCCGCGACCTCGAACTTGATGTACTCGGTGCGGTAGTTGTCCCGAGATGCCCCGAAGGTAACTGGCAGTACCACTGAGCCTAGTGGGATAGCCGCGTTGCCTGGGACGATGCTGTAGAAAGGCATGCTGCTCTTGTCGAGCATGGGGGTGACGTCGAGGTTCATCTTCTTCAATGTTTTGGTGAAAAGGACGTTGAGCCCGCTTCCACCGTCGATGAGCACCTTGTTGATCTTGGAGCCCGCCACCGTTGGCTTCAGGACGAGAGGGAACCGTCCTGGTTCGGAGAAGCTAGTCCACTGGTCCGCGCGGGAGAAGGTGATGGGTACTTCTGACCACCTGAGAGGGGTCATAACCGCTGGCTTGATGGACATCACTTCACGACGGGTAGCCTTCTGCTCCCGCCTGCTGGGCAGTCCGCCGAAGAGGACGTTGACGGTCTTCTCGGGTTCTTGGAAGTCGTTGTTGTCGCCGTCCTTCTTCTTGCCCTTCTGGTCGTGAGGGTGCGGTGGCTGCGGCGTGTCCTTGAGTGCATGCCCGAGCCGGTAGCACCTGCTCGGTGGTGTGGTTGCCGTTCGGATGCCACGGGCACTTCTCCTTCAGCAGGTCCTTGAACCCGCCAGAGTTCTTCTTCGAGTTCCCTTTCGCAGGGCGGCTGGATAGCCGCGACGGTGTTGTCCGGCTTGCGCTTGCGGTTGGGACCCGAGTAGTTGCTTGTTGTTGTTGTTGTTCTTTGCGGCCACCTTGGTTCGCATTCTTTGCGCTGCCGCCGCCCTGGCTCTGCTTGGACTTGCCACAGATGGCGTCGTACTTGGCGTTGGCCTTGTCCTCTTCGTCCGCCCAGGACGTGATCATGTCCTTGAGGTGGGGAATGGACCTGGGGCGGCAACGACCGAAGTCCTCGAAGGTGCGGTGATGGTAGAGACCGTCCTGGAAGAGGTTGATGACCTCCTTGTCGGTGACGTCGACGACGGTAGCGCGCTTGTCGAAGAAACGGCGCATGTACTTGCGGAGGGTCTCGCCTTGTTCCTGCTTGATCATGGCAAGGTCCATGCGAGTACCCGAACGGCCCATGGCGCCCGCGAAGTTGCTCGTGAACTGTTCCTTCAGCTGGTCCCACTTGTCAATCGAGTGCTTGTCCAGCGACTCGAGCCATGTGAGTGGATCTTGGTCCAGGCAAAAGGGGAAGTAGAGGCACTTGGTGTCGCTGTTGCCGCCAGCGTTCTCGATGGAGAGGGCGTAGCATCGGAGCCACTGGATGGGATCCTGCTTCACGTCGTACTTGGTGATCCCCAAAGGCTTGAACTTGTCGGGGAGGAGCAGGTTGCGAAGCCGGGGTGAGAAGGCGGGGAAGCCGTCGCCTTCGGTGGTCGACTTCTTCTGCCGCAACTCCTTGATCCTCTGGCGAGCATCGTACCCGCCATGAGAGGCACCGGAGGCGTGGCTATGCGCGTGGCCACGGCCACCGCGGCTGCCGCCGCCTCCAGCCTTTTTGTTGGCCCCGTGGTTGGAGCTACCGCCGTCGCTGCCGCCGCCGCCGTCGTGGGGTCGTTGCCGCCGCCACCGGCCGGAGCACGGTGGGGGACGACTTCTCGGTTGCCTTGCTCTTGTCGTGAAGGTCCGCCGGCATTGGAGCGGCGACGGTTTGGGTCAGCTGGGATGTCGCCCCCGAGTACGGTTGGGACCGGGGTCGGCCGCCGTGACTAGTAGCTTCGTTGTCGCGAGGCTTAGGCCGGGAGAGGTTGGGCGACTCTCTTGTCGACCCGCATGAAGTAGGCTTCTTCAGCGAGCTTGGCGATGACCTCTCCAGCGCGTATGCCCCGAGCTCGTCGTGCGATCGTTGTGATCGACATGAGGCATTGCTCGGGAGTGGTGTGGACTCGCTCTCGACCGCCTCGAGAGCTTCCGCAAGGTTGCGGATGGGAAGGTTGTCTCCGAGCCGCCGGCGTCGTTCGTTGCGCTTCTGTTACGTTCGCGCCGGGCGTCCCTCGTTGGCGTCGGTTTCGCCGCGCGGCGCATCGGCGAACGGCTCGTCCGCGCAGATGTCCTCCGTGTACTTGTCCGCGGCCGTGCCCGAGGTTCCGGGGTGTCGCCGCAGCCATGAAGACTTGGCGATCGGGGGTGCCGAGGCCGGACTCGAAGGCGCCACCTCGGTGGGTGTGTTGGAGTCGGCCTGGGCCGGTGGTGTTCCCTCCCGGAACGGTAGTGAGTCGATGTAGGCGACGTAGCGTGAGTCCTCCTTTGTCGGTTCGGCGGGCTTGCGGTCCGGCCGATGAGACGTATCTTCGGCGGCGTCGATCTTATAACCGGCCCCGCAGGGCCGGCCCCGACAAGGGAAGCTCAGAGGAGTCATCTTCGGACTCGGGCTCCTCAGGGTCCGACCCGAAGTCGAACTCGTAGTCCGGGTTTGAGTAGAACTCGGAAAGAGGGTTGGAGCCTGAGACGTGATCGGGGACGGCGTCGGAGTCCGAGTTGTACTCGGTTACGGGCTCCTTGCCGGCCCGTCGTGGAGTGGGAGCCCCTGTGCGGGCCCGGCTGAGGAACGCGGGGGCCACGCGCGGAGCGCTGACGTGGTGAAGGGGCCGTCGCGATGGCCGAGCGCCGGCTCGCGGCGATGGCCCATGGCGACGTCGGGTTCGAGTTGGAGACGGACTCGAGCTCGAAGTCGGCGTGACGGTTGAAGAGCGAGATTTCGCCGAACTTGCCGGCGAGTTCGCCTGTGACGACCTCGGGAAGTGTCACGAGGCCTGTCCCCGGGTTGGGTTGCATGGTCACGCGGCGCTGGAAGGAGCCCGCGCCATCAGCAGTGCAGACCCAGGCGCCGAAGACGAAGGTGTCGCCACGATTGAAGGCGACGGTTGGCTTGATGTGGACGGAAGCCGTCGAGTTTGCCATGTGATCTCGAGCGAGAGCCCCTACTTGGCGCGCCAGCTGTCGGTGTTTCAGACCGGCAACCTACTACGGGGAGTACCCGAAGTAGATGATTGTGACTCGCCGAGATCGGTAACTCGAAGGAAGAGACACGTGGCACACAATTTAGACAGGTTCGGGCCGCGAGGTGCGCAACACCCTACGTCCTGTATGCTGCGTAGCTCTGGATTGATATGGCACGATTACAAGATGGTGCAATAGTGCGCCGTGAGATGAGATTGGATGAGGTGATCCTGAGATCGGTCCCTGCCTCGCCTTATATAGTCCGGGAGGCAGGGTTACAAGTCGGAGTAGGGAAAGAGTACTAGTCGAGTACGTCTAGGAGACCTCTATACAGTGCGGGACATGTACAGAGCCCTAACCGAGTACTACTCCTATGTTGTCCTTGTGCTCCACGCCTTCAGGTGCCGTGTAGCGCAAGCCGGGTAGTCCCAGGGGCCCACCGAGTAGTCGGTCCTGGTACCCACCGAGGTAGTGGGCCCAAGGAGGTCCATACGACAGCGACCACCATTTAAACCAATGTTTCCAAACAGAAAATTACTCAAATTGAATGCATGGCAAATTCCACTTCCCTAACACAAACTTGTAGGAAGAAAGCAATGGGAAAGTGGGGATAACAACCTAGTCAAGCATACAGGCCAACATATAGACATACAACAGCAGCAACAGAAAGCAGTGGGAAAGTGGGGATAACAACCTAGTCAAGCATACAGGCCAACATATAGACATACAACAACAACAACAGAAAGCAGTGGGAAAGTGGGGATAACAACCTAGTCAAGCATACATGCCAACATATAGACATACAACAGCAGCAACAAATATCTTTACCTTCTCTTCTTTAGGATGCTGACAGGGAATCCCTGGAGCTCCCTTAATTGCAAAAGTATCCCGTCTGTCATCCATCACAAATAATTGGGACTTTCACAAATCGTGAAAAAGATAGAACAACACAAGCATTGACATACCATCTTTGTTAGCGGACACTTCTTCACCTAATCCATGGTCATAGCAGGAGCTTCACAAGAAAGTAGAATAAATAAATGAATGAACACTAAATCTACTTAAAAGGTCAAAAATGGTACAGGTTTCCGATGTCAATGTCTTCTCCAGTAGGGCCAAACCCATAATCTTTAAGAATCGATGAAACATGATGAATCACCTCATTACGATGTAGCTGCACGTCATTGGCCATCTGCATACCATGCTCAACCTTTTGAGTCAAGTGACATTGATAATGAACAATCATTTGATGAAATAACCACATCACAGTGCCAACAACAACAACAACGCCGCCACACCTCCCCTAGGGTTCTCCTCGTGCCGCCCCCGCCGCCCCCTCCTCCCTCGCCTCTGGCGGCTCGCCGGCGGTGGATAGGAGAGGGAAGCCCCTCCTCTCCATTTGTACAGTAAGTTTTTCCTTGTAGTTTGCTTGTTGCTTATGGGTTTTGCAGATGGAGGCGATATGCCGCTTCTTCCTTCTCGATCTCCTCCTCCTAGCCGCCATGGGCGCCGCCGCCGAGTTTTCCGGCCGCGATATGTGCCATGCCGGCAACTGGGAGAAGGAGATTCATTCCAATAAGGTAGATGTAGGTGCTTGCTATCGGTGTTCTCAGCCTTTTCGGTAGCCTCCGCCGGTGATGCCCTCTCCGGCAGTGATGGGTGCTGGTTGCCCTTCCCCTGCCCCTCCGCACCACCATCAACGCCCGCCCCTTTCGCCTTGGCCTTTGCCGGACTCGGCCCCCTATGGGTCAGAGCTGGTAGGGGCGTTGCTGCATCCCCACTTCCGCCTCCAGTGCCGCCGTCCCCACCCCCGCCTCTGATGTCGCCCCAACCTCCATCCCCGATTCCGGTCACTTGTCTTCCGCTAGATCCCTGCATTCCTTCACCACATCCACCGCCACCCCTGCTCCTCGGACTGGGAGGATCCCCAGATCCACGCTCTCACGAGCAAGATCCGAGGAGCGCGATCCTGGATCCGATCCTTCAGTCCGTCGGGGCGCCTCCCTCCGTTGTCATCTGGTTGGCGGCTCCATTCTGCCCCACGTGTCTCCGCCGCCCACCTCCCCCCGTTCCTCGCTGCCCCGCTCCGCCCCCTTCCATTCCCTGTCGCCTCATCCGCTTCACATGTGTGTCCTGCCCAGCTCCGTTTCACCCTCAGGCGCTGTCCTCCTCGGTTCTCTGCTCCAGCAGTACCACAGAATGGCGCCCAAAAGACCATAATCAGATTGTTCTGGGTCAGCCTCTCTGCCCAGCTAGAAGTGCTTTCTTACCTCGACATTGAAGCTGATGCAATCCACAAGCATCTCAAGAGCTTAATTAGCATGGATGCTTATTTGATTGCCTTGTATGCACTACAGGAATTTGGCGCAATAGCCGCACGGGCCAAAAGGCCGTAGCCGCGGGCCGTGAAGGCGGCGCGCCACTGCAGAGGAAGCCGCCCCCGGCGAGATCCCCCGCCGCCGTAGCAGCCCATTAGCCGCGGGCTACGTTATGGGCCGCCGCTAATGTGGCTCGCGTAGCGGCGGGCGGCATGGTGGGCCGCGGCTACGGCGAGGGTCGCTATAGCCGCGGGGCGGCGCCACGGCCGCCGCCGCCTTGGGCCATGTAGCCGCGGGCGAGAAAGTGGGCCGCCGGTGTTTTGGGCTGCGTAGCCGCGGGCTGTATGGCGGGCCGCCTCTACTTGGGTCGCGACTATATAACCAGCCCGTCGGGATTTGCTGTTTTTTATGCTTGGCGGCCCGAAAATTCGGGAATTTTTCAAAAAAATGGGGGGGGGGGGGAGGTTTTGAGTTGGATTTTTTTGCATAATTTGGTTCTCTAAGGTAAGATCTACTCATTCCCAAGTTTTTTCATGCTATGGTTGTGATTTGAAGCTCAATTTTGGGTTTGAAATTTGGATGAATTTCATCAAAAATCTCAAGTTTTGTTGTGTTTTGGAGAGTTTGATTTGAAATTTATGGAAGTATACCTCATATATGTTCCTCTCCTCAACAAGAAATTAAGTTTTTGTGGCTAGTTTCATAGATCCAAATGGGATTTGCTCTTGACATGGGGAGGGGTTAGGGTTAGGGTAAGAGAGAGAGAGAGAGAGAGAGAGAGAGAGAGAGAGAGAGAAATGTTTTTTTTTAAAAAAACTAATGTGTGTTGTTCATTTAAACATGTTGTTTATCTTATGTAGATCATAAATCATGTCATGTGTAACTCTTTGAACTTAGTATTAATGTGCAATTTAATTTTTGAAATTAGTTAAAATAATTAAGCAATAATTGCAAAATTAATTAGGTAAATAATTAATTATTGAGTTCCCACTTGTATATACCTTTGTATATCCTTAAATTTTGGTCCCACTACTATAATATTTTCACATACATCATAAATTAATTGTTAATAATTAATATGCCTTACATTAATTAGGTACTATAATACTTGTCATAATGTGCCATAATTATTTGTTTAAGTATATTAATGTTGTTTATCATAGGTAAATCATAATATCTTGCCATGTGTTATACTTTTACTTGTTATTACTCTTTCTATTTATTTTCAAACTTGTTAAAAATAAATATACAATAAATGTTGAAAATATTTTATTGGGTAATTATTCTATAAGGTTTTATTATCCTTGTAAATAAGGAAGTTTGTACATCTTTGCGTAGGTTCGAGATGGATAGACGATCGTGGATGTACGAGGAGCCAAGGCATGGACCATTATTTCTACGGGAAGCCTCAAATTTCGTCGAGCAGGCCGCACAACATGCTGCGCGTGAAGGGACGAGGGACATATATTGCCCTTGCTTTGACTACAAGAATGAGAAGCTCTGGTCGGATGTAGCTGTCATCAAGACTCACTTGGTTGTAAGGGGCTTTGTTGAGGGGTACACAAGGTGGACCTATCATGGTGAGGAGCCAATTGAAGTCGATGATCAGCCTCATGAAGTTGACATTGCAATGGATGAGCCTCATGATGCCGATGATCGTGTTGAAGTCGAAGACGCATCATCCGATGAAGAGGGAGACCCAACGGCCATGGAGATGGAAGATGATTTTGATGTTGAGGAAAGGCTGTGCCACATTGAACCACAAGTGGTGATGGGTGCGGGGACGATGTTGCGAGGTCTTGACAACTTCAAGACATTGCAGGATGCTTCGAAAACACTGTTGTATGATGAATCAAAGGGATGTGAAAAGAGTCCACGGTGTTGCGTACGGTTCTTGAGATGATGAAACTGAAGGCTATTCATGGGTGGTCAGATGCCAGTTTCACGGAATTGTTGGAGCTTGTTTCCGATTTGCTGCCCAAGCCGAATTTGATGCCAAAGAGCACGTACCTTGCTAAGAAGCTGATATCACCGCTAGCGTTGGGCGTGCAAAAGATTCACGCATGTCCGAATCATTGCATTCTGTATCGGAACGAGTACGAGCACGCCGTGTAACACCCTAAAATTCCATCACCAAATTAATATAAGCAACAAGGTGTTTTAGTTTTAATTTTCTAAGGATTAATTAAATTATCAAATAAATTTGGCCTTAAAAATATTTAAATGTCATTTTAATAATTTAGAAGCGATAAGTGCTTGTGCATCATGATTTGAATGCATGAGTTTTGGCTGTGGTGTGGTTTTAAAAGTCTTAAAATAATTGTGAAATAGTTTGTGAAAAGTTGTGTAAAATTTTTATTTAGAAAAGGTTTAAAAGTGTGGTTTAAAAGATTTTGAAAAAAAGAAAACCTATCTAACCTCATCCCGCGGCCCAGCTCACCTCTCCTCTTTTTTTTCGTTTTCTTTCCTCTGCTCGCGGCCCACTTCCCTGGTCCACCTCCTCTTTCTCCCCGCGTGGCCCGGATCCCCTCTCCACTTCCGGCCCACGTGGCCCAGAACCCCGCCCCCTCTTCTCCCCTCTCTCACCCGCTGCCAGTGGGGCCCGCATGTCGGGGTCACCCCCAACCTTGCGCCGCCCCGCCTTTCCCCTAGGCCGCGTCGGCCGCCAGCCTCCCGCACCCCGGCGCCGCCTTCCCGCGCCCCCCCATCAAAACCTCCCCTTCAAGAGCATTTAAAGCTCGGCCTTCATCCGCTCCATCAATCCCCTACCGTTTCTCCTCCATTAAGAACCCTCCCCCTTTGAATGCTTTGAAGACCGGCGCCATGGCCATTGATGGCCATCACTTCGGCCGTCGCCTCTCCTCCTCCTCCTTGCCCTATAAAAGCACACCCGAGAGCCCCTGCAGCTGCCCTTTTGCACTCTCCCGCGCTCCAACACCCTCTCCCCACCTCTACACGCGCCGCCACCGCGGACCGCCGCCATTAATGGCCAGTCGGTCGAGCTCCCGCCACCGCCTCGGCCACCCCTTCCTCTCCCTCCTACGCCCTATAAAGGGTGCGTCGGGTCTCCTCTTCACCCCGCACCACTCCCCCTCCCTTTCCCTCGTGCGCAGCGCCGCTGCACCGAGGAGGCCGCACCGGAGCTCCGCCGCGCCGCCCGATCTCCTCCTACGGCGCCCCTCCCTCCTTTCCGAGGCCTCCGGTGAGTTCCTTTTGTCCTCCTCTTGCTGTTGGTCAATCTCCCGTTGAGTTTGGTGCCCAGGAAGCCAATTTGGCCACTCGCCGGCGATCTTCCGGCCAAGCGCCGCCGGCGCCGCCGCGGCCGGCCGCCTCCCGCCGCCGCTGCCGCTCCTGATGCACCTGGGCCGTCCGATCACGGCGGGCGGTCCTGATTAAAAGGAAGGCGTACCCCCTTGATCGGTCCACCGTGGACCGGTGGACCGGGTCCACAGGAGCGGTCCATGAGCCTGCGTCAGCACCGCGTCAGCGATGACGTCATGCCTGCGTCAGCGCCAGCCAATCGCAGCTCGCCATGTGGCGCCACCGCAGCCCCTCAGCCAGCCGCCCAGGCAATTTTGCAGAAAGAACCCTACAGATTCCAAAATTTCAAATATACCCTTCCACCTATATAAAAGCCTTTCAACTAAGTCCTTTCTTTTATGCTTAGGCCCCTGCAGTCCTTGATTTCTCTATTCTAAAGCCCACCCTTGATCTTTTTACATGTTAGACCTCCTAGTTTCACACATAATTATGTCTAGGTCCCTGGAATCTTGCAGAAAACCGCCTAAACTTCCAGATATTTCACAATTTAGTCCCTGAACCTTGTTTCAACCATATCTTTTCCATCCTAGCTCCATTTTAAGCGTTCTTGGTATCTGCGCGACCGTCTTTTCAAGCCCGTCGGTTTTAGAACCTTGTTTAGTCCATAGATCTAGCGTTCTAGCTCCGTTTCCACCGTTTCAAGTTGCGTTAGGCTCATATCAACTAAAACTACGTGATAGGACCAATGTTGTACATGTTCTTTGTTTTATATTTTATTTTATTTAAATATTAAATATGATTAAATCCTATTACACATGCTTTTCTAATTAAAATCTAATTAGAAGTTTAACACGTGTTTTCATAAGAAAGTTAATATGATTAATATTAAATGAACATTTCTTTTAATTAAAAGTTAATTAGATGTATACCTCGGTTTTATAATCAAACTTAATTTGATTAATGATTATGCAATTTGCTTTCTACTAAAATGTAACATAGGCTATATCCCGAGTTTTCTTAATTAAATGTTAATTTGATTAAAATGAATATAAATGTGTTTTTAAATTATAATTTGATTAGGATAACTCGAAATATAAAGATAAACGCCTAGATACTTTTAAATGCTTCTTTTAAAATTAAATGTTTAATTTGCTTAAATCATACTTGAATATTTATAAGTAAAATTGGAATAGGCTTACATCGTCTTTTAAATATAAATATAACTTGCTTAATTATAAATAGGCTATTTCTCTGAAATAACCTATACACATGATTTTACTTAATTAAAAGATATCAAACGCATAGCTAGCTCTTGTTTGTGATCATCCAAATCTCTCGATAGTTCCGAGTGTTCCTTGTGTTCGCTTTCCTAGACCCAAACCCTGTTTTCCCTTTAAGCTTTTCATGCTTGGTGTATTGTTTTGTTTATTGTATGTATTCTTGTGTGCTCGTAGACATCGTGCCAGTTTCAAGCGAGCAACCAGTTGAAGTAGATCAGGAGCAAGTGTTTGAAGAAGAACCTCAGTGTTTGAGCAAGGAAGGTAAGTGGTCTTCTCCCCCTGCATGATTCTATTTTATCCTATGTAATTGCATGACAACTAAGTTTATATTTATTATGATATTGCATTAAATTGATGGGAACACCCTTTTTAAGGACTTACCTAGACTTTTACCCACAATCCTTGGATCAACCCTGTTTAACAAATGTTTTTGGTAGAATATGCTAGTTGCTCAACTTGGGTTGGATAAAAATGGTTTTCCAAGATAAAGTCTTGTATGTTTAACGATGATGCTTTTGGTAATACAAGATCATGTGATTTAATCGGAACATGGAGAACCACCCAAGAAAACATGCGCAACCACAGTGTTACATGGCTCTGACCTTAGCCAATTCTTTAGGTGTGCGATTGATCTGATGACCCTTTTCCGAAAGGAGCAGAGGGGGATCCGGGTTGCAGGGGTATAGCCCGGTCCTTTTGGGGTAGCAGCCTTTGCTAAGGTGCTGACCACTAGGGAGGGTTATGGTCCGCCCTGATCTGTAACTATGCGGGTCGTTAGTCTTTTGTATACCTTTGTAAAGGCTTCGTAGCGTCCCTATGCAATCACACCTCGAAGTGTGGTATGATGCCCGATCGCATCGCATGGTTGGGTTCAAAGTTCTTCGGAACTTTTACGCGAGCCGTGGGTAAAGTGTGCAAACCTCTCGAGTGTAAAAGGCCGATCGATCGGCCCGTGCTCACGGTCATGAGCGGCTTGGACCCTCACATGATTAATAAACTTGAAGATGAGAATAAATCGTGGTTTGGTGAAGCTCGATGAGCTTCGGGTTGTTTTGCTTAAAAGTTTCTTAAGTGGGTTGGTATATACTTACATCTAGTAACTAGGCGTTCTTTAAATAAAAGTTTGACCAACATTAAAATGCTAACCGCTGCAAAACCATAGCCTATCCTTGGTAGCCTTGCATTTTCCCCCACTTGTTGAGTACCAACCATATGTGTACTCAGCCTTGCTTACCGTTCGTAAGAGAACAATGGTGAAGAGTTCTACATCGACTTTGAGGAGTTCTGAGGCATGCGTCTCCCCCAGTCAAGTGCCTGTGGAAGCGGAAGACGAAGACTCGTCGTGTAGTTATCATTTTCCGATGTTAAAGACCTTCGTGTCTTCCGAATGAGTGTAGTAAGTTGTTAAACCCCTTGTTACGTTTTTACTGTCTATGATAATACACTCATTTCGTCTATCATATGTGTGGAACTAGATCCTGGCACACATATGAGATGCATCTGGTTTCCCTCCGGAAATCGGTGTGACACGCCGTAAGATGCCCTGTGTGCAAACGTAGCCGGTACAAGAGGAAGAAAAGTGAGTACGACGATGACACTGGAGGGAAGAGGGGTAAGTCCAAGGGGAGGAAGAGGAAGAAGGCCCCCGTCGTGGATGACAGTGATAATTATACGAAGATCCCTGCCCTTGTCATGTGGTACCTCCCCGTGGTCGACCGCCTCAAATGGTTATTCGCCAACCCCAAAGATGCGAAATTGATGACATGGCATAACACCCTTCCCAACGATGGCAAGTATAGGCATCCCACCAATGCAACACAGTGGAAAAAGTTCGACGTGGAACATAAGGATTTCTCTGATGAGCCAAGGAGTGTACGGTTTGCACTGAGTACAGATGGGATGAATCCCTTTGGGGAAATGAGGAACCCGCACAACACCTGGCCAGTGATACTATCATTGTACAACATTCCGTCGTGGTTGTGCCACAAGCGTAAGTACCTAATGCTGGCAATCGTCATTTCTGGGCCTAAGGAACCGGGTAACGACATTGATACGTTCTTGGAGCCTCTGATGGAAGATATGCAAATACTGTGGGAAGTTGGGTTCCGTATGTGGGATGAGGCGCGAAGAGAGTACTTTACGTGTCGTGCCATTATTTTCGTCACAGTAACCGATTCCCCGGCACTAAGGGCGCTTTCAGAACAGGTCAAAGGAAAGTGGCAATGAGTTGTTTGCATTGACGGGACCCCCTATTACTACCTTACATCATCGCAGAAGACGGTCTACCTACAGAATCGACGATTCTTGCCGAGGAAGCACAGGTACCGTGCAATGACAAGGCAATTCGATGGTAAAGTTGAGGACGGCAGAGCACCTCGACGCTGCACTGGAAAGGTGGTGTATGAAATGGTTAAGAACATACAGGTGGAACTTGGAAAGCCGGCGAGGGGAGTTCAGAAGGTGAAAACTCTTACGCCATTCAAGAAGCAATCCATTTTCTATAGGTACCTTCCGTACTGGAAAGATTTAGAAGTGACGCACGCTATCGATTGGATGCACATTGGGAAGGGTGTATTTGACAACACTGTTGGCCTCTTACTCGATCAACCCGGCAAGGCAAAGGACAGGCTCAGCGCATGCAGAGATCTTGTTCAGATGGGTATAAGGCCAGAGCTCCATCCGGTATTAAGACCAAATGGCAAGTTCTACCTACCCCTAGTAGCACACACCCTCACGCGCGAGGAGAAAAGGGCTTTCTGCAAGTGCCTACATGGGATTAAAGTACCAACTGGTTTCTCCTCGAATGTCAAGAACCTTGTGAACATGGAAGAGCTAAAGATAAGCGGCTACAACACTCACGACTACCACACGATGCTTGGTGTGTTTCTCGCTATCGCCATCAGAGCCACTGATTCCGGATGGTTGAAGTTGGTCGTAACGCGCCTGTGTTACTTCTTCAGTGTAGTCTGGAAGAAGGTAATCAGTGAAGAAGAGTTGGATCACCTACAGACCCACATCAAGGAAACAATGTGCATACTCGGATGGTCTTCCCTCCATCATATTTTAATTCGCTGGAACACTTCATGATGCATATCGTGGATCAGATATTCGCGTTGGGGCCCGTGTACCTCCATCACATGTTCCCATTCGAGAGAATGATCTATGTCATGAAGAAGTTTGTACGGACCCGTTCTCATCCGGAGGGTTCTATGATTGAGGGCTACACTACTGAGGAGATCATCGAGTGTTGCGCAGATTACATAAAAGATGGTAGATCAATTGGTCTTCCAGTGTCTCGTCACGAGGGCCGGTTAGCTGGAAAAGGTACGGTGGGACGGAAATCATTTACTGACCGTTGCTTCAAGCAAGTGGACGAAGCACATTTCACCGTCCTGAAAAACACACAAATGTGGGCCCGTACATCGAGAGACACAAGATCGAGCTTCAAGAGAACAACAGGGACAGATCGGAGAAATGGGTTCAAGATGAGCACAAGCGCAGATTCACAACATGGTTCATGAACTTGGACCTACCGAATGGTGACTCTTTGGATGACCAGACACTGAGAAGGTTAGCTTCCCGTCCAAGAAGTACCGTGCTGACCTTTCAGGCGTACGAGATCAATGGCTTCACATTTTACACCGAAACGAAGGACGAGCACAACAAGTGTCAGAACAGTGGCGTTCGAAATGAAGCCATTGATGGTAATGGCCAGTTGACCTCGTATTATGGCCGCATTCAGCAAATATGGGAACTGGACTATGGAGGGAATCTGCAGGTCCCCATGTTTAAATGCAATTGGGTCAAACATCCAGATGGGGTGCAGGTGGACGAATACCACACGGTTGTTGATCTAAATAAGTTAGGTCATAAAGATGATCCCTGGGTACTCGCTAAGACCGTGCAACAGGTGTTCTGTGTACTCGATCAAAGAATGAAAGGAAGCACATTGCTATTGCTGGGAAACAAAGAATCGTCGGGGTGGAGGGCGTAGTGGATGAAGAAGAGTACAACCAATTCGACGAGGTGCCATGTTTCATAGATCCAACCAAATCTCCACTCATCGAATCAGAACTCACCTTTACAGGGTTAATGCCATACTTGCGCTTGAATGGCGAAGGGAAAACCGTCCAAGGATAGTGCTTAGGAAATTATCTGAATTTTGTAAATTATCAGCGACTTCGTCTTTATATGCAACTGTATTATCTGAATTTATCTATAAAAGAGAATATTTTAATGTAATATATTATTTGCATGCATCTTTTTTATTATTATGAAGGGTTATATTGCAAGTATTAATTTACCTAGGACATTATTTGCATGCATATTTTTTATCTATGAAGGATAATATTAATCTGAATTTGCATGCATCTATTATTATTATATGAGGGGTTATATTGCAAGTATTAATTTACCTAGTAAATATAATATAGAGGGGGAGGTCCTCCACTTCTCCAAGTTTCCTCCCCTATAAATAGAGACCCCTCTCCTCAGTTCAAGAGACACAAGAGAAGAACTTTGAAGAAGCGAAGCGCTGCCATTATTGTAGTTAGACAATAGGGAGAGAGTTGAGGTGAGAGTTTTTCGGAGGAGCCGGAGTGTCGGCCCCTCCTCTAGCTCGCGCCTCAGCGGATGTAGCTCCTCTTCTAGTAGCTACATCCGGGTCTTGTTCGGTAACTCTGGTCTCCTCTAATTAATTAAGCATTATTTATTTCTTGTCTTTGTCTTATCGTTTCTCGTTCATATCATAGTAAGTTTACCTTGCTCTGAGTGATTGCTTTGCTTGAGCGCTGAGTGAAGTAGTGATTGTGTAGGCGCGGTGCCTAGACTTGAGGTTACCTTGAAATACTCCTAGCTCCACGGACTGCTTGTGGTAGCCGGCGGGTAGTGACAGCCCCATCCGGCCTCTGTATTCCACCATGTGAGAGTGGCTAGTCCTATAGGCAGTGTAAGAGTGGTGTACGTAACGGCTCCCTTCTCATCCCTTTCCGTAGCCGGAGTGTGCAGCCCCCAATCAAGACAAGTGCAAGTAATATTCTAATCGCTTGATTACTTGAGAGATCCGAAGTTTTCGTATCAAGTACCCTCTCTGCCCTCCTATCGTCATCTCTCTTCTCTTCGTCACCATCCCTTTATCTGCACTTTCCCCCAAATGAATCAGCTTAGGACTAGAGTACTTCTCGTTCCCCGTGGAAATCGATACCTTGGAATACTCCTGGGTGAAAGTTACATCGGTATCCATGTGCTTGCGGATTTATCTGTGATCGTATAATATACCAACAAGGTTTCTAGCGCCATTGCCGGAGATTTAAACCTGGTGCGATGCTAGAGAGTGTCAACAAGCTTTCTGGCGCCATTGCCGGGGAACGATAGCTATTCTAGTTCCGAACCTAGTTCGTCTACATATCATCCACCTACCATAATGAACTCCTCTCCTACCCTTGTGTTGACGGTTGATTTCCGTCAACCAAGAGCACTTGTTACACTTTGGTTTGAGCTTTGAATTATGACTAACCCGCCACTAGGCATACTAATGATGTAACAAGTTCACACTTGCATGTGGTTTTTGGAGTTTATTGTTTACTCAAGAAATCAACGTTAAAGAGAAGACTTTTAGGATAAGTTCATCAAGCACTTTATGAGAAGATCATGAAGCCTGTCACAAGTCAAGACATGTGATGAACATGAATCCAAATGGACCGAGGACCAAAGTATCAACAAGTAAAACTCCAGGGACTAGAAGGTTTACCAACGAGATCAAACTCAGCCCGAGAAATATTCTCGCAACCCAAAACAGCATGATCTTTCGGTGCAGATTCAGAGACCTAAGCGGCCTCTAATGGCAAAAGTTTTAGGCCTCGATGATACCTTCGATTTGGATGTGTGAAAGGCCCAATTCAGGTCAAGGAGCTAGGAGATATGACCCTCAAAATGCTAGCTGCACAGACAAGTATGAAATCAGACAGACTATCTTCCGAGGCTGTGTTGGGGATCTTATCTTCGTTTCCAAGGAAACCAATGAATACCAAACTTGGATATAATTTTGTGGCACACAACCTAGACACCGCATTTGCATTTTTTGGAGTCCGGACGTGGGAGATATGGAGCCGGCAAGGAAGAGCTGTGAATTAGGAAAATCTGGACGAGGCTGAGTTTATGGAAACCAAGTTGGCTTCTCTCCCAAGGAAAATATCGTGGAAGGCAAGGTGGAGCATGCCCCAAGACTCCCAAAAGGCATAAATACAAACTCCTAGGTGCCCAAGGAGAGGTTACCATTCACATCCAATCATTCTACCGACGCCATTCACCAGAAAACTGCCACAGCAAGATGAGGGAGAGAGTTGGATGAGTTTGTTGCAAGGAACGCTGGCGGAGGGAAGAAAGCAAGAGGAGGACTCCAAGCTACTGGCCTAGGGGTGTTCCCAAGCTTCATCGCTGCCATCTTTATCAACGACGTTCTTGTAGCGAACATGGCCTCATATGGCATTAGTTCGAGTATGATTTTAGTGATTCATGACAACATGATCAATGGGACTAACCATATTGTTTAGCATGTCTTTGTAGACATTTCTAAGTCTATTTTTCAAGGGTCAAAAACGAGAAAGAAAAGAAAAAGAAAGGACATTATCGGATGAACGACGGTACCTAGATAGCAAGCGTCGGTGCAATGGTCGGACGAGTTGGTACACTGGGTGAAAACCAAGGCACCGTCGGATAACCGACAGTCCATTTTCTAGTAGCATCGGACGAGTTGCAAAGAAGAAGAAGAGAAGATAGTAGTGTCGGATGAACCAACGTTCCATTAGAAGGAACTGTCGGTCTATCCGATGACCAAGTTCAAACAAGACAGAGACGCACCCAGATTCATGCACTAGCACCGGATGAACCAACAGGTCTGTAGCGGTTCATCCGATGGTCGTGTGGAAGCTACCAGGGAGGTTTTGGTCGCGGGGTCTTCAGCATCGGATGATCCGATGGTGCGTCAGAGCATTGCGTCGAAACAGTTGTGTCAACGGTCATGTGCGGTGGAGGCAACGGCTAGTAGCACCAGATGAACCGACGCCTGAAAAAACATAGCGTTAGATCATCCGACAGTGCTACTTTCAGCAGCTTTTAGCCAACGGCTAATTTGATGCCTTGGGCTATTTATACCTCCTTCACTCGCCCATTTGAGGTTGCTGGATTGTGTGGAAGTACAGAGGAGTGCAAGACACCTAGAAGATCATATCCAATCCATCCAAGTGCTTAATTGCTCGTCCATAGACTTGCATATGCTTAGTGTATGTGCTTAGTGCTAGGCTTAGCTTAGAGCTGAGTGAGTGCAAGGTTGTGTAAACCTTGTGAGGTGATTTTTGAATGAATCAAGGTGTACAAGGTTCGCCGGAAGCCTTGGGGCCTAAGTGCTCACCAGCAATCGTCATCGACCCTCCGGCTTGGTGTGGAGTGGCAAGGATACTTTGTGCGGGGGACGTGGAGACCCCCTTCCTTGGTGGAGAAGCTCCTTAGTGGAGGCGGCATCAAGGTGACCAAGGGAGCTTGGCAAGTGCCTAAGTGGCTAGCCTTGGTGGCAAGTCAAGTGGTGCTCTTGGGATAGACTTGGTGATCGGGAAGGAATACTCTTGTGTGAGTGCTTCAACAACGTGGACTAGGGGTGGCTTAGTGCCTACCGATACCACGGGATAAATCGCGTGTCAAGAGTTTGCTTCCTCTCATCCTCTTTACGTTTCTGCATTTACTCTATTGCAATCTTTGCTTGCCTTTACTTTCCTAGAGTAGTACCATGCTAGGATTGGCTATAGGTTGCAAACCTTGTTTTGGGATGGGAGTTTCAAACTAGAACAACCGTAGTTGCACATCTAGATAGTATGTTCTAGTTTATATTTGTGTAAAAGTAGTGAAGCCATAGGTTAAGGTTTTTAGTTGCCTAATTCACCCCCTCCCCCTCTTAGGCTATGAGCATCCGATTCCTTACAGTTCTCTGGAGTCTCCATCACCCCTATGTGCTTCAATCCTTGCAAGATGATGGGGTAATGTCTCCGCTCATCTCTAGGGTTAGATGGATACATGATTTGTGATCTCTACATGAACCCTATGCCTTTTGATGCTTAATGGTCTATGCTTATGAGAGTGCTTTATTTACGTTTGTATGTACAACATGTGGTCTAAGTAGGGTTTGTGGTATTCGTGGTGATTAGCTTAACCCTATGGATGCTTAGGTGTAGATGCGGTTATACGTGAAAGTGGTTGATTACCTTGCGTAGTGACATTACGGTGGAGGGAAAAGCCTTAGTGGCCACATAAATGCCATGAAGCTAGAGAAGAAAACACCCTTTTCATGTAGTAGATGCATGTTCATGAGATCCTAAACCCTAGGGAGGGAACGTTTATCTACCTTGACCTCTCTCTTGTATCCACCCTTTGCCATCTAGTTTCACCTTAGACTTCTTAGATTAACTTAGGTTAGATTGCTTTTACCTTAGAGTAACCTCTCTTTCAAGGCTTTCCAATCAACTAGATTAGTTCTTGGTTAAGCGCTAGCAATCCCCTTGCTCCGCGGATCGACAAGAACCTTGGGGGTCACCCCGTGGTGAAAAAGGTGTAGGTCCGTACGTTTGCGGATCGAAGGTTGTTACGTGTTCCAACCATCAACACCTTGCACAATCTTCGGCTCCAAAGAGCGAAAATTTGTAGCCCCCATCTTCATCACACCCTATCCAAACTAGTGGCTACGAGCTACGTCTTGGTTTCATAACCATGGCCAGAGAGCAATCCTTTGCTGGGACTGAAGAGGAGAACCCATACACTCATTTGAGAGAATTCGAGCAACTTTGCTCATGCATCACAATAGAGGGTATGGCACAAGAAATGTTGAAGTGGATACTCTTCCCATTTTCATTAATGGGAAGAGCGAAGCAATGGTACAACCTCAACGTCCGAAGCGTAGAAGGCAAATGGGAAGTCTTGAGGGAACAATTTTGTCGCACCTTCTTTTCGCTAGCACGGATTAGTGATCTTCGGTGCGAAATCATCCATTTTAAACAAAAGGAGGGTGAGTATTTAGGAACTGTCTGGGCACAATTTACCAATGTCTTAGCTTCAGGATCCGATTTAGGGATTCCAGAACCCACATGTCTCCAGTAGTTTAGATTGCGCCTCAATGATAAATCCGCTATGTTCCTAGACTCTTCATCAGGAGGTTCTTTTGTAGATTTGACCTTAAATGAGGGAAGGGTGATCTTAGAAAAAATTCTAGCAAACACCCCTTACACCAAAATTTATGATGAATTTCCCGAAGAACCACCAGAAATGCAACCGGAAGAACCCTCCATAGAGATCCCTAAGCCAAAATATGCGACACCTTCGCACACACCTACCTTCACCACAAGACATATCTCACACAATCTTTGAGCCAATCCCTAGACCTTTCTCAGACTCGTGCGATTCCCTGTGTGAGTTCCCTTTCAATTTATACGACGAGCTTTTCCATGACTTTGAAATGCCGCAAATCAACCCCTTGTGGGAAGACATTTGGCTCCCAACGATCAAAGGGACCACCCACCAGATCTCGAGGAATCCCAATGGCAAGAACAATACATAGGAAATATATCTGCCATCATGAGCCGAGAATGGCTTGAAGAGGCAGAATCATCTGCCGAAGTCATCCGTTTTCCTGCTAGAGTTAGAACAATAAATCGTTTGGTGATAGGCATGGATGATAATTTTGAATACGATCCTGGTCTAGGGATCAATAACATATCATTTTCCCTAGTACAAACTCAGCTATCCGAGGAGCCCTTATCTTCATCTCGGAAATGACTTCATGTCACCCCTACACAATCTTTAGATTGTCTTGGGATTCTAAGAGCAGCTCCCATCTGAATAGCCAACCCTACTCTATACCTTGATTTTCACATTTTTGACCTCCCCAAGAACCTTTCACATAATATCATCATCGGGAGGCCTATCATGAAAATCTTAGAAAAAGTACCAAGGGACCAAGAGCTGGAGCTAAAGGTTGATAAGGAGTACATGCCCGTACAACTCTCACGAGCTATCAACACCTGAGTAGAACCCGAACCCGAAGCCGACCCCATAGAGCAAGTTATGTGTACTTCCGTCCAAATCCATCTAGCTAGAAATCTTTTGACAGAATCTTTCCCTAGGCGTACGGTTCCTCCTTTGCCTCCTGATCCTCCAACAATCCCTAGGCATACGGTTCCTCCTTTGCCTCTTGATCCTCCAACAAAAACATCTATCATGGATGCCGTGGAAAAGAAGTGGTCGACTAGAGTGGAACACTTTTCCGAAGCACTTTGGATTTGTTCACCTTCTACGATCCTTTCTTGTTCCATAAAAGGGATTACCATAGAAGCCCATCTTAACCCCGTCATGGAGGTTAATATTATGACATGGCACTTAGAGTACACTTTATTGGGCAACGTGACGCTAAGACCATCCGACAAGCTCCTCAAGAGTTGTCTCTCCGGACACATTCTTGAGTGTCGAGGGGTTGCTTTTGTTGTGCCACTCCTAGTAGACAAGATTAAGGTTAATCTAAACTTCCACATCTTTGATGTCCTCGATCTTGATCTCCTCCTAGGCTGCCCTATAGAGAAACTGATCGATGCATCTCAAGGGAGCCTAGATGAAAAGCTTAGGGAAGCCGCTTCTATCACCACTCCCTTGTTCTCGAAAAATTCTATGGTGGCGCCGCTTCCCAAGCAAAACCCGTTCGAGGAGATGATGCATGTATCTCCGTTCGTGTCGTCTGAGCCCATTCTCGCTGAGCTTGTAGAATCCTCTACTTCTCAAGAGTATGAATCGAAAGAGCCGCTTCACCTTTGTGAAGACGAACAATCATCATCACCTATGATCGAGTTTGAGCCTCTTCCTACTGGCTTGTATCATGTTGTCTCCGACCGTGGTAGAGAATCAACATTGTTCATACATGATGCATCTCTTGAGATGGAGAATTCATGGGCCATGGAAATCTATAAGGCACCGACTCTGGGATCCAAAAGAAAGGATCTCATCGACAAGCATGGTAGCTTCACCCTTGATATACCTCAGGAACCATGTTTGCATCATGTCTCTCTAGAGTCATCCACGCTCAGTGCACAAAGCACGCATCAAGACTACAACCGCCTTATGGTTCTCCTTTGCAAAAAAGTTTATAAGGATGGTTGTAGATGCTTATGTCCACCATAAGTATTGTAGATTTCATGAGTGCATTACTGCAAGAAGAAGTTCTCATGGTCGAGCTTATGACCATAAACAAAGCACTACCAGGAGATAGCCTGGATTAGCTTAGATTTATTTCCCTTTCCAAATAATAGCAAGAGCATGTTCCTAGGATAAAAGTGTCCTTTGGGTACTTTTGGTTACTAACCTTTCAGGTGGAGACCAAGGAGAACGATGGATAGATGATGCCTAAGAACATGTGAGTGACATCAACTATAGCACTTTGGAAACTTTTTTGTGAAATAACGTTTACAAAAGGAAGCTTGAACTCCACACACTTGAGTTTTTTTGTTTAGCACTGCAAACTTCAAGTGTGGGGGAGGTACGTGAGCATCTCGAGTAAAGTTCCTCTCATACCAAAATCTTATCCTGGTTTGGAGATGATGTTAGCTCATGCATCTTGCCTAGCTAGGTATGTCCTGCTTTTGACTTTAAACAAAGCCCTTCCGGAAGGTTGCCCGATGTCCACCATCAGTCAAAGGATGAAAAAAGAATAAATAAAATAAACCTTCACTTTGATTTGGCTAGTACAATTTGTACTATCCAAATCCATGTATCTCATCTTTGTCTAAGAGTGTGCAGGAAAAGACGCAACAAAAGATAGTGTGGGGGAGGTACCGAGAGTCAACTTCTCCCGACATCAAAGGAACAACATGGTTTGAACAATCATGTCCCCTCAATTACATGATTCGTGAGTTATAAATCATTTCATAAGATAATAGTTAAATTAAACTCAGTGAATCTTAATGCTCCATTGCTATACATGTTTTCAATTGATTGGCTTGCATGTTCTTTATTCCTAGCACATATATCTGTTGCTTGTGAACAAATTTCATCGGGAAAACATGTTCATATAAATGGTTGATTGATGAGATATGGTACGATGTGATGAACCTTACTCTCTATAACAAAGTGCTTGGGATGTTTCACTTGAAAAAATAGCCTTACAAGCTCCTTAGTGATGATATTTTCCCACCAAAGCCATATGGTGTTTACATTAGAAAACCTCATACATATGTTGCTTGTTATTACATTGAGCTTTGTCAAATTGTTGTGACCCTTGCTAGAAGCTTTTCATGCTTTCATGATCAAGATCACGTACACTCCACCTTCATATGCTAAACTTCTACATTGGAAATTAGCAACATCCATCCACAATTTACTCCAGTCAATTTATGAATCTCTCTCCCTAATTTTCCTTCAAAAGAGACATGGGCTAAAAAGAAAAAAAGATGAAGACACATGTTCTCAAAGAGAAAGGCAAGTTCTCAAAATACAACAAGGAGTACATATTACCATACAACAAAGAGACATGGGCTAAAGAGAAACTCTTCTCAAGCATGATGAAAAAAAGAGAAAAAATAGAGAAAATATATATAGCCATGTTCTCAAAATAAAGCTCAAAGGGAGAGAGATCATACAACAAGGAGTACATATTACCATATCATCCACTTTCCACATAAATGCACATCTTGATCAGATCGTATTACTAGTTTTATTCTTGGATTTGGTCTTTGACTTTGCAATATTATGTGATACAAGTATGCCTTATATCTTCATCCTTACCCTGAGCTCCACATATAGCCATCATTAGAAGTAAGGTGAAGAAAGGCAAGTTTAATGCCTTGGCGAGGAATCATACGCACTGAGCGATCTGAGAGCATCATTTGATGAGTCAAGTAAGTCTAAGTTTTGAAAAAAAATCCAAGTTACTTTACAAAAGGAGTTGAGGTGATTCAAATCCAGCCGTTCCATTCTTCAACCATCCAAGATGACATAGTAGACACCCCAAAGAGTCACAAGTACAGCTATGTCTTGGAATATCTTACATGCTTGCACCATATAATTTTGGATTCATGTTTTCCACCCTAGTCCTTAACCTTTACTCGAGGATGAGCAAAGGGCTAAGTGTGGGGGAGCTTGTTGACGGTCGTTGAGTCTATGTTTTCGACCGTCAACTTCAGATAAAAGTTACTCATCAAAGTGTGCACCATAGCTATAGGGTTATAATCCAACAAAATCCACAAGCTTTCGTGTATATTTGGTTGCAGGTGCAAATGAACAATTATAGAATAAAATGTGGCATTATCACAAACAACATCAAATTCCAATTTGGATTATACAATTATGATGGGCTCGTCCAGATGATCAAAATGGATATATTATTTTTCTGCATTGGAGTTTGTATGCGCAAGATATGAAAAGGACAATATTGATGACGTCATCATGGGTCCCACGGCAGCCGGGCCATTGGCCGGCCGGCCCGCCCGCATTGCACGCGCGGGCGCGCGGGAGGCCGCTCCGCCCGGCCACGCGGCGTTGCCCCCGTTGGCCGCCGGGCGAGCCGCGAGCGGCGTGCGGGGGCGGGCGCGGGAGCCGACCGCCGCAGACGGTGGCGACCGCTGGTAGGGCCGCTCGAGGTCGGTTGGCCCGAGGCGCCGATTTTTTCCCATTTTATGCGCGTTTCAGCCACGATTCGAGTGGTTCAGGCCCGGTTCAGCACCATAGGGTCTAGTTTTCGCCCGATTCTTTGCTCCACCAACTTGGGGACGTGCCCCGCACTGTTCACGTGTGAACCGCCCCTGGGGAGGTCGGTTTGGCCCAGGAAAGAGGAAAGAGGGGGAGGTCCTCCACTTCTCCAAGTTTCCTCCCCTATAAATAGAGACCCCTCTCCTCAGTTCAAGAGACACAAGAGAAGATCTTTGAAGAAGCGAAGCGCTGCCATTATTATAGTTAGAAAATAGGGACAGAGTTGTGGTGAGAGTTTCCGAGAGGAGCCGGAGTGTCGGCCCCTCCTCTAGCTCGCGCCTCGGCGGATGCAGCTCCTCTTCTAGTAGCTACATCCGGGTGTTGTTCGGTAACTCTGGTCTCCTCTAATTAATTAAGCATTATTTATTTCTTGTCTTTGTCTTATCGTTTCTCGTTCATATCATAGTATGTTTAGTTTTCTCTGAGTGATTGCTTTGCTTGAGCGCTGATTGAAGTAGTGGTCGATAGTGTAGGCGCAGTGCCTAGACTTGAGGTTACCTTGAAATACACCTAGCCCCACGGACAGCTTGTGGTAGCTGGCGGGTAGTGACAACCCCGTCTGGCCTCTGTATTCCACCACGTGAGAGTGGTTAGTCCTGTAGGCATCATAAAAGTGGTCTACGTAACGGCTCCCTTCTCATCCGTTTCCATAGCCGGAGTGTGCATCCCCTGATCAAGCCAAATGCAAGTAATATCCTAATCGCTTGATTAGTTGAGATAGCAAAAGTTTCTGTATCAAGTACCCTCTCTACCCTCCTGTCGTCATCTCTCTTCTCTTCGTCATCATCCCTTTATCCGCACTTCCCCAGACGAATCAGCTTAGGCCTAGAGTACTTCTCGTTCCCCGTGGAAATCGATACCTTGGAATACTCCCAGGTGAAAGCTACATTGGTATTCGTGCGGTTGCGAAATTATCAGTGATCATATAATATACCAACAAGATTTCTGGCGTCGTTGCCGGGGATTTAAACCTGGTGCGACGCTAGAGAGTGTCAACACATAGTGACCCTCAGCTTGAATCTGCGATTTGACCTAAGACTCGGAGGCTACATTCCATATGGAATGCGATTTTGCAATCACATTTTCCATATGGTTAATCAACTATAAGAGTACTATTGAAGAAATTCGAGAGAAGAACTCAGGGATGCTTGGGAACTACTCAAGAAGACTGCAATACTACTCATTACTAGAGCACCTTCCAGGCTCATGATGCTTCAAGTACTATTGAAGACTTCCAGCTTGTAGTGCTCGGGGATGCTTGGGAACTACTCGCAAAAGCCTTCGAGAGTACTCGAGTACATCGCACTAGACTGCAAAGTGCTCGAGGACTTGTCATACGGACATCTCTAGGCCTACCATCGAGATGGACTATGCCGTATAAAGGACTGGCTACCGGGACTACTCTGGCTTGTGGGCCACAGTGCAAGACGTCATGGACTATAAGGCAACTCGGGACTAGTACTAGATTAGGAAAGCTTATCATGGAGAGGTTTCTCCTAGTCGTACTCGACTAGCACTGTATCCCCTAAACTGACTTATAACCCTGCCTCCCACGTTATATAAGGCGAGGCAGGGACCCCCAGAATGACACTTGAATCTTATGTAATCAATCAAGAGCTATGCAGCATACATGACGTAGGGTATTACACACATTGTAACTCGAACCTGTCTAATTGTGTGTCTCGTGTCTCACCTTCGAGAGCCCGATCCCAACAAACCCCACCACAATCATCTACCTTGGGCCCCTTGGTAGGTTGCCAAGTCTAAACACCGACATCGCGTCTCCTTAACCTCGAAGAACGGGAGGAAGGCATCCTCTCGCGAGGTGACATGGTTGCCGTCTGCAGCCAAAGGTAGGGGTTTTGTTTTTGCTAAAATGCGAAGACAGAGACGGAGCCAGGTAACGCATTGTACATGCCCTTACAGAGGAGCTATAGAGTCATTATAATTTTATATAGTAATTTTAAAAAAGGACCCTCTAGGTTTGTAATGTCAACCTGCAGTTCGCAAACATCCCAGTTACTTTTCAAAGAGACCATGATTCTTCAATGAAATTGACCCGCACTCCAACTAGGTCATGGATATTTTGCGAAAGACTCTCCTATTATAGAATTAATTCAAAGTCCACATGTTTGGATTTATTTTGGAAACAACTCTTACGTTTTTATGGAATTAAACAATAAGTCATGGATCCCATCGTTTTTTAAAGACTATTGCTTCTACTCCCTCCGTCCTGAAATATAAGACATTCTAGGATTTTTAAGACAGATTAAAAAGGTGGGAAAATGTCACATATACCCTTAGTCAATGATAATTAAAGGTAAGTTTTTTAGTTAACAAGTGCAATATTTGGCAAGTCTTTAATTACTTTGATTGAGTACTTACCAAAAACTCCTACGATGCCTTATATTTGGGGACAAATTTTGAATCCTTGAATGCCTTATATTTCAGGACGGAGGGAGTATTTCTTACAAAAAAACTGCAGCCAGACCATATCCTATTTTGTTACAAAACCCCCCCTTGACTATGCCACCATGCACTGCCTCTTCCTACCTAAAGTATAGCATACAAAATTTTCATTCCATTTGTTGGTGGAAATCGGGCCCGAAGGTGGACGCCGACACAACAGCCCCCTGTAGTCCCTCTCCCCTTCGGAGGACGGCGGCCGGAGGCCCCCCTCGGAAGCGGGCAGAGAAACTATGGTCTTGCTACTACCTTCGCTCCCCTTACCGTTACTACACCCCGCCTTCTTCTAACCTAGTTACTCCTACTATCGCGAAACAGGAAAGGGAATAAGAAGACGCTTAACAAACCGAAAGCCGAAAGACTAGCTGGAGCCTTCGGTGCTCTCTTCTCATTACTGTGTGTCCGTTTCATTACAAGGGGTTCACTATTTATAGGAGGCCCCTGGGCATGATCATCTACCTCAATTACACCTTTTTCGTTCCTGACAAACGGCTTTAAACACTTTACAAGGGTATAATAGTAACTCCCTGCGTCGTACAGGCCTCCAGCGTGTCTTCGTACGGACAAAACACCTTTACACGCGGCGCCCCTTGTCTCTGCCTTGTACGGTGCCCCTTTACACGTTTGCAGCAGCCACGTATCACGGTGCACCGCACCTTCGGCGCCGAAACAACCCGCGATCCTGCTTTGGACGCGTCGGGTTTTCTGGGACATCTCGCCCAGACCGCCTCCATCCCCGAGCCGAGGCGCACCCGACGCGTGGCGCTTCTGGTTCCTCCATACCTTCGGCGCCGAAAGTCATCCATCCGCACTTTCGGCACCGAAGCCCAGCACCATTCGGTTGGGCTGATCCTGTACAACAAAACTCACATAACTCGAGCAGCATTAGCGTTTTCATTAAATCACCATTGCAAGACTTCCTTCGTAGATCCGAAGCCGTGAGTGGGCCGAAACCGGCAACCCAGTCAGATGTGGCAAAATGCTTCCGAAGACCATTTTCCCCAACACCATTGTTGTGGGGTCTTATTAATCTATGTCACTATACATTAAAGTTCAAATTTATACCATTTAACAAAATTGTTAGAACCAACAAACTAGACCTCATTGTACCAAAGTTCCATATGGATCGGAGAAGCAAATACCCAAGGCACACATGGTAGTTGGTAGTGCATGATAAGCTAATTAGATATCAACACAAGCAGTGTTGGCCATACCGCAAAATGAAAAAGGAAATCTACTTAGTGGCATCCATTAACCTCATTAAACCCATATGTCACCGATTTAGTTTTCCCTCAATAACAGCCAACATGCGAGTTGGGAAACAATATATGTATGATTGAGTATAACTTTTTCGTTATTAGATTTTAGGTCAGGAAGTGTTAAATCTATTCAATTTTTCGTACTAAACTAGTGGCTCATGTTGGTACTAATAAGTCATTCCTTAGGGGTCTTTAAAAAAATCATTCATTTATATATTAACCTTAGGGTTTCCTTTTTGTGTCCACCTTGACACCCCCTCCCCCGCCGCTACCGCCGCCTCCATCCCCATATCGCCAGCCGCCATTCCCCAATCTCCCCCAATCTCGCCACAAGGTTTGCAATTCCACCATGGCTATGCTGCGATTTTCGATTTGTGTTCCACCTACAATGCCTCATGTTGCTATCTGACCAAAATTCTCTCTTTTAGGATTCATGGCGCCATTCAACCCTAAGCGCGACGGGGCCAAGAGGGTTTCAAAGACGACGACGAGGGGAGGTACCAGATCCACAGGTACCCCTGGTGAACTGGGCTTGCAAGACAGGCTCAGCTCTCTTCCAAATGACATACTCTTGTGCATTCTTACCATGCTTAGTGTCCATGATGCTGCACGGACAGCCGTGCTATCTAAGCGTTGGAGACACCTATTCTCGAAGTGCCAATCTGACACCATCGACGACAAATATGTGTGCCTTCCGCACCGGTCAGAGACTGGTTGTTCCTTGCCCTTGTCAGAGCGGTGTTCCAATGGAATAATGGGCTCCTTCATCGACACCCTCAACGACCGTCGCTCGATCCGCCGATTCATCATTGAGCAAACACTCCTCTCTCATGGCGCGATTTTCTACTGTCTCCACATGCTATCCCTGGAACGGGTGGTTGAGGAGATTGTCCTAAAGATGCCATGTCTTAAGCTTTGGCTGCCTCATTCCATCTTCAATTGTGTTTCCCTCAGGTCGTTGAGCCTCTCAAATTTTCATTGGCCTCAAATCAACCCAAACAGAGCCCCACCCGGCTACATCCTATCGTGGAAGCTTCCTCTCCTGGCAGAGCTTACCCTAAGGCTTATGGACATGACGACGCGAGACGTCATGGATCTGCTTCAGCGGTGCCCGGCGCTGCTGAGTTTGTCCCTGTGCTGCCCTCGCCGGGGTGGTAGCCTTGCAATCCAGTGCAAGAACCTCCTGAGCCTAACCATCGAGGGTGGCAAAGAGGCCGCCAGCTACTCAGTCACAATCGAGGATGTGCCCAAGCTTGAACGGCTTCTGACCAAGTCGCACACTCTGAGTTTGGGTTGCATGGCACGGGATGCCATGCCGAGGCTGCATACTGCCGGCATCTTCCACAAGCATGGGCTCGAAGTAGTGTTTGGACAGCTGAGGACCATTGCTCTTATCTTAAATCTTGAGGACTCCGGAGAGGTGCAGATGGCCATCGCATCCCTGCACAACTCACCCCAACTGGAAACACTGCACATGCAGGTCAGCTATATGATTTCTCCTCCATCCTTATTGTTTTTGGTATATATGTAAACTCTATTGGGTTTAATCTTGTGTTGGTATTATTTCTAGAATAAGCAGCGTGATGTGTTAGCTCGTTTAGGTTTAGGAATCCAAGCTAGGAAAGTACTAGTCTGGTAGTTTTTCTTAGTACTCCCTCGGTTCCCAAAATATTATTCATTTATTAATTTTTTTAGACTCTTTTACAACACATCTAAATATATGCAATGTCTAGATAATAGTAAAGATGTGTACCTAGAAAAGTCAAATTGAATAGTAATTTGTGATGGAAGTAGTAGCAAGTATATGAGTTCATGTCAAATTACATTGAGTTGGAGTCTGAGTAGGTTTGTAAAGGTCCAGTCCTAGCTATATAAGCAAGGCAATGTGTTGTTTGTAATCACTAGAGAAATCAATGAAAATACAGAAGCAAAAGTATTTTGTGCATGCACACTCTGGTCCTGGTTCTTGTATATAAGTTGCAGCAAGATTTCTAGTTGTTGCAGCTATGTTGAAAATTTCGGCTGAAATTTTGGTCTTTTCGATAGTGACCGAAATTACAGTTTGTCCAAAAATTTGCTCTCTTCACTGAATGCATGATACACTTTTTTTTTGTTCAAGTTTCTGTCGACGAGTTCCACATATACACTGTGTGTTTGGTCTTTGAAATATCGTACAAATAACTATCAACACCAATAATTTCCCCATGTATTCAGATGAAGAACGGGCCTAGCACCAAGGGCAAGCCGGCCAGCTTCGAGGAAATCGCTGGTGGCCCCATCATGTGCCTTGAGAACAGCCTGAAGAAGATTGTCCTGAGGGTTCAGTACCTCAGCCGCCGGAATCTGGAATTTGCCAACTTCCTCCTTGGGACGGCCAAGGCTCTCAAGTCGATGCTGATCTACAACAAGATGGGCGGCGAGCTGCTGCGCCCGGAGAGCAGGGGCTCCCCCGGTGCCCAGGTCGTTTTCCTCGAGAACAGCAAGTGCACACTCGAGCTCAACACCTGTGCCTCCAACTACAAGCTCGCTGACCCCTTCATGCCGTAAGACCGTACCCACCGAGCTGATTTGCCGATCGATTCTCAGTAATAATGCGTGTGTTGCTTGGACAACTGTCGATTAAGCTTATGCTGATTCATCTTCCCGTTTGATTTTTCAAATCTATTTTGGTGCTTCAACTAGTGTTATGAACTGTGAATTGCGAACCGCATGCAGACAATAATCTGCCAATGTAAACTCTGGTATGTTGGCCTGTTTATTTGTGTGAGTGGTTGACTATGGTATCAGTATCATTGAGGTGCATTTCTAATGAGTTATCTTCTTTATCTGCTGTGGCATTCTCCTTCATTTCGCTACCTAGCATAAAGATGGTAGTTGGACCTCTTATCTTTGTAGTGGCACGTTGAAAAGGTAAAAATAGTGGGACAAAGGTAAGAAAAGGATAGTCCTCTCTATTTGGATGAGTGATGAGACATGCTGTTGAGCTCGTAGGAGCCTGAGACAACTTCATGATGCGAGTTCTTTGTTTTTTTAGGATGCACGATCTAGAGAATTTTTATTTTTATTTTTTCTGAAAGCGCAGGGGAGCTGTGATTCAATGAAAAAAAATGATTCCCATATAAAATTCATCTTTCATACGGGGATCAAATATGAGAGATGAGGTCCAAGGTCTGACACTATAAAGCATTTTTCTAACAGAACATTCTGGAAAACCCTTATTTTCTTGTCAGGCCAATTTGTAGCAGTAAGCCATTGAAATGTTGGAGATTATGTTATTGGAGATGTTGCAGTAGAAAAACACAATTTCTTATTGCATTTGATAGTTTGTGATGTTGCAAAAGTAATCGTTCCCCTCTTGCACTTGTGAATCCTGGCCAAAATGCTGAGATGCCATCTTTTTTTTGTTTTTTCCCGGAGGGATGGACTCCATATGAGAACTTTTGGATGATGATGCATATTTGAACTAAATTTTTGTGAAAGTCGAACACACGAGTGCGCTGGATCACGCGGTAGTCGAAAATGCACCTCGTCAAGACCCCTGGCACAGGTCGGTCTAACCGCCTATGGAGGGCGGTCTGACCGCCTTGGTTACATATGTGGCCGAAAACCTAAGATCGCTGCCCTGGGAGAGACCCCGTCAGGGACAACGTGCCTAGGGTTGTTCTTAAATCGGCAGGCCACTTAGAATACCCTAAATTGTTGTAGAGACGAAAAAAGAAGCAAAGGGGTTGGAAAAGTAGGGTTTAGAGATAAAGAGTAAGATAAATGTTTGTTCGATTGGGTGATCCCTCCTCAACCGACCACGTCCCTTTATATTAATAGGGTGGGGAGGTCTTGCCCCTAGTGGAGTCGAAACCCTAACAAATCACGTGCTAAAATGCAACTCCAACTCGGTTTACAAAGTTCATATCCCGTCAAACCGCCTAGACCATGCAGTCTAACAACTTGTATGACGTGCAGATCTTCTAGAAACCATATCTCCCTCACCCAGACTCCAAATTGGACGTTCTATGTATGGATCTTGATCTACTTGACTAGAGCTATCCAATAGAGAAGTCCAAATTACCTTTTAAGGACTTTGTCCAGGGCAGTTTAACCGGGTTGCTAGAGTGGTCTAACCGGCTTGTCCAGACCTGCCAATTGTAGGTGTCAACAGTTAGTGTCAAATTCTTTGATGAAAGAATGACATATTCCATACTGCATGGAGATCTAATTCTCGTTGCCTTCATGGTAAGCTTTATCTTTTCTTGTTCTTTGGGCCCATGTGATCGACGAAGCAAAATGTGGGGATTTGATTGTTACTTGATGCAAATAAAAGCAAATTTTAACTGACGGCTGCGTTTTGGGATTGTGATGAGTCTACAAATTTTTCTTAGTGCCTAAAAAGTATTATAGGAATGAATTTCTAGTAACCATCAAAGCTGGTAGTGGTTCATGAACCAAACTAAATCCCCACCAATCCATTTAATCTTCTTTAAATTTGGAACTTTTGAAGAACTCTAAAATATCATAAACGAAAGGAAAACCAATAGACTGTAAAACTGAGTTATCCAAATTCAAATTAGCCTTGGATCCATATGTCTGATTTTTTTCATGTCACGGTTCCGTCTGGGTAGGACGCCGTCACAGCGCCACCGGTGCCCTCGTATTTTCTTAAATACCTAGAACACCTTGTCTTAAACCTCTTCGAGGGAAAATTTGATGAGTATATGAACCGATAATCTTAATTTTATAAGAAACTATGGTGACACATTTCACTATAAGGCTTAGTTTAGTTCACAAATTTTCTACAGTTCACCCGTTACATCAAATTATTGGAGTAATTAGGAGTATGATAAAATCCATTTCATAATTATATCAAGCATGTCAAATAAACATGTGCTAATGATAGATTAATTTGGTTTTATAATTAAATAATACTTAAATATTTTAATTAGCATTGAAAACTTGATCTGACACGTCGCTACAATTCTTTCATGAAAAAACATTTATGTATCACGAATTATATATATATATTAATAATTTTTCCAAATTATACTACCGTTTGATATTTTAGCAGATTTGGCAACCAACCGCCGTGCGCTACGGCGGTTTGCAATGCAACCGCCATGACCCACGGCAGTAAGGGGGCCGCCAACGGTCCGCTACACGGAGCGGGGCCCGCGGCGGCCTACCGCCGTGGGCCACGGCGGTAAGTGCGCCCGCCGTAGGCCACGGCGGTAGGTCGCTACCGGCCGTGGGGGACGGCGGCGGCGCCCCCGTATAAGGGGTGACGGCGGCCGCCGCCACCCCCCTCACCCCACCCCCACACCCTCGCCGCCGCCTCCTCCTCTCCCGCCGACGCCGCCTCCTCTCCTCCAGGTATGTTTTCTCTCTTTTTTAGTTAATTAATTGGATTAGATTTAGAAATTTAGTTTTTTATTTAGAAAATCTAGAAAATTAGTTTAGATTTAGAAAATTAGTTTTCTAGTTTAGAAAATCTAGAACATTTGTTTTTTAGCATAGAAAATCTAGAAAATTATTTTTCTAGTTTAGAAAATCTAGAAAATTAGTTTCCTAGTTTAGAAAATCTAAAAAATTAGTTTAGATTTAGAAAATTAGTTTAGATTTAGAAAATTAGTTTTCTAGTTTAGAAACTCTAGAAAATTAGTTTATATCGTTTAAGAATTGTAGAAAATAATTTAATTTGTTTAGAAAATGTAGAAAATTGATGTATCCGTTCCAGATATTATAGAAATTACCGAAATTACATTAGTTTGTTTAGAAAATGTGGAAAATGAGTTTACCTATTTTAGAAAATGTAGAAAATTAATGTATCCGTTCTAGATATTGTAGAAATTACCGAAATTACTTAATTTATTTAGAAAATGTAGAAAATTAGTTTATCTTTTAATATTCGTTCTAGATATTGTAGAAATTACCGAAATTACTTTAGTTTGTTTAGAAAATGTAGAAAATGAGTTTATCTGTTTTAGCAATTGTAGAAAATTAATGTATCCATTCTAGATATTGTAGAAATATCCGAAATTAATTTAGTTTGTTTAGAAAATGTAGAAAATGAGTTTATGTGTTGTAGAAATTTTAGAAAATACTTATATTTGTTTAGAAAATCTAGAAAATTAATTTACCTCTTGTACAAATTGTAGAAATTTCACCATGGTCTCGTTGTCGTGCCTTCGGAAGGTACTTATTTACCTTTCACTTTCAATTTGTCTTTCCACTTCGTTTAGTTTGTTCAATCGACATTTATGGTTCACATTTGGTTTGTATGCAGACCTCGTACGCCCACGACCAGACGAAGAGGGCGTACAAGGACTTCATCAGGCAGTTCGATGCTCTCACGGACGCAGATGTCTGGTGGACGCCGTACTCAGAGGAGGCTATCGCAGCCCGCGCACCACAGGGCCTCTCGACATTGTGCTTCCGCGACCAGCAGTACTGGATGACGAGGTCGTCGTTTCTGTTCGACATGTACGTGGAGGAGTACGCCGTCCACAGGGTGCTGAGGCAGTTCGGCCTCTACCAGGAGTGACATGTGCCTGTGGTGCACACTATTCTGAGCGCCCACCATAAGTGAGTTCTCGTAAGTTTTTAAATTTAATTCGGTGTTCGAAGATTTCAGACGCAACAAATATGTTTAATTCGTCGTAGGTGGTCGCGGAGGGGAGTTTCGGGCACTTTTTCCTGGATTGAGAGGTTGCAGCCGTACGTGGACCGTTGGGCTACCATGTTGCAGGACTTGGTCGAGGAGGTTCGGCCACATGACGACAAGGTGTGGGAGGCATCCATCCAGTGGTACACCCTGAGGACTCGGACGCGTGTGATGTACATCCCACCACAGCCTGCAGCGTCGGTTCCGGACGCGACGAGGGTGCTTGCTAGTACCGCGTACCCGGTTGGATGAGAACTATGACACAGCGGTGAGTTTGAAAATTCACCGCCTTTCCCTTATGGTACTTTACATTCTACAATTTACTAATAATTTTTTTTGCAGTTCGACGTGATTGCAGACCTTCATATATTGTAGAGGACTCGACGGCGAGGCTGGACCAGATGTCACACCAGGAGGTCGCAGAGACATTCCTCAGGATGGGTGCCATCACCAGGTGAACTACCGCAGCAACCCGGCTCTACCACTGTTTCCACGGTTCCCCCAGTCGTCCTCCAGCTCCGCCTTGACTGGTCGTTCCCACGTGGCACCATCGTCCTCGTCACGGCCACCCTTCCAGGCAGCTTTGTACCCAGCGCGCCCTCCGCGCATCCTCCCTTTAGTATGTCTCTGCTAGGGGGCTTCCTCTCAGAGGTCCTGCGCCTACACGTGCACCCGCACCAGGAGGGCTAGGACCGGCACCACGAGGACCCGCACCTGCACGTGCACTAGCACCAGCACTGGTTCCTTCCTCGTCCCTCGGCCCTGCTCTTCAGCCAGGTATTGAGCACTACTCTATTATATTAGATTGTATTAATTAGGAAACATGATTTAATATTACTATTTCTTGTAGTTTATGACTCCAGCATCCGCACTCCTGACTTGTCCACCCTAGGGGACCAGACCAGAGCGTCTAGGTCCGGCTTCGACGACTTGACCCTTGACTTCGATTGGTTGCAGGGTTTGCAGTCGCAGGACGAGCTCACAGGGTCGCAACTTGGAGGTGCGCCACCCACGTGGACTCAGGAGGGAGCAGGGACGCAGCCAGGAGGCTCCAAGTTGCCAGGAGGGACCGGTGGGCCACAGCCTGGAGCCTCGCAGCTGCCAGGCGCGAGCGGTGGGCCGTCTCCAGGAGGCTCGTAGCTCCCCGGCGCGAGCGGTGGGGTACAACAATCTCCAGGAGGCTCGCAGCTCCCCCGCGTGAGTGGTGGGGCACAACAGTCTCCAGGAGGCTCGCAACTGTCAGGCGCTAGCGGAGGGCAGCCAGGTTCGTCCCACGAGGTTGCAGGGTCGACGGCGGCTGTGGAGACACCACATGCGACTAGTGATTCTAGGCGTCGGCGGATCCCCCCTCCTGACCCATTGACGTACCCTCGCGAGTAGATGCACGCCGCCTCCCGAGCTCTGAGGCTGCTCAAGAAGCCCAGGCGACACTAGATTAGGTCGAATATTGTATGTACAGGAGCATTGTTATATGTGATCATGACTATTTTTTAGTATGTCACTTTGCTTTTCTTTTCTACAACATAGTGTTTTTCCTTGAATTAAAAAACAAAGGTATTAGGTTCGAGATCATGTCCTGAATTTCCCTTTTCTACTAGATTTATTAAAATCAAAATATTTAAATCATCTTAGCTGTCGTGGGCCACGACGGTAGGGCCTAGCCGCCCGTGTCCCATGACGTTTTACACTAGCCGCCGTGGGCCCACCGCCGTGGGCTGCTACAAAACGCCGTGGCCGGCCTCTGACCGCCGTGCGCTACGGTGGTTGGTTGCCAAATCTGCTAAAATTTCAAACAGTTGTATAATTTTGCAAAATGATTAAAAAATATAAAAAAATCAAGTATCACACCGTGGAAGATCTCAAATTCTCGATCAAACGGAGAAAGGAAGTTATTTGGGAAGATTTTACAGGGGGCTCCTATATGCATTCCGGAAGGTGAATAAGCAAGCTAACTTCCAACCCATCAAAGCCCACCTAAATTTACTTATTCTTTTTCTCCCGTCGGCCTGCCTTTCTTTTCCACAGGCTGATGTTCCAATATTTTTCTGTTCCAACATTTTTCGGAAATGTTGATTTTTTCAACGTGTTTTTTCAACATTTTGCAAAATGTTCCAACATTTTCCGGAAATGTTGATTTTTCAACGTGTTTTCTTCAACATTTGCAAAATGTTTCAACATTTTATAAAAATATTGCAAAATATTCCGTCTTTCTTCTCCATCGTCGGCAGCGGCGCGCGGTACGCCGCCCAGCCGCGGATGCGAGTGCGACCGGCCGCGGCGGCGCGTGCGACCCCGCCGGCGGCGCGCGGAGCTCGCACGCACCCGGGGCCGGTTGCGTGGGTCGCGGGGCGGCGTCGGCGCGGCGGAGGAGGCGCGAGGAGGGGGCGCGGCGGCGCGGCGCGGAGGAGGCGCGGAGGAGGCGGCGCCGGCGGAGCCCGCACGGGGGGCGGCAGCGCGGGGTGTCCAGGAGAAGGAGGAGGTGTGGGGAAGAGAGAGTTAGGGTTAGAGGTGGATCCAACGACTGTAGTTGGTTGCACGAATCTTAAAGAAGTAAAAGTTCGTGTGAATACTACCTTTGGGAAGATATATAGGATTCCCAGATTTTACAAGCACTAGCCTGTTCACTCGCTTATCGCCCACCAAATGACGATTTTCTCTCGTAAACAAATCAATCACCAAGAACTACCAAGAAGATTTCTTTTCTCGAAACAAACCATCACCGCCATCATCCCACCGCCGTCAACCGAACATGCAGATGACGGAGGGAAAGCCCAGTTCGTTTGGGCCTTTTCCGTAGGCTGGGCAGGCGACAGTTAGTTCGGCTTGAAACGAAAGCCCGAAAAATGTTTCGTCCTCGAAGGGCCCCGTTATCGTCAAAGGCCGGATATATTTTTTCTTAATTCGAGAACGCGCCGCCTCGCCAAGGCACCACCCGCGACTCCAGCTTGCGCCGCCGGAGCGAGGGGGTGAGCGGCCAAAACCTCCCCTCCTCCCACCCGCCGCCACCAGATGCTTCGCCGGCGCATCCCTGAGGCCCGTGCCATCCTCCGCCAGCTTTTCGGTCGCATCTCGCCCGAGGGTAGCACGAATGCCGCCTCCTCCCCACCTGTCAGGCATTTCGTCGAACGCCTCATAGGCGGCGGCGCGGCCCCGACCTGCCGCGTCCCATCGGCCCTCTCCGACGCCCCCTCCACGAAGGTCCGAGCCGGAGGAGGCGACCCGGCCTCCCTCACGGTCCACTTCCTCCGCCACTCCTGCGGCCTCGCGGAAGCCGACGCCGCCAGGGCCGCCGAGCGCGTGCGCCTCCGCTGCACCAGGAACGCGCACGCCGTGCTCGCCCTCCTCCGCGACACCCTCGGCATGCCCACCGCCTCCGTCGCGCGCCTCGTCGCTGCGTACCCCGCCGTCCTCTCCTCGGTCACCATCGGCGACAGGCTCGACTTCTACCTCCACGAGCTCGGCCTAGCGCCCGCAGAGGTCCGCCGCTTCATCTTCGCGAGCCCCTACCGCTTGCTCGCCGCGGGGATCGACAGCCGCCTCCGCCCCAACTACCGCCTCCTCAGGGACCTCCTCGGCTCCGACAAAAACGTGCTCACCGCTGTCAAGCAGTCCATTGAGCTCATCTATGACAACCTCGAAGTCGTGCTGCTCCCCAAGGTCCAGGCCCTCCGCGACTATGGCGTCACGGAGGAGGTCCTTGTCAAGCTCGTCACCACGCACCCCAAGGCGCTCGTGCACAGGTCCACCCGCTTTGATGAGGGCTTGGCTGCCATGAAGGAGTTTGGAGTGAGCCCGACCTCTGGCATCTTCCCCTACGCCTTTGGGTTGTTTGCCAAAATCTACCAGTCCAAGTGGGATCGCAGGGTGGAGAATTACCTCAGCCTGGGATGGACAAAGGAGCAGATCATACGAGCATTCGTCAAGCACCCCTACTGCATGTCAGTGTCTGATGACAAGGTCAGACAGCTCATGGGTTTCTTCTCTGAGAAGCTTGGCTGGGGTCCTGAGCATGTGTCATCGGCCCCGACTATTCTTTCCTTCGGCTACGAGAAACGGTTGCTGCCGAGGTACAAGGTGCTGGAAATTCTGGTGTCCAGGGATGTCCTCAAGAAGGGCATAAAGATGAGCCATCTGACATTGTCGGAGAAGAAGTTTGTGGATAGGTATGTCAATAGATACCAGCAAGTGATACCTGAAGTACGGGAAGCTTACGGAGCCAGGACAGGCCGTGCTGTGAAGTAGCAGGATGATTCTGCCTTGCTCTACCTGGGTACAAAGGCACTGTCTACTCCTTGTCCTCAATTGTTCGATTTTTGTCGGTTAATGCTTTTTTATGGTCATGAATTGCAATGCAGCACTGCAGCCGATAAATTACTTAGGTTCCTGTTGACTGTCCTTCAATACTGATTTATGGCATCCCTTTTGATGTTTTTTCCTCTGTGGGTTCTTTCTGTGAACAACTAAGCATTTTAAGTCTAAAGAGATTTTGCTTAGAGTACTAGACATGGCATGTCAAAATAGATCAATGTAACTATAATATTAAATACCTAGAACATGAATCAGCTTAATCTGAAGTGCTCATGTTAATTGGCAATACAAGATGCAATGCAGCTTCTTATAACTGAACAAGTGTTCAATAGCAGTTGCTACATTACTGTTTCAAGTTCCAACTCCACAACTACATACGCATCGACACTGCATAATTTTTGCTGCTATACTCACATGTGGCAAACTGCCAGATGACCAAGGTAGAACTCAGCCTCATGCCTAGAGCTGAAACATATGATTCCCTACTTACGTGGCCCAGTGCCTCTCGATTGTGCTTAACAATGTTTGAATATTTATGCAACATATTTTTCATGGCTTGTTCGGTTGATCCTTAATCTTTTGTCTTTAACCCCTCAAAGAATCTTGTTTCTAGAAGCTGCCTCGTCATTTCATATTTTTGTTATGTTCATGCTTCCAAGATTCCATCGATGATTAGCTTTTATCGTTTCATCTGTTAGCAATGACATTTGTGGAGCACTGACATCAATAGCTAAATTTCTGTTATCAAGTTAGTATGAGTTTCTGTTATCAAGTGTTTTTTTATATATCCACCTATATGCTCATATTTAGTTTCCTTCTGTTTAAAGGAAATTTTTGTCGCTTTCTGTCCAGCCTTCCGCCTGTTACACATATAAGCTAATGCTATGATCTTTGCTTACATTCGCCTTGTTGTCCTTCAGTAAAATGAGCATATGGCTCCCAGGTTGCTCTCCTATGATTCTAAGCGTAGAATCAATAAACGTACAGTGAGGCTCTGGAAAATGACATTTGGCTGAATGATTTGCAAGGGAACATATCTGTTGAAGCCCTGATGGAATTTCTGGAAATCTGGGACATCGTCAGTAATTTGGTGCTGACGCCGGGGACCTGATAACATTTGGAGGCTGTCCTCTTCAGGGCAATACACTTCCAAATCGGCGTGTGATGCTCTTTTCCAAGGAGCTGTTCTGTTTGAGCCCTATCGACGAATTTGGAAAACCTGGGCCCCTCCTAAATGCCGCTTTTGTGTGGTTGGTCGCTCATAAGAGATGCTGGACTGCTGATCGCTTATCTCGTCGTGGCCTTCCGCACCCGGCTCGCTGCCCTCTGTGTGATCAGCAAGAGGAGGATATTCATCACCTTCTTGTGTCATGTTTTTTTGCTAGACAATTTTGGCTTTGGTTGTTCCATGCTGTTGGTCTAGCCGCTCTCACTCCGCAGCCTCATGAGTCCTTTATTGTTTGGTGGGGAAAGATAGAAGAATTGGTGGGTGATGCTTTGCGGCAGCCTCATGAGTCTTTTTTTTTTTACAGGAATCAGCAGGAGAGGCCCCTAGCCCTATTGTATATATATATGGGAAAAATATTTATAGTGTACAAGGCCTCTGGCCAAAACAGGAAAAAAAGGAAGGATTACAAGAGTTTACTCATCCACAACTTGAGTTTATCAGCCAATCTTGGTTTAGCCCTAAGCAAAACCAAATCCATTTCCTTGAGAAAGAAGTGTCTTCATTGAGTCTTATTACCTATTTTTCTCTTCATTGCCGTCCACACTCCACCATCATAGGCTGATGGATTATCCATTCACAATTCATATGAATATTATTTCCCTCGCTCCATTAGCTTAGAACCAAAATATGCCCCTGCCCCCCTCCCCAACCGGTAAGTTTTTATGACATATGACATTATGCCTTTTGACCTAACAAAATTAAGTCTTTTGACCTAACAAAATTAAGTTATTGGATCCATTGGTGTAATACCTATAGTTTGGCCTCCACTCTAGTAGTCTGGTTTCAAGATGTTCGTCTTCTACGCTCTGCCACTGATTTGAGGGATCCAAAGTCCAAACTATAGATTGTTTTGGCAAGGATCTTTTTTTAAAATTCTTTTCTGAAAGGGTCAAATTTACTCTTCACTGGCCTTATCCCTGCCATTGGGGAGGGTAAGGATATACCCTCTCTTGTCCACATTCATACCTAGACATTGGGTGTGTTTAGAGAAATAGCCTAGAGTTATTTTGAGGGTTAAAGTTTAGACTAAGAAAATAGCTCTATAATGAAATAGCCCTTGAGCTGTTTGGATCCAAGAGCTATTTGAGCTATTTGACTTTACCCCTCTCCCTTACCCCTCTTTCCCTTGCCCTTAGAAAAAATAGCCCAATCAGCAATGTATTTGGGGAATAATTTTTTGGGTGAGCTAGTTGCAAATAGCCGTAAAATAGTCCACCTGTTTGGTTGCTATTTGAGCTATTTAGGCTAAAAAGGCTAGACTAAAAAATAGCTCATGGATTCAAACACCCCCATTATCTACCCACCATTCACCCTCCCCTTACATATCCAAATCCATTCCCCGACACCCATGGATAATTGGATAAACTAATGGGTAATGGAAAGCAACATGCTGCTGCCGTCTTACAAAGCAACACGCCCATCTACATTGCTGCCACTTACTTTGTTGATCTAGCCGAGAAGAGATGTACAAATTACATTAATCAGTCCTCAGTTATACTGTTTACAATGACAAGCAAAACTACTTGTATATTACAATAATATTTCTTAGGCTAAAAAAATTAACATCAAGACAATAATATTTATAAATTTAAAAATATTTTTCCTGCTGGTAGTAGGGGGAACAAGCTACTTCATTTTCTTGAACATTTCCCAATTTGATGGAGAGTCCTGCTACATTGTAGAGACAAGCTTTATAAAGAGTCAACTACATGAAGGAAAACAATGAGATAGTTAGGGGTCATATCAACAAGGTTCCAAAATTTTGGATGCAGACTCAAAGTATTGATTGGATACTACAAAGTGTAAAAGGGGTGAACAATGTGTCACACCCTGAAATTTCCAATTTCAGGATGTGAATAGAAAGAATAATTAAATAACGATTTTCTCATAATTTTAAAATTTTTCCAACATTTATTTTTCTTTACAGGGAATATAGTATAGGAAAAATCCTTTGTTTGATTTTCTAAATTAAATAAAAAGTTGTGAGTGTTGCATTCATGCCGATGCATCTAGTGGTTCTTGAGTGCAAAAGGTTTCAAAAATGCGTTTAGGAGCTGTCCAAATTCTCCCGAGAATTTTCCGGATTTTTCTGGGACTTATTCTCATTTTCCTTGAGCTATTTATATTTATTAGAAGGCTCTAAAATCTTTTTCATGAGCCCCAAATGCTTTATTTGGATTGTTCATGTCTTAATCTAGCTCTGGGAATTTTCCTGAAATTTTTGGAATTTTTCGGGTATTTTTCGTGGCTTTATCGATTTATCTAGATTTTTCTGGATTTAACTTTGCACAGGAAATTATTTCGAAAAAAAAGAATAAACCTATCTAACTGGGCCGAGCCCGAAGGCCCGACCCAGCCACCTTCCGGCCCAGCCGCGGGCCCGCTGGAACCCATCACGGGCCCGAGCGCGCCCGTGTCCATGGCGGACACGCCGCCGCCGGCCAACCCCCGGGCGTGCGCGCCGGACCCCTAGGGGTCCGCGCATATAAAGGCGGGCGCCGCGGGCCCCCTCGCGCTCGCCCTAGGCCGTCCGCGCCGTGCGCCGCCGGGAGCCGCCTAGCGCCGCCGCCCTCGCTCCGCCGCGCGCCCCGCCCCGCGCGCGCGTCCCCCCGCCCGGCCGCCCGCGCGCGTGCCCCCGGCTGCCGCCACCCGCCGCCCGCGCGGCCGCCTCCCGGCTCCCGCACGCCCTTGTGCCGCCGTTGCTGGAAGCCGCCTACACGGACCGAGCCGGCGCCGCCGGACTCCAGACCGCCGGCATACCCGGTCTCCCCTGCGCCCCTGTCCAAGGAAGGAGAAGGTCCTTTTTGCAGATGACCCCTATAGGACGTGATAATCGGTAACTCGAATTCATGTGTCTTGTACCTTTCTTTGAAAACCCCCTAGATATTTAGGTTCCTGAGATCAGATCCATCCAAGGCTCTTTCATAGATCTAACCCTGAGTTTTATCAATTTTAGGAGCACTATTGTTTGTGTCTTGCAAATCTTTTCTGCTACCCCTCCAAATCTACGGTTAATCGCGACTAGGTCCCTGTAATCTTGTTTTGCTCACCAGATCTTCGTTTTAGCTCCGATTTAATCCGTTCAAGTTGCGTTAGGTCCATAATAATGTAAAGCACGCGTTAGTGGTGTGTTTTCACCATGTTTTGTTTCTGAAAATAAAATTAATATTAATTTTGATTAATGACTAGCTATGCATGCCTTTTATAAATAAAAGCTATATAGATCTATATATCGTTTTTCATAATCAAATTTCATTTGATTAATGGTTACTTTACATGTTTTTATGAATAAAACCTAATTAGATATTTTACTCGGTTTTCCATAAGTCAAATATTAATTTGCTTAATGATTAATTAACTTTTATAATTAAAAGTTGATTAGGCTTTTACTCCGGCTTTATAAATAAATGTTAATCTTGATTAATACCAATTTAATACTGTTTTTGATAATAATATGATGAACTCGAATTACAAAGCTTCGTTTAGATTGTTCATATAGTTTAGTTCTTCTAAATTAAATGTTTAATCGGTTAATTCATATATGAATCTTTATTAATAAAACTTGACTAGATCTTTACACCGGTTTCATAAATAAAGTTTAATATTGCATTAATGTCAACATAGGGTATTTTATTTCTGAAATATCCTTTATAATTGTTTTGTTAAATAAAATGAACCTAGCTCATAGCCTTGCTCTCTCATTTATGTAAAACGTTCGTTAGACGTTCTTTTCTCAGCTCTCTAAGTGTGATCTTTCCGATCCTTGCTCAATCTTTCATAAACATCTCTTTAAAGTTAACCAAGCCTTTCCAAGTACCCTTTGTGTTCTTTAGTGATCCATCTAATCAAGTCTATCCTTTAGTGCGTTCTTTTAAAGCTTTCTTTTGATTGGTGCTTTGTTCTTAGTATATGTGTTTGTTTGCTTTGTGTATGTTTGTGCCCGATGATTGATGCGCTTAGAGTGAACGCCGTTCGAGAAGTTTGGAAGAGCCTGAAGTTGAAGATATTCGAGCAACGACATTACTTTGGTTAAAGGCAAGTGTGTCCTTGATCTTTTGTCCTAAGAACTATGTTTAATCACTCATTGCATATGCTTGCATTAATATGATGGGACCCATGTTTAAGGTTTGACTAGTGTTATTTATCCTGTGCCTTGATCAAACGGGTTTACATTTATGTTGGGTAGCTATGCTTAGTTGCTATACCTGGGTTATGGTGGTTTTAATGAACATTAATGATGAATCATGTTATACCTTTGTGCTATATCTTTAGATGCTTAATACAAGACCATATGATTAATCGGAACATGGAGAACCACCCAGGACAACAGTGCAACCACAAGGACTATATGGCTCTGGTCTTGGCCGATTAATTAGGGAAGTCTTTGTGTGGTTATTACTCGCATAGTAGGTTGGGGACGGAGGAATGCTTTTATGGCTCTTCTATTCCGGAGCGGTGATGGAACGGAAGACTCTATGGCTTACCGTCCGTAATAGAAGTGTGGTACGAAAGATAGCCTCTATGACATACTACTATGGACTAATACGCACGGGAGGACTCTTTGTAAAGGCCTCGTAGCGTCCCTATGCAATCACACCTAGGTAGTGTGGTATGATGCTTGGCCGGCATCGCATGGTTGGGTTTAAATTTCTTCGGGACTTTTACGCGACTTGTGGGTAAAGATGTACAACCTCTGCAGAGTGTAAAACTAATCGATTAGCCGTGCCCACGGTCACGGGCGGCCTGGACCCTCACATGATAACTGAACTTGAAGATGGACTTAAATCGTGTTCTCTGGTTATGCTTGCCATGTGCTTATGGTGTATCTCTTACCTTATGCTTAATGTGGGTTGGTATAAACTTATACTTTATTAGTAATCAGGTGCTAATAAAATTTGACCAACTAAAATTGCTTAAATGCTTATAGCCCAGTCCACTATAAAGCCTTTGCATTCATATCTTTTTCCACACTTGCTGAGTACGACAAGTGCTCACCCTTGCTATAACCATTGTTGCTCAGAAAGAGGATGCTACTTTGAAGTCTTATGAAGATGTTGCTGGTGCTAAGCGTACGCAACCCCCAGTCGATTGCCTGTGATGTTTGGAGCCTTCGTTTCCAGGATTAAGCGTAAATCTCTGATAATCTTTCTTTTTCTTACGTGATACTGTTTCTGTATTCACTTATATGTCACTATATGCATGAAACTTGATCCTGGCATGCATATAGGTTTGCACTTGGTTTTCTTCGGAAAGTCGGGTGTGACAGAGTGGTATCAGAGCTGTATCGACTGTAGGACGTAAGCCTAGTTAGCACTGGTCGTTTCTTAATGCCTCTTTTGTTCTACAATCCCTCCTTACCTTATCCTTGACCTCTCTGGTGAAGGATCTCACCTCTTAACCATCTTCTTTTGTCCAAACCATGAGTTCTCGTATATTTATCTTCACTTTCCTTGAACATTTCTTCGATCTCACCTGTCCATTCTCTCAAGCAATAACACCCCCTTGATTTATTGGTGGAATTGTTACCCTAAACATTCCATCTATTCGCGCAGCTCTCTGACACATCAGCGCTGTTTTAATTTTATCTCGAGCTACCGAACTCCGATTGGCATGAAACCAGTTGGGTTAGTTCCTAAATTTCATAAGTGAATTTCTATAAAAAAAATCAGCCCTATCCAGTACATGTTCCAGGAGCTATACTCGAAACATTGAAGCTATCAGAATCTGTAAACTCTGCTGACCTAGTTATCTTCAATATTCTATATCTCGGGCTATGGACCTCTGATTGAGGTAAATGCAATTGGAGTAGTTCAGGGATTTCATCAGCTTCGCCCTGTACAAAATTCAGCAGTATTCGTTTTGTATCCAGGGAGATACCTACGAATTAGTGGAGCATTCAGAATCTGCCAACACTGCTGACATAGCCGTCTTCTTCAATTCATATCTCGAGCTCTGAACCTCAGATTGAGGTGATTCCAGTTGGGTTGAACTCATAATTTCATACTACTTGATCTGGGAAAAATCCATCATTTATGGATATCCTTGCTGGGAAATATATCTGATCTATTAGGAGGATACCCCCTGATTTTATTAACAACGTGTAGTGTCGTTCCCTTTAGCTATGCCTTGATTGGTGGAATTGTGTGTTTGCATGATGATGCTTGGTTTTATGAACTTGATTGATTCGTTTCTTTGAAGTGAGTGTTGGTGTATTGTGGGTCTTACATCCGCAATAACATCAGTTGCTTAGTTGGGTTCTTCTTTTGCACCTCCCACCTCCTTGTTCTTCCTGCACTCGTTTTGCACTACTCTTGTTCCCTTCTGATCATATCTTTATCTACCAACCAGATGGAAAACCAAGAAGGAGGTAACCAAGGAGAAAGCTACGAGAACGGTGACGACTATGGATACAACCAAGATGCGCTATCATTTCCACCCCCGGAAGATAAGTATGCAGAGTTCATGAAGGCTGAGCCGCCAATGTTCTCCAGTACCACATATCCCTTAGAAGCTGAAGACTGGATCAAGACAATTGAAGAGAAGCTAGATATGGTACAATGCAATGATGGAGAGAAAGCTTTGTATGCATCTTGGCAGCTTATAGGAGTAGCTTCAGAGTGGTGGAATTCTTACATCAATGGACATCGCAACTCCGAGAGTATTGTGTGGAAGGAATTCAAAGACAACTTTATCTTACACCATACTCCTGTGAGTGCGATGAAGCTCAAGAGGAAGGAGTTCCTTAACTTAAAGCAAGGACAGATGACGGTAACTGAGTACGGGGATAAGTTTGTTCAATTATCTCTATATGCCCCAAGATCAGCTGAAAGTGATAAGAAGAAACGAGAGCATTTCATCAAAGGGTTGAATGAAGATCTTCAAAGTATACTAAGCTTGCATGATTATTCCAGTCTACAAGATTTAATCGACAAAGCCATTGGGTTAGAAAGCAAGCTACAGGAGATCATGAGTAAGAAGAGAAAAAGGGAATATCTAGGGGAAGCCAATAATAATTCTCACCTACATCTTATGTCTCAAGCCCAAGGTTTTTCTGAAGATCACAATGAAGATGCATATCTGGAATATCCTCATGGTGTCACAATACCAGTGATTTATGAGACACCACGGAATCGTCGAAACATTAGGGAAAGTAAAGCTTGTTACTATTGCAAAGCTGGTGGACACTTTATCAACAGGTGCCCGAAGAAGTTTCTAGATCGTCATTTTAAGAGAGAATGGCGACAACGACACAAGCAAGACAAGACCCCCGATACCTAAGGATGTTGGTATAAGTTAGGCTTGGAAAGTTTTTCTGTAAGATGAGACGAATGATATTGCTGAAGGATATGAAAAGAGTTCGAAATAAACCCTTGTCTCTTGCTAGCCTTTTTCGAATCTCGGGACGAGATTCCTTTTAAGGGGGGTAGATTTTTCACACCCTGAAATTTCCAATTTCAGGATGTGAATAGAAAGAATAATTAAATAACGATTTTCTCATAATTTTAAAATTTTTCCAACATTTATTTTTCTTTACAGGGAATATAGTATAGGAAAAATCCTTTGTTTGATTTTCTAAATTAAATAAAAAGTTGTGAGTGTTGCATTCATGCCGATGCATCTAGTGGTTCTTGAGTGCAAAAGGTTTCAAAAATGCGTTTAGGAGCTGTCCAAATTCTCCCGAGAATTTTCCGGATTTTTCTGGGATTTATTCTCATTTTCCTTGAGCTATTTCTATTTACTAGAAGGCTCTAAAATCGTTTTCATGAGCCCCAAATGCTTTATTTGGATTTTTCATGTCTTAATCTAGCTCTGGGAATTTTCCTGAAATTTTTGGAATTTTTCGGGTATTTTTCGTGGCTTTATCGATTTATCTAGATTTTTCTGGATTTAACTTTGCACGGAAATTATTTCGAAAAAAAAAAGAATAAACCTATCTAACCGGGCCGAGCCCGAAGGCCCGACCCGGCCACCTTCCGGCCCGGCCGCGGCCCGCCGGAACCCATCACGGGCCGGGCGCGCCCGTGTCCATGGCGGACACGCCGCCGCCGGCCAACCCCCGGGCGTGCGCGCCGGACCCCTAGGGGTCCGCGCCTATAAAAGGCGGGCGCCGCGGGCCCCCTCACGCTCGCCCTAGGCCGTCCGCGCCGTGCGCCGCCGGAGCCGCCTAGCGCCGCCGCCCTCGCTCGCCGCGCCGCCCCGCTACGCGTGCGTCCCTCGCCCTAGCCGCCGCGCGCGTGCCCCCGCCGGCCGCCACCCGCCGCCCGCGCGCCGCCTCCGGCCTCCCGCACGACGCCGTGCCGCCGCCGGCCGGAAGCCGCCTGCACGGACCGAGCCGTCGCCGCCGGACTCCAGACCGCCGGCATACCCGGTCTCCCCTGCGCCCCTGTCCAAGGAAGGAGAAGGTCCTTTTTGCAGATGACCCCTATAGGACGTGATAATCGGTAACTCGAATTCATGTGTCTTGTACCTTTCTTTGAAAACCCCCTAGATATTTAGGTTCCTGAGATCAGATCCATCCAAGGCTCTTTCATAGATCTAACCCTGAGTTTTATCAATTTTAGGAGCACTATTGTTTGTGTCTTGCAAATCTTTTCTGCTACCCCTCCAAATCTACGGTTAATCGCGACTAGGTCCCTGTAATCTTGTTTTGCTCACCGCATCTTCGTTTTAGCTCCGATTTAATCCGTTCAAGTTGCGTTAGGTCCATAATAATGTAAAGCACGCGTTAGTGGTGTGTTTTCACCATGTTTTGTTTCTGAAAATAAAATTAATATTAATTTTGATTAATGACTAGCTATGCATGCCTTTTATAAATAAAAGCTATATAGATCTATATATCGTTTTTCATAATCAAATTTCATTTGATTAATGGTTACTTTACATGTTTTTATGAATAAAACCTAATTAGATATTTTACTCGGTTTTCCATAAGTCAAATATTAATTTGCTTAATGATTAATTAACTTTTATAATTAAAAGTTGATTAGGCTTTTACTCCGGCTTTATAAATAAATGTTAATCTTGATTAATACCAATTTAATACTGTTTTTGATAATAATATGATGAACTCGAATTACAAAGCTTCGTTTAGATTGTTCATATAGTTTAGTTCTTCTAAATTAAATGTTTAATCGGTTAATTCATATATGAATCTTTATTAATAAAACTTGACTAGATCTTTACACCGGTTTCATAAATAAAGTTTAATATTGCATTAATGTCAACATAGGGTATTTTATTTCTGAAATATCCTTTATAATTGTTTTGTTAAATAAAATGAACCTAGCTCATAGCCTTGCTCTCTCATTTATGTAAAACGTTCGTTAGACGTTCTTTTCTCAGCTCTCTAAGTGTGATCTTTCCGATCCTTGCTCAATCTTTCATAAACATCTCTTTAAAGTTAACCAAGCCTTTCCAAGTACCCTTTGTGTTCTTTAGTGATCCATCTAATCAAGTCTATCCTTTAGTGCGTTCTTTTAAAGCTTTCTTTTGATTGGTGCTTTGTTCTTAGTATATGTGTTTGTTTGCTTTGTGTATGTTTGTGCCCGATGATTGATGCGCTTAGAGTGAACGCCGTTCGAGAAGTTTGGAAGAGCCTGAAGTTGAAGATATTCTGAGCAACGACATTACTTTGGTTAAAGGCAAGTGTGTCCTTGATCTTTTGTCCTAAGAACTATGTTTAATCACTCATTGCATATGCTTGCATTAATATGATGGGACCCATGTTTAAGGTTTGACTAGTGTTATTTATCCTGTGCCTTGATCAAACGGGTTTACATTTATGTTGGGTAGCTATGCTTAGTTGCTATACCTGGGTTATGGTGGTTTTAATGAACATTAATGATGAATCATGTTATACCTTTGTGCTATATCTTTAGATGCTTAATACAAGACCATATGATTAATCGGAACATGGAGAACCACCCAGGACAACAGTGCAACCACAAGGACTATATGGCTCGGTCTTGGCCGATTAATTAGGGAAGTCTTTGTGTGGTTATTACTCGCATAGTAGGTTGGGGACGGAGGAATGCTTTTATGGCTCTTCTATTCGGAGCGGTGATGGAACGGAAGACTCTATGGCTTACCGTCCGTAATAGAAGTGTGGTACGAAAGATAGCCTCTATGACATACTACTATGGACTAATACGCACGGGAGGACTCTTTGTAAAGGCCTCGTAGCGTCCCTATGCAATCACACCTAGGTAGTGTGGTATGATGCTTGGCCGGCATCGCATGGTTGGGTTTAAATTTCTTCGGGACTTTTACGCGACTTGTGGGTAAAGATGTACAACCTCTGCAGAGTGTAAAACTAATCGATTAGCCGTGCCCACGGTCACGGGCGGCTCGGACCCTCACATGATAACTGAACTTGAAGATGGACTTAAATCGTGTTCTCTGGTTATGCTTGCCATATGCTTATGGTGTATCTCTTACCTTATGCTTAATGTGGGTTGGTATAAACTTATACTTTATTAGTAATCAGGTGCTAATAAAATTTGACCAACTAAAATTGCTTAAATGCTTATAGCCCAGTCCACTATAAAGCCTTTGCATTCATATCTTTTTCCACACTTGCCGAGTACGACAAGTGCTCACCCTTGCTATAACCATTGTTGCTCGTAAAGAGGATGCTACTTTGAAGTCTTATGAAGATGTTGCCCGGTGCTAAGCGTACGCAACCCCCGGCCGATTGCTCGTGATGTTTGGAGCCTTCGTTTCCGTGATTAAGCGTAAATCTCTGATAATCTTTCTTCTTCTTACGTGATACTGTTTCTGTATTCACTTATATGTCACTATATGCATGAAACTTGATCCTGGCATGCATATAGGTTTGCACTTGGTTTTCTTCGGAAAGTCGGGTGTGACACAATGGCAGACTAGGCACATCAAATATAAATTGTCAGATTAATTTGACAAGCAACAATCCAGATTGCCATGATATGCCACAATAGTGTAGGAGATGTTAAGATTGAAAAACATGAAGATGAAACATAATTAACATTGACCTACTTACCTTGAAGCCTATGGGAACATTATCAAACGGGAAAAACAACAGAGGAAAACTTATGGTGTTAAGAAACCATAGGAATAAAGCTAATGTTAGAGTAAAGGCTCCTTATGAGATTACAAATATTCACAAGCAACTAGGAAATAACAGGTTTGTTAGACCAGATAAAGGGAAATAGATTGCATTTAACGACAAGCCGACAATGCAAAATATTCTCTACACTGGCAAAAAAAAAAGATTCAAGGTAGAGATAACATACATAGTTGAACATGTCCCCTTTGATGGCCTGTGGATTTCAGAGGAAATACCCCTCTCCAGAATTGAATGTGTCTCTACGTGAGCCACCTTTCGAGTGGAACAAATGACATCCTCATTCGCCTCCGAATCCAACTTCTCAAACCTAAAGAAATTTGATCTGACAAGTCCTTACAAACTTGAGACGAAGACAATAATCAACATCAAAGCATTTCATCCAAGCAAATTGGGGTAGGCTAGGGTTAAAAGTTGAAACCCAATAGGAACCACTATACTTAGTTGAAGTTAATGATTTTATAAATATCAATCTGCTTAAGTTGTATGGTATCAGATATATAAGCCTTATCAGAAAGAATTTATAGTCTACTGCAATTTTTTAAATGTAACTAGTACATAGACAAGTTACACACTGAAAACTTGCAAATTTAGTAAAAAAACCAGAACAAATTTCCAAGCACATGAAAAAGACAAAAAAAGTAAAATATTGATAGATCATAACAACTAAGAAAATCACCCCTTGTGTAGTAGAATAACTTGGATGTGTATAAGATGACAAAGTTTCAGCACGAATAATGTCATCAGTTGTCCTTGACTCAACTATTTCAAACACAATATATGAGTAAGCCCATAAAAACAATGCATTATAACAAAATGTGTAAACATTATAGTACACTTGAGTGAAACTGTATACCTCTCGTAACCAATCTTGTGTACGCATTAATGCCTCAATAGTTTCAGGGAGCAAGCTACAATAGTTTTTTATCAACAACCAATCCTGCTAAGCTAAAAGCTGATTCCGAAGCAACAGTAGACACTGGAACACTTAAAATGTCACGTGTCATGAGAGAGATTACCGGATACTTTGGATCATGTAACTTCCACCATGCAATGATGTCAAATGCATCATCATCCATTTCAGGGTGAGAAGGGTCATCAAGATACACTTCTAGTTCTGACCTCTTGTGTTTGATGGAGTAACTCTCGTGAATAAACCTTGATAAACCTTGTCTGGTAGCAGATAAGCTCATGGAGGACTCTACTAAATCAACTTCAACATCAAAATTTCTAGGTGGGTTGACAGTAGGTAAAGAATGTTTTACTTGACTTGCAGACTTGTCGAACAATTCACCAAAACTTCAGATAGAAACTCACCATATACCAATATGTAGTAATATTCAATGGACTTCATTTTGTATCAAGGATCTACGATAGTAGCAAATGTTAATAGCTTGTTCACAATTCTCCAGTATTTCTCAAACTTTTCCAACATTGGCTTTGCCATTTCAGCAACAAAGTTGTTCTCGTGTGCTCCCATTTCCTCCAAAGAAGATAAATACCGCAAAAAATCATTGAAATAAAGACTAACTGTTGGATACTTTGTACCCGACACTCTCTTTGTGACATCATAGAAGACTTTCAAGCATTGTCTCACAATACTTACATTGTTCCAATCATCATTAGAGGGTGCAATATTGTATGCAACATCACGTTCTTGCATTCTGTTAAAAGCTTTACGAAATTTTTGAGTAGTTTCAAGCATGATGTAGGTCGAGTTCCATCTTGTCGGAGTATCTGACACAAGTGATATTGTCAGGTGTAAGGGGACTAATGGGCCGGGTCTAATGGGCCGGCTCAATAGGCCCATTAGGGTTAGGTTTAGGGATAAGATCAAGTCCTTACTTAGGGGTCAAGTAATCCTCTCTATTTAAAGAGAGGAGGTGTATGAATTAAATCAAGCAAGAGATTAGAAGGAAAAACCCTTCTCTCTTGCCGGCCCTGGGCGAAGCCCCGCGACCGGCGTTTCTAGCGCCTCTGCAACCCTAGCAGCTCTTCCTCTCAGCCACCACGCAGTTCATAACAATCTGGTATCAGATTGCTTTGGTTTCGATCCAATCCATGGCGTCTGCTACGGAGCAGGGCTGGCCATCGGAGCTGTTCTCCGAATGGATGGCTTCGATCTGGGCGCCGCGGACACCTCTGTCACCCGCGCTCTTGGCATTGCTGACGGCGTACGCCGTCGTTTCGCTGTCGGCGTCCCTAGCCTCGGCTACATGGCCGCCGTCACCGACCGTGTGGACGGAGGGTGCCAACTCCACGAGGGGGTCGGTCTCCACGAGGGTGAGCACCTGAGCGGCCGCGATAGGGGTGGTTCCGGAGCCCGCCACCGGCGCTGTTGTCCTCCAACACCCGTTCGCCGACGGGATATTCTACAAGGGCACCGGCGTCCAGCAGGTTCAGGTGTCAGCAGTCGTGAGACTGCAGGCTGCGGCGCACGGCCTCCTCACGCAGCGGCGGCTTCGCGAGATGTAGCAGATCGAGCAGCCAGCGATCGCCGTGATGGAGATGACGCGTACCTGTCCAAGGGCCGCGGTCGTGCATCTGCCAGCGACACTACGCGGCCTTCTAGCGCGGCGACGTCTTCGAGAGGTGCGCCACCATCCAAAGCCAATCGGTGGGCTGCAGATCTTCTCAGGTCACAACAATGCTCGTGAGGCCCATTCACAGCTTCTGCCAAGGGATCCAGACTGCTCCATGTTGGCTGGTGTGCTGCGTGTGTACATGCAGCTCATACCCGGGTTGTTCCCGTGGGATCCAGGTAGTTCTACACATGCAGACCGTCATGCGAGTGGCGCCCATCGTTCGGGAGTCACCGAAAAAAAGTCGTAGCATTTTTCAGACTAAGAATATTCAAATAAGCCAAGATGTAAAAGGCTTATTTTCAGGTCATAGGTTTGCGTGGAGTCGAGTCATTGTCAAGGTGCCTATGCTGCAGCTCGAGGACGAGCTGCTAAAAAAAGGGCGGGGTAATGTCAGGTGTCAGGAGACTAATGGGCCGGGTCCAATGGGCCGGCTCAATAGGCCCATTAGGGTTAGGTTTAGGGATAAGATCAAGTCCTTACTTAGGGGTCAAGTAATCCTCTCTATTTAAAGAGAGGAGGTGTATGAATTAAATCAAGTAAGAGATTAGAAGGAAAAACCCTTCTCCCGCGGCCGGCGTTCCTTGCGACCCAGCAACCCTAGCTGCCCATCTCTCAACTTTCTCCGCGTGAACAGTACCCGCGCCTACTGTAGCACGCGGGTACTGTAGCGCAACAGCCCTAATCTTCCATAAATCAGCCTCTAATCCTCCAATCACCTTCACTTCGTATCGCAATTCATAACTGATATGTTTGGTGCATCGACTTGATTTGCATAGAACCTGAGCTTTCTTTTCTTAAATTGGATCCTTTCACATACTTGACAGTCTCACGCACATTCTTTATGACACTATGAATGGACTTCTAGCCATCTTGGACAATTAAATTCAAGATGTGTGCAACACAACGAACATGAAAAAGATCTCCATTAAGGTGCAGAACTTTCTTTGGCAACAGAGCAGCTAGGAGATCGCAAACTACTACATCATTAACACTATTGTTATCAAGAATAAAAGAAAACAGCTTTTTGTCCAGATTCCAATCGTATAACCCATTAATAAGCTCATGACCAACATTCTCACCATTATGACGGCCCTCGATGTGTACAAAACCAACTATCTTCTTGTGAAGTTTCCAATCAGCATCAATGTAATGAGCCGTCATGCTCATAATGCACGACATTTCAATTGCTGTCCACAGATCTGAAGTTATGCTAACCCGGCTTGCATTTGCATTTATAGTTTCATATAACTTACTCTTTTTCAAACTCATAAAGTTTATGGCAATCTGCTGTGACACTAGTCCTGTGACTTAGTTTGAAGAAGGGCTGCAGAAGGGTAATGAAGAGTCTTGTATAATAATGTTTTGCCATATTAAATGGATAATTGTGGCAAACAATCATACGAGAGAAGTCCTCACGACTCTGTTTCTGCTCAAACTTTGGAATATCTGCCTTGGGTGTACCACTAGTCCTTTTCCTCTTTGAAGAGCAAAGAACACTGCAGGCCTTAAGATGGTACTTCAAGTGACTGGTTCCCTTTCTGTTTCCAGCCACTAATGAAGTTCTGCAATGCTTGCATATAGCCTTCACCGAACCTTCCACTAGCTTTTTATTAGTCAGCCATTTTTCTGCGGCACTTTCATCATCTAAAACAATCAGATCCCTATGAAATCAAATAGATGTGAAATATTCAAATATTAGCATTCATGGAAATGTATCCCCTGACTAAACAATAGTTAATTAACATGTACATGAAATGGAAAACTTACTCATTAGCATTGCTTTCCTCACATTGTTTAGTATTGTGAATCCACATTGCTTTCCTCACATTGTTTAGTATTGTGAATCCTATCTGAGCTTTCACTAATGCCAAGCGTTCCATTGGAGCTCCTAGCACTGTTTGTACCAAGATTCCCTTGACTATCATGCATCCTACCACTGCTTCTGCTTGGGGGAAAAGGAACTATTATTAGACAACCATGAAAATATTATTCCTGCGAGCGTTGCAAATATTAGACAACCATGAAAATATTATTAGACAACAAAGCAGCTGGTGGTTCTGTATTTAATTTCTTCATTCATACATCCATGTCGTTTCCAGTACACTGACCACCAGTCCACCACAGCACAACTCAAGCGAGAATCAAAGACCTGATAAATGCTAATAGTTCAGATAATATTTCTTTTTGTTAAAGTCAGCTAGTTCCAGTGCTAACTTTAGTTCCTCCAAAGTCTATTTCTTGTGAATTTCTACATACGAATGGAACTGCAAAGCTGAATCGAGCTCTATGGAGCAGGAGAAAGAGTGTGCCAGCCGAAAGGGCCCAGAAAATCACAGGGTGTCAGATCCGGGTGAGTTTAAGCTGGGGGTGTTCAATCTCGCAAGATGGCAGGATAATTGCTGGTTGACTGGACCGGATTTCAGTTTTGAGGTCCAAACAAGAAGCTGATCTTGCAAAGTTACAGAGCTGCTTCAAATTTGGTTTACATTAAAAGAATCCAAGATTTGATAATTTGAAATTTATATCACTTCACTCAGGTAATTATTCATAAACAGATTCGACAAAGAGGAATCAACAACAACAACCGAGCAATGATTTTTCCATCGAATGTTTCCGAAATTCCTCCGCGAGATCACAGGAAACATGAGAGGGAAGATAATAATAATTTAGAACAGCTAGTAGCATTTCGATTTTATCAGATCCATGAGCCGGCACCCTGCCGCCAGGCCTTCCTGCCTTATGCCGCCGGCCATCAGACGCAAGAATTCAACCTCACCCCTCAGAATCCAAATCTAGCGTACCAAATCATAATATACTACTAGAATCTACAAAATCTGTGAAGGGATCAGTTGGATTCAATAAATCGCCTTGATTGTTTCTAGGGTTAGAAAGGGAGAGGAATCGCATGGATTGGAATGTACATACCCATCAGGGGCTGCTTCGGTAGGGATGGCGTAGCGATTATTCTTCACATGATTTCTTGTTCGTTGCTCGCCGTCTCTCACCTTGACGCCTCGGTGCCACGCCGCCGCCTCGGGGCGCACAGAGTCGAGAACGACGGGAAGAACAGAGTTGGGGATAAACGAGGATTGCCTTCCCCATACTCTTTGTTACGGGTATTGCCCATATCCTACCCGTTTAAAGTGGATACCCAAAATTCTACCCATATCCTACCCGTTTCATGCGGGTACAGGTTTGAGGATTGGGTTTGAATACCAAGCGGCAAGGTTAACTGGCCTGCCTTAGTTCAGCGACTTGAAGGGGAAGAAGCTCTTGCATTTGAAATTTTCTTCTATTTATTTCCTTCACGTGTGGCAAAACTATCCACTTGTGACCCGGTTGTCCTGGGTTCAAACCAGCCTCTTTGCAAAATTTTAGAAGAATTTTGCAAAGAGGCTGGTTGTGAGTTACTACCACCTCCGTTCTTAAATATATGACGTTTAGGACAAGGTAGTTAGTTCGAAAATTAACTAATTTGATTGTCTTAAATGTCATATATTAAAGAACGGAGTGAGTACATATTTCGAACCTTCTCCAAGACAGTTTCTGGCATGTTTATGAATTGTTACATGTAGCTAACCTTCAAGACGGGTTATGACATGATTGTGAATTCTTACATTTTTTGAACCTTGTGTAAGATTCCATGCGGCATGTTTGTGAATTGTTACATTTTTTGAACCTTCACCAGGACAGCTGCAAATTGCGTTCCTTCCAAAAATTGGCATTTCAACTTCCGCACAGGAGCTTTACAATTGCAATTGCTCTCCTGGTTATTCTTTTTTTAGTTCGCTTGCACTTTGAATTTTGTTGTGTACATGTAACCAAGGGAAGAAATCACATTTAGGTTCTGTGTTTCCCATGCAGATGACTTTGGTAGAGATCTATTCATCTGTCATCTGCGTTGTTAATTTGGTTATTCCTCGTACTGATGAGAACCGTATGATCTGGGCTTGCTCTCCCTCTTTGATCTATGCCTGTTGCACATGTCATTGATACTAACTATATATTGATCTCTAGTAATTGGGCAGATAGTTACAATCCAACTCGCCCTCTCCTCGAGAGGCTCTGAGTCTTCAGGTGCTTGCCTAAACAAATCTATCCTCTCGAGAGGCTCTGAGTCTTCAGGTGCTTGCCTAAACAAATCTATCCTCTAGATATAGGACTTGTGCCTAACAAACTCCTGAAAATCCCCCAGCCGGCCTAACAAATCCGGCTGCTATAAAATATTTAAACAACTAACTAATTGCTACTGATTATCTTTATCGGAAATGCTTGCCTCCGGGCGTCTGGACGCGTCGGACGGTGGCCGCAGAAATATCTGTGTGTGGGACCCAACTCACCACAACCAGGCAATCTATTTGATTCGTTCTTATCCCCATTCGCTCTGTTGTGTGCAGGCCGGTGCTCCCCGCGACGAGGGAGCGACCAAGCTTGTTGATGTGCGGCGGGGCGCGGGGAGCCTGCTTCCCTGTTTGCCAGCAGCGTGGTCGCACGAGGGGCGGCGAAGCTCGACGGGGGCACGCCCGAGGCGACGGAGCTCGTCGGCAGCACGACTTTGCCTTGGTCTGCCACTCCACGCGGCTTCCCTCACGTCGGGACGGAGGAGCTTTGGGCGGCGGCCATGGCAGACGAGGTAGGGTGCAGGAGCTCGCCGACGCGGCCGCATCGCGGCCAAGGGCGCGACCGGCGGCGGCCGGGGGCGTGGGAGCTCACCGGCGGCATGGGCTCCCTACGGCGGGGCGCGGGGGAGCTCCTTCGGCCGCCGCGAACGCGCGCGGTGGAGCTCGACCCCGGCCGTCGCGGGCGCGGGGGAGATCCTCCGGCGAGCGCTCGTGCCCCTCGGCTGGCAAGGAGGAGCTACCGACGGCACGCCCCGTGCCCCTTCTGCACTGCTTCTCCTCGATTCAGAACTGCAGTCTCTCCCTCCCCCAACCAGGTCGCTGCATGTTTGCATGTTGCAAGCTGATCATATAGATGTTTCAGAGGTTTCGAAAAAGTGATGCAAGTGTTTCATGTTAATGTTGTAAAACTAGATCTCAATGTTGTAATGTTGCAAAAGTAGATCTCGAGAGGCCAACTTTTGTTGTTCATGTTGCAATCGTTGTGAATATGTTGCTTTTGTGTCCTTGGCATGTTGCGAGTGTTCCATGTGAATGTTTCAAAATTAGATCTAAATATTTTTAATGTTGCAAACATTGATTTTTGATGTTGTGAATGTTGAGTCTCAATGTTGCAGACACGTGTTATTGGGTGTTGCAAACATTAAATTTTAATGCTGCAGATGTTGAGTTTCGATGTTGCAGACTTGTGATATTGAGTTTTGTGTCGAAGAGGACGGAAGGAGGGCTCCTGATGTTGGATGTTGCATGCAACACGGTCGCAACATGGTCGCAATATAGTCGCAACATGGGAAGGAGAGAAGAAAGACTCTTGATGTTGGATGTTGCAAGCAACCGCGTTCGCAACATTTTCACAACACGCTCGCAACACGCTCGCAACATTTACTCGGTAGTATTTAGATCTAACGGCTGACGATTGAGAATCCTAAGATCCAACGGCTGCAGACCCGTCCGATGGCTAGCGCCCGGATCGGACGTCCGGGCGCTATCAATGCCCTATCTTTATTCCTACGTGTAAACTTCTTTCCAAAGAAAGTGTCTATAACACTTCCCCCTGGTAACAAAAAAAACTCGTCCTCGAGCTTGTGATCTAGATAGGTGTCTTTGAATTGAACCAATTCCTCCCACGTTGCATCACCGGCGTCCCGGCCCACCTATTGCACCAAGATCTCCCAGGAGTCCTTTGTTGGTCGAGCGGCGGACCACCTTAGGAGGAACTGGAACAGCCCGACCGTGAACCATTGGTGGCAGTGGAGCCAAGATAGTGGGAGCGGCACCTTCAAATATCTTGAGGAAAGCGACATGGAACACATCATGGGTGCGTGCCTTTGCTGGAAGATGGAGGCGGTAAGCGAGCCTCCCCACACGCTCTATCACCTGGAATGGACCATAGAAGCGCGGTGCAAGCTTGGCACAGCTTTGTCCTTGATGGCCACGGCCGAGCGCTGATGCAGCCTCAGCAAAACCCAATCACCCACCGCGAATTCCACATCACGATGGCCTCTGTTATATGATGCTTTCGTGAAGTCCTGGGCTTACAACAAGCGTTCTCTGATTTCTGAAAGGAACTCATCACGGTGCTGCAACTGCTTGTCCAAGGCAATCACACGGGCAATACCAGGCTGATAAGAGACCAGGGAGGGCAGATCCCTACCAAACACCACTTTGAATGGCGTTGTTTGTAGAGCCGACTGATAGGATGTGTAGTCAACTCCGAGGATGATCACCGGCAAGGCACCGGAGATAGACACCGAGGACAAGGTTGGTCACCTTAGACTGACCATCCGTCTGTGGCCTGAAGGCAGAACTCAGGTGAAGCTTCACATCGGAGAGGGCAAAGAGCTCTGTCCATAGAGCTCTAGTGTTCTGGATCCCCTTCGCTGACAATGGAACAGGGGAGGCCATGCAACTTGACAATGGTGTCGAAGAATACCCTGGCTACTGTTATGGCTGTGTATGGGTGGCTCAAAGGTAGAAAATGCGCCATCTTGGAGAACCGAACGACGACTGTGAGCACTACTGATCGGCCCCCAACCTTCGGAAATCCCTCCACAAAATCCATAGTAGATGGAGGCGCGGAGGCGATGGACAATCTTCTGCGAGCCTTCATGGCCTGTGCCATGCGCAGTCTCCAGAACCTGCGGCTACAAGGCTGGCGAAGCTGGCACGAAGATACGACCCTTGTGCATGACGAAACCGTCCACCAATGTCTAGGCTACGCCCGCCATGCCCTCTGCAATTTCTTGACGCTTGGCGAGGATATCTAGCAGTGTGTCTGATTCCCGGCGGAAATCGTCGAACAACTCAAATTCTGGTCTGGAGATGGCATTGGCGCGAACCTCTTGTTCGCCACGGCAGTACAGTGCATCCGCCGTGGCATTCTGCTTGCCTGGCTTGTACTCCACCTGAAAGCTATATCCAAACAGCTTACTTACCCATGTGTGTCGCGGAATTGTCGACAGATGTTGGTCCAGGAGGTGCTTGAGGCTGCAATGATCCGTGCAAATGATGAATTCCCGCGCCCAGAGTTACGGACGCCAGTGGCGGACAGTGTGCACCAATCCAATCAGCTCGCACTCATATGCAGCGAGCTTTGCATGCTGCGGCACCACCTGCTTGCTGAAGAACGTAATGGGGCCCGTCCCTAGTGTAGAACAACACCAAATCCTGTGCCTGAGGCGTCACAATCGAATATGAATGGCTCCTCGATGTTCGGGAGCTGCAGCACAGGCCCTGTCGTGAGGGCGCGCTTGAGGGTGTCGAAGGCAGCCGTCGCCTCTGGAGTCCAGCGGAAAGCCTCCTTTTTCAGCAGCGCCATTAGTGGGCCGGTGATGACGCCATAATTGGCAATGATGCGACAGTAATAACGGGCTAGGCTGAGGAAGGCACAGAGTACCTTGACGAAGCACAGTAGGGGCCAAGCCTGTACCACAGAGATTTTGGCGTCGTCCATTGCCATGGCACCGTTGGAGATGACATGGCCCAAGTACTGCATGCGCCGTTCCCCAAACACACACTTGGACCTCTTGAGGACGAGGTTGTGGGCGCGCAGAGTAGAGAACACTGCCTGAAAATGTTGTAGATGTTTCGCCTAGGTGTTGCTATAGATCAATATGTCGTCGAAAAAGACGAGTATGTAGCGACGGAGGAAAGGGCGCGGAACCGCGTTCATCAGTGCTTGGAACGTAAATGGCGCGTTGGTGAGGCTGAATGGCATCACCAGGAACTCGAAGTGGCCGTGATGAGTGCGGAACGCCGTCTTGTGCACATCGTCAGGGTGCATGCGCACCTGATGATATCCACTGCGCAGATCGAGCTTGGAGAAGAACATGACGGTAATCAACGCAAAAGCGCCACGACTCGTGCACCGGGGAAGAGAAGGCTGAAGTGCTAATCCGGATGATGCCCCGTTCTAGCATGGTCGTGCACTATGCCTCAATCTCGTCTTTGAGCAATTGAGGGTACCAGTATGGACGAACAACCATCGACTATGTCTCAGGTAGCAGGTGGATCCGGTGATCACAGTCGCGCTAGGGAGGGAGGCCACTAGGGTTGGTGAAGATGTCCTCGAAGTCGGCCAGCAACAGCTCTAGTGGGTTGGTGTTGACGGATAAAAGACGTATCTCTCTACGATCCGCAAGCGTACGGACCCCACACCTTTTTCACCACGGGATTCCCAAGGTTCTTGTCAATCCGCGGAGCAAGGGGATTACAAGCGTTTAATCTACAACGACACACTAGTTACTAAAACCCTAACTACGATTAAACTAGAAAACAACTAAACTACACTAGAGAGAATGATCAAGATATCAAGAATAAAAGACACTCGCCCACGGGTCTACGATACTAGAGCATGCAATCGCTTAAAGACATGAAAACCAATCTAATCTATCGGGGTTGTGACCACAGTTTCACCCTTTCCCTCCTCTCGTACTGTCACTACGCGAAGGTATTCATGACTAGACCTATGATGGACACGGCATATTGAATGGATCCAAGGAAGCATTGGAGCTCTACTCCCTTTACGGCATGGTAGCTAACCTTAAGCATTAAAGTATATTCAACACAAGATGATAGATAGATAATCCGACAAAGTGTGATTACATCTCAAGATCAATTACAACCCATGGACGAATGAGAAGATTACCCCATCAAGGTGCTGATCATGGCACCGTTGATCATGGTTTCCCTTCCGACGGTGTCTTCCTTCTTCTCCATGAGAGGGTGCTTCCTTCGAGGTGGTTGATCTCCCTCCGGAGATCCTCCTCCTCTCTCTCTATCTTGTGGATGGCCTTCTGGTGCGAATGGCTCTCTCCTCTATCGAATGGCGGCGCCCCGGCTTTTAGGGTTCAAGATCCTTTGGGTACAAGGAAAACGGGACCGAACTGGCCACCGGAGTGGGCTGGGCCGGCCGGCCTGGGCCCACCTCGGCCCGGTTCGGTCGCCCCTTTCACTCCGTGGGTCCTTATGCATTTATGTACTTTGCCCCCTCCACTTGCATGATTTTGACGATGTCATCCTCGCGTCCAAGATGGAGGTTCTCTTTGTATGAAGTTCGGTCTTTTACGCTTCAATCCCCGGGGGTGTTCCTCGTAACACTTCGGTCCTTGCCACCATTGGAAGTGATTTCATCAAGCTCATGAACACGAACAAGACTTCGTAAATGCTCCTTTGAACTTGTTGCGAATCCGTTCTTTATGTCCATGTTTTCCTACATAAACATAACACTTCCAAATGCATGCACAAAGATGAACTTGTTATATGATTAGTGTACCTAGTGGCGGGTTAGTTCCATAATCAAAACCAAACCAAAGTTTAATGAACATTCTAGGTGCACCAAAATACACCGTCAACATCTCCCCCACGCTTAACTCTTGCTCGTCCTCGAGCAAGTACTCGTAAAAGAACTTCATCCAAGGTGTTGTAATCATGTACCACTTAACCTTCTTCACAAGTTAGTCAATTCTTTCATCTTTAATACATAAACACAAAGTAATGATCATCAAACATAAACGTGGGCGTTTAGAATTTTTACCACGTCAAGATTTACCCCACAACTCAAACTCTTCACTCGAAGTCTTCAATTTCAGCCATGCTTACTTCTTTGCTTCCATCGGAGGGTTTTTATGAATTTTCAAACAAAATCCCTGCAACAAGTATTAGACAAAAACCTTTCTCCAAGCTCTCGCAAGTCACTCATATGAGGTGGCTATCCTAAACCAATTTTATAAAACTCTCACCTCCCATAAATCTCTCATACAACATGTAAAGTGGAGCTATATGTAGGGCTAGCGCAACCAACACAAGTATTGTCAAACTAAGAACTTCCTCTAATGGTTGTTTACCTTTCAAAGACAATGATCATGAGAATTAACCATATGTAGGGATATCAAGGATGAGAAGATTTAGAATAGTGGACATGTGCAAGGGCAAAAGAAAATTGTGACTACAAGACACCAATGATGTCCTCGTTGTCGGATTGCACATGGTTGGAAAAAGAGTGAAAGTTTCATCTCTCAACAACGTGACATCGTTCCTTACACTTTATTTTTCTTTTCTTTCACTTGATCCATCCCTCTCATATCTTTATTGCTACCTCATCTTTCTCTTTTTCTTTTTCATATATTTTTTTTCTTTCATTCTCATATATATTTTTTCTTTCTTTCTTTCTTTCTTTCTTTTCCATACTCATACTTTTCTCTTTATTTTTCTCTCTCTTGACAACTTTTCAAAGCTCTCAACTCCTCTCTTTCTCGCATGCATACAATCTGAAATTTTAATTAAATCATGCTAGAGACGAGACGAAACTTTTGAAAGTAGGTTGTGTTCAAGGAATGCGATGTACAAAGAGATGTATAGGGTTGGGTATGGAATTCGGCGATGCACGAGACTTCCAAGGTGAAAGTCTCATGACCGAATGAATGACGAGGCTAGCAATAAAAGATAAGCACAAGAACATGATCATTGCTTGAAATTAAAACTCCCAAGAGAGAAGGATCCTAGCCCAACTCATCGTGCTAATCACACTTATGGTGGAGCAAAAAATAAATTGGCTTTGTATAGGATTTTTTCTTACTCTCAACTTGGAAAAAGAGGTTTTGCTAACCTTTATTACAAGGGTTTTTAGATAATTTTCAGAACTGAAATCCTCCAACTTTTAGCATTGAACATTGCACAACTAACATGTGAAGCTCAAGATCGAAGTGTGGTATGGGTACTTTAAGTAGTAGTAATTCCACTAAGCACCACGGTAAACATTTTTCAAACCACACACTTGTGTTTATATATCAAGAATCAAAGATAAACAAACAAGTGAATAAAGATAAGCATCACACAAGAAAATATATAATGACTCTTTTTATTTGATTTTTTTGACTCAACACTAATTTAAGACACTTTCAAACTTGCAAAAATTTAAAAACACATTCGAAAACTAAGACTCATTAAACTCTAAGACTCTCACTCAAAGATTAAACCGAACCTAAACTTTGAAACTCAAAAGCTAAGGCTAGCTAGCTAGCTCTCCCCCACGCTAAAAACATACGACGTCCTCGTCGTATCTTACAAAATTCCTAAGGGTAAGACTAGACCTAGTGGTACTTCAAGCAAGTATTGCACCACTTGCCTCTCATGTTTCCAACCATGCCAAAAAGTTTGCGCACGTTACGGTTAAGGAACTTGTAGTTGTCACCAACTACGTGCTCCAAATCCTCCATACGCTACTTCATCGCTTCCATGGCTTGGAGACATTCATCGACCGACGTGTAGAGATCCCCTATGGATTGACGGCAAGTTCGACAACACATCGGATGCAATCCGAAGGGGTCTTCATCGCCATTGTCTCCACCGTCATTGCCACCGTCGTCGCCATCGTTACCGTCGCCGTTGGGGCCTTCGGGAGTCCTCTTTTTGGGCTGCTCATCCCAAATGTAGAGGTCGTTATCATCACTTCCGGCGGCCGCCCACGAGCTCGGGTTACGATCGTCGGAGTAGTCGCTACCCCCATAATCCTTAGGCTCAGGTGACGCCTCCTTGTAGTCTTTGCGCTTCATGCCTTGGATGCGTGCCGACCTTCGAACGGGCGTAGGGACCTTCTCTCCTTCGACGGGGTTGCGAGATGTAAGAGCTCCGGTCGGGACACGCCCTCCGCAACGGATGCGGGCGGTCCTCTTGACGGGTAGCTTGAGCTCGCATCGCATCGCCTCCTCCATCGATGTCTCCTTGGCTTCTAGCTTCAACTCTAAGCTCCTTGGGGGCACAATGGCTGCTGCAAGGGTGCAAAATATTGCTTGGAGGGGTTGATTCCCGAGCCCCCAATTCGGCCAAATAAATAGTCCGAAGAGAAAAACCCTGAGAACCTCATTTTCCTTTTTTAAACTTCCCTTAAAATTTTTGAACAAAGAAGGAAGTCGAAAAGGAGCAATTCGGGCGAAAATCGGGGACGACGGCCGCCGGGACCCACCTGGGCCGGTCGGCCTGGGCCGGCCGGCCCACCATGTCTCGGGGCCGGGTCAGTCCAGTTTTTCGCGCACCGCCCTTTTTTCACCTCCTTAGCCCATGGGAAAAAGTTGGCCCAGTAAATCTTCGCGAGAAACTCCAGAAAACTAAAAGAAAAACTATTTATAGAAATTCATGCCTTGTTTTTCGTCCTAGGCGGGACGCTTGGGCTCTTCCTCCATGGTGAAGACATCAACATGGTGAAGGGGCACAACGTCGGGTTCGTAGTAAACCTTAAGCCGCTGACCATTCACCACAAATTGATCGCCGTTTATATCCATAATGGTTACCGCTCCGTTAGAGAACACCGAATGCACAACATAAGGTCCGTCCCATTTGCTTTGCAATTTCCCCTTTCCGAAGGTTTTAAACCTCAAATTGTAGAGGAGGACCTTATCTCCTTCTTTAAATTCTTTCTTTTGCAATCTTTTATGGTACCACCTTTTGATTTTGTCTTTGTATATTCTTGCATTTTCATATGCTTTCAACCTCAAGTCCTCTAGCTCGCTTATTTGAATCCTTCGTTTTACCACCGCGGCATCGAGATCGAGGTTCATCTCTTTAATCGCCCAATAGGCTTTATGTTCCAACTCAACCGGAAGGTGGCAAGCTTTTCCATAGACGAATTGATAAGGGGTCATACCTATCAGTGTTTTAAATGCCGTTCGATAAGCCCATAAAGCTCCGTCTAATTTTTTTGACCAATCTTTGCCTCCCTTCTCTATGGTTTTGTTGAGGATGCTTTTTAATTGCCTATTTGACATTTCCGCTTGTCCGTTGGTTTGTGGGTGATAGGCCGTAGAGACCCTATGCTCAATTCCCAACTTGGACAAGCACTTTTTGAAATTCTTCCAGGTGAAGTGAGTTCCTCCATCACTTATCAAGATTCTCGGTGTACCGAAACGAGGAAAAATCACGTTCTTGATCATAGTAATGGACTCCTCCGTGGAAGCTTTACGACATGGTATAGCCTCTATCCACTTGGATACATAATCAACCATGACTAGGATATACTCGAATCCAAATGAGTTTTTAAAAGGCCCCATGAAGTCTATACCCCATACATCGAATATGTCGATTTGTAGGTTGTATTTCAAAGGCATAGAGTTTCTTTGAGAGATGTTTCCGGTTCTTTGGCATTCGGGGCATGATGCAACATATCTTTTAGTATCTTCATGCATCTCCGGCCAAAAGAATCCGCTCGACCATACTTTTGCTTGGGTTCGAAAATGGCTATAGTGCCCACCGTACTCAGCCGAGTGGCACTTCCTTAGAATTTCTGCCCTCTCTTCTCTTGGCACACATCTTCTCATCACTCCATCATTGCCAAGCTTGAAGAGGTATGGTGCATCCCAAAAATATTTCCTACTTTCAGAGATTATCTTCCTTTGAGAGTTTTTATCTAGATGATCGAGAGGCATCTTTCGAATTGCTCGAATGATATCGATCATCCAAGTATCCTTGTCAAGCACTCGATAGAGGTGGTCATCTCTCATCTTATCTTCTATGGGCTCTTTATCATCTTGTCCACGATTCATCCTAGACAAATGATCGGCCACAACATTTTCCACCCCCCTTTTATCACGAATTTCAACATCAAACTCTTGGAGAAGAAGGATCCAATGAATCAAACATGGTTTAGCTTCCTTCTTAGCCAAGAGATACTTGATAGCCGCGTGATCAGTGTAAACAATGACCTTCGAGTTCACGATGTAAGATCTGAATTTTTCGAAAGCGAATACCACCGCTAGCAACTCTTTTTCCGTAGTGGCATAATTTAATTGCGCCCCACTCAGAGTTTTGCTAGCATAGTAAACGACGTGAACTCGGCCTTCCTTTCTTTGACCCAAGACCGTGTCTACGGCGTAATCACTCGCGTCACACATGATCTCGAAAGGTTGGCTCCAATCCGGAGGTTGGATGATGGGAGCACTCACCAACGCATTTTTCAAGGTCTGGAATGCCGCTAGGCACTTCTCATCAAAGTCGAAGGCCACATCCTTTTGAATAAGATGCGTTAAAGGCTTAGTGATCTTCGAGAAGTCCTTGATAAATCTTCTATAGAATCCGGCATGGCCTAGAAAGCTCCTTAAGGACTTAACATCTGTAGGAGGTGGGAGTTGCTCAACCGTCTCTACCTTAGCCTTGTCCACTTCAATTCCTCTTTCAGATATAACATGTCCGAGCACTATGCCTTGCTTAACCATGAATTGGCACTTTTCCCAATTTAATACCAAGTCTACCTCCGCACACCTCGTGAGGACCTTTTCCAAGTTTGCCAAGCAATCCATGAACGTCTTCCCCTAAACGGAAAAATCATCCATGAACAACTCGACAATTTCTTCGACGAATTCCGAAAATACGGCCATCATGCAACATTGAAAAGAGGCCGGAGCGTTGCATAAACCGAAGGGCATCCTTCTATATGCAAACGTTCCGTAAGGGCACGTAAACGTTGTCTTGTGTTGATCGTCCGGGTGAATGGGAATTTGCATGAACCCCGAGTACCCATCGAGAAAGCAAAAATAAGCATGGTTTGCTAACCTCTCGAGCATCTCGTCGATGAACGGTAGGGGGAAGTGATCTTTCTTCGTCGCCTTGTTAAGCTTACGATAATCGATGCACATCCGCCACCCGGTCACGGTTCTTTGCGGTATCAATTCGTTTTTCTCATTCTTCACCACGGTCAAACCTCCTTTCTTTGGTACACAATGTACCGGGCTCACCCATTCGCTATGCGGAACCGGGTAGATGATTCCAGCATCAAGTAACTTGATGACCTCTTTCTTTACTACCTCTCACATGGCATGAGTTAGCCTCCTTTGGTGGTCCACTATGGGCTTACATTGGTCTTCCATTGGTATACGATGAGTGCAAAAGGCTGGGCTAATACCTTTGAGATCATTAATCGAATATCCAATCACCTTCCTATGTTTTTTCAATAAAATCAGCAACGCCTCATTTTCTTCGGGACTCAACTCATTGCTCACGATGACTGGATAGGTCTTGTCGGGGCCCAAAAATTCGTACTTTAATCCTTTGGGAAAAGGTTTAAGGTCTACCTCGGGCGCTTGTGGCTCCTCGAGTTTTATTTCTCCTATATCTTCGAATTTTTCTTCCTCCACGCTTCCATCATGTGGCTCTAATCCTTTTGTTGCTTCTTCTAGTTCTTCATCTTGTTGATCACTAATTTGATTTTCCATCGCTCTTTGCAGCGGGTCTCTAAGGGTTTCAATAAAACAAAGGCTATCTATCTCTTCTACTTCTTCATCTTCGGGAGGAAAGGGTGTAAGGTGTTTAGAAGCACGAACAAAGTTATATGTGTACTTTGTTCCATTAAGGTTCATTGTTACTTTGCCTTCTCCGGCATCTAACACGGCATCAACCAACTTAAGAAAAGGCCTACCTAAGATTATGTGATCATGATTACTATGGTAAACATACATAATAAAGAAATCGGTTGGTATATAGTTTCTAGAGATTTTTACTTTCATGTTGCAAGAAATACCTGAAGGACCGATTAGGCGACCAGAGAGGGGGGAGTGAATGGGAGCCGATAAAAATTCTTCTCGAAGGAGATTGAAACTCCGATAAGATGAACTCGCTCGGTCAGACCCCCAAAATCACACGCTCCGCACTTCTACCTTCCGTTTGCCAACACCACGTAGCCACCGGAGTGCTACTGGTCCTAGGAACAAACTCTACCAGCAACCTCAACACACACGCACCCACGACAGCGGAAACATCTCGAAAGCCGGCTGTCCAGAGGGGGGCAGTTAGACCGGGTATAGGGGGCGGTTAGACCGCCTCCACCTGGTAACCAAGAAATCCTCCGAAACACCTCTTTCGAGCACCAAAACGCACCACAATTTCACCAACAAAGATCTCTGGTCAAGGCCATGCTAGCTACCAGAAAATCTTGGCAAAAACCGAAACTCCACCTAGGGGCCTAGGGGCAGTTAGACCGGCTACCAGGGGCGGTCTAACCTCCTGTACCCATCAACGAACTCCAACCAAGAACACCTAGCAAACGGCACGAGAACGACCCGAAATTTCACCCAGACGCTCCTCTGATCAAGGCGAACAAACTCACAGAGGAAAATCCAGCCGAAACAAAACTTTGACCCGGAAACCCCAGGGCGGTTAGACCGCCCCCTCCAGGCGGTTAGACCCCTCTCCCAGAAAAACAGCCCGCGGGTCAAACCCTAACTTCCTCGCGCCCGATCTCCCGAATCACTCCACAGATTGCAGCGAAACTTCGGGATTAGCTGGGTTACCTCCTGGGCAACCTCTACCTCAAAGGAATCGACCCGAAACGCTCACAATCAAGAGAAATCGACGAAATCGCCTCTCTAGGTCAAGAACTCGCCCAACTCGAAAAACCACCAAATCGAGTTCGATTCAAAGGAGATTTGGGGCAAAGTCACCAGCCAAAGAGGCACAAGATCCTCATACGTGACACCCACCAAAGACCCCAAGAAATCGTCCTCAAAACACCGCCAACAAAGAGCTCCGAAAATCACCACAAAGAAGGACGGGAAAACCACCTTGAGGAACAACGCCAAACCATCTATACATACCATGAAGGGTTCGTACAAGGTCTAGCTTGCCACCCGAACATCCATCCCTCTCTCTAGATCTCACATGAAGCTCTCAAGCTAGTCCTAGGAAAAACTAGGAAAAAGGAGAACGAAAACTAGAAAAACAAAATGAGCTAGGGTTCCAAGAGTTGGCTGCCATCCATCCACTCAAGGGTATATATAGAGGCACCCAAAAGACTAAACTACCCTCACCTAATGACTACGGATACAAGCCCCTCGAGGGCAGATTTGGAAGTCTTCGGAATTTCTTCATCGGACGGATGCCCGGCGACCGCAACCTGCTTAGCCTCGACGCAAGCCTTGCGATCCCGACGCGTGTCCTCCACTTCGAAGCATCTTGACGCTGGCGGCCAGGGCGGTCAGAACACCCCCCTGGGCGGTTAGACCGGCCCGGGAGATCTGACCGGCCCCAGGCGGTCTGACCGCCCCTCCTGGGCAGTTGAACCGGCCTGGGTGGCCGCACCTCCTCGTCGAGTCTTCGGCCTCGGCTTTGTGGCTCAACAGAGTAACCCTGTGGTTTTCTGGTGAACCACTGCAAATCCCGCGAACTCGGTGTAGCCTCCGCCAATCTCTACTCATTACTTGGCTCCCACGTAGTCCCGATTCGACCTTGGTTTTGAGGCTCTACCAAGAAACTGTCCACGACTTCATCTTGCTGTTCATGCCACCATGCGGCCCGCACTTGACCCCACTGGCCACCGGGTCCCTTGAACGAAGCCTACCTGTCTTCTCCACACCTGGAGGCCTCACCGGCAACGACCTTTCGCGCTTGTTCTTCACCCGCACCAACACGAGTCAAGCCACAACCTGCGCGTGCAATACTTAGCCAAGAATCAGTCCACACAACGTTGTCAATCACTCATCACACAAGGAAGCGACCATCCACCGGTCCTCGAACCACACATGGTCCTCAATCTCCCCCTTAATGAGTGCATTGACAACACCCACATGAAGTAACACAAGAGAAAAGGAAAAGAAAAGAAACAAATAAAAAGAAACCTCAACAAGCGAACGAAAGCCAAAGAAAGGCGAAGAGCAAGATCACTTGAAGAAAACAAGTCTCGGACCCCTTAGGCAAGGGCAACGGCTCGACACATCCGAGACAAAACCATGCTCAAACAAAGAGCGCGGACCACCGAACCAAAACTCGAACACCACAAAGAGCTCCCCCTGCACTTATGCAAGCTCCCCCTAAGCCAAAGCACACTCCCCCTGAACAAATGCAGCAATGCAACACAGGAAAGCAACAAAGAGCAAAAACCTGCTCACTCTGCCCAGGGCGGTTAGACCGCCTACCACTCATCTGACCGCCTGGGGGCGGTTAGACCGCCCCATGTGACCGGCCCTGCACCAAACTGCTCAAAAAATCCCCGAACCAATTGGAACACCTTCCAAACACTCCCAGGTGCCCAAAGCATGCACAAACTTCTCCCCCTTGTTGACAATGCATGAATCAAGGCAAAATGCGAAAACTTTCAACATATAGCTTCTCAAATATACAAAATTCATCACAAGGGGCTACACAAGTCCAAATGAGCAAGTTAGATACTCTACAGGTTCGTAATGATCTTAACTACATGATCACCAAGTTTCACAACCATTGGACAAGGCTAAAAAGGATTTGAGTAATTATGCGAAAAATTACTCTCTCACAAGCAAAAACCTAAACATGAGCAAAACATGTCAAAATGGCAAAGCCACACAAACTTCATGCTAGGACAGCCATTCTAATCATAAGACCATCACAAACACCCACAAGCACCTCATGTCATGTCAAAGCCACCGAGCCATGTGCCTACTTCTATGTATGAGACTTCTCATTGGTAGGCATCATGCAACGGTTTAGCACCCAAAGCAAATTAATTTCAGCACATATGACATGTGAGCACATTTTCCAAGCATTTTACATTTTTTTTCAGATTTATGAATGGTACATGAAATGTCTTTGCGACAAAAAGGAACTTATGCCCCTCCATAAGATGAATCAAGAGGGCTAAACATTCATGATGGCAAATGAGCCTTTGGCCCCATATGATCAATAAGCTAGCTATCCAACCACAAATTAAGCATAGCAAAGCCACTAAAACATGTCAAGATCATATAAAGGCGTTTACACATGAGAGAGCATATATGTGACATTTTTCAAAAATATAGCCATCAACCATGGATCATTCATCAAGATCATCAAGAGCTAAGCCAAACTAACCATAGCATACCAAACAAGCTCACAAAAACATATATAGCATCCCATGGTGAAAAATGTATATAGGAGAAGCTTTTCCTATCCAATGCATATGATACAAAATGCATGCAATCTAAGATACAAGGATGCCTATACATCATGTTACATATGCCATGCCAAATGCAAGAAATGCACAAAGGAAACTATACATATGCTACAAAGGTGCTCCCACACACAAAGCTCACAAACCACCGGCTCCTCGAGGGGAGGCAAAAAGGGCTCGACACCACCGGCAAAAAAAGCAAAGGAGCACAAAACTCACAAGCTCCCCCTAAACTCATGCATTAAGGCCAAAGAGCATACAAAGCTCACCTTACACACAAGAGATAGGGAAGGAGCAAAACAAATCAAGTGGCTTGACCAAGGCCACACACTCTAAGGTCACAAAAACACTCACCTTTATCATTTCTTCACAATTCACTCATCCTTGTCCACCATCCCCGAAAGTGATGCACCTACATGTCACCACCGGGATATGAAGCCGAAGAACCACCCCCGATATCAACCAAATGTTCTCCGGGCCTCCCACCTGCAACTCAAAACCAAGAGCGAGAACGAGCAAATGACTCAACACTGGGGTTAGTCCCAAAGGTGTGAAACCATTGTCGGGCCATTTCCTCAAAAGTAGGGTTAGCAACATTCATCCTAACCTGCCTATCAATACAGCGATCCATCCTGTCAAACCTATCAAACCTCGAACCACCATGGGAAAACCACTCCCGTCTCACTGGAGGAGTACGAGTACCACGAAAAAGAAGGCATGGTCTGTAGCCCCTCTGAGACTCAAAGCTGCGACCTCTCCCAAACTCGTATTGAGCACGAGGTGGAGAACGTCCAGCAAACTCAACACCACCAGACTCAAAGTGTCTACCATCTGCACCATGACCAAGAGAATTGAAACCACCAGCATCACAATCTCGAAAACATAACTGCCCAGAAATCTGGGGAGGGCCGGTCTGACCGCCTAGCCACGCCGGTCTGACCGCCCTTCCCTGGGCAGGGCTGGTCTGACCACCTAGCCAGGCCGGTCTGACCGCCCTCTCCAGACCACCACCGCGGCTACGGGATTTCTCATCTCCCCATGCCGGATCCTTATGCACAAAGCCCTTTCCCTAAGGCAGTGGCATACGAGGCTCAGGCACACAATGAGAAGGGTGGTACCTGTCCTTGTTCGCCCACTCCTTAGCCATTCTCGCCTCTCTCTTTCTCTTATAGCAAAACTCTCTCTTGTGACCATCCTTTCCACAAAACTCACAATGGAAAAGGATTAGTTTGGGCTTAGGCTTGGGGTGAGGCTCTTCACTTGGTTTCTCACTAGGCTTTTCACTTGCCTTCTCACTCGGTTTTTCTCTAGGTTGGTTTGGCTTGGATGCAAACATGTCTTTGGGTGTGGGTTGTGGTGGAACTGAAACATTCCCAAATTTCCTTTCTCTCTCACTACTGCCCTCACCAACCTTATCCAAACCCAAAGCCCAAGCATCAAAGCGCTTACAGCTAGCAATCATCATACCAAGTTGAGGTTCTTGACTCGACAACCAACTCAGCGCTTCACGCAACTTATCATTCTCATCTTGCAAGCGACCAACACATTTTGCAAGATCCAAATTCTTCATAGCATGCAACTCACATGTTGAACAAGAAGTAGGAATAGGCACTTTCAAATCAGCCTCTAGCGAACCAATGCGAGAACGAAGCTCAACAATTTTCTCATGCAAACCAGGGCAAGAAGTGCAAGCACCAAGCAAAGTGGGTCTAGATTGTAGCTCAGCCAACTCAACCCTAAGCACATCTAGTTCCTCACACTTGGAGGCATACTTCTCCCTAAGATCACCAAGTCGCCTAGGAAAGCAGAGCAATCAAGACAATCATTTTCATCGAAACAACGGGGCTAGCCTTAAGCGAATCAATTTCAAGCTTGCTATCAAGAACCCGTGTTTCTAGCTCGGCCACTCTAGTCCTAGCATCCTCGAGCAAAGATCTAAGCTCCTTCCTAAGCTTCTTAGCCTCTCTAAGCATGTGATCGCGATTATCAAGCAAGTCAACCAACTCCTCATTCTCCTTGCGCAAAGAAGAGAGCTCATCACATACCTCATCCTCGGAATCCAAGTCCGAGGCGTCCTTCTGGCTTCTCTTGCTGCTCGAACTGCGAGCCATGCCGCAGAAGTCGTCCGTGAGGCATAGGCCCATCACACAAAGGCCGTTGAGATACTTCCCAAGGTTCTTCTTCTTCTTCTTCTTCTTCTTCTTCTTCTTCTTCTTCTTCTTCTTCTTCTTCTTCTTCTTCTTCTTCTTCTTCTTCTTCTTCTTCTTCTTCTTCTTCTTCTTCTTCTTCTTCTTCTTCTTCTTCTTCTTCTTCTTCTTCTTCTTCTTCTTCTTCTTCTTCTTCTTCACTCGAGCTTGAAGACGTGTCCTCGGAGTTGGACTCAATGTCGCTCGATCTCTTCATCTTCTCTCGAGACCGAGCCTTCTTCCCATGTTCATGATCCTTCTTCTTGGACTTCTTCCTCTTGTCCATGAGCCTGTGCTTGTCGTGGTAGTTCACCTTCGGACACTCGGCGAAATAGTGTCCAGCCTTGCCGCACTTGAAACATGTCTTCGGGTTCCTCCTCATGTTCACCCGGTTCTCGTGCAGCCTCTCGAACCGCCTCGTCAGGAGCGCCAGCTCGTCCTCTCCAAGCACGTCGAACTCCTCATCTGGCATGGACATCAAAGAGGACAAAGAGAACATCCTGGTGGATGGGTTAGTGTTAGCCTTTTCTTTCGAACCACCAACGAGGGCAAGACTATGGGAATCAGTCGGTCCCTCGAGCTTGGCAGTCATGCCCCTATCCACCTCAGCCGACTTAAGCTTCGAGAACAGCTCATTCACCATCAGAGTATCTTACTTCTCTGACTCCACAATGGCCTCGAACTTTTCGCCCCATATTGTACGATCTGAAGAGTGTAAGAGCTTGACAGCCCTATCATGATCATCGTACGGGAGCACGTCCACATTGGCCCTCATGTTGTTCACAACCACCGTGAACATCTGAAACAAGGCATCAATGGACTCACCGGGGAGATGAGTGAAGTTCTCATACTCTCTCCGGTAGGTCGCATACATCCGTGCCTGAACCTGGGCATTCCCAACATGAGCCTCCTTCAGCACCATCCAAATTCTACAAGCCAAGTGCTCGATGTACACCCGATCGAACTCAGGCTGACACAGAGCACGAAACAAGTAGTCGACCGCCTTGTTGTTGGCGTCGAACCTATCCCTCGATCCTGGAGTGAGGAAGTCCATCGGCTGGATATAGCCTGTGTCCACCGTGACATCCCAAAGGATCCGACCCTTTCCGCGGAGAAATGCACCCATCCGCTTACTCCACATCTGGTAGTTCTTGCCATCGAAGTGTGGAGGACCCGAACCCCGTTCCTGGTATGCCATCCTTGGATCTTAGACTGGTTAGAGTCAACAAAGACCCGAATCGGCTCTGATACCACTTCAAGGACCGATTAGGCGACCAGAGAGGGGGGGGGGGGGAGTGAATGGGAGTCCATAAAAATTCATCTCGAAGGAGATTGAAACTCCGATAAGATGAACTCGCTCGGTCAGACCCCCAAAATCACACGCTCCGCACTTCTACCTTCCGTTTGCCAACACCACGTAGCCACTGGAGTGCTACTAGTCCTAGGAACAAACTCTACCAAAGAACCTCAACACACACGCACCCACGACAAGCGGAAACATCTTGAAAGCCGGCCGTCCAGAGGGGGGGGCGGTTAGACCGGTATAGGGGGCGGTTAGACCGCCTCCACCTGGTAACCAAGAAATCCTCCGAAACACCTCTTCCGAGCACCAAAACGCACCACGGTTTCACCAACAAAGATCTCTGGTCAAGGCCATGCTAGCTACCAGAAAATCTTGGCAAAAACCGACACTCCACCTAGGGGCCTAGGGGCAGTTAGACTGGCTACCAGGGGCAGTCTAACCTCCTGTACCCAGCAACGAACTCCAACCAAGAACACCTAGCAAACGGCACGAGAACGACCGGAAATTTAACCCAGACGCTCCTCTGATCAAGGCGAACAAACTCACAGAGGAAAATCCGGCGAAACAAAACTTTGACCTGGAAACCCCAGGGCGGTTAGACCGCCCCCTCCAGGCGGTTAGACCGCCTCTCCCAGAAAACAGCCCGCGGGTCAAACCCTAACTTCCTCGTGCCCGATCTCCCGAATCACTCCACAGATTGCAGCGAAACTTCGGGATTAGCTGGGTTACCTCTTGGGCAACCTCTACCTCAAAGGAATCGACCCGAAACGCTCACAATCAAGAGGAATCGACGAAATCGCCTCTCTAGGTCAAGAACTCGCCCAACTCGAAAAATCACCAAATCGAGTTCGATTCAAAGGAGATTTGGGGCAAAGTCACCAGCCAAAGAGGCACAAGATCCTCATACGTGACACCCACCAAAGACCCCAAGAAATCGTCCTCAAAACACCACCAACAAAGAGCTCCGAAAATCACCACAAAGAAGGACGGGAAAACCACCTTGAGGAACAACGCCAAACCATCTACACATACCATGAAGGGTTCGTACAAGGTCTAGCTTGCCACCCGAACATCCATCCCTCTCTCTAGATCTCACATAAAGCTCTCAAGCTAGTCCTAGGAAAAACTAGGAAAAAGGAGAACGAAAAATAGAAAAACAAAATGAGCTAGGGTTCCAAGAGTTGGCTGCCATCCATCCACTCAATAGTATATATGGAGGCACCCGAAAGACTAAACTACCCTCACCTAATGACTAGGGATACAAGCCCCTCGAGGGCGGATCTAGAAGTCTTCGGAATTTCTTCATCGGACGGATGCCCGGCGACCGCAACCTGCTTAGCCTCGACGCAAACCTTGCGATCCCGACGCGTGTCCTCCGCTTCGAAGCATCTTGACGCTGGCGGCCAGGGCGGTCAGACCGCCCCCCTGTGCGGTTAGACCGGCCCGGGAGATCTGACCTGCCCCAGGCGGTCTGACCGCCCCTCCTGGGCGGTTGAACCGGCCTGGGTGGCCGCACCTCCTCGTCGATTCTTCGGCCTCGGTTTTGTGGCTCAACCGAGTAACCCAATGGTTTTCTGGTGAACCACTACAAACCCCGCGAACTCAGTGTAGCCTCCGCCAATCTCTACTCATGACTTGGCTCCCACGTAGTCCCGGCTCGACCTTGGTTTTGAGGCTCTACCAAGAAACCGTCCACGACTTCATCTTGCTGTTCATGCCACCATGCGGCCCGCACTTGACCCCACTGGCCACCGGGTCCCTCGAACGAAGCCTACTTGTCTTCTCCACACCTGGAGGCCTCACCGGCAACGACCTTTCGCGCTTGTTCTTCACCTGCACCAACACGAGTCAAGCCGCAACATGCACCTGCAATACTTAGCCAAGAATCAGTCCACACAACGTTGTCAATCACTCATCACACAAGGAAGCGACCATCCACCGGTCCTCGAACCACACATGGTCCTCAATACCTAGAGGTTTGATAGTTCAACCATCTCCTATAATTAATTTCGTTGATGTTGGAGCTAAGTCTAGGTTGTGGTCTTGAACTTTATCGTAAATTTTAGAAGATAGAACACTTACTTGGGCTCCGATCTCGCAACTCAAGTGTGGCATCATCTTCTCTTCTTCTTCGGATCCTATCGCGTAAATTTCGGCGAGGTGAGCGTATGGTGATGCTTCGGGCTTGATCCCCATGATTCTCTTCACCTCGTCTATGTGTTCCGGATCCACTATGTCATCTCCAAAGAGCTTTTGAATAATCTCACCAGTGGTTTCAAGGTCGTATGAATTTTCCGCTTCCTTCTCCGGTGGGAAATCCACTTCCAATGCTCTCGCCATTCCCTTTTGAACGGTCTTCTCTTGTCGAATACTTCTCCGTAACCGATAGGAACCCAATCCATTGGTTTGAACTCCCTTAGTGGCTTCGCGCTTGACATGCTTCTCTTGTTCGTCTCATTTGGTACGGCGAAGTCGACGTTCGGGGTAGTTCTTGACTTGATGTGTTCTTCTCCAAGATTTTCCGCGATTGGTTCCTCTTTTGTGACTTCCGGGGTTACCTCTTTAGAAAATTCAGCACACTTCTTCTTCCTCGAATTATATTTCGGCTCTTCCGCAAGTCTTGTTTCCCAATCTCTTCGCATGACAGCCGCTTTACTAACTTTTTGTAGAAGTTGAGCGGCTTTCGTGAGTGTTTTCTCCATGAGATCCCCACCTGCACACATTTCGACGTGTTGCATGCAACTAGGGGTTAGGGAAAAGAAAAATGTATGCAAGAGTACGTCACCGGTGAAGCCGAGTTTCGGTCCTTGTTCGATCAACCCATTAAACCTATCCCAGGCTTGGTCTATCCCTTCCTCTTCTCCTTGCATGAAATTGATCACTTGCCTCCTTAGATGTTGAACCTTGCTAATTGGAAAGAACTTCTCACAAAACTTCTTTGTCAACTTGTTCCAATTGCCTTCAACTTCAAAGGATGCAAACGAGTACCATGTCTTTGCATTGCCGGCAAGTGAGTAGGGAAAGAGATTCCATTTGAACCACTCATTAGGAACTCCTTCTTGACGCACCGTGTTGCATATTGTCGTGAAATCCCTTATGTGTCTATATGGGTTCTCCGTAACCATCCCTTCGAACGGGTTTGCCGCCACCATCTCGATGATCTTGGATTTAATATCATACTTGGTCGCTTCAAGCTTCGAATCCGACTCTTGTACTTTTATGTCATCACATCGAGGGCTAGCGTAATCCCTTAGTGATTTCTCCGGTTCTTCCACGAGTTGATTAACGAACGCCATCTAGACAATAAGATAAAAACAAAAACAAAAACAAAACAAGGTGGTTTTCTAGATAATATATGTTAGATATAGCAAATAAAAGATAAACTAAAGTATAAAACTAAGTTAGATGCAAATCAAACGATGTAAACTAGCTTGCTCCCCAGCAACGGCGCCAGAAAAAGGGGCTTGATGTATCCCTCTACGATCCGCAAGCGTACGGACCCCACACCTTTTTCACCACGGGATTCCCAAGGTTCTTGTCAATCCGCGGAGCAAGGGGATTACAAGCGTTTAATCTACAACGACACACTAGTTACTAAAACCCTAACTACGATTAAACTAGAAAACAACTAAACTACACTAGAGAGAATGATCAAGATATCAAAAATAAAAGACACTCGCCCACGGGTCTACGATACTAGAGCATGCAATCACTTAAAGACATGAAAACCAATCTTATCTATCGGGGTTGTGACCACGGTTTTGCCCTTTCCCTCCTCTCGTACTGTCACTACACGAAGGTATTCATGACTAGACCTATGATGGACACGGCGTATTTAATGGATCCAAGGAAGCATTGGAGCTCTACTCCCTTTACGGCATGGTAGCTAACCTTAAGCATTAAAGTATATTCAACACAAGATGATAGATAGATAATCTGACAAAGTGCGATTACATCTCAAGATCAATTACAACCCATGGACGAATGAGAATATTACCCCATCAAGGTGCTGATCATGGCACCGTTGATCCTGGTTTCCCTTTCGACGGTGTCTTCCTTCTTCTCCACGAGAGGGTGCTTCCTTCGAGGTGGTTGATCTCCCTCCGGAGATCCTCCTCCTCTCTCTCTAGCTTGTGGATGGCCTTCTGGTGCAAATGGCTCTCTCCTCTGTCGAATGGCGGCGCCCTAGCTTTTAGGGTTCAAGATCCTTTGGGTACAAGGAAAACGGGACCGAACCGGCCACCGGAGTGGGCTGGGCCGGCCGTCCTGGGCCCACCTCGGCCCGATTCGGTCGCCCCTTTCGCTCCGTGGGTCCTTATGCATTTATGTACTTTGCCCCCTCCACTTGCATGATTTTGACGATGTCATCCTCGCGTCCAAGATGGAGGTTCTCTTCACATGAAGTTCTGTCTTTTACGCTTCAATCCCCGGGGGTGTTCCTCGTAACACTTCGGTCCTTGCCACCATTGGAAGTGATTTCATCAAGCTCATGAACACGAACAAGACTCCGTAAATGCTCCTTTGAACTTGTTGCAAATCCATTCTTTATGTCCATGTTTTCCTACATAAACATAACACTTCCAAATGCATGCACAAAGATGAACTTGTTATATGATTAGTGTGCCTAGTGGCGGGTTAGTCCATAATCAAAACCAAACCAAAGTGTAATGAACATGCTAGGTGCACCAAAATACACCGTCAACAGTTGGACAGCTCGACGTTGGAGAGGCACGGTCGCGGCGTGGCATGTACCCCGTACCACTACACCTTGTGGTAATGGCGCTAGAACGCCATGGAGAGCCAATTGAGGACACAAAGAATCGGGCCCAGGGTGCGGAGCCACTGTAGCGAACATGGCCTCATTTGCCATTTGTTCAAGTTGATTTGTGTGATTCATGTTAACAAAAGTAATGGGACTAACCATATTGTTTAGCATGTCTTTGTAAGCATTTTTAGGTCCCATGGATGTTACCACATGTTAACATACCATGCCCAAGCTAACATGTTACACCACAAGTTAACATACCATGTACATGTTAGGTTACTTATAGCAAAATTGAGGACTTAGTATATATTTTGAGGCTATAAGTAATGGCATGTTTAGTATGTTAAGTTGAAGCAAAGATCCAAGTTGAAGACGCGAAGAAAAAGAAGGAAAAAGACACCATTGGATGAACCGACGGACCATCGGTGCATAGCGTCGGAGCACTTGGTACACTGCGCAACGACTGGAGTCAACTTGATACTGTCGGATGAACCGATGGTCCCTTTCATAGTTGCGTCGGATGAATTGGAGAAGAGAAGCCGCGAAAACAGCAGCGTCGGATGAACCGACGGTCCATTGGAGAGAGCCGTCGATCTATCCGGTGGTCAAGTTTGAACAAGACAGAGACGTGCCAAGACGAAGCCTTAAGCACCAGATGAACCGACGGTTGTGCAGTGGTTCATCCGACGTTCGCGTAAAAGCTAATAAAGACGATTTGGCCACAGGGTCTTCAACACCAGATGAACCGATGGTGTGTCGGAGCATAGCATCAGAGTAGTTCTGTCAGAGAACCTCAATGGCTAAGTGACGTGGGAGGGGCACTAGATGAACCGACACCTTGAAAAGGACAACATCAGTTCATCTGACGCTACCGTTTCAGTGGCCGTTAGCCAACAACTCTTTGGATGCCTTGGGCTATTTATACCCCCTCCACTCACCCATTTGAGGTTGCTGGATTGTGTGGAAGTGCACTAGAGTTCAAGACACCTAGAAGATCATATCCAATCCATCCAAGTGCTTAATTGCTCATCCTTAGACTTGCATATGCTTAGTGTATGTGCTTAGTGCTAGGCTTAGCTTAGAGCTGAGTGACTGCAAGGTTGCGCCAACCTTGTGAGGTGATTCTTGAGTGAATCAAGTTGTACAAGGTTCACCGAGCTTCAGGAGTACATCAAGCAACAATTTCTCTCTGGTGCCAGAAAAGATCGCTCAGGCAAGGTGACGATGACTCAAGATTTTGAGTTGCCGGCGATCAAGGTCAACAACGACAAAATTGAGGTAATCACCACTGTAAGCAAGCCTGAAACTGACTTATCTACAAAGCTTACTGAAATATCTGATGAATTTGAGTGTGCTTTTAGTAATCAGCATAGTCAGGTTGCTAGGATGATTGCTCGCTTAGAAAAAATTGAGGGTAAAAGTAGTAGTTCAAATTTTCCTAATGATTCTATCCCTCAAATAGATTCTCAAGGGGTATTGCAAACGAGCTTGTCGGCAGCATCAGGAACCTCAATTGAGACAGCTGTGCATGGCATGCCGACTGGTTTTTATCTCGGACAACCATCATTGTCGGAGCCGACCCCGGTCAGACCGCCCCCCATGGCCGGTCTGACCACCCCGTCTGGCCAGATGATGGGTGTTCTAGGGAATCCACCTCTTGTGAATAAAGTTGATTTATCAGCTGCAAGGCAATCCCAACTAGCTGCTATTGATGAACTTAATAAATTTAAGGAACAAGTAGCTAGCATGGTTAAAAGTATATTCGACATTGATATAGGTAATTCTAGGTTATACCAAAAACCTTATAAAGCCGAATTTGATCTTATGGCTTATCCCCCTGGTTGGCGCGTTCCTGATTTTATTAAATTTAATGGTGAGGACAATCGTACAACTTGGGAGCACATAAGCCAATACATTGCTCAACTAGGTGAAGCAAGTGCCCATGAATCTTTTAAAGTGCGATTGTTTTCTTTATCTTTAACGGGTACCGCCTTTGCTTGGTTTTCATCTTTAGCCCCCAACTCTATTGATTCTTGGAATCAATTAGAGCAAAAATTTCATGATCACTTCTTTAGTGGGGATTATCAATTAAAATTGATAGATTTAACATCAGTTAAGCAAGGTAAAGACGAGACGGTTTCTAATTACCTTAAGCGTTTTAAAGAGGTTAAAAACCGTTGTTTCAATTTGTCAATTTATGACTCCGACCTAGCTAATCTTGCTGCTAAAGGTTTAAAATCTGATCTTAGAGAAAGATTAGAAGGTGTGAACTTTTATTCGCTTGATTCTGTTCTTGTGAGAGGCATGGCACAAGAACTGAAATTAAATAAAGAAATAGAAAAACTTGAGTCTCATCGGTCTGATGTTCATGTAATTGATTATGTTTCTAATAATTTGAACGATGAGACTGAAATTTATAGTGCTGAATTTGTGTAGCCTTCTGAAGATAAATCTTTTTCTTGTACATCACTTAAGCCGGCTAGTAAAGGTCGGCAAGAAAATTAAGATTTACTTTCAATGTTTCTAAGTGTGATCGCATCTTTGATGAATTGCTTAAACTTGGAAATATTAAGATATCTCATACCATGCCTCCACTTGATGAGATAAAACGACGTGCATATTGTAAATATCATCATTCTTATTCGCATGCTACTAGTGATTGCAATGTGTTTCGTCGCAAGATTCAATCGGCCATAAATGAAGGTCGTTTAGTACTTCATGAAAAGCAAGTTGAGAAGCATCCTTTTCCTATCAACACCATGGAATTACAGCAGCCCAAGGTTCTGGTTCGGCCACATCAAGTCGAAGCAACCAAGGGCAAGAATGTGGTGGTCGGAGAAGAAAATCCCGACTTGAGAGGAAAAGAGTTAACAAGAGAAGTTGCTTATGTGAAGACCCCTGATGGAAGAGAAACATTCAAGATCACTGTTAAAGCTTCTGGACTTGGGGGGAAAGGGTCGTCCGCGCCTGTCAGTCGGCAACCACTTGAGCCTGAAAAGGCTGGGGCAGTTAAACCGGCTGGGGTAGGCAGTCAGACCGCCCCTGCCCAAGGTCGCCCAAGGATGCTTAAACCAAAGCGACCTGAGATTGGAAATTGGAAGCTCAACGTGGCAAAGAATCAGGGGAGTGTTCCAGAGGCAAAGGCCACATTTTACATGCTACTCGACAAATACTCCAAACAAAAGGCCGTTACGAGTGATCAGCCGTTAAAAAAAAAGGATAAGGGCACCCACACATCAAGAGAGGCCTTCATCGCCTCCCAGGGCAGCTACAAGGTTCAAGGGAGAATCATCTCAGCAAAGAAGGCACTTTACTCCGGCTAGGACTCCAGATTCGCTTCGTCTGATCTATGATGACAATGGAGTGATATGGGTGCCATACCAACAATCTTTTCATCCTGGATGGGGAAGATCAAGGAGGCCAGCTCTGGATCGGATTTCACAACTTACACAAGATCGCTGGACGCCACGTCAGTCTGGACAGGGTCACCAGGACCACCCGGTTAGACCGCCCCTATAGGCAGTCAGACCGCCCTGCGCAAAAAATTTCAACTTTCTCCGAAGCAAGTCTACAAGCCCAAGATCAGAGAGGAGAAGGTTGAAGAGATGGACCTCGACCCAGAAAGGACTACTAGTCAAGATATCATCCAGATTGGGACGATGGCCGTTCCCGTTGAGAAAGATAGCAAGAGACCGATTGTTTTAAACAATCAGGTTGGGACATCTGCTCAAAAGGGATCTGTTGCTACTAGTGACCATGAGGCCAGTGGAAGTGGTTCCAACTCCAAGTACTTTCTACCGAGATGGTGTCCTCCTGGTTTGACTCACAGTCAAAGGAGGAAGCTTCAACGCTTGAGGTTGCGGGAGAAGAAGGAAAAAGAGTTGGAAGAACAGAGGGACAAGATCTTCAACAGCTACAGGCCCATGGTACCACAAGGGAAGGAATGGAGAGCTAAAACAACACCTCAGGCAGAGGCAGTCAAACCGCCAGAGGAGACGGTTAAACCGCTGGAGGCGGTTAAACCGGCTGACCAAGCGGTCAGACTGGGTTCACCAGAGATGTCGCCCGGTTTCACTTCTTCAGTCCTCATGGCTTGTGATGATAAGTTGTTGTCGGTACCTGCTCCAGAAGACGACGAGCAACTTATTGATTACAGTTCTTCTCCAGAGCGCATGGATCTTGAAGACAATTGAGAAGGCATGGCCAATTTCAATGAAAATGGCCCTTAGGACAAAATGGCCAGTGGAAAGTGTTTCATCAACCTTAGAATTGTTTTTTAGTACGCAAGCTTTACTAAAAAACAGGGGGGCATATGTTGACACCCAAAAATGGCAGGTCTGGGCTAACCCGGTTAGACCGCCCTCTACCTCGGTTAGACGCTCTGGCCAAAGTCCTTAAAAGGTAAATTGGACTTCCCCATTGGATAGGTCTCGTCGAGTAGATCAAGATCCATATATAGTACATCAAATTTGGAGTCTGGATGAGAGAGATATGGCTTCCGGAAGATCTCCACGCCACCCGGGCGGTTAGACCGGGGGGCCGAGGCGGTTTAACCGGGTCCAAGCTTTGTAAACCGAATTGGAGTTGTATTTTAGCACGAGATTTGTTAGGCTTTCGACTCCATCAGGGGCAAGACCTCCCCACCCTATAAATATAAAGGGCCGTGGCCGATTGAGGAGCGATCACCCAATCGAACATATCAATTTTACCCTTTTATCTCTTTACCCTACTTTTCCAACCCCTTTGCTTCCTTCTTCATCTCTACGGTGATTCAGGGCGTTCTAAGTGTCCTGTTGACCTTAGAACAACCCTAGGCACATTGTCCCTGACGGGTCCCTCCCGGGGCAACGATCTTAGGATTTCGGTGACGTTCCTGTCCAAGGCGGTTAGACCGCCCCCCCAGGCGGTTAGACCGGCCCGTGCTGGGAATCTCGACGAGGTGATATCAACTACCGCGCGATCTAGTGCATTCGTGTGTTCGACCAGAAAAAGCACCAACAGTTCTCATGGAGGCCTATCTCTAAGCAAAGGACCTTGATGTTTGGAGAGTCACCGATGAGGGCTTGAAAAATGGCACTAAGAAGGAAAAGTAATTTGATGTGATTGCTAAGAGTATCATTTTCTCCTCTCTAGATGTAGGCGTTTTCAATAGAGTTTTTATTTGTGAAAATGCTCATGAGCTATGAAAAACCATCAAGGAGCAAAACGAGGGTTCAAAAGAAGTTCCTAAGGAACACTATGGTTGTCTCCTTGAGGAATTCAATAGCTTTAAGCAACTTGCAAATGAAAATGCCGAATCAATGTACTCACACCTAAATGTGCTTGTCAATGAGACCAATGCTTTAGGTGTGAAGAACATCACGGACTTGAACATCAACCGCGAGATCCTTCAAAGTCTCTGAAAGCCCGATTATGACTTTGGGAAAGCTATCATCTATGAGAAGAAGCTCGAAGAATTGAAGCAAGATCATGGCACATGAGCTTCAAATCATGCCCAAGTCCAAGAAGGTGCCCAAGAAAAGCCCCAAGAACCATCTTCTCCAACCACGAGCCATGCCCTCTAAAGGCAACAAGAGAAGGTGATGAGGAGGATGGCTACTCATGGAAGCTCAAGCGAAGATGATGGTGATGATGGTGACGTTGAAGATTCCTCAAGTGATGAAGATGTTGAATCCATGGTGGCCGAGTACGTGAAGAAGATCTTCAAGTATGTGAAGAAAGTCAACATGTACGGCTACAACATCCAGTTGAGAGAAGGGCGTTATCATCAACACATCAAGTTCACCAAGATCGAGCATAAGCCAAAGAAGAAGGTGGTCAAGGAGAGGAGACCAAGGCAAGAAGAAACTATCGCCGTCCGTGAGTGGACAAGTGGTGGAGAATCAAGTTCTTTTAGCTCAAGTGATGAATCAAGAAAGAACTTCACCACCCGCTTCATGCAAGGTCCTTCATCATCACTACACATGTGACTTATGGCCAAAGGTATGGAGAGCAATGTAAGTGATGACGAATCCGACACCACCTCTCTTGATGATCTTGTTGAGCTAGTCCATGAGCAAAAAGGAATGCTTAAGAAACAAGCTAATGAAATTAAAGAACTCAATGCTCTCAATGATCTTAGTGCAACCCTTGCAACTAATTATGAACATTTGTTTTGCAAATTCAAACTGCTTAGCAAGGAGTGTGATGAGATAAAATCTAAGCTTGAGAGCAATGAGACTAAAACAAGTAATTTCTTTGAGCTTGATGAATCATCTATCCCTTGTGCTATTCCTATCTCCAAAGTAGATGCTTCAACTTCTTGCATTGATTTAATTGATGAATCTTGCTCACCATCTTGCAATGAGAATGTTGTTGTAGAAACATGTGATTGTCTCATAGGCAAGAAAAATGATGAGCTCAACAAGAAGTGAAATGGCTCCGAGAGACGTTGGCAAGCTTGATGGGCAAGGGCAAGAACGATGAGGAACAAGTGGATATCTCTCAAGACATGAAGAGCAAAGTCCAACCTTCTCAAGATAACCGTGATCCCATGGTGAAGAAGCTTGAGGAGGGTGCAACCGTGACTTGCTACAAGTGTCATGGAGAAGGGCACAAGTTCTACAAATGCCCTCAATTTTTCAAAAAGATGGACAAGGGCGAGAAGAAGAAGTTGAAGCTCACCATAAAGAGCTCCCTCATCTACACCATGCCCAACCGCAAGAACAAACCAAGAGCAACACCTATGTCATCAAGAATGACAAGGTGGTTGCACACAAGGTTGGGAAGATGAAGGAGGAGCGGGGTTGTAACCAACCCATTTGGGTGCCAAAGGAAGTCATCATCAACATGAAGGGGCCTCAAATGGTTTGGGTTCCAAAAACCACTTGAAGGCCATGAGTACAGGGACTTGGGAGGCTTGGCACAATCAAGTTGTGAAGAGTCAAGTCTAGAAGCCAAGCTTGCAAGTTGAACATGTGTTGCCCAAGTTCCCCGGTTGAGGTAATGGAAACTTGAACCGATCTCATGTATCATTGTAGCTCCATTGCCTTGTATAGGTTTGCATTTGTTGCTATGCCTAGTTGTTTACATATGGTAGGTGGCTTGTGTCATGTGCTAACCCATGAGCAACCTACATGGTTTTGATTAGTGTGTAGGAAAGGTACACTTATTCTTTCATGGTGCATGTTTTCATATATATATATGTATATATATATATATATCTTTGCATCATGAGCAAGCTAAGCTATAGGGTTAGCTTCCCTTTTGTTGTCATAAATAATGTGCATACATTTGGTTGGCGATTCAAACACTAAATGCACACATTTAGGGGAGCTCATCCTATGGTTTGGTTATGGGACTAACATTGTTTCAAGCTTATCTTATGTAGTCCCTTGGCGACGCGTTCCGGTGTGGTACTTCATTATAAGAGAATGCTATTTCACTCACAATGTGATCTAACATCTCTAAAAGAGTGAATATAGCAATATGAGCTTCATGCTATTGAGTCATCTCCTTGCGAGCTTATGTCTCTATATAAGTTCAAAGGCAATGTACTCATACATTCCTAATCCTTGTGGTACCCCAAGTGTCTTCTTTGCAAGCTTCTTTCAAGTGGTGTCACCTCAAGTGATATCATTTCCATGTGGCTCATCTCAAAGTGGTGCCACCAAGGTAAAGAGGATCAACCCCCGGAGGTATGCAATGATCAAAAGACTACAAGTGATATCTACAAGTGGTAATGTAATAAGAACCCATTTGTCTTATCTATTGTCCATTAAGCTACCTCCTTGCATGATATGCCCTAAGCTTCCTTACCTTACAAGTTTATAGTTGTGCACTTGATTTCCACACTATAATATTATGCACACACTTAGGGGGAGCTTAGTTTGTATCATGCTAGTCTCATGAGCTTGTGAGCCACCTTAGTTATTCACACATGTGGTATCTTCATTGATATCATACATATGGATCATGGTTCATGCGGCTTTCTCCCTTGTATTTAACATTTCTCTTTGAGCTATATTTGCTAGGACTTGCTAGTTTCCTTGGAGACATTTTGTTTTGGGATCTCTTTGGAGATTTAATTCCAAAGGGGGAGAATGTCGGACCAAAGCAAGCTAGTGTTTCTAAAGTGGGAAGAGGCAAGCTATGTGTGAACATAGGAAGAGAAGATTAAAAAGGGGGAAGTTTGATCTAGGGGGAGTTTGGATGATGGTAAGCATCCAAGCAAGTGTAAGTGGCTCTAATTTTGTCAAGTTTTGCAAATTTATGCTTGATTTGCTTGTGTTGTCCTAAATCACTATTGACGGTGTAAAACCGTGCTCAAGTTCACCGCAAGCCTATGGGTGACTTGGTGCCTTTTTCACCAAGGAGGGTCCTCCCTAGATTTGCCAATCCAAGGATCAGAAGCAAACCACTAAGGTTCTCTATCTAACCTACCGGTCTAACCCTATGTGAAGTATTTATTGCATAAAGGTAACATACAAACACGAAGTGATGTATGGATCACAACCACCTAGCCATAAAGGTAAGCAAACCAAAGGTAAACCTAGCCTATCGTCTTCTTGTTGCCGTTCCGGCCAAGGTGATAAACCAATCTAAATCTATACTATGATAAGGATTTCACTCGATATGGAGTAACCCGATACGGAGTGGTCCAATGCACGTTCACTCGCCGCTTTCTCCTCCACCGCACTGTCACTACGCAAGGATATTCAACACCGAGCGATAAACCTCGGTCCATGTACTACTATGGTGTATCCGCAAGACAAGACTAATCACCATGATTCGATCTAGTCCTACTAAAAGCATATGGTAGCTACACATATGAATGAGCACAACCCGTAGTAGATCAAATTAAAGTCAAGAATAGATTTATATCACCATCGAATGTTGAAGGTACAAAAGACTTGACGAATTCAAGTCGCGGCTCCGGAACTCCACCATGGCTTCACCTCACAGGGCCAACCATGGCAGCTTGGGCATGGCCTAAGCCATCTCCTAGGCAACTCGAGGACTCGCGGCGGCTGTCGACTTCTGTGACAACCCGCCCAGGAAAATACCGTACTACCACCTAAACCAATCCACTTTGGTCATTAAGGAGTAATAAGGTATCATCTTGTCGTTAGTCGCTGGGTTAACGCCCGGTAAATCACTTATATAGCAACAAGGATCGACAAATATACATTAAAACTCACATGAAGGAAAGTCCAGAGATACAACATAAATAACATTCGAAATTTTACCCCGAAGGGTTTACTTATTACAAACCGAAGTATTTGTCATAACAACAAAGTTCAAAGTTTTTAAAACAGCGGAATTAAACTAAGCGGAAAACGAGAACACCACGGGAGGCCAGCCATGATGCCTTCATTCGTCGTCCTCCACCCACTCCAGCTCCTAGCCGGGCGGGATCTTTCCGGGCCACACATCACCAAAGGCATTACCTGGAGCAACATATTATAGCAAGGCTTACCTGTCGGTGATAACTACTTCACCAACTCTAGACATGAAAGGCTTATGGCCACTGGGTTTCCTTTACAGAAAAGTAACAAAGAGTATGTCCTTACTTTCAAGATTTTAGCACAAGTTCTAGTGGGTTTATTATTTTCTAAAATTAGCCAACTAGTACAGACAAGGTTGTACCATACAATTAATCAAGCGTAAAATTCATCAACTTCCATCATTAGGGATCTCATGGCTAGTGGAGTAAGTAGTCTCAGATAACGGTGAGAGGCCGACAATCGATTCATTCAAACCTTGCAAGGTAGACCTAAACACACGGTGGGACGTCCCCGTGAGGACAACCACCAAACAGTTCCGAAAAATCCTCGGGTCAGGATAAAAGGCCACAGTCTTTGGTACCAGCTATCTGGACTACCCCGTGAGGCAACCAGACTCACACATGCACCACCGGTAGCTAGCCGTGAGACGCATCCCAAGAGTAGTGACACTTAAATCCCTAGCCGTCTCATTAAGGTACTAGGCTTACCGGTCCCATTCCCGACAAGTGCTTAGTACGTTCAAACACTTAACCCACGATAGCCATTGGACCGGAGCCCAAATCCTATGCTCTTACCACATGAGCAATCCATTTAAGGAGATCTTATGATTCCTACCTAGGAACCTATTCTCGCGAGTGACATCATCACCCAACTTGTAACGGTCCTATAGCTTAGCAGCTATCGACCTATCACACTAGTAAGAACACAGGTACCTAGGGATCGTGCATCTAAGGTTCCATACAACTCCTGAACTTAAATGCACAAGCATCCATAGATAATTGTATATCAAATTTGAAACTGGGTCAGATGCACCGGGGCTTGCCTTCGTCAGCAAGGTTAGCCTGAGAACCCTCGGTGTCGTCGAGTACTTCCACGTACTGCAGTGCAGCTTCCGCTTCTCCTTCCTCGGCTTCCGGTACGAGCGAGTATTCACCGTCAGGAAGATCTACACGGAATGCAATGCAGGGTTCAGGTGATGTGATAGATTTTTTATCTTATCCAACTCTTGTTGGCCATATTCACCTTAACAAATAATTAATTATTAATTTCCTTTTTATGAAGGTTATTATTGATATGTGTTTTATTCTTTTAATTTAACACTTTAATTAATGTCTCTCTTTTTATAATTGTTATTTCATGTGAAGATTTAATACGTCACCTTTCGCTAGTAAAGGTGTGTACAAAGATAATTAATTCCAATTTAATTCTTTAGACAGCAAGGGTGTATTCTTAGTATTTAAGTAAGTTTGGCAACACTTCAACAAAAGGGTAAAAGAATTAAAAAGGTATTTTCCTAATTTAATCAAAACATTAATCTATAAAAGGCCTCCAAAGCTTTTATTTAACAATAAATCATTAAAAATTCAGCGGAGGGTTTCTTAAGCATCATAACATCTATACTAAGCCACTGAACAGACTTGCAATGCTTGGAAAGCTAGAAAATTAATTACTTTGAAAATAACAAAAGCTAGCTTAGCAAAACAAGTTAAATGCATACAAAAATAAATAAGCATCCAAATGCTCCAAACTTCCTCACACATGTTCTCTAGTCCTAAACCATCCTAGAAAATCAGCAAGTACATCTAGAATTACTGCTGATCTTGCATTATTAAATTACAAAGGAAAACATGCATATATTCAGAATAAATACTTCTGTTCATTAAAAAATTGTGATTAATTCACCAGAAGTGTAACCTGGCATAACAAGAGAGCATGCAAAAGTTGGGCACAAAAACATAATTATTGTTAGCTACAAAAATCATTTAGACAAAATCTGCAAAAAGGGAAAACAATTTATATAAGAAGATTTACACAATAACTTTATGCAATTTTTGGCACAGGAGCTAGTCATGATCTCACACACAACATATCCAAAAATTGGATACAGAGGTCCTATGGGTTTTGAGATATCTTAGATCTAGGTTTTTCACAATTCTATTTTTCATGCCAAAAATATCAAGCAACAACCTAGGTGAGTATAACAAATGTTGTAGTTTCCTCACCAGGAATCTAACAAAATTGAGTTTGCAATTTTTCGAATTGTCTACGATTTTCTAGGGATTTTCCAACTTTCAACAAAATTTTTTTACTATTGAAGTTACCCTTTTGCACCGAGGACCCTACAAAGAACTGAAACCTCACAACCATGCCCCTGGTTTACGGAAAACACCCTGGAAAGATTCGGCCGTTTGCAATCAGGACCCTGGGCATGGGGTGGCGGCGGCGCTGATCGAATTCCGGCGAGACGGCCGTGCTCCCGGCCGGGGAAGCGGTGGGGCACGACCATGTGCTCACCTAGGGCCTGGGGGTGGCCGGAGTTGGGGCGGGGAACGCGCCGGCGTGGGCGCACGGCGACGACCGGCGGCGGCCGCGACGGCTCGGCTCCGGCGGCGACAAGGGCCCAGCCTGGACAACAAACGTCACGTGAAGGTCCTATAGGGTCTAGGAAAGGGGCATGGGCGGTTGCTCGGCCGTGGGAAGCAGGGGGGCGGAGCTCGACGGCGGCGGCGTGGATGGCGCAGTGGAGTGGCAATGCCGGCATGAGGAGGGGAGAACGCGCGACATTTATAGGGGCGGCTCGGCCGGGGTGACGGCAGCGTGATCGCGGAGATGCGTCCGTGGTACCTGGCCTCGACCGGTGCACGTACGGCGGGGCGCCGCCGACGGACCGGCGGTCCGCGGCGCCCACCGAGCCGGTACGGCGCGGTCTGTGCCGTGCGCGCGGCCGAGAGGATTCCAACGGCCTTGGGGCGCGGCGCATGGGTGATGGACCGATACGGCGAACCAGAGGGGGGGGGAGGGAGTGAATGGGAGGCGATAAAATTTTTTCTCGAAGGAGATGGAGACTCCAACAAGACGAACACGGCTTCCAACACACGTCTCCGACTCACTACCCAAGTTGGCCAAGTACACGCAGCCAATGAAGTGCTACTGGACCTAGGAACCAACAAACAACCTTCCGAGCCAAAACACACCAACACGCACAGTGGAAACATGCATGGTTTGCTGCCTGTGCTGCACCGGTCAGACTGAGACGTATCTGTGTCGTGTAGCCGCTTCTTGAGGGCGTCGAGCACCATCCCATTGGCGCTCTCGACTTGTCCGTTGGCCCGTGGATGGGCGACTGAGACGTATCTGACGTCGATCCCGCTGTTCTCGCAGTACTCCCCGGACCCGGTGGTTGTTGAAGTTGGACCCCGTGTCCGTGATGATGCGGTGGGGTAGCCCATAGCGGTGTACGAGTTCATCCGGGAAGTCGAGTACTCGTCGGCCTTGGGGCATGTGACCGGCTTGACCTCGATCCACTTGGTGAACTTGTCGATAGCCACCGGTACTGTTGAATCCTCCCCGGCGCGGTTGGCGCGGGCCCGATCATGTCGAGCCCCCGGCGGGCAAAGGGCCGGGTTGGCGGTATGGTGACTAGCTTGTAGGCCGGGACGTGTTGCGCTTGGCGAAGAACCGACATCCTTGGCACCTTCTCGACGAGTTCTTCGGCATCGCCCGGGCCGTGGGGCCGCAGGAAGGCTCGCCGGAAGGCCTTGCCGACTAGCGTGCGTGACGACGCGTGGTTGCCGCGATGCCCTTGTGGATCTCCTCCAAGATGTCCTTGCCTTCTTCGCGGGGGACGCACTTCATGAGTACTCCGAAGATGCGCCCGCTTGTAGAGTTTGTCTCCGACGAGGACGTAAGACTTGGCGCGGCGGACGAGTTGTTCGGCTGCGTTCTTGTCGGAGGGGACCCTCTGCTCGCTGAGGTAGTCGATGAAGGGTTGCCTCCAGTCCACGTCGATCATCATGACCTCCCCGCCCGGTGGTGGATGGGCTGGCACAGTGGTCGGTGGCGCCGGCTCCGGGATGGATGGCGCGTGAAGCTCATGGACGAAGACGCCCGCGGGTACTTGGGCGCGGGTGGATCCGAGCTTCGAGAGGACGTCCGCTGCAACGTTGTTGTCGCGGACGATGTGATGGAACTCGAGACCATAGAATTTGTTCTCGAGCTTGCGGACTTCTAGGCAGTAGGCGTCCATGTTCTCCTTGTTGCGGTCCCAGGACTTGTTGACTTGGTTGATGACCACTGCGGAGTCGCCGTAGACTAGTAGCCGCTTGATGCCAAGTGAAGCCGCGAGGCGGAGCCCATGTAGAAGGGCTTCGTACTCGGCTTCGTTGTTTGAGACCTTCCAGAAGATCTGCACGACGTACTTGAGTTGTTCGCCCGTTGGGGAAATCAGGAGTACCCCTGCGCCTGCGCCCTCGAGGTTGAGTGAGCCATCAAAGTACATCACCCAATGCTCGGTCGCACGGTTGGAGTAGGTAGCCGGTTCTCCCGCCACTCGCCATGAAGTCGACTAGTGCTTGCGACTTGATGGCCGTGCGTGGCTTGAAGTCGATGGTGAGGGCGCCGAGCTCGACAGCCCCACTTGGAGATTCTTCCGGTGGCGTCTTGGTTCCTCGAGATGTCGCCGAGCGGGTAGTCGGTGACGACGGAGACCGAGTACTCCCGGAAGTAGTGTCGTAGCTTCCGCGAGGTGATGAGTAGAGCGTACGGGAGCTTCGTACGGGCCGGTAGCGAGCCTTGGACTCGATAGAACCTCGCTAACGAAGTAGACTGGGCGCCGGGACCGGGTAGGCGTGGCCGTCTTCCCCGCCACTCGACAACGATGGCAAGATCGACCACGTGAGTAGTCGCAGCTAGGTAGAGCGATGGGCGCTCGCCCTTGTGAGGAGCCGTGAGGATTGGCGGCTTCGACAGGAAGTCCTTGAGCTGGGCAAGGGCTTGATCCTCCTCTGCAGTCCACACGAACTTCTCGTGGTGCTTGAGTAGTTTGAAGAAGGGGAGGCCCCATTCTCCTAGCCTCGAGATGAATCTGTTCAACGCCGCCATGCACCCCGTTAACTTCTGGATGTCCTTGATGCTCGTGGAAGCTTTCATGCTAGTGATGGCGAAGATCTTCTCGGGGTTGGCTTCAATGCCGCGCTGGCTGATGATGAAGCCGAGTAGCTTGCCCGAAGGGACGCCGAAGACGCACTTGTTCGGGTTGAGCTTCCAGCGGTACTCGCGTAGCGATGCGAAGGTCTCTTCAAGGTCGTCGATGAGGGTACTGGAGTCCCTGGTTTTGACAACCACGTCATCCACGTAGGCCTCGACGTTCTTGTTGAGTTGCCGCTTGAAGCAGGCCTGGATGGCCCGTTGATAGGTAGCACCGGCGTTCTTTAACCCGAATGACATGGTCGTGGAGCAGTACGCGCCAAACGGGGTGATGATCGCGGTCTTCTCCTGGTCTTCTTCCTTGATCGCGATCTGGTGGTACCCGGAGTAGCGAGCGAGAGAGGAAGCAGAGAGAGCGAGAGTCGCGAGCCGCCGCCGTGGAGTCGATGACTTGATCAATCCGCGGCAACCCGAAGGGGTCCTTGGGGCAGTGCTTGTTGAGGTCGGTGTAGTCGACGCACATCCTCCACTCGTTCGAGTTCTTCTTGCGGACGAGGACGGGGTTGGCGAGCCACTCAGGGTGGAAGACTTCTCGGATGAAGCCGGCCGCCAGGAGCTTGGCGAGCTCCTTCTTGATGGCGTCCCGTCTGTCGTCGGCAAAGCGTCGGAGGTGTTGTCGCTTGGGGGTGGCCTTTGGATCGACGTTGAGGCGCGCTCAATCGGCTCCCCGGGCACTCCCGGCATGTCCGTTGGCTTCCACGCGAAGATGTCGCGGTTAGCCCGAAGGAAGCTGATGAGCGCATCTTCCTATTTGGGGTCGAGGCCGGCTCCGATGGTGGTGGTCTTGCTGGGGTCGCCTGTTCCAAGGTCGATCGCCCTGACGAGTACCTCCTCAGGTGGCTGAGGCTTATTGGCGCTGTCAGACTTCTCTGGGATGTCGAGTTCGCTTGTGGCAAGCTTCTTCGACGCAGCGTAGACCTCCATCATCGGGTTGGGTACTTGGTTTGTTGAAGCAATCACCACGGCCTCTGTATCGCAGTCGTGAGAAATCTTCAAGTCCCCCTGGAGGGAGAGTACACCGGCTGGGCTTGGCATCTTGAGTACCAAGTAGGTGTAGTGGGGCACCGCCATGAACTTGGCGATGGCTGGTCTGCCGAGGATGGCATGGTAGGAAGTCTCGAAATCCGCGACCTCGAACTTGATGTACTCGGTGCGGTAGTTGTCCCGAGACGTCCCGAAGGTAACTGGCAGTACCACTGAGCCCAGTGGGATAGCCGCGTTGCTTGGGACGATGCCGTAGAAGGGCATGCTGCTCTTGTCGAGCATGGGGGTGACGTCGAGGTTCATCTTCTTCAAGGTCTTGGTGAAGAGGACGTTGAGCCCGCTTCCACCGTCGATGAGCACCTTGTTGAGCTTGGAACCCGCCACTGTTGGCTTCAGGACGAGAGGGAACCGTCCTGGTTCGGAGAAGCTAGTCCACTGGTCCGCGCGGGAGAAGGTGATGGGTACCTCCGACCACCTGAGAGGGGTCGGAACCGCTGGCTCGATGGACATCACTTCACGACGGGTAGCCTTCTGCTCCCGCCTGCTGGGCAGTCCGCCGAAGAGGACGTTGACGGTCTTCTCGACTTCTTGGAAGTCGTTGTCGTCGCCGTCCTTCTTCTTGCCCTTTTGGTCGTGAGGGTGCGGTGGCTCCGGCGTATCCTTGAGTGCATGCCTGAGCTGGTAGCACTGCTCTGTAGTGTGGTTGCCGTTTGGATGCCACGGGCACTTCTCCTTCAGCAGGTCCTTGAACCCGCCGGAGTTCTTCTTCGAGTTCCCTTTCGGAGGGCGCTGGATAGCCGCGACGGTGTTGTCTGGCTTGCGCTTGCGGTTGGAACCCGAGAAGTTGTTGTTGTTGTTGTTGTTGTTGTTGCGGCCGCCTTGGTTTGCATTCTTTGCGCCGCCGCCGCCCGGTTCTGCTTGGACTTGGCGCGGATGGCGTCGTACTTGGGGTTGGCCTTGTCCTCTTCGTCCGCCCAGGACGTGATCATGTCCTTGAGGTGGGGAATGGACCTGGGCCGGCGACGACCGAAGTCCTCGAAGGTGCGGCGATGGTAAAGGCCGTCCTGAAAGAGGTCGATGACCTCCTTGTCGGTGACGTCGACGACGGTAGCACGCTTGTCGAAGAAGCGGCGCATGTACTTGCGGAGGGTCTCGCCTTGTTCCTGCTTGATCATGGCAAGGTCCATGCGAGTACCCGAACGGCTCATGGCGCCCGCGAAGTTGCTCGTGAACTGTTCCTTCAGCTGGTCCCACTTGTCGATCGAGTGCTTGTCCAGCGACTCGAGCCATGTGAGTGGGGCTTGGTCCGGCGAGGGGGAAGTAGAGGCACTTGGTGTCGCCGTTGCCGCCGCCGTTCTCGATGGAGAGGGCGTAGCATCGGAGCCACCGGATGGGATCTCGCTTCGCGTCGTACTTGGTGATCCCCAAAGGCTTGAACTTGTCGGGGAGGAGCAAAGGTGCGAAGCCGGGGTGAGAAGGCGGGGAAGCCGTCGCCTTCAGCAGCGGTGGTCGACTTCTTCTGCCGCAACTCCTCGATCCTCTGGCGAGCATCGTACCCGCCATGAGAGGCACAGGGAGGCGTGGCTATGCGCGTGGCCACGGCCGCCGCGGCTGCCGCCGCCTCCAGCTTTCTTGTTGGCCCCGTGGTTGGAGCTGCCGCCGTCGGCCGCCGCCGCCGTCGGGGTCGTTGCCGCCGCCACCGGCCGGAGCACGGTGGGGAACGACTTCTCGGTTGCCTTGATCTTGTCGTGAAGGTCCGCCAGCATTGGAGCGGCGACGGTTTGGGTCAGCTGGGATGTCGCCTCGAGTACGGTTGGGGCCGGGATCGAGACCTTGCGACTAGTAGCTTCGTTGTCGCGGGGCTTAGCTGGGAGAGGTTGGGCGACTCGTTGTCGACCCGCATGAAGTAGGCTTCTTCAGCGAGCTTGGCGATGACCTCTCCAGCGCGTATGCCCTGAGCCTGTCGCGTGATCGCTGTGATCGACATGAGGCACTGCTCAGGGGTGGTGTGTACTCTGCTCTCGACCGCCTCGAGAGCCTCCGCGAGGTTGCAGATGGGAAGGTTGTCTCTGAGCCGCCGGCGCCGTTCGCTACGCTTCCTGTTGCGCTCGCGTCGGGCGTCCCTGTTGGCGACGGTCTCATCTGCGGGTGCGTTGGCAGAAAGCTCGTCTGCGGAGATGTCCTCCAGGTACCTGTCTTCAGCCGCGCTTGAGGGTCCTGGGGTGTTGTCGCCGGCAGCCATGAAGACTTGGCGATCGGGGGTACCCAAGCTGGACTCAGAGGGTGCCACCTCAGTTGGTGTGTTTGAGTCAGCCTGGGCTAGTGGTGTTCCCTCCTGGAACGGTAGTGAGTCGATGTAGGCGACGTAGCGTGAGTCCTCCTTTGTCAGTTCAGCAGGCTTGCGGTCTGGCCAGTAGACGTATCTTCCGGCCGGCGTCGATCTTATAACCGCTCGGAGGGCGGCCCTGACAAGGGAAGCTCAGAGGAGTCATCTTCGGACTCGGGCTCCTCAGGGTCCGACCCAAAGTCGAATTCGTAGTCCGGGTTCGAGTAGAACTCGGAGAGAGGGCTGGAGTCCGAGATGTGGTCGGGGACGGCGTCGGAGTCCGAGTTGTACTCGGTTACGGGCTCCTTGCCGGCCCGGCGTGGTGTAGGAGCCTTCGTGCGGGCCCGGCTGAGGACGCGAGGGCCACGCGCGGAGCGCTGGCGTGGAGAAGGGGCCGCTCGCGATGGCCGAGCGGCCGGCTCGCATGCGACGACCCATGGCGACGTCGGGTTTGAGTTGGAGACGGACTCGAGCTCGAAGTCGGCCGTGATGGTTGAAGAGCGAAATTTCGCCGAACTTGCGGCGAGCTCGCCCGTGACAACTTCGAGAAGCGTCACGAGGCTCCGTCTTCGGGTTGGGCCGCATGGTTAGGCGGCGGCCGGAAGGAGCCCGCGCCATCGGCGGTGCGGCACCCGGGCGCCGAAGACGAAGGTGTCGCCGCGATTGAAGGCGACGGTTGGCTTGATGTGAACGGAAGCCGTCGAGTTCGCCATGTGATCTCGAGCGAGAGCCCCTACCCCGGCGCGCCAGTGTCGGTGTTTTAGACCGGCAACCTACTACGGGGAGTACCCGAAGTAGATGAATGTGACTCGCCGAGATCGGTAACTCGAAGGAAGAGACACGTGGCACACAATTTAGACAGGTTCGGGCCGCGAGGTGCGTAATACCCTACGTCCTGTATGCTGCGTAGCTCTGGATTGATAGGGCACGATTACACGATGGTGCAGTTATGCGCCGTGGGTTGTATGAGAGGAGATTGGATGAGGGAGATCGGTCCCTGCCTCGCCTTATATAGTCCGGGAGGCAGGGTTACAAGTCGGAGTAGGAAGAGAGTACTAGTCGAGTACGTCTAGGAGTCCCGTGTACGGTGCGGAACATGCACAGCTTCCTAACCGAGTACTACTCCTGTGTAGTCCTTGTGCTCCACGCCTTCAGATGCCGTGTAGCGCAAGCCGGGTAGTCCCAAGGGCCCACCGAGTAGTCGGTCCTGGTACCCACCGAGGTAGTGGGCCCAGGGAGGTCCATACGACACCGATGGCCTGCGCCGGTCAGACTGGTGACACCGGTCAGATTGGTGGACAACGCCGGTCAGGTCGGTGGCTACAACATCCGCACAACAAGTGTTCCAGAGAGCCTCAGTGACTTCTCTAGACCCTGGAACAAAAACACCCTAAAACACAACCTGCACGGAAGGAAAACCCTACACAAAACCTAACAAAACAACTCCAAACAGACCAAGAACTGTCCAGCAGCACTAAGACCCAAAGACACACGAGTCAAGCAGTTCACTCGAGGCAAATCCCACAAGTGGCTTGCACCGGTCAGACCGATCAAGAGCACCGGTCAGACCGGTGTAACCTGGGCAGCTCGAGATGAACAGCACCCACGGGTCAACTCCTCCAAATCCAAACTTCGATCTCCCGAATCGCTCCACGGACTTGAACAAGACTTTTGGGATAGTAGGTGTTGAGTAAAATCAGCGCCTCACGCCAAGCACACTGCAAGCTGAATTAGCTGGCTTAACACACGTGGCCCAAGCGTCAGATTCCGGAAGCGTGCGAGTCAATTTTCCCTAAAACTGACAAAGGATGAAAATGGTTAGATAAAACCTGGAACTTGCCGGGTGGTACCAGACGGTTCCGTATTTACGGCTATAAAGCCAGTCAGAACGACATATAGCTACAACAAGCTATCTGTCAGCAATTCGAACATCATTCGTGAACTGATAAAACATGTAAACATGGCATAGCCGAATGTATGACGCAAGCATGATGAAAATCGGTCTTTATTTAAACAACGTTGCAACACGTAACCATGACCGATTATCAAGGATAAATCGTAATAAAATAAATAAAAGCGAAGCACAATCATAAATTTGCAGTAAACATGCATGCATAGACCAAAAGCACTAGTCTACCGCATGTCTTGGTACTTTCAAACCCGTCGAGCATGACACAAAACAAGTTAATCCACCGCATGATACAACTTGTTTGAAATCACACCACAAACCAAGAATAGATCAATCCACCGCATGATACAATCTAAACATGGAAGGCTAAAAGCATACATTATTTAAAACAAGCTTATGAACATGTTTCACTCGTGATAGGGCTGCCGAATACAGCTGTACAGCCGATTCGGGTTTTGCGGAGAAGGAACAAACTATGCTAGATTAACAAGCTTGAACCCGCAACACGTGGCAATCTAGATTGATTCGAATTCGGCTGAACACGTGACCCATTCGCCACGTCGAGTCAAAGATTTGAGCATACAACACGTGGATCACAAATAAGATAGAGCTGAATCTAGTCAATCTAAATTGGGCAATAAGAGTGTTACATGAATTAAACATAAGAGCAAAATTCAAAGCAACATATGGTAACTTGATGAATCTACTAGATCTTGCCAAATCTAATAGAGCTGATAACTAGCAACAAGCTAGATCTTAGCCTACCGCATGACTCATGATCCAACAAGGAAACCTTCTTGAACCAAGCTTAAATCCACCGCATGATACTAAGCATGGTAACAAGACTACTTGCATCACGGTCTAAATCCACCGCATGATACTAGACATGATACAAGGTTGTCGGTACTTACGGAGGTCGACGGATCGATGGCTCCTCTCGAAGAACTCGACGACTCGACTAAAAGGACTCGAAAGTTGGCATGGGGCCGTTTTTTTGTGAAATTGTTCGATCCCTATTACAAACACTAAGGGTTCATATTTATACCCTCGTTCTAACACGACTCCTAGTCGACCACGATTACAACATTTATTGCCTAAAATTAATACCACGGTGCCAATGTCCGTCTCGCACCCGTCATCAATTCGTCTCCTTTATATTCAATCCACGTCATCACGCATTCCCGAATGCTTTCTCTTTCAACCGTGGAACAGTTCTCCTGCCGGATGATGACATACTCCTGACCGCAGACGCCTTTACCAAATGCTTTGAGGAAAACCTCTTGCCGAATGGTGCTTTTCTACCAAACTCAGCCCACAGGTTAGTCTCATCCCTGTACCAATTTTTGGTGTTAACAGTAGGAACACCTCATGAGGAGTCCATAGCCACGATTTTGTCCACCAAAACTTGCCAAATCAAGAGGAATCGAAGAAATCACACCAAGAACTCCTCTAACCCTTAGAATACCGAAAACCCCAAAATCGAGCCCCTTAACTCACAGATTTGGGAGGGGAATCGAAGGGAAAAGAACCACGAAGGGTTCACATGAATTTCCCCCATCAAATCCCCAAGAGTAAGGTCCCAAAAACACACCAAGAATACCACCAAGAGAGGGCTCTGAAAATCATCACCAAGAACAACTGGGAACAACACAACAACGCCTTGAGGAACCACGCCGAATCATCTATACATACCAAGGAGGTTCATACAAGGTCTAGCTTGCCACCCGATCATCCAACCCTCTCACAAAGTCTCACCATGAAGCTCTCAAGCTAGTCCTATGGAAATCCTAAGAAAATAGGAAGGGAAAATAGGAAAGCAAATGAACTTGGGTTCCAAAAGATGGCTGCCATCCTCTCACCTCTTAAGTTATATAGGAGGCAACCAAAAGTCTAAAATACCCTTACTTAATAAATAGGGATACAAGCCCCTCAAGGGCGGTTTTGGAAGTCTTCAGATTTTCACCATCGGACGGATGCCCGACGATCGCACCCTGCTTAGCCTCGACGGAAGCCATGCGATCCCGACGTGTGTCCTCTGCTTTAAAGATTCCGGATTGCGTCGTCGCACACCGGTCAGATCGGTGCTCCTCACCGGTCAGACCAGTCAGACCCACCGGTCAGACCGGTCTGGTGCTGCTGCAGTACCGTCTTCAGTTCTTCGGTCTTGGCTTTGTGGATCAACCAAGGAACCCAATGGTTTTCTGGTGAACCACTGGAAACCCCGCGAACTCGGTGTAGCCTCCGCCAATCGCCACGCATGACTCGGCTCCCACGTAGTCCCGGCTCGACCTTGGTTTTGAGGCTCTACCAAGAAACCGTCCATGACTTCATCTTGTTGTTCATGCCATCATGCGGCCCGCACTTGACCCCGCTGGCCACCGGGTCCCTCGAATGAAGCCAACTTGTCTTCTCCACACCTGGAGGCCTCACTGGCGACGACCTTTCGCGCTTTTTCTTCACCTGCACCAACACCAGTCAAGCCGCAACCTGCATCTGCAATACTTAGCCAAGAATCAGTCCACACAACGTTGTTAATCACTCATCACACAAGGAAGCGACCATCCACCGGTCCTCGAACCACACATGGTCCTTAATGCCCCCCTTGATGAGTGCATTGACAACACCCACATAAAGTAACACGAGAGAAAAGAAAAAGAAAAGAAACGAATAAAAAGAAACTCCAACAAGCGATCAAAATCCAAAAAAAGGCAAAAAGCAAGATCACTTGAAGAAGACAATTCTCGGACCCCTTAGGCAAGGGCAACGATTCGACACATCCGAGACAAAACTATGCTCAAGCAAAGAGCGCAAACCACCAAACCAAAGCTCGAAAAACCACAAAGAGATCCCCATGCACACATGCAAGCTCCCCCTGAACCAATGCAACTCCCCCTGGACGAATGCATGCAAAACACCACTTGAAACGGGGCAGCTGCAACAACTCAGCCGTGACCGGTCAGACCGGTCAACACCCCCGGTCAGACCGGTGTGCAGCATGTGAACAGGGCCAGCACTCTGACTGGTCAGACCGGTGACCTCGACCGGTCAGACCGGTGCACACCAGAGCCCAGAAATGGCTCGAAACCACGTGAAAACCTTCTAAATGCATCCAGCAAACCATTTCAAGCTCAAACTTCTCCCCCTTGTTGGCAATGCAGGAATCAAGCCAAAAATGCAAAACTTTCGACCTAGAGGTTCTCAAATAGACAAAATTCAACATAGGATGCTACACATGTCCAATGAGCAAGTTAGATACTCTATAGCTTCGTATTGACATCAACTACAAGATCACGAAGTTTCACAACCATTGGACGAAGCTAAGATGGATTTGGGCAATTTTGCAAAACATTTACCTCTCATGAGCAAAGTCCTAAACATGATCAAAACATGTCAAAATGGCAAGGCCACACAAACTTCATGCTAGGACAACCATTCTAATCATAAGACCATCACAAACACCCACAAGCACCTCATGTCATGTCAAAGCCACCGAGCCATGTGCCTACTTCTATGTATGAGACTTCTCATTGCTAGGCATCATGCAACGGTTTAGCACCCAAAGCAAATTAAATTTAGCACATATGACATGGGAGCACATTTTCCAAGCATTTTACATTTCATTTTCAGATTCAAATTTGGTACATGAAATGTCTTTGCGACAAAAAGGAACTTATGCCCCTCCACAAGATGAAGCAAGAGGGCTAAACATTCATGATGGCAAATGAGCCTTTGGCCCCATATGATAAATAAATTAGCTATCCAACCACTAATTAAGCATAACCAAGCCACTAAAACAAGTCAAGATCATATAAAGACATTTACACATGATAGAGCATACATGTGACAATTTTCAAACATATAGCCATCAACCATGGATTATAAATCAAGATCATCAAGAGCTAAGCCAAACTAACCATAGCATACCAAATAAGCACACAAAGACATAAATAGCATTCCATGGTGAACAATGTATATAGGAGAAGCTTTTCCTAGACAATGCATATGATACAAAATGCATGCAATCTAAGATACAAGGATGCCTATACATCATGTTACATATGCCATGCCAAATGCAAGAAATGCACAAAGGAAACTATACAAATGCTACAAAGGAGCTCCCACACACCCAACTCAAGAAATCAAACACACACCAAGCTCCCCCCGCAAACGAGTGAAAGTTGCTTGATCTAGGGGTTTGGTGAAAATATCGGCTAGTTGGTCATGTGTGGGCACATGGATCAAAGCTATCTTTCCTTTCTCTACGTTGTCTCTCAGAAATTGATACCTCACTTCTATGTGCTTGGTTTTGGAATGGAGCACTGGGTTCTTTGCAACGCTTATGGCACTGGTGCTATCACATTGAAGTGGGACATGGGTATACTCCTCACCAAAGTCACTCATTGTGTATGTGATCCAAAGGAGCTGAGAGCAACAACTAGCAGCGGCAACGTACTCTGCCTCGGTAGTGGATTGAGGAACACTCGACCGTTTGCGGGAAGACCAAGACACCAAAGAAGATCCCAAAAACTGGCATGTCCCAGAGGTGGACTTCCTATCCAACCGACACCCGACAAAATCCGCATCCGAAAAACCTCGAAGAGCCAAAGAAGAGGACGCGGAGTACCAAAGGCCGAAGTCGGTGGTGTGACACAAGTACCTGAAAATTTGCTTCACCGCTTGTCGATGTGAAGTCCTCGGAGACGCTTGAAAACGAGCGCACCGACATACGTAGTATTGGATGTCCGGCCTCGTCGCCGTCAAGTAGAGGAGTGACCCGATCATGCTTTGGTACTCCTTTTGGTCCACATGTTCACCTTCCTCGTCCACATCAAGAGTTGTGGTCGTACTCATCGGTGTCGTCATAGCCTTGGAGTCCTCCATCTTGAACTTCTGCACAATGTCCTTGGTGTACTTAGCTTGGTGCACAAATGTTCCTTCCTTTGATTGCTTGATTTGTAGCCCGAGGAAGAACTGCAACTCACCCATCATGCTCATCTCAAATTCCCTGCTCATATCCTCTGCAAACCTTGCAACAAGAGAGTTAGACGAGCCACCAAAGACAATATCATCCACGTACACCTGCACAATCAGGATATCTCTGCCCTGCCTAAGTAGAAACAAGGTCTGATCAACCTTCCCCATCTCAAAACCTCTCTCAAACAAGAACCCCCTCAACCTACCATACCAAGCTCTAGGTGCCTGCTTCAACCCATAAAGCGCCTTCCTCAACTTGTACACCCGGTGGGGGGTACTTCTCACTCTCAAACCCCGGTGGTTGCCTCACATACACTTCTTCCTCCAACACACCATTCAGGAAAGCACTCTTCACATCCATTTGGTGCAACTTGAACCCTTTAGCCACGGAAAAAGCTAGAAGGATCCTTATCGCCTCCAAACGGTCTACGGGAGCAAAGGTCTCCTCGTAGTCGATTCCCTCCTTCTGACTGAACCCCTGAGCAACATGCCTCGACTTGTTTATCACCACTTCACCTTTCTCTCCCTCTTTGTTCTTCCACACCCACTTTGTAGCAATCGGAGTCAATCAACCAAATGTTCTTCAAGTCTCCCACCTGAAATTCAAAAACGAGCACGTGAGCGAACAAATGACTCAGCACTGGGGTTAGTACCAAAAGAGTAAAACTAGTGCCGAGCCATTTGCTCGAAAGTGGGGTTAGCACAAACCAAACCATCTTTCCTACCAAAGCTACCTCCACGAACACCACCACGGTAACAACCATGAGGGAACCAACCCTCTCTACCTGGAGGAGGACCAAAACCACGAAAGAAAGCCCGTGGACCGTCCTCCTCTCCATCTCAAAGCTATGGATCCTCCCATCCCCGTATTGAGCACGAGGGGGAGAACGCCTAGCAAACTGACCTCCTGCAAACTCTCCAGCCCAACCACCAGAACCATGACCTCCAGAACCAAACCTCGCACCTGTACGGGCACGAAACCCGAACTGCTGCCTGTCTAGGCCTGCACCGGTCTGACTGGTGCCCCTCACCGGTCTGACCGGTGTAGCTCAGCCAGCAGCACCTCCAACAGCCTTTCGCTGTCCCCAAGCCGGAACGGTCCTCACACTCGCCTTGGCCCTAGGCATCTATACACGAGGCTCAAGTACACCATCGGAAGGGTGGTACTTGTCCTTGTTAGCCCACTCCTTCGCCATTCTCTCCTCTGTCTTCCTCTTGAAGCAAAACTCATCCTTATGGCCATCTCTCCCACAATAGCCACAATGGAACCTCTCACGCTTAGGTTTAGGCTTGGGTTTTGGCTGCTCACTTGGTTTCTCTCCACTCGGCTTTTCTACCAATTTCTCCTCACTAGCCTTCTCACTTTCCTTCCCAAAGAACACTTTCTTGGAAGTGCTCACAAACTTGATAGGCTTTTGGGAATCATTTGTTTGTGGGGAAAACACGGGTGGAGCTGGGGTTGTGTCTAGTCGGTTCCTAAGATGGTTAGGTTTAGGAGGGAAATCATTTTTGTGGTGGGTTTTTGGTGGCTCTGGGATATTCTCTCCACTTCCCTCACCAACCTTGTTTGCCCTAAGTCCCTCACCATCCTGCCTCATGAATGTCTCGATCATTATCCTCAACTGAGGCTCATGACTAGACAACCAACCCAGCAACTTTCTCAACTCATCATTCTTATCCTGCAAACGATCAACATAATGTGCAAGTTCCAAATTCTTCAAAGCATGCAATTCACATGTAGAGCAAGGTGTAGGAATTGGTTCTTTCAACTTGCTTCCAGAGAAATAGTGTAAGCATGCATCTCATCAATTTTAGCATGCAAGACAGGGCAAGAAGCAAGCACCTAGCAAAGCAGATCTAGACTTAAGCTCAGCCACTTGAACCCTAAGCACATCTAGTTCCTCACACTTGGAGGCATGCTTTTCTTTAAACAATGCAAGATCAGCAAGAAAAATAGAGCAATCAGCACATTCAACATCATCAGAAACAACAGGTGAAGCTTTCAGAGAATCAATTTCCAGCTTAGCATCCAAATTCTGGGTTTCTAGCTCAGCCACTCTAGTCCTAGATTCCTCTAGTGAAGCTCTAAGATCTTTCCTCATTTTCTTAGCCTCTCTAAGCATATCATCACGATTATCAAGCAACAAGCCAAGCTGTTCATTCTCCTGACGCAAGAAGGGCAGTTCATCACGCACCTCGTCGTCGGAATCAAAGTTCGAGTCGCTCTGTGTGCTCTTCTTGCTGTTGTAGCTCAACGCCATGGTGCAGAAGTCGTCTCTAGCGAAGCAGCTCAGCCAGCTCAGGTTCTGGGACGACTTCCTGCTCTTGCGATGATCACCTTCGTCTTCACTGTTGCTTGAGGTCGAGGTGGAATACGCAGAACTAGAGTCACGTCGCCCGCTCCAACCATCACTCGGGCCTTGCCTCGGCTCTCCTTCTTCCTCGATCGTTGCTCTTCCTTGTGCTTGTTCTTGTGCTTGCTCTTGTGGTCGCGCCTCAACCGATACTTGCCTTCCGTTCTTGACTTGTGCTTGTAGCCATCCTTGTTCTCGACCTTCTCCGGGCAGTCGGCGACGAAGTGTCCCGGCTTGCCGCACTGGAAGCATGTCCTCGTGTTCCTCCTCATGTTCACCCAGTTCTCGTGCAGCATCTCGAACCTGCTCGTCAGCAACGCCAGCTTGTCCTCTCCAAGCACGTTGAACTCCTCATCTGGCATAGACATCAAAGAGGACAAAGAGAACATCCTGGTGGATGGGTTAGTGTCAGCCTATCCTTTCGAACCACCAACGAGGGCAAGACTATGAGAGTCAGTCGGGCCCTCGAGCTTGGCTGTCATGCCTTTATCCACATCGGCTGACATGAGCTTCGAGAACAGCTCGTTCACCGTCAGAGTGTCATACTTCTCTGACTCCAAAATGGCCTCGAACTTTCCGCCCCAAACCGTATGATTCAAAGAGTGTAAGAGCTTGACAGGTCTATCATGATCATCGTACGGGAGCATGTCCACATTGGCCCTCATGTTGTTCACAACCACCGTGAACCTCTGAAACAAGGCACGATGGAATCGTCGAGGAGATGAGTGAAGTTCTCGTACTCTCTCCGGTAAGTCGCATACATCCGATCCTGAACCTGGGCATTCCCAACATGAGCTTCCTTCAACACCGACCAGATTCTACAAGCCAAGTGCTCGATGTGCACCCGATCGAACTCAAGCTGACACAAAGCACGAAACAAGTAGTCGACCGCCTTATTGTTGTCGTCGAACATGTCTCTCGATCCTGGAGCGAGGAAGTTCATCGGCTGGACATAGCTGTTGTCCACCGTGACATCCCAAAGGATCTGACCCTTTCCACAGAGGAACGCCGCCATCCGCTTACTCCACATCTGGTAGTTCTTGCCATCGAAGTGTGGAGGACCCGAACCCCGTTCCTGGTACGCCATCCTTGGATCTTAGACTGGTTAGAGTCAATCAAGACCCGTAACCTAGCTCTGATACCACTTGAAGGACCGATACGGCGAAAAAAAGAGGGGGAGTGAATGGGAGCTAATAAAAATTCTTCTCGAAGGAGATGGAGACTCCAACAAGACGAACACGGCTTCCAACACACGTCTCCGACTCACTACCCAAGTTGGCCAAGTACACGCAGCCAATGAAGTGCTACTGGACCTAGGAACCAACAAACAACCTTCCGATCCAAAACACACCAACACGCACAGCGGAAACTTGCACGACTTGCTGCCTGTGCTGCACCGGTAAGACCGATGGCCTGCGTCGGCCAGACTGGTGGACAACGCCAGTCAGGCCGGTGGCTACAGCAGCCGCACAACAAGTGTTCCAGAGAGCCTCAGTGACTTCTCTAGGCCCTGGAACAAAAACACCCCCAAAAGACAACCTGCACGGAAGGAAAACCCTACATAAAACCTAACAAAACAACTCCAAACAGACTAAGAACTGACCAACAGCACTAAGACCCAAAGACACACGAGTCAAGAAGTTCACCCGAGGCAAATCCCACAAGTGGCTCGCACCGGTCAGACCGGTCAAGAGCACCGGTCAGACTGGTGTAACCTAGGCAGCTCGGGATGAACAACACCCGCAGGTCAACTCCTCCAAATCCATACTTCGATCTCCCGAATCGCTCCACGGACTTGCACAAGACTTTGGGGATAGTAGGAACACTTCATGAGGAGTCCATAGCCACGATTTTGTCCACCAAAACTTGCCAAATCAAGAGGAATCGAAGAAATCCCGCCAAGAACTCCTCTAACCCTAGAACACCGAAAACCCAAAAATCGAGCCCCTTAACTCACGGATTTGGGAGGGGAATCAAAGGCAAAAGAACCACGAAGGGTTCACACCAATTTCCTCCATCAAATCCCCAAGAATAAGGTCCCGAAAACACACCAAGAAAACCACCAAGAGAGGGCTCCCAAAATCACCACCAAGAACAACCGAGAACAACACAACAAAGCCTTGAGGAACCACGCTGAATCATCTATACATACCAAGGAGGTTCATACAAGGTCTAGCTTGCCGCCCGATCATCCAACCCTCTCACAAAGTCTCACCATGAAGCTCTCAAGCTAGTCCTATGGAAATCCTAAGAAAATAGGAAGGGAAGATAGGAAAGAAAATGAACTAGTGTTCCAAAAGATAGCTGCCATCCTCTCACCTCTTGAGTTATATAGGAGGCAACCAAAAGTCTAAAATACCCTTACTTAATAACTAGGGATACAAGCCCCTCAAGGGTGGTTTTGGAAGTCTTTAGATTTTCTCGATCAGACGGATGCCCGGCGACCACACGCTGCTTAGCCTCGACGCAAGCCATGCGATCGCGACGCGTGTCCTCCGCTTCGAAGATTCCGAACTGCGTCATCGCACACCGGTCAGACCGGTGCTCCTCACCGTCAAACTGGTACCCATCGGTCAGACCGGTCAGACCCACCGGTCAGACCGGTCTGGTGCTGCTGCAGTATCGTCTTCGGTTCGTCGGTCTTGGCTTTGTGGATCAACCAAGGAACCCAATGGTTTTCTGGTGAACCACTAGAAGCCCCGCGAACTCGGTGTAGCCTCCGCTAATCGCCACTCATGACTCGTCTCCCATGTAGTCCCCGCTCGACCTTTGTTTTGAGGCTCTACCAAGAAACCGTCCATGACTTCATCTTGTTGTTCATGCCATCATGCGGCCCGCACTTGACCTCGCTAGCCACCGGGTCCCTCGAATGAAGCCTACTTGTCTTCTCCACACCTGGAGGCCTCACCGGCGACGACCTTTCGCGCTTATTCTTCACCTGCACCAACACCAGTCAAGCCTCAACAGGAAGAGCGAGCCTCGGCCGGCGGGCGGCCTTGGGCGGCGCGTGGCGCGGATGCTGAGGCTGACCGGTGCACGGGCGCGGTGCGCGGCGCGTGTGCGCGCGCGACTTCGTGACACGGCGGCGTCCGAGCCTTAAAAGTGTTGCTGGCCCTCTGTTCAAAATTGAAAAACTCCAAAATCTTGTATAAAAGTGCACCAAACGTTGAATACGAAAGTTGTAGATCTCAATACCACCTACAACTTCCACAAAGGCTATATGGGGTTTTTCTAATTGGATTTTGCTCAGCAAGTTTGTCAACTCTTAATGCCACTCAATTGCAGTGAATAGTGGGTACTGTCCTTTAGGCAAGTTTTTCACCTTTTTCCTCTCAAAATTGGAAATGCCAATCTACATGAAAGTTGGGTCCCTCAACAAACTGGACTACTTTCATAAAGGTAGATTTTAAGTGTTTAATTGAATTTTGGAGAACGCGGTAAAAGTTCCAGAAGACATCTAGGATCACTAGGGTTTGAGTGGGGTTTGACCAAGACTTTGACCATGGGTGGACCCCACATGTGTGTCTACTTGACCAATGGTGTCATTAGAGTTGGTTGGTGAAGGTTTCGAGGTGAAGACCCAGGTTGACCGTGATTTGACCACTGTCAGTAGAGTTGACCGACGATTAGGGTTAATTAAAAACCTGGGGCGTCACAGCCTACCCCCCTTAAACGGAATCTTGTCTCGAGATTCGATTTAAGAAAAACAAGATGGGCAGGAGAACTCACGGTTTCGAGATTGCAGGAATCCCGGATACTTGGTGTTGAGGTATTCTTCCGTCTCCCAAGTTGCCTCTTCTTCCATGTGATGACTCCATTGTATCTTGTACATTCGTACTGTTTGTTTTCTGGTATTTCGCTCCTTTAGGTCCAACACTCTTAATGGGTGCTTGATGAGCGAGAAATCCGGCTCAATCCAAGCATTAGCTTCTGTGATTGCTTCGTTTTCTGGGACATGCATTCCCTTCTTTAATTAGGTCACATGAAACACATTGTGGACTGCGGAAAACCGTTCCGGTAATTGAATACGATAAGCCACTGGCCCACATACTTCTATGACTTCATAAGGTCCAATGTAGTGTGGAGCTAATTTCCCGTTGACACCGAACCTTTGCACACCTTTGGTGGGGGAAACCTTCAGATACACATAATCTCCCACTTCAAAGTGTCGGGGTGCCGTTCCCTTATCATGGTGACTCTTTTGCCTCATCTGAGCCATCTTCAAATTCTCCCTTATCACTTGCACTTTTTCTTCGGCATCTTTAACTAAATCCGGACCAAAGAGTGTCCTTTCTCTAGTTTCCGACCAGTTCAACGGAGTGCGACATCTTCGTCCGTAAAGAGCATCGAACGGAGCCATCGTTAAACTAGCTTGATAACTATTGTTGTAGGAGAATTCTGCCAAGGATAAACACTTGTCCCAACTCTTATCAAAGTGTAAAATGCTTGCTCGTGGCATGTCTTCCAAAATCTGATTTATCCTCTCCATCTGACCATCGGTCTTCGGATGATAGCTGGAATTGCGGATCAACTTGGTTCCTAAGCACTCATGCAACTGCTCCCAAAAACGAGCTACAAACTGAGTTCCTCTATCAGAGATTATAGTCTTCGAAATTCCATGCAAATGAACTATTTGGTCCATATACAACTCTGCATATTGCTACACTGAATAAGTGGTATGCACTGCAATGAAATGAGCGGTCTTGGGGAGTCTGTCTACGATCACCCAAATAGAATCCTTCTTTCTAGCTGTCAGGGGTAAACCCACAATGAAGTTCATACTGATGTCATCCCACTTCCACATGGGTATCGACAAAGGTTGGAGCACACCTGCCGATTTCAAATGGCTTGCTTTCATCCGGTGGCAAGTATCGCACTCGGCAACATACTTGGCTATATCAACTTTCATGTTGGACCACCAGAAATTCTGTTTCAAATCTTGGTACATCTTGGTACTGCCGGGATGAATAGAGAATTTGGACATATGAGCCTCATCATAGATGGTCTTCTTAATTTCTAGATCGACAGGAACCACAAGGCGTTTTCCAAACCAGATCACATCATGGTGATCCTTCTGGAAACAAGTATACTTGGGATATCCCTCGGCTAGTTTCCGTTTGATGATTTGTATGTCTTTGTCATTGCGTTGAGTAGTGACAATTCTATCATAAAGATTTGATTTGGTAGCTAAGGCATAAAGATTTCCTTGTTGTACCACTTCGAAGTTGAGCCTTCTCATTTCTTCACATAATGAGTCACTAACTAGCTCCAGCTTTAGATGATTGTAGTGAACTTTGCTGCTAAGAGCATCCGCAACCACATTTGCTTTCCTGGGGTGACAGTGCACTTCTAGGTCATAATCCTTAATCAACTCAAGCCATCTCCTTTGCCTCATATTCATTTCTGACTGAGTAAAGATGTATTTGAGACTCTTGTGATCAGTGAAGATATTACAACGATTACCCATCAGATAGTGTCTCTATATCTTGAGAGCGTGGACAACAGCGGCTAACTCAAGATCATGGGTAGGATAATTAATCTCATGAGGTCGAAGTGCCCGTGAAGCATAGGCAATGACTCGGCCTTCTTGCATAAGAACGCAACCGAGACCTGTGCCTGATGCGTCACAGAAAACTTCAAAAGGTTTGGAATTATCTGGTTGCACTAGCACTGGGGCTGAAGTTAAGTGTTGTCTCATGGTGTGGAAGGCTTTCTCACATGCTTCACTCCACACGAACTTCACTCCCTTCTTGAGCAGTTCAGTCATAGGTTTAGCGATTCTAGAGAAGTCTGGAATGAAACGACGGTAATAACCCGCCAAACCTAAGAAACTACGGATCTGGTGCACAGATTTGGGTGGTTTCCAATCCATCACCTCTACGGAGATACCATCTTTGGAAATAGTGTGGCCAAAAAATTTCACACTATTCAACCAAAATTCACATTTGGAGAACTTAGCATAAAGCTTATGGTCTCGCAAACGTTGTAGGACAATTCAGAGATGTTTGGCATGCTCCTTCTCGTTTTTGGAATAGATAAGGATATCATCGATGAAGACCACTACGAATTTGTCGAGCTCCGTCATAAACACGGAGTTCATGAGGTACATGAAGTAGGCTAGGGCATTTGTGAGACCAAAGGACATCACTAAGAACTCGTAGAGACCATAACGAGTGGAGAAAGTAGTTTTAGGAATGTCACAAGATCGAATTTTGATTTGATGATAATCAGAACGGAGATCGATCTTGAAGCAAAATCTGGCTCCAGCCAATTGATCGAAAAGAACATTGATTTGGGGAAGAGGATATTTGTTCTTAATGGTCACCACATTGAGCGGTCTGTAATCCACACATAACCTCAAGCTACCATCCTTCTTTTTGACAAAGAGAGCGGGACAACTTCAAGGAGAAGAGCTCGGGAGAATGTAACCCTTATCTAACAGCTCTTGGAGTTGGTTTTTCAGTTCGGCTAATTCTTTGGGAGGCATACGATAAGGTCGTTTAGAAATGGGTGCGGTACCCGGTTGGAGTTCAATTACAAACTCAACATCTCTGTCTGGTGGCATACCAGACAACTCGTCAGGAAAGACGTCCGGATACTCACACAGTACTGGAATTTCATTAAGAGGGGAGATAATGGTCACATAGGCACAAGAGTTTGTACCATCCTTGAAAGGTAGGTACTAGGTAGTGTGCCCGACCGCAAGTGAATTGATCTCTACAACCCTATCTGATATATCTAGTGTTGACGCAAAACTTGCACCTAGCGCTAAGCACACAGCAAGCCGAACAAGCTGGCTTCACATGTGCAAAGAATCACCATTCGTGCCAGTCAATTTTCCCTGAAAATTAACAAAAGACAAAGTAGTTAAATACCAAAGCTTGGAACTTGCCGGGTGGTACCAGACAGTTCCATATTTACGGCCACAAAGCCAGATGAGATGACATATAGCTATGGGAAGCTATCTGCCAGCAAACTGAAACCAATCGGGAGCTGTAAAATAGGAAAAAGTAATATAGCCGAATGGATGACGTAAGCATGACGGCGATCGGTCTTTGTTTGGACAAAGATGCACATGCGCAAGATGGCGACCGATCCCCGTGGTAAACAACATTAAATAAATAAATAAAGTAAAGCGCGAACGTAAACATGTAATAAACAAGTATGCATAGATCCAAAGCACTAGTCTACCGCATGTCTAGGTACTTTAAAACCCGTCGGGTACGATGCCAAACAAATCTATCCACCGCATGATACAACTTGCATGGGAATCATACCACATTCCACAAATAGATCTATCCACCGCATGATACGATCTAAATATGGAAAGCTAAAAGCATGCATTATTTAAAACATAGATTATGCACGTGTTCTACTCGTGAGAAACATAACCGAATGCGGCTGAACAGCGGATTCGGGGTCCATGAAGAAGGAACGAACATTACCAAGAAAGATAAATCTATTAGATTGGTTTGGGAATCTAATCCACCGGATGACTAGCTCCAAAACAACCCAAAAACCTGCATCTACCGCGTGATACTCAGTTCTTTCAAGATTTATACCAACATTGGCAAGCTTGATCCCGCATCATGTAACAACCTAGATCGATTCGGTTTCGGCTATTCGAGGAGCACGTGATCCACATGTTAAAATAGCCAAAGGGTCGAAGTTGACTTGCATAAGGATCACCGAAGAGTATAAAGCCGATCCAAACCCATCTAGATTGGGCAAAAGTGCTACACGAATTTATACATAAAGTAAAAACTCGAAGCAACACGGGGTAACTTAATGAATCTATTGGATCTTGCCAAAATCCAATAGAGCCGATAACTAGCTTCGAGCTAGATTTTAGCCTACCGCATGGCTCATGACCTAACAAGAAACCTTCTTGAACCAAGCTTGAATCTACCGCATGACACTAAGCATGGTAACAAGACTACTTGCATCAAATCTAAATCCACCGCATGATACTAGACATGATACAAGGTTGCCGGTACTCACGGAGGTCGACGGATCGATGAACCCTCTCGAAGAATTCGACGACACGACAAATAGACTCTAGGGTTTGGCGTAAAGCCGGTTTGTATTGAGAATGATTACGTATGTCTGTTACATACATTCAGGGCTCATATTTATACCCTGCCAAGCACAACCTCGAATGGATTCGATACCTAATTTATCTCTAAGCTTGATCGCTTATCCATCCATTCGTCCTTCCTGCTCGAGCCACGTCACCATACAATCCCGCGAAATCAGCTCAACTATTCTCTTGCCGAACAGACACAGATAGCCGACTGTGGGTTCTTCTGCCGAATGTATCTGAAAAAACCTTCCTTCCACCGGACGGATTCCTCACCGAGCTGGACCCACAAGTCAGACTCCTTACCAAATTTTGGTGTTAACACATGCCCCTTCAATTACGGGATAAAAGTAATTTTATTCCGGAATTGATTCCAACCTTCATCGTCTTCAAATCGAATCTGTTCAACACCTGTTTCCTCTTTTCGCAATCCGCCGGAGTCTTCTTCTAGATCCAAACCCTAGATCCCCATGTTCTGAGCCTGAATCCCCAATGGCGGCTCAAAATCCAGCTGCTCAGGTAAATTCCTCTACCAAAAACTTCATTCGGCATTTAGGTTTTCAATTTTCTACCTGAGATTTATTTTCCGCTTTCCTGCGGGAGCCATCCACCGAGCTTTTGATTCGCACCGAGGCCAATTCAAGATCCTACTACCTTGGTCCTGTGGGAAGCTCTGATCCTCGAGATTTTATCGCAGCCGAATCTCAAAGGATCCCCTTCAAAGCGGCTCTATCCCCACCTCCTCAGTGGTAGGATGCATTCAAGAACTGGTCCTTGCCCCCGATTGCGGGCTGGAAAAACTGGTACCAGAGGATCCTTGCGGACAAAAGCGTCAGGACCCAAAATTGGGATACTCTCCGCATTGCTCAGTGCCTAGAGCTGTCTTTGGCCGAGACCCCCAAGAATGAGGACCTTTTGATAGCAGCTTGCCACTTCTAGTCAAATGGCGTCAACGCCTTCCTCTTCGGCCACGGCCCGATGTCTCCAACTCTGGCCGATGTGTATACGATCACCGGCCTTGACATTACAGGATTCGTTCACCCTTGGGATTTCAAAGGTTCCTCAAGACAAACAGGGGTGAAACCAGGGAGCGGATACAAAAACTATATCCTGAACCATATGAAGGATGGCCCCCTTGGTGAAATTGAATACAAGGCCTTTCTGAACATGTGGCTATGCAGGTTCATCTTCTGTGGTAAAGCCAATGAACCCACCCTGAATCACATTGCGATGGCTACACATTTAGTCAATGGCAAGCGCTTCCCTCTTGGGAAATTCCTTCTAGGCAGTGTGTATCATATGCTTCATCAAACTGTCACCCAGATGTACACCAGCCAAAGGATAGCATGTGTCAACGGTCCCTGGTGGTTTGTTCAAATGTGGCTGCAGCTGCACATGCATCAGATTGTTGGTGTTGACTTGAACACCCGGTTCTTCCCTTCATCCACTCATCGTGAAGGGGAACCCCAAGCCACCAGAGGATGCCAGACTTATGGAGAAGCCGCTTCAACTGTCTTCATCCTGCAGAATATCAGCCAGCTATTCGAGCTCTTCTTCAAAGGCTTCCAAAATCCTCTCTGGCTCCCTTATTTGGATAATGACAATTTGACTCTCCCTTGTGAGTTCTCCTTTGAAACTGAACACCAGGATGGAAGATTCCTGGAGATCTTCAATATCATTATCTGCCCATGCATCCTGCCGGCTGAATTTAGTGGAGGAAGGCTGACCTATAGTACTTATGAATATTATCAGCCCAACATAATGGCCCGGCAACTTGGATGTGGCCAGATACCCCCAAGACTGTTTCTGCATGAATTCCTCAAGCCCAGAGATGAAATCAAGGAACTCACTCAAACTAGCAGAGTTTTTCAATATGCATGCAGTCCTTCTGTTTACACCTGGCCTTTCGTACCCACAACAATAGCTCACCCCACCTTCAACTCCTGGTGGCAAGAATTCCATGATCATATCTTCAGTGAGCCTGTACACTTGTTCTGTACAGAGTTGATGCCTGACTTCCAGCCAGCATCAGAGGTAATATGATTAACTCTTAAATCAGACATTCCCTCCTCCAATTATGATTCTGACTTTATTTCTGTTGCCCTCAGAACACCATACCTGCCCCTCTGGCCAGGGATATTGCCTACAATGCAGTAGGCCCAATCTCAGCATTGGGATTCAGATCACCAACCCTGGCCCAGCTAATGGCTAGGTATGCCACAACAGACCCAACTCTGTCCAGCCTTGCTGCTGACAGAAGGTAAGGCTTATCTCTGAAACGCCAAGAGGAGAAGAACTGTCAAGAAAATCCTTGTTGAGGTAAAATTTCCTCCTTTCTTGATCACAGGATTACTTTGTCTCTGATAAATCATACCTTGTGCATTTTCAGACCAGAAATCAGCAATCCTCGGCTTCAAAACCTGCCAATGCCCAATCCACTGGTATGACCTTTACTGTCCTTTTCTTGAGGATGAACACTGGCATTTACCTTTAATTTGGCATTTGCAGAAGAAACAATGGAAGAACAACTTGCGGATGTCCCAGTGTCTCGACAAGCAAGTCCACCCAGGGCTGAATCACCTGTCCCGGTGGAAATCTCATCTTCATCAGGGACCAAATCACCCCCTGTTCTAGCAGAAGCACCAAGCTCACCAGAGATGAGCTTCCCAATCCAACCAGATCCATCAAGTCCCCCAAGGGTCCAATCACCCACTGGTCATGCAGAGACACCAACCCCAGCAGAGGTGAACCCAGCTCCTCTTCAGCCAGAAGCTCTTGAGTTGCCAGGAACTGCATCAACGCCTCCTCACACAGAAGCTTCAGCTCTGCCTGGAGCTCCTCCTTCACCAGTGGTTTCCCCTGAACAAGATCTTGCCCCAGTTCAGGAAATCAGACACGAGGTATTTATTTGCACTTAACCTTACTACCTTTTACTTCCAGTACTCCTGATTCGGCAATATTGCTTTCTTAGAATTAGGCCCCATCGTCATCAAGTCCATCAATGGGGAACAATCCAGTTGCCGAGCCAAGGGAAGGAGCACCTCAAACTCTGCCGGAGGAAGTGCTGGAAAAGCTCAAGGAGATTTTTGCCTGGCTGCAAAGAGATGCGCGAGATCAGTTCAAAGATCTCGATCACTTTGAAGAAATGCTCGAACCCATTAGCCAAGAACTCCCTGAGGATCTCAGTGCCTCTCTTGCATCTGTCTCTGGTCTGGAAATTCATTACGTGCCCATAAGACAAGCTTTAAGAAAGGTATCATCCCGCCCAGCTGTTGAAAAGAAGAGGGATAGTGCTGAACAAGTCATGAAAGGGGCACAATCTCAGACCGAGAGCCACAGAGATACATTGGCCAGTCTGCAAGCTTCCCGCGAATCGAAGATCGCTAGAAAAGCCGCTTTGGAGGCAGAACTGAGAAGCCTGTCAGCTGAGATAGAAGCCGATGACAAGAGAATAGCCGAGCTCCCTGGATTGATAGAGAAGTCCCAAGAGGAAGCAAAATCGGCTATAGCTAAGGTGAAACAGTGCGACGCAGAACTTACCACCCTGTCCAGCGCTCAGAAAGATTACTAAGAGCGGATGGAAAGTTTTCGCCAGGCAACTTTGAATGCCCGTGATGTAATTGCGAAATACTTGAGCACCTAGACGCTCCGATTGATGTGTAACCGAATTGGTCACCCTTGTAAATATTTGTTCTTGCAATTTCATTTCTGCGCATTCTTAAATGTAATGCTGAACGACCCATTCGGCAAAGAAATGCCGATACCCGAATGGCACTTTGACTCCTCTCAGCCGAGCCAGTCAACCGAATATGACTCGGCCTAGAACTCCAAACGACCCATTGGCGGACTGGTCAAGGAAACCTTTCCACCCTCTGATTTTCTTAGGATATGCGCCACGATCCAGAGCCACGACTTGAGGCCACGTTCTGTCTTGCCAGGCCTATAAATGAAACCGTAGGTGCCCCTAGTTCTCCATCAAGCCCTTAGCTCTCGAATCTTTGCCAATCTCAACTCTTCTTCTTCCTTCCAAACAGTGCACATCCCAGAGAAGCATGGTGCGTCGCCTCAACCGACGCCGCACCTCTGATGAGGCAGAGGGGAGTAGCGCCAATGCGCGCCGGAGGCAATGATCGTCAATTCCCTTTCTCTGATTCATCTTTGATCTTCTTTCGTTTTGACAATCACCTCTTTTTCAGGTTGATTCAATGGAATCCAACTCCTGCACCGGCCGGTCAGCCCCTACCGGACGACTCCTCGGAGTTTGACGGCCACTCCCCCGTGCCCTACGGGGAACTCGACGCTCTCCGCTTCAAAGCGGAACTGGAGGCGGCCCAGCGCGAGCTGGAGGATGTCTCCAAGAAGGCTGGCATAGCCGAGTTGGAATGGGAAGACCAGCGCAAGCAGCTGCTGGAGACCATTGACGGTACGGCCTTGACACCGCTCTTTGATCCAATCCGGCCCTTGATGTTAATCCTTTTTTTCATGCACTTTGCAGCCCGTGATGCCGAGCTCAACCAGCTAAAAATGCTGGTGGAGCAATTGGCCGACAAGGTGAACGCCCGTGGAGACACGCCGGCGGAGCGCCTTGCTGCGGTGGAGCACCGCGTTGATGAAGTGGCCACCCATGGTGTCCGCTTGGGCACCACCCTGGGCCTGGCTGCTATGGCGACGCACATCGACGTCGACTACTCCACCAGGCCACGCGGCTTCCGGGGCGGCGCGCCAGAAGACATCGAGGAGATTGAGCTCATCTTGGAGCGCCTCGATGGCCACGGCGACGCCATTGCCGAACTCACGCATCCCCAATCTGTGCTGAACAGGCTCTTTGATTAGATTGTATTAGGGATATTTGAATATCGGCAGTAAATAAAGAACTTTTGAATTCCGTGCTTGCACTGCGATGATTTTCTTCATATTTGCATCCGTGAATCTTATTTTTTCCTTAAACGTATTCGGGAACCGTCTTGAGCCGAACACGCGAGAACAGATGCCCCTTGGCGCAAAATCCATAGAAGATCCCTGAATCGGCAATCCGTAAGCACTGTTCAAACGAAAACCCTTCGCATTTGGGAAGAAAACCCTACCGTTTGGTATTCCAATAGTGCACGCCGGCCAGTCATCACTCCCAATGCACCCCTTGGTCAATAAAATAGCCTGCTGAGATGCCCTGCAAACCCACTCGCACACTCATCCATCACTTCTCATTTCCTCCCCGTCCTCAGAGGAGAAAACCCCAAGGCCATGGACAAAGGCAAGCAACCTCAGGAGAGCAGCGCTCCAAAGAAGCGCACGATTTGAGAGTGAGTTTTCCCTTGATTTACTCTTTGTCTTCCACATGATCTTGCGCTTTACCTCCTCTTTTCCTTTCCTCTTTCAGCCTTGATTTGCTTCCTGAAGAAATCATCGGGACCGAAGATATGCCTGAGTACATCTCCTCCGATTCCTCCCTCGAAGCAGAGGACGCCACGCCTGATCAGAGGGCCAGCCACCAATTGCGCCGCCGCGTTCGGCACCTGGAGCATGATCTCAGGGACATCACCGCTCGTTGCCAGGCCGAACGCGAGCGTTGTATGGCTTTGGAGGCAATAGTGGGAGGTAAGTGTCTGTGACCCTTTCTTGACTTCGCGCTCACATCTGGATCTCTTGCCCCTAACTCTTCTGTTCCAGATGTCTCTGACAGTTACAACAACCTGAAAGCGGCTTGGGACAGCTTGGTGGAGGCCGCAAATCATGGTTAGCCCCGTGCATTCCAAGTTGCCGTCACGGTGGCCTTGGAGCAACTGAAGAGGGAGCAGCCAAAGAAGCAAAGAAAAGATTGAATCATACTTTCGCTTCTTCCTCCACGCCTTCTGCTTCCCACCTCCTTGAAGTCCTGATCACCAGGGTTGTTGGATGTAAACCTGCAAGAGGCAGTTGTAATATAGTTTTGTGCTAAGGGCAACGCATTTAGGCACTGGCCGTTCCTTCTGTTTCTGAATCTTTGTTCTAAAGGCGGCCCCGTTCTTGGGCGCCGGCTATTTTCTGTGTCTGATGCATGTAATCCCACTGCTGGTGATCACCGATCGATTTCAATGCTAGGATAATATTTCTTCAAGTATCTTCCATTTATTGCAGCAGAAAATTCTTCTCCTAGTAAAGTTTTCAATATGTATGCATTACCAGGGACGCATCTGACCACGCGAAAAGGCCCTTCCCAGTTAGGGGACCATTTGCCAAATTCACTGTACTTGGTTCCAATCGGCAATAGCGCTTTCCAAACCAAATCCCCTTCTGCAAATTGCCGGACCTTTACTTTCTTGTTATAATACTTGGCAACCCGCAGCTTGTTCTTCTCGATGTTTTCCAGGGCCCTAAGACGGATCATGTGTAAATCCTCTAGCTCATCCATCATTAGGCCACTGTAATCTTTGGAGCTTAAATCTTTCTGCAACACAATTCTCTTGGAATCTGATTGCATCTCCCAAGGCAGGACCTCATGATGCCTGTAAACCAATTCGTAAGGAGAAGTCTTTGTAGCTCCATGAGGGGCCATTCGGTAAGCCCACAGTGCCTCACTGAGTACCGAATGCCACCTCCTCGGCTTCTGGTCGATCTTCTTTTGTATCAGCTTGATCATGATCTTATTAGAAGCCTCTGCCTGACCATTGGCTTGGGCATAATAGGGGGAAGAATTAAACAATTTGATCCCCATGCTTTCGGCAAACTCCCTGAACTCCAGGGACACGAATTGGGCCCCTTGATCAGTTGTGATTGTCTGAGGGATTCCAAACCGATAGATGATGTGCTCCTTGACAAATTCAACCATATTTTCCGACGTCACCTTCTTCAGTGGAATCTCCTCAACCCATTTAGTAAAATAATCTGTAGCCAAAAGCACAAACTTATGCCCCTTGCTAGAGTGGATTAATCTGGCCAATCAAGTCTATACCCCAGCCCCTGAATGGCCATGGCTTGATAATGGGGCTTAATGCTGACGCAGAGACCCTTTTAATATTTCCATATCTCTGGCAATCTTGACATCCCTTGTAATACTCAAAGCAGTCCTCTAATATCGTCGGCCAAAAGCACCCAGTTTGCCTGATAACCCATTTCATGCGATAGGCCGATTGGTGTGCTCCACACATCCCATCATGCACTTCACTCATCATCTTCTTGGCTTCTTCTGGACCCAAGCATCTTAACAACACCCCATCTAATGATCTCAGAAAAACGATTGTCATCCAGAAGAACGAATTTTATGGCCTTGTACCTGAGCTTCCTAGAGACTTTCCGGGATGGATCTTTCAAGTAATCGACGATCTCTTTTCTCCAATCATCCTCCGCAAGATCCGTCCCTAGTGCACATATACCTGCAGCAAACGCTTCTTGACTCTCTTTGTAACCAGAGGCGCTCTGAGCCAACCTATTTGCTTCTTCGTTATGCTCCCTAGGAATATGCTGTAGAGTTACCAATGGAAAACTCTTCAAGATCTCTCTGCATTCTTCGTAGTAACTCCTCAGTGCTTCACTTTTGCATTCGTATTGGCCGTTCAATTGCTTGATTACCAACTCTGAATCTCCATAAACCTCAACTGAAACGGCCCCGCTTCTTTCAAATATTGAAGCCCTCGAAGCAATGCCTCGTACTCGGCTCGATTGTTTGTAACAAAGGTCGTATAGGGATGGCAAATTCAAACATCTCACCCCCGGGTGAAATTAACAGTAATCCCTACTCCCCCACCTTTACCACATGATGAACCATCAAAAAATAAAGCCCAAGGAGTAATTTCAAGCAAATCAATTGACGGTCACGATGCTCGGTTATAAAATCGGCAATGATCCGACCTTTAATAGCTTTTGCCGATTCGAACTTTAACTCAAACTCGATAAAGCCAAGATCCATTTGCCAATCCTCGCCATTCAAAATTGGCATAGACAACATATGTTTTATTACATCAAACTTGGAATATACAGTGCATTCGGCATTCAACAAGTAGTGCCGAAACTTTGTACACGAGTAGTATACGCACAGGCACAGCTTCTCCGCAGCCGAATACCTGGTCTCAGGATCAAGTAATTTTCGGCTGAGATATGCTACTACCCTCTCCTTTCCTTCGAATTCTTGAATAAGGGCCGATCCAATGGTTTGGGTATCGGCCGCCACGTACAACTTGAAAGGCTTATCCAACTGAGGAGGGACCAGTACTGGTGGCTCCTTCATGTACTGCTTGATTTCATCGAAAGCCTTTTGTTGTTCGTCGCCCCATGTGAACTTCTGATCTTTCTTTAGCTTCAGCAATGGAGAGAACGGCAACACCTTCTGTGACAGATTTGAAATGAATCTCCTTACGAAATTAATTTTGCCGAGCAGTGATTGTAACTCCTTGAGATTAGTTGGAGGGACAACTTCATCAATGGCCTTCTTGCTTTTCTTGCCAACTTCGATCCCCCCTTCGTGGACTAAAAATCCCAAGAACTCTCCAGCTGATACCCCAAAAGCGCACTTGTTTGGATTCATTTTCAGGCCATGTTTTCGGGTGCACTCTAAGGTCCTTTTCACGTCCTCCAAATGTGTGTCATGACTTAGGGATTTGATCACGACATCGTCAATGTAAATCTCAACAACTTTGCCGATCAACTCGTGAAAGATGTAATTCATGGCTCGCTGATAAGTTGCACCAGCATTTTTCAACCCAAAGGTCACGACTATCCACTCAAACATGCCTATATGATCAGTACATCTGAAGGCCGTCTTTGATATATCTTCTACTGCCATAAAAATTTGGTTGTATCTCGCATTGCCATCCATGAAACTGATAACTTTGTGCCCAGCAGCGGCGTCAACCAACAAATCGGCAATAGGCATGGGGTAACCATCCATCGGAGTAGCTCTGTTCAAATCCCTGAAATCTATGCAGACCCTCATCTTTCCATTCTTTTTGTAAACAGGGACAATGTTAGAAATCCACTCCGCATATCTGCATGGCCGAACGAAGTTTGCATCAAGTAATCTCTCAACTTCTTTCTTCACATCGGCCAATACCTCATCCTTGTAGATTTTCCGGGGCGGTTGCTTGTATGGTTTGAAACCAGATTTGATTGGCAACCGATGCTCAACGATGGAGCGATCCAGTCCAGGCATCTCCGAATAATCCCAGGCGAAGCAATCTTTATATTCCTTGAGTATCCTAATTAACTCTTCCCTGAAGTCTGATTGCAACCTGATTAACTCTTCCCTGAAGTCTGATTGCAAGTTCGCGCTGATGAACGTCGGCCTTGGCTTGTCACCGCTTCCAATGTCAACTTCTTCTAATTTATCGGCCGACATGAATCCTCGCCCCAACTTGCCATGAGTACCATCGACAGGGTTCTCCATCAAAAATTGCTATAAGAGCCGACTGCTTGAATCGGTACGTTGATCGCCGCCGACAGTTCAACAGACCTTCTCCCCGCCTTTTCCCCGAGAAACAATCAATGCCTTGATACTCCCAGAAAGCTGGTTCCATGTTTGCAACGCTCACGGAGTCATCTGCTTGGACGACCTCAATATCATCATCCACCCATTGGATGAGCTGCTGATGCATGGTGGATGGGTCGCAACAATTGGCATGAATCCAGTCCTGTCCAAGCAGTAGGCTGTAGGCTCCTTTACCTTCGATAACAAAGAAGGTCGTGAGCAACGTCTTGGACCCGATCATGAGGTCCACGTGGGCGCATCCCTTGGTGTCTGAAGGATTCCCGGCGAAATCATTCAGTATTATGCTTGTAGGCGTCAGATCGCTGGGGCCCATGCCAAGTTTCCTGAAGGTGGTGTACGGCATTACGTTAACCGCCGCTCCACCATCGACAAACATCTTGGTCAATGGCTTGCCATTGACATATCCCTTCAAGTACAGCGGCCTCATGTGTCGATTTTTGGCCGGTTTGTCGAAGACGGCCTGCTTGGCTAGCACCGAACCGCGCCATCGCCCCTCAACCTCGCTCATCATCCAGGGATGCCTCTTCCTGCACAACCTGATTAGCAGGAGCCATGAACTCATTCGGCAGAAAATATACCATGCATGTTGGAGTCGAACGCTTTGACCCTTCAGGCTGATCTTTTGGACGCCACACCTGCTTTGTCTGGATCCCCGCCTGCCTTAGTTCACGGTTCCTCAAGCGTTGAACCCTTCTCTTCTAACTTTTCCTCAGGCCAGGCGGGCACCATTGCCCCTTTTGCCAGATGTACTCGTCCTCGTCTTCCTCTTGATCAGCCCACCTTAAGTCAGCTTGCCTTTTCCTGAGGTGATCAATGATTTCAATTTTTTGGCGCCGATCCTCACTAGGATGCATCCTTCCAATTCTTTCATGGACGGATCGGCGATTGGCAGTCTCCTGCCTGTACTCGAAATATCTATCACTGTGCTCAGGGCAGTTTCTTAGCGTGGGAAGCTTCAAACCTTCGTTCCATCAGTGCCTGAAGAACGCACATCCCTAGTGCGCGCGCTCCTGCTCACGCGTATACTGCTCCAGATCTCTTCTGCGTGCTTCTTCTTCGGCTCTGCGCCTCTCCTCCTCGTATTTTCGCTTCTGGTAGCGCTCTTTTTCCAGCTGGCGCTGCCACTTATTGAGGAGGATACGCGTGGTCACCCTGGGCTTAGCTCTGGATGATTCCCCGATTTCGATGTGGCTTTTGAGAACGCGGGGGGCTTCACCATGCACCTGCCCCAAAGTTACCTGACGCTCCGGGTCTACTGCCCCATCTTGCCTTGCCCTGGCTGAGGTCAAGACTTTGACTTTGCCCTTCTCCTCAGCTGTTATCACGTTGACCGAAAAACCCAGCATGTTCTGAGGGAAAGGGTGGCCATCCAGCTTCATCTTGTTATCAAATTTTAGGTGCCCCTCCTGGATGGCTCTCTGGATCCTCATCCTGAAGACCCTGCAGTCGTTGATGGAGTGCGAGTTCCTGTCGTGGAAGCCATAGTAACATTTCTCTTTTACTCTATCGGGCCGAAGCATGGAATGCCCTTCAGGCAATCTGATTCGGCCTTCCTTCACCAGAAGCTCAAACAGCTTGTCGGCTTTCGTGATGTCGAAATCATATGTGCCTTTGGTCTGTTTAACCCAGCGCTGATTCATCATCAGTGGCTCCTTTCCCCACATGATTTCGGCCGCAGCCACTTCCCCGTTCATCATCGAATCTTCCAACAGGTCGGCTTTGTCCAGAACCGGTTGTAGATGTCCGCCACGTCGTCTTTGCTTGCCAAACCCGGCATCCTTCTTGAAACCGTATGCTGGTTGCTCATTAACGAAAGCTTCGGAACAAACTCGGCCCAGGTTCTCGAACTCCATGCCAAACAGCTTCTCACGCACGGCTGGCAGCATCCCGGCGACGGCCATGTCGGCCAACTGGTCATCTGGCAAGTTGAGCGAAAAACACATGCCCTTAACTTCCCTGAACCTCCTGAGAAATTCCAAGGGCGTCTCACTGTGCCTTTGCTTCAGGGTAGCAAGGTCGATTAGCTTCTTTTCCGAGCTGCCGCTGAAGTAGTGGGTGTGGAATTTCCGTTCCAGCTCTTTCCATGTGCTAACTGATTTAGGGGGCAAAGATGAAAACCACTGGAACGCCGGGCCCGTCAGTGACGCGGGGAAGTATCTGACTCTGAACGCTTCCTCGACTGAGCACTCCCCAAGCTGCATCAGGTAGCGAGCAATGTGCTCTACCGTGCTCGTGTCGTCCTGCCCGGAAAATTTTGTGAATTCCGTCGGAGGTTTTACCCTTGGCTGAAGGATCACGTTGTAGTACCACTCCGGGAACGGCGGCGTGTAGGCAGGTCCTTGCATCTTTGGCTTAAGGCCGAACTGATTCTGCATCAATTCGGCCATCTTATGCGCCAGGGCGTCGTCCTCTTGCGCGCCTGCAGCTGGTGCGTAACCCGGATTCGGGAAAGCGTCGATGGCTCCGTAGTTCCCCACCTCGTGGTAGCCTCCGCCGTACAGATTCCTCTGTAGCCAGTTGCTTGCTGGAGCGATCTTGTGGCCGGAAGCGAGCGGGGCTCCAGGCGAGCCGAATGCCAATTCCCCATACATGGGCTGGTACAGGTTCGGCTGTTGCACAGGTTGACCCGCGCTGCCCTGCGGTGGTGGTTGGACTGGTCGCCCTCCCGCGGCCTGCAGTTGGGGATGCACTGGCTGACCCCCAGCACCTTGCGGAGGAGGTTGGAAGGCTTGGCTCCCGGCGCTCTGAGGAGGAAGCTGGGCTGGCTGGTGCTGCAATGGCGGTTGAGAACTGGGCTCGCCTAGCTCCACGGTACCTTCTTGAATGGGCGTCTTACGGAACGCCTGTTCCATGCCTGGACCAAAGACAGCCACCATCATTTGTTTGAACGCACCCAGAAAAGCCTTGTGGTGCTTTCTCAAGACGAAATCCGCGGTGTCTCAGAACGCTTGCATGCATTCCTCTCTCTCCTGCTGGGTTGTGGCATCGCTCTCCCCTGGCAGCAATACCCTGGGCATCTCATTCTTCAAGTACGGGACGCCGCTCCTGTTCTTCTTGAAGGACAGTAAACACTTCTGCTGGAACTGGTCCACGGCGTCCTGGAGCTGCTGCCTCTGTTCGGGAGAGAGGTCTTCAATGTTGACATCCATGATATCCGCTATGTCAGGCATCTCGATCTTTCGGCTTTGGTCCCACTGGACGAGCCAAAAAGTGTGTTGACGCAAAACGTGCACCTAGCGCCAAGCACACAGCAAGCCGAACAAGCTGGCTTCACACGTGCAAAGAATCACCAGTCGTGCCAGTCAATTTTCCCTGAAAATTAACAAAAGACAAAGTAGTTAAATACCAAAGCTTGGAACTTGCCGGGTGGTACCGCACAGCTTCCATATTTACGGCCACAAAGCCGTGATGAGATGACATATAGCTATGGGAAGCTATCTCGCAAAAACCGAAACCAATCGGGAGCTGTAAAATAGGAAAAAGTAATATAGCCGAATGGATGACGTAAGCATGACGGCGATCGGTCTTTGTTTGGACAAAGATGCACATGCGCAAGATGGCGACCGATCCCCGTGGTAAACAACATTAAATAAATAAATAAAGTAAAGCGCGAATGTAAACATGTAATAAACAAGTATGCATAGATCCAAAGCACTAGTCTACCGCATGTCTAGGTATTTTAAAACCCGTCGGGTACGATGCCAAACAAATCTATCCACCGCATGATACAACTTGCATGGGAATCATACCACTTTCCACAAATAGATCTATCCACCGCATGATACGATCTAAATATGGAAAGCTAAAAGCATGCATTATTTAAAACATAGATTACGCATGTGTTCTACTCATGAGAAACATAACTGAATGCGGCTGAACAGCTGATTCGGGGTCCATGAAGAAGGAACGAACATTACCAAGAAAGATAAATCTATCAGATTGGTTTGGGAATCTAATCCACCGGATGACTAGCTCCAAAACAACCCAAAAACCTGCATCTACCGCGTGATACTCAGTTCTTTCAAGATTTATACCAACATTGGCAAGCTTGAACCCGCATCATGTAACAACCTAGATCGATTCGGTTTCGGCTATTCGAGGAGCACGTGATCCACATGTTAAAATAGCCAAAGGGTCGAAGTTGACTTGCATAAGGATCACTGAAGAGTATAAAGCCAATCCAAACCCATCTAGATTGGGCAAAAGTGCTACACAAATTTAAACATAAAGTAAAAACTCGAAGCAACACGGGGTAACTTAAGGAATCTATTGGATCTTGCCAAAATCCAATAGAGCCGATAACTAGCTTCGAGCTAGATCTTAGCCTACCGCATGGCTCATGACCTAACAAGAAACCTTCTTGAACCAAGCTTGAATCTATCGCATGACACTAAGCATGGTAACAAGACTACTTGCATCAAATCTAAATCCACCGCATGATACTAGACATGATACAAGGTTGCCGGTACTCACGGAGGTCGACGGATCGATGAACCATCTCGAAGAACTCGACGACACGACAAATGGACTCTAGGGTTTGGCGTAAAGCCGGTTTGTATTGAGAATGATTACGTATGTCTGTTACATACATTCAGGGCTCATATTTATACCCTGCCAAGCACAACCTCGAATGGATTCGATACCTAATTTATCTCTAAGCTTGATCGCTTATCCATCCATTCGTCCTTCCTGCTCGAGCCACGTCACCATACAATCCCGCGAAATCAGGTCAACTATTCTCTTGCCGAACAGACACAGATAGCCGACCGCGGGTTCTTCTGCCGAATGTATCTGAAAAACCTTCCTTCCACCGGACGGATTCCTCACCGAGCTGGACCCACAAGTCAGACTCCTTACCAAATTTTGGTGTTAACATCTAGAACCACCTTATGCTGGGTCATCCAATCCATACCCAGGATAACATCCATACCTACCAAGCTTATGACTATAAGGTTTGTTGGAAAGATTTTACTACCTAATCCCAAACATACTACACGGATTAAGATACTAGAGGTAATTTGCCCTCCCGGAGTGATTATCTTATAAGCGGAATTGGTATGAGAGCCCCTCAAACCCATTTTGTCTAATAGGTTTTCACTTATAAAACTGTGGGTAGCTCCTTAATCAAACAAAATCTTAACAGAAGTATCATTTGTAGAGAATGTACCCGTGAGCACTGAAGCTCCCTCTGGAATGTCACTCATGGTGGTGAAATTTAGCTTGCCCTGGCGGACTTGCACCATAGGCTTCTTAGCCGGAGTGGTAGGCTTGTTCCCTGCACCTTGATTCTGCGGGTTGGGCTTGATCTGTTTGGGCTTGGGGCAATCACTGATGTAATGCCCTGGTTGACCACAATTGAAACAACAGCGATCACCAATGTGGCGAGGAGGTGCATTAGGCTTTGAAGCCTGCTGCTGAGCATTTCGAAACTGGAAGTTCCCTAATGTTTTGCCCTAGGATGGCTTCATCGCATCCTCTTGGGATATAGCGTTGTTCACAAGCTCATGGAAATTATCGGGCTCGAGCAGGTTAAGTTGCTCATACAACTTGCCATCTAGCCCATCACGGAATCTTTCCATCTTCTTTGCATCAGTGTCTACGTGATGTCCACCATATTGGCACAGGTTGTTGAACTTCTGGGCATAGTGGTACACCGTATCAGATCCCTACCTAAGGGCCAACAACTCCCTCATCTTTATATCCATTAATTTCTTGGGGATGTGATGACTCTCAAAGGCTTGTTTGAAATCATTCCAAGTGACAGCACGCCCTTGCTGCATAGATTTGAAGTGATCCCACCACATTAAAGCTTCCCCTCGCAGTTGCAGAGCTACGAAGTTGGCTTTGTTCTCCTCGAAGCAAGGCATCACAAAGGTAGAGAACTTTGCCTTGATGGCCTTGATCCAAGCCTCAGCTTCCAGGGGGTCTTCAGCCATGGAAAAGGTCGGTGACTTCATCCGGATGAACTGAGCGTAAGTGGTGACCTGATTAGGCCCCTCGTGATTGGCCCCATGTGGCGGCCCTCGGTTCATCTGCAGAGCGATCTGCTGCTGTGTCTGCAGGATCTGGCACAGCACCTCAGTTTGAGTGGCCATGAAGGCCTCCGACGGCGTCATGGGCGGCAGGTCACTGCTATTGGTCGCTCCGAACCCGTTGGGAGAGCTGCGCGTGGGTCCCACCATCTGGAATGCGAGCCTTCATTAGACACATAGCCAAAATCTTACTCAGAAATGATGACAAGTGCAATCATGTATAACCATAGCTTAATTGCATTTATATGATGATGGCAGCAACAATCGTAAGATATCATGTAACCAAAATGAGATTCATAGAATCAGAATCATTCTTCAACATAGTTAGAAGATACGATAACTCAATTGCCTCGTGCGGGCTTTCAACTTGCGGCGAATTTTTCCATTTCGTGCGTACGGAGAAGGTAATGCGAAAGGTCACCAAGTTGTTTTAGCCAATGACCGACACTCACCAAAAACGTCGTAGTTCTCTCCTTATTATGCAAAAATGCTTAGTGTTGGCGAGTGCGGTTATTGCAACACTTAACACAACTTGGGTAAACAACTCGCAACAAGGTCCAAATAACTCGGTCGAACCAAATCAAACTCAATTCGAATCATAATGTGCTTAAAAATTCTTTATTACAACACAATGGAAAGAGGGTCCAAGGACATTACAAAGCTCAAGTCTGATAACATCGTGATACAACTGGGTTACAATGCAATCACACTGCACGAAAAACATACTCTTAAGCTGACTATCACAATCATCCCGAAGGTGACACCTAAGAGCACAACTCTTCTTGTTGTCGTTCACTAGCAACCAAGTTACCAACTGAAGCACCACTACCCACAGGTGAATCTGGTGGGGTCGGTGATGGCGGTCCAGCCTGACTCATCTGATCCGGACCAGACTGACCCTGCTCCTCCTCCGGAAGTGCCTGAACTGAGGTAGCGACTGTAAGGCCACTATGGCCTGCAGGGCTGCAACCTGCACCTCGGCCTCCTCAACCTGCTGCTGCATATCAGCAATGTTCTGTAATAGCGTCAGTCTCTCAATCTCGTGAGCGTCGGCATCCTCCTCGAGGTTATGAACCTCTGCCTTGAGATCCACGATCCTCTGAAGACGGTCGCCCCTCTCTAACTCTAACTGGAATCTCCTAGTGCGTAGCCTGTCATTCTCCTGCTGCATCTGAGTAAATATAAAGTTCAGCTGCTGCCAATCCCGCCTAGCTGCCTCCAGATGCTGCCCGATAATCGCTGCGGTGTTGTAACGCAGCCCCTGAAGTGTAAACACGACGTTAAGACAACGTGCTAGCATCTGAGTGACATCCAGCGGTTCGGCTAACAACAGCAGCTCCCGTAGGTGATCCATACGATCCAGCCACGCCGGCTCGTGAGGACTCACAGTTGGAAACAGCCCGAACGGAGAGAGAACGACCATGGTAGGGTTGTGGTCACAGAAGTCCGTCAACACTCGAAGAGCGGCTGACTCGACGGTCTCGTGGGGAATGAAACCCTAGTAGACAAAGCTCAAATCGAACTAGTCGGCATGGTCCGGGTGTGGTAGCACAGTGACGAACACCCTTCAATGGGGAACACCTAAGCGCTCGAACTTGGACACCTCGTAATTCGGTGGAGTGGTGTAGCCAGCGGCGCTGAGTGCTTCCCATGCAAGGCGTGGAAAACCTTCCCAGTGCAACCCGTTGGTATGGATCGTACCGTCAGCATCGAACTTGTGAAACACAGGGAAAGCCATCTGTACAAAAATGTAACACATGTCAAATGGTGAAGTTCTGGCAGCTGTGAATTAACATTCATAACTACAAATCCAGAACCCTTTAAATTCCCACAAGTTTTCTGGCTACTACAAATGTTTCTTTTACACACTTTTGGTATTCACAGGTTGAGCTAGATCAAAAAGAACCAAGGTGGAAGGATGCAAGGTTTAGGTGTTGATTTGTGCAAAAATAGCAAGCCTAGGTTCGCTTAGAAAAGTGCAACTCAAGGTTGAGAAAAGCTATGATCGAAAATCTTTGCAAGCAGGAACTATATTAGGTTTGGAGCAACTTTTGTTTAACACACCTATTTTAGTTACTTCCTAAAGCATGGTGTAAGAACATAACGACAAGCTTTTACAAAATTTGGCAGCATAACGCCTGTACATGAGAGATGCTCTAGTTTAGAAAACACACACTAGCAAATCTTCCTTAGAGAATGTACAAGGTTTTGTTTTGGGTCCATTTTAGTTTGTTTCGATTTTTAGTATGCATGCAAGACGTCCTATTCGATCTCACATGGCAATCAAGCCAAAAATCGAAGTTAGTGCCGGTGGCAAGGCTTTTATTCGTCTCTCCCTATATTATCTAATCGAGAGCTATACTGTACTCACTTAGCAACTAATGAAGCGCTGTTATGTACCTGCAGAAAACGAACCTTCCGTGCCAGCACGTCACGGAAGCGTCCACATACATTGCCGTTCACTATAGAAACGACATCCATGCGTTAAGCTGCTGCATGGACAACGTCCAACCTCGGACACCCTCCGTTGGAATGGAGTGTATCCTTGCCTCGCATATTCGACATGCGGAATGCTCATGTATGAAACACGTGGCGACACACAACTTACAACCAGATGCGAAGATGGGATCCGTGGAATGGATCACTCCATCAACCCTCGCAATTCCCGTGATGCGGCACAACACACGTATAAAACACGTGGATCATCTAGTTTGGTTGTGGAAGAAAGTAAGTCTGACAGAAATAAAATGTGCTGGAAGTTAGCAAAATAAACCATAGGTTATTAAGCCACCTGAGAGAACCCAAAAATTCCCTCTACGGCCTCTCGGTCTAGTTTATCCTTAACGAACCAACTTGTTTTGGAAAATCAAACAATCTTGGCCAATTTCATTCAAAAACTAGTGATTAAGGTTATTAATTAAGCTCTGGTGCATAATTGCTCTGATACCAACTGTGACAACCCGCCCAGGAAAATACCGTACTACCGCCTAAACCAATCCACTTTGGTCATTAAGCAGTAATAAGGTATCATCCTGTCGTTAGTCGTTGGGTTAACGCCCGGTAAATCACTTATATAGCAACAAGGATCGACAAATATGCATTAAAACTCACACGAAGGCAAGTCCAGAGATACAACATAAATCGCATCCGAAATTTTACCCCGAATGGTTTACTTATTACAAACCGAAGTTTTTGACATAGCAACGAAGTTCAGAGTTTTTAAAACAACGGAATTAAACTAAGCGGAAAATGAGAACACCACGGGAGGCCAGCCATGATGCCTTCATTCGTCGTCCTCCACCCACTCCAGCTCCTAGCCGGGCGGGATCTTTCCGGGCCACACATCACCAAAGGCATTACCTGGAGCAACAGATTATAGCAAGGCTAAGTATACTAATACACAGCAAGGCTTACCCATTGGTGATAACTACTTCACCAACTCTAGACATGAAAGGCTTCTGGCCACTAGGTTTCCTTTGCTGAAAAGTAACAAAGAGTATGTCCTTACTTTCAAGATTTTAGCACAAGTTCTAGTGGGTTTATTCTTTTCTAAAATTAGCCAACTAGTGCAGACAAGGTTGTACCATATAATTAATCAAGCATAAAATTCATCAACTTCCATCATTAGGGATCTCATGGCTAGTGGAGTAAGTAGTCTCAAATAACGGTGAGAGGCCGACAATCGATTGATTCAAACCTTGCAAGGTAGACCTATACACACGGTGGGATGTCCCCGCAAGGACAACCACCAAACGGTTCCTAAAAATCCTTGGGTCGGGATAAAAGGCCACAGTCTTTGGTACCGGCTATCTGGACTACCCCGCGAGGCAACCAGACTCACACGTGCACCACCGGTAGCTAGCCGTGAGACGCATCCCAAGAGTAGTGACACTTAAATCCCTAGCCGTCTCCTTAAGGTATTAGGCTTACCGGTCCCATTCCCGACAAGTGCTTAGTACGTTCAAACACTTAACCCATGATAGCCATTGGACCGGAGCCCAAATCCCATGCTCTTACCACATGAGCAATCCATTTAAGGAGATGTTATGATTCCTACCTAGGAACCTATTCTCGTGAGTGACATCATCACCCGACTTGTAACGGTCCTATATCTTAGCAGCTATCGACCTATCACACTAGTAAGAACACATGTACCTAGGGATCATGCATCTAAGGTTCCATACAAGTCCTGAACTTAAATGCACAAGCATCCATAGATAATTGTATATCAAATTTGAGACTGGGTCAGATGCACCAGGGCTTGCCTTTGTCAGCAAGGTTAGCCTGAGCACCCACGGGGTTGTCGAGTACTTCCACGTAATGCAGTGCAGCTTCCGCTTCTCCTTCCTCGGCATCAGGGACGAGCGAGTAGTCACCGTCAGGAAGATCTACACGAAATGCAATGCAGGGTTCAGGTGATGTGATAGATTGTTTATCTTATCCAACTCTTGTTTGCCATATTCACCTTAACAAATAATTAATAATTAATTTCCTTTTTATGAAGGTTATTATTGATATGTGTTTTATTCTTTTAATTTAACACTTTAATTAATGTCTCTCTTTTTATAATTGTTATTTCATGTGGAGATTTAATACTTCACCTTTCGCTAGTAAAGGTGTGTACAAAGATAATTAATTCCAATTTAATTCTTTAAACAGCAAGGGTGTATTCTTAGTTCTTAAGTAAGTTTGGGAACACTTTAACAAAAGGGTAAAAGAATTAAAAAGACATTTTCCTAATTTAATCAAAACATTAATCTATAAAAGGCCTCCAAAGCTTTTATTTAATAATAAACCATTAAAAATTCAGCGGAGGGTTTCTTAAGCATCATAACATCTATACTAAGCCACTGACACACTTGCAATGCTTGGAAAGCTAGAAAATTAATTATTTTGAAAATAACAAAAGCTAGATTAGCAAAACAAGTTAAATGCATACAAAAATAAATAAGCATCCAAATGCTCCAAACTTCCTCACACATGTTCTCTAGTCCTAAACCATCCTAGAAAACCAGCAAGTACATCTGGAACTACTGCTGATCTTGCATTATTAATTACAGAGGAAAACATGCATATATTAACAATAAATACTTCTGTTCATACAAAGAACTAAAACCTCACAACCATGCCCCTGGTTTATGAAAAACACCCCGGAAAGATTCGTCCCTTTGCAATCAGGACCCTGGGCATGGGGAGGCGGCAACACCGACCGAATTCCAGCGAGCCGGCCGTGCTCCCGGTCGGGGAAGCGGTGGGGCACGACCATGCGCTCACCTAGGGCCTCGGGGTGGCCGGAGTTGGGGCGGGGAATGCGCCGGCGTGGGTGCACGACGATGACCGGCGGCGGCGGCGCGGCGGCTCGGCTCGGCGGCGACAAGGGCCCGGTGTGGACAACAAGCAGCACGTGAAGGTCCTATAGGGTCTAGGAAAGGGGCATGGGCAGTTGCTCGGCCGTGGGAAGCAGGGTGGGGCGGAGCTCGACGGCGGCGGCGTGGATGGCGCGGTGGAGCGGCAATGCCGACGTGAGGAGGGAAGAACGCGTGACATTTATAGGGGCGGCTCGGCCGGGGTGACGGCAGTGTGACCGCGGAGATGCAGCCGTGGTACCCGGCCTCAACCGGCGCGCGTACGGCGAGGCGCCGTCGCCGGACCGGCGGTCCACGGTGTGCACCGAGCCGGTGCGGCGCGGTCCGTGGCATGCGCGCGGCTCGGAGGATTCCAACGGCCTCGGGGCGCGGTGCATAGGGAAGAGCGAGCACGGGCCGGCGGGCGGCGCGGACGCCGAGGTCGGCCGGCGCGCGGGCGCAGCGGCGTTCGAGCCTCAAACGTGTTGCTGGCCCTCTGTTCAAAATTGAAAAACTCCAAAATCTTGTATAAAAGTGCACCAAACGTTGAATACAAAAGTTGTAGATCTCAATACCACCTACAACTTCCACAAAGGATATATGGGGTTTTTCTCATTGGATTTTGCTCAGCAAGTTTGTCAACTCTGAATGCCACTCAATTGCAGTGAACAGTAGGTACTGTCCTTTAGGCAAGTTTTTCACCTTTTTCCTCTCAAAGTTGGAAATGCCAATCTAGATGAAAGTTGTGTCCCTCAACAAACTGGACAACTTTCATAAAGGTAGATTTTTAAGTGTTTAGGTGAATTTTGGAGAACGCGGCAAAAGTTCCGGAAGACATCTAGGGTCACTAGGGTTTGAGTGGGGTTTGACCAAGACTTTGACCATGGGTGGACCCCACATGTGTGTCTACTTGACCAATGGTGTCATTAGAGTTGGTTGGTGAAGGTTTCGAGGTGAAGACCCAGGTTGACCGTGATTTGACCACTGTCAGCAGAGTTGACCGATGATTAAGGTTGATTACAAACCTGGGGTGTCACAGCTTCCTCCCGGTGCTTCTCCATCGTCTCGGCGACTCTCTGATGAATGGATAGGTGTGGCGGCCAGTGGAGGCAGAGGCAATAGATAGACTAGCACCTAGGGCAAAAGGGGGTCGCAAACCGGGCCCGAAACAGGTTGGGCCCGGTTCGGCCCTGTCTCGCTCTCTGATGCTTCTCGGTCAATTGTTGACTTGCTCCCTTATGCATGTGGGCCCTTGACGTCGTCTTCTCCACGGTTTAGACAAAGCTCCTTGTCGCGCAAGCTTCAACATCTTCTATCCAAGTCCCTGGAGTTTTCTGGCTTCATACTTTGGTCCCTGGGCCCTTTGGAGTCATGTTCATGAGGTGTCTTGACTTGTGTCGGGCTTCATGATCTTCTCTTGAAGTGCTTTATGAACTTATCCCGAAAGTCTCCTCTTTAACGTTAATTTCCTGCATAAACAACAAACTCCAAAATCGACATGTGGGAGTGAACTTGATACCTCTTGGGGGGTTAGTACCATTGGTTAGAATATCAAATACGTGAAAATGTTGACGGTAAACACATAGCTAGGTGTACCAAAATCGACCGTCAACATCTCCCCCCATGCTTAAACCTTGCTCGTCCTCGAGTAAGTTTTCAATGGATATCAGCATTGCCTTTCATTGTTCATACCCTGCACTTGGTCACACATGAGAAAGCATAATGCTCTCCAAGTTTATATTTGTTAAAGTTCCATAATGTAACTAGCTTTCATCTCTATGGAGGGTAGATATAATTTATGCTCACTCCACAAGTAATCAATCATGCTCCACAAAATTCGAATAGGTCTTAGAAACTTTTGAATTGAAGAACGAGGTGAATAAAAGAGCTAAACCAAGTACAAAAATTTAAACCTTCTTGCATCTTGCTCATGAACTCTCTCATCTCACAACACTCTCAAGCCTACTTGATCTATATCCTTTCCCTCTCATGTTTGTAGGTGGAAGGGTTTTATTTGGAGCTCATAGGAAAGTTTTTATCCTACCAAGATGCTAAAGTTGAGACTATTATGAAAACAAGGCAAGCTTCTCATGGACTTATCATGACTCGTCAAAAAGGTCATTGGAAAAATAATGTTCACAAGAAGGGTGAAGAGAAAGAACTCACACTTTATAAGTGGACATGTGCAAATGGCAAAGAATGATCCCGAGCCCCCAACGAAGTCCTCGTTATCGGATTGCACATGGTTGGAAAAATGAGTATGGGTCTTGATCTTGAATTTCTTGGAAAATCCTTAAGCATCTAGAGAACTGGGGGAGATTATTATTACTCTATTTTTTCTTTTTCTATATCTTGTTTTCTTCCTTTTTTTCTTTTTGACATGTGAGGTACTTTGGATTGTTTTTATTTTGTCCTCTTATCTTATTCATTTTTTATCTCCCCATGGAACTCTAATTTGCATAGTACCTACCTCCTCCCCCATGCTTAGACGTTTGCTCATCCGCGAGCAAAGAGGAAGTGGTGTTAAGGTAGGTACTGATTGTCTTGATGAGAGGGAACTTGAATCTTCCCTTTGAAGCACCTTCTTTTGACGTGTCATCTCTATACTCAAGTGATAGGTAGGTAGGTCAAGGAGGTTAACACAAAAAATAATGTTGGTTTAAAGGGTGGATATTCGGCGAGATTTGCAAAGCTTCTGATGTGGGAGCTCACAATGCACGGATAGAATAGGCTAGCAAAACATAAGTTACACAAAAAAAAACGGAATGACCAGCTTCTTAGTCACGAGCCAAAGAATCGAGCCTTGAATCAATTCACCCAAAATAACTCTTGTAATCTATGGTTGCACTCAATATATAAGGCTTTGGATAGGTAGAGCAAAATGCAAGAGGTATTAATGACAAGGTTAGCATGAATTTTAAAAGCAAAAAGTAATATGTCCTTCGACCCATCCAAAGTTGAGAGCATAAAAGAAACCATGGGTCTTTATTTTTATCATGACCTCCACAAAAGATTGAGCTAGTATTTAATTAATTTCTGATTTGTATTAAAGAGAGCAATAGCTTAATCATGCATAAACAAGCACAAAGTTTGAACAAAGTGGCAACGGTCATCATATATCAACGAGCAAGATCAAGCCGAAATTATTTCATTATGGTGAGCACAAGGTGATGACAATAAACAAAAACTATAACTAGGTTGTACTCCTAGAAGCTATGTTATTTAATGGGAGAAACATAAAGTTGCATCTAAGGTTGTTGAAGGCATATACATATATACAAGCATTTAGAATGACAAGGACAAAGAGAGGGTTGAGGAATTGTTACCGTCCTTTGATGCTTGTGATGTAGCGCGCCCTCCCCCATGCTTAAGAATTGTGCCTAGCATGGAAGAAAGAAGATCGGCATCCGTAGCAACCGTGATCCTTGAACTCCATGCGGTCTTCTTTCGTCCACCAAGTCGTCCCCCATGCTTAGCATGTTGCTAGGCACGGAAGATGATGGACCATCTTAAAATTCTTGAAGTCCTACCGTCATGCAAGGAGATCATCATCACATTGTTGCCTTTGTTCATCCTTCAATGTCCGCCCTTTGCCACGAGCCTTGATCCCAAATGTTTCTCATCCCATCTTCTCCTCCTTCCATGTTGTCCTTTATTACTGGTTCATCTTCCACGAGTTTTTCTTCTACTTCAAGGACTGAGTTTGTACAGAATAATAGCTCCATTTCATAGTGCTTGAAATTATATTTCCAACGAGTGGTCATTCATCCCGATCGGACTCCGAACAAGAGAGTTACGCCCTTTTTACTTTGTTGGTGCAAGCTGTCCCAGGCTGATTTCAGAATGTGTGATGCCGAAAGATTTGGTTGTAACTTCTTGCACAGGTCTCCTAAAATGTTGATTCTTGATGCATTAGAAAGTAGACTTAATGTAGCACTTGAATATCCAATTTTTCCCTTTTGTACATCTCTGAACATGTGCTTAATCTTGATGAAAACAGCAGTGCCCCTTTCAGGATTTTGGAGGTGTTGATGATCTTGAATTTAGCTTTTATTACGAACTCATGAGAGTGATTCACCATGCCTGCAAAATAACTATAATGCACAAAGCACCCCCGAGGTGACGGTCGGGAATACTCACCCTATGCCAACAAACCATGACATCCCTACGATCTGCACTTGTGGCATAGTTAATGTAGCGAAAATACTAATCGGTGTACGTGAGTGCAAGTGTGTATGCAAATGAGAGGATGGTATAAAACAAAACAATGTTTATGCCAAATTCTAAGCTCCATGCTTACAAAGTGGATGTCAAACTTCTCCCTCTCCATATAGATTTATTAAACATGGTCAAAACACCATGCTTATCCCAAGATTAACAACTCTTCATGGTGTAAGATAAGTAGGGCGCATTGCAAAGTTTATAAACAATCCAATGCAATATGATAGCAAGGTATATAAAACTGAATGATGTGGGTCTCTAATCATGTCTAAACACCATGTTTACACAAGATTATAAAAAGAAAAATTCCCATATCGTCATATGAAGCATTAACATAGGTACGAAAGCATTCATCATAAAGCTTCACAAAAGATCCCAAGCTAACATAAAGTGGATGATGACAAAGAGATGGATGCAAAAGGAAAATGCAAGATGTTAGCACAAACAAACATTAGCAAGGTTTTAAAAACACTTTTGGTGTGGTCTATAAGGTAGTAACCCATTGAAAAGAATCAATCAACCAAACTAACAAGGTTTAAGGGTAGGTTATGGGTATCCTATATTTTGGCTCAAACGAGGATTTTGAAGAGAGGAAGTAAAGTATAGAGATTCTAACTAAGGTGGCGCTAGTCTTTTAATGAAAAACAAACCTATGGTTTTAGTATGGATAAAGGTGTGAAAGGTTTTCCTAAGGATTTTATGGGGAGGCTAGTCAAAGTTTTTAGTTAGAAGAGAGGAAAGAGATAGACTTGTTCAACCCGGAGGGTGATAGCCCCCGGTCTACTCAAGCAATCATACATTTATTGGCTATGGTTTTTTGTGAGGGTTATAGGAAGGCTTAGGTTGGTTGGACAAAAGGTCAGATCAAATCAAACATGCAATGCGATGCAAGGTGGATGAACAAAATGACATGACATGATATGCGGTGGTCTAAAACAAAAACAAACATTAGCCTAATTTAACTAGCCACAAGTTTAGAATTAAAGGATGGTGCCAACTTTATATATCTCTCTAAAAAGAAACAAAAGAAAACGACTCTAAACTCTAATAGGCACATAAAAAGGTCTACAAGGTTTTCAAGATCAAATAACAAAGCGTTCCCTCAATAGCAATTAGAACATACAACATGGTGTTGAGGTTTTTATTAGAGCAATGATACAATGTTACTTGATGGTTCGACTAAAAAGCACAATGTAGCCGGTCATATATATATATATATATATATATATATATATATATATATATATATATATATATATATATAGGTATATTATATATTACCCTGGGTACCGAATAAAATTCGGTACCCGGCACATCCACCGCATCCCATCCAGCCCGTTCTGTCCGCTCAGCGCCCGGCCTTCTTCCCGGTTTTTTGGTTTTCTGATTTAATCCGGTTCGTTAACCCCGGCTAGATCGTGGGCGCACCTCCCACCCACCTCCACTGTCGTCCCCGTCCGCCATTTCTCTCGGTTCGAATCCCATGCTCGCCGGCGCTCGTCCCTCGATGAACCCCCTTGAGATTCGTCACCGCCGGCGCCTTATACTCCCGTTTCCATTCGCTCCTCCTCGCCCCTGGAGATTTCCCTCTGCCGCCGTCACCGCTCTTCGCCCCCTCGTGCTGTCGTCGCCGTGCCCGGTGTTCTCCTCCGCCAGCTCCGGTCGGGGGTCGATCCCGAAGCGGATCCCGTCGGGGGTCGATCCCGAAGCGGATCCCGTCTAGCTCGACGTCTCCAGCTCGACTCAATCAGTCCCCACTCAACCGGTTCGTCGTCGTCTACCTCCGACCCCTCCAGATCGTCTCCCTCTGTCTCCTGCCCCTGCTCGGATTGGGGGACTAACGCGGCTCCTCCACCACCGGCTACAACTTTCAGGTTCGTAGCCGTACTCCATCTCCATTCCATCGGCCATCTTGTGGTTGTTTAGAGTAGGCCGTTGCATTACTGGCCGAATTCTACCTTCAAATCTGGGTGAAATCTTTAGTGTCTTTTGTTTGCTTTCCTGTAGCTAGAACGAAGAAGATAAATTCTCATCCAACCAGTACCCCAGATGTTAGAATAGTGCATAAATCATCACTCATCTAGTTCAAGATACTGGTTGATACTGGTTCAAGATAAATTCTCATCGCAAATGTGCATGCTAGGCTAAAGGTTAGTTGTCCATTAAGGGTTAGAATTGGTACACAGACACCTATTTTTATTTGCAGAGATAAAAGAGCAGAGGTTATTGGTGAACTGGACGTATCAACTAGCACACATGTTTTCCTCTTTTCAAGCTTGATTCACTTGTATTGTTGAACTGGATTTATAGTGACTGAGACTGCTTGGATAGATTAAGGACACTTATATTGCAGACCAATATCAAACTGAAACTAAGATCTATGCTTACTCTTAAACAAAGTTATTATATTTTCCAATTGTTCCCCCTTCTTATATTAGTTATTCGTTCTACATTGTTTCAGTTGGAAATTTCTGTTAATTTTCGATTGTGACAGCACTTTACTATAAAAATACTGCTAGTAACATAGACTTAAATTTAGTGCCCCTCCACATTTTTCTGTTGTTCCCAACCAATAAATAAGTAGAATAATTTTTCTGCTCTTGTACAATTGTTTTTTATTTTTGTTCTTTGGAACACACCGTACTTTATTATGTATAAATATCATTTCCCGAGAACCTCCAGCAACGGCAATGTGTGAGCATGGAATTTTTGTATTTGTCTACCATATTGTTTTATAGCTTCTGTTTGTGGGTACAACCTCTAATTAAATCCACCTATGACAGTGGAAAGAATGTGAGGATTATATTGAGAACTGCAAAAATCTGATCTTCTGCATGTCCTGTTGTTTCACTGATGCAATTAGCAGATACATAATGACATAAATTTCTGAATTTTGAAGCCTCCTTTGTCCCATTTGTTGATACTTGTTTCTGTCATGATCCCATTAATGATGATGAATAAATGGATGGGTAGACCTAATAAAATAAATTTGTAATGATCAAGCATGGTTATTATGTATCTGCATGCATATTCCGGTTTCAGAACTAACTCATGAGAATGATCTTGGTCATGCTGTGTAGTAGTGAAGGTTAATGCTGGATGACCTCATGGCACAAGCTTCTACATTAATTTTTCAACCTGTCCGAGCTGCATATTTATGTTGACGGAAATCATGGGAACTGGTACTTCTATTTGTGCTTGTTGATTACACCATCTGCCAACCTATTTCTATAACATCAGGTATTGCAGACGTGTGGACACCATGATCTCTACTCTCTACAATATTTCAGCACCATGTAGCAACCTTTTGGAATTACTTTAGAAATGACTTTGGAGTTCAGATGATATTTGAAGCAGCCGATGTGTGGACTAGTATGGCATATTTATTACCCTGGGTACTGAACAACTGGCAGCGCTGCGGGGGATCGACCAACGGTGACGCCATGGAGGAAGCTGCTACGAGGCTTCTGGAGATGGGGCAACATGGTCCGCATAACCGGATCGGACTGGATGGGTGTCTATCTGCTCCACCGTACACAATCGCTGCATCTGGAGTTGTAGTTGCGTAAACTGATGGAACCAGGTATCATATATACAAATGCCATCCAGTTGTTTGGTTTTGTGTGTGATTTATTTGATTCTCGATCCCAATGTTGCAGAGACTAGTCTTGCCAACAAAAAATTCGGTACTAGGCCCACTACTGGCTCATTTAATTGTCTAATGCTCTATATAAGAAATCATATATCTTTGGATCAACATACATTGCTAATTGTCCCAAATGTCTTGAACTCTAGAGAAGAAATAATTTTATATTGTACTCTAGATTATCTGATCACTATCAATATGTCTTGTTTCATCTATATGCTTCTGACATGCACGCTTTTGGTTAATTTCTGTGTAGCCCCGGCCATCCTTCTTTTGCCATGCCAGCCACCGCAATAGCCTGACGGGACAAGGTGCTGCTCTTGCCATCAGATGCCACATCACATCAGTGGCGTAGAGGAAGATTGTGGGCTGATGACGGACTCTGGTAGGCATACGTCCGCTCAAATCAGCTTGGGGATGAAGCTATTCAGGAGGAAGGTATGGTGATGCAGATGGGTCTCTAGCTCAGGTGTCATTGTCTAGCTCGAAGCTACAAATCTCCTATTCAACCAGGTCAGAAAATTCTTCACATGCTAGCACCAAGAAGGCTGCCGATGAATCAGGCTTGTAGAAAGACAACGACGGAAGGTTGTAGCTACTAGAAACCTTGGTGTGAAATTGTGGTTCTAGCTACTAGAACCCTTGGTGTGGAATTTTTAGTTTTTGTGATTCAGTTTCACAACTGTTTTGCCTCAAGGTTATTGTTGTAAAGATTAATTATTTTATTCCAAAAGGTTGTGCTTTTACATACCGTCACAAAACAATCATTTCCATATATGATCTCCCGATTGTAAAACCAATGTATATAAATTTTCTTTGAAAAATGTCGTTGCAAATACAAACACACACTGCAGCCAAATTTAGAAAAAATACAGATGCTACGGGCTGCAGTCATTCAACGCCGACCTTGCTTTTTTTGTTGCACGAACATTGCATGGACACGTGACCTCTCTAAACAGACTAGAGCCAGATTCTAAAAAACAAATAAAAAAATCAGACCAAAGGCAGGACCGGACGCACTCTCGCGGCTCGCATGCATCCGTCGGGCACGCCCGAGAAAACCGGAGCGACCGCGGGCGACGCGCGGAGCTGAGATCGGTGGACGCGCTGGGTGGCTCGGGTGCTGAATAAGTTATTTGGCACCCAGGGTACCAAATAGCGGAGTCCTATATATATACATATATATATACATATACATATATATATATACATATATATATATATATACATATATATATACATATATATATATATATACATATATATATATACATATATATATATACCTGGTTGCCTCCCGCAAAGCGCTTCATTTAAAGTTATAGAGCTCGACTTTCTCACATACCTTCTTATTGGTGCGGAGCCATGATCCTTCATGCAAGATTTGAAGGTGTTCATGCAGCATTGATCCACTCTCCATGCTTGACGCGATCACTTATGCTCGATGAGAGGCTTGCCCAATCGTCTCATTGCATCATCATCACCTTCTCCATCACACTTTATCACTGCCTCTTCTTTCACAAAATTGATGAAAACAGCGACGTCCGTCTTTGAGGTTCGGTGACGGTGATGCACGGGTTTGCAATTCCTTTAGGTATAACTTCTCTCCTTTTATTTTATGTTCAATGCCCTGCATGGTTAGTGAAACTTGGGATTTCTCCCACAAATTGCTCTTTTAAGGTCACTAGCTTGACCGAGCACAAAGCAAGTCCAAGATTTACAAATCATATTGCAAACAAACGCATCCATAACCACAATTTATGACAAAGTAAGTTGTGATTAATTATAGCATAGGTTTTCTTGCTCAACACTAAGCTCTCATTAGGCAAAGGTTCATTAGGCATTTAACAAATTTTAAGCACAACAAAGCCTCTTTATCACTCTCAAGAATTCTAGCCTATCATAATCATGATAAGAACAAGGCATAGAATTGAATCAACCTCACTATCGGATATGAATCATAGTTATATCAAAGGAATATTATCAGCTCCAAAAGTATCTTGAGAGGTTAATTTGTACCTTGGCCTTCAAGCTTTCCATCGTGAGTGGTCTCTCGGAGTTGAAAGCAAACAATCATCAATGATTGGTGGCTTGTATCGTCTTTTCGCAATTCCTTCGTTCATGCCACACATCATCAAGGTTGCCTTGTGTGGACTCACTCTTCATTTGAGAGACTTCACACATGTCTCAAATATCTTCATGTAACTCCATAACCCTTCATGTGAGAGCCTAGATTATCCGCGCCATTGGATGACATCATTTGTGTGTAATCCATCGTGATTTGCTTCTACATCTTCTAGCGTCGGATGTTGCCAACTTGTGCCTTCTTTTGCCAATGCTCTTGGGGTCTTTGTTTTGTTCCAAACTTCTGAATTTCATCCCGTGTGGTCTAATGGAAGCATTTCCCAAGCTCATCTTCGTTGTCGTCATCCTCATCTCCACTATCTTGTTCTCATCGTGTGCTGCTGCCTCTTTTTCGTGGATTTTCCCTTGTGTACATAACAGAACATATACAAAAATATTGTTCCATTGAAAACTTTATAAAACTACCTTTCCAACGGATACTAATTCATCTTAATCGGAGCCCAAATGAGGGAGCTATAGCCATTTTGTTTCCGCTCTTGCATGCTGTCCAGAAAATTTCAGAACGCGCAACCTTCGGTAATTCGGCCATACCCGCTTGTAGAAATCTCCGATTGACTTGATTCTTGATTCGTTGGAAGCCTAACTTCATGGGGATTCTAAATATCCAAAGATAATCTGTTGTTGTCCCTTGAGGTTGTGCAGAAATTGATGGGAACAAAAACTTCTTGTGAATTGATCCGAATATGTTGACGACCTTGATTTTGTGGTCTTCGGGGCGTTACGTCCCGTCTCCTTTGGCTTTAAATCGTCACCATTGCTGGACAGCGAGTAGCATGATGACAATGGTTTGTCTTCTTCATGATTTTGCTTTAGCCCAAGTGACGGGTACTTATTCCACAACATGATTGATTCCAACACCTATTGCTTGGACAAACAAACCTCCACGAAACATTATTCTTAAAACTTTAATTGACACATTGACATACCTTGTTTATCATCACTCATGTAGGGTGTGGACTCAATAGCAGATGATGGGACACTAACAAAAGTTAGCACCTACCACTAAAGAGTGAATCTTGATGTAGTCATTATCTTGTCTGAGTGGATTGTGAATTTCTCAAACGTCTTGTGTCTAGCTTTTCACCTACTTTCAAGGACACAAACAAGAAAACAAGCATGTATGCAATAATAAAAATTAGGTTTAGTCAAAGAGATAGATGGATCGCCCTAGGGTTCGAGTTGCCGATCCCCGTTAACGGTACCAGAAAAAGGGGCTTGTTGACGGTATAAAACCGTGCTCAAGTTCACCGCAAGGCTACGGGTGACTTGGTGCCTTTTTCACCAAGGAGGGTCCTCCCTAGATTTGTCAATCCAAGGATCGGAAGAAAACCACTAAGGTTCTCTATCTAACCTACCGGTCTAACCCTATGTGAAGTATTGATTGCATAAAGGTAACATACAAACACGAAGGGATGTATGGATCACAACCACCTAGCCATAAAGGTAAGCAAACCAAAGGTAAACCTAGCCTATCGTCTTCTTGTTGCCGTTCTGGCCAAGGTGATAAACCAATCTAAATCTATACTATGATAAGGATTTCACTCGATATGGAGTAACCCGATACGGAGTGGTCCAATGCACGTTCACTCGCCGCTTTCTCCTCCACCGCACTGTCACTACGCAAGGATATTCAACACCGAGCGATAAACCTCGGTCCATGTACTACTATGGTGTATCCGCAAGACAAGACTAATCACCATGATTCGATCTAGTCCTACTAAAAGCATATGGTAGCTACACATATGAATGAGCACAACCCGTAGTAGATCAAATTAAAGTCAAGAATAGATTTATATCACCATCGAATGTTGAAGGTACAAACGACTTGACGAATTCAAGTCGCGGCTCCGGAACTCCACCATGGCTTCACCATGCAGGGCCAACCATGGCGGCAGGGCATGGCCTAAGCCATCTCCTAGGCAACTCGAGGACTCGCGGCGGCCGTCGGCTTCCTCCCAGTGCTTCTCCTTCGTCTCGGCGACTCTCTGATGAATGGATGGATGTGGTGGCCGGCGGAGGCAGAGGAAATAAATAGACAAGCACTTAGGGCAAAAGGGGGTTGTGAACCGGCCCCGAAATAGGCTAGGCTGGCCGGCCTAGGCCGACTGGCCCAGGCCCATTTTGGCCCGGTTTGGCCCCGTCTCGCTCCCCGATTCTTCTCGGTCAATTGTTGACTTGCTCCCTTATGCATGTGGGCCCTTGACGTCGTCTTCTCCACGGTTTAGATAGAGCTCTTTGTCGTGCAAGCTTCTACATCTTCTGTCTAGGTCCCTAGAGTTTTCCGACTTCATACTTTGGTCCCTGGGCCCTTTGGAGTCATGTTCATGAGGTGTCTTGACTTGTGTCGGGCTTCATGATCTTCTCTTGAAGTGCTTGATGAACTTATCCCGAAAGTCTCCTCTTTAACGTTAATTTCCTGCATAAACAACAAACTCCAAAATTGACATGCGGGAGTGAACTTGATACCTCTGGGGGGTTAGTACCATTGGTTAGAATATCAAATACATGCAAAAGTTGATGGTTAACTCATAGCTAGGTGTACTAAAATCGACCATCAACAATCACCAAAAAGGGGGAGATTGTAGCGAACATGGCCTCATTTGCCATTTGTTCAAGTTGATTTTGGTGGTTCATGTTAGCACAAGTAATGGGACTAACAATATTGTCTCGCATGTCTTTGTAGGCATTCTTAGGTCCCATGGATGTTACCACATGTTAACATACCATGCCCAAGCTAACATGTCACACCACAAGTTAACATACCATGGACATGTTACGTTACTTATAGCAAAATTGAGGACTTAGTATATATTTTGAGGCTATAAGTAATGGCATGTTAAGGATGTTAAGTTGAAGCAAAGATCCAAGTTGAAGATGCGAAGAAAAAGAAGCAAAAAGACATTGTCGGATGAACCGACGAACCATCAGTGCATAGCATCGGAGCACTTGGTACACTGCGCAACGACTAGAGTCAACTTGATACCGTCGGATGAACCGATGATCCTTTTCATAGTTGCGTCGGTGAATTGGAGAAGAGAAGCCGCAAAGACAGCAGCGTCGGATGAACCGACGATCCATTGGAGGGAGCCGTCGGTCTATCCGGTGGTCAAGTTTGAACAAGACAGAGACGCGCCAAGATGAAGCCTTAAGCACCGGATGAACCGGCGGTTGTGCAGTCGTTCATCTGATGTTCGCGTGAAAGCTAACAAAGACGATTTGGCCACAGGGTCTTCAACACCGGATGAACCGACGGTGCATCGGAGCATAGCATCGGAGTAGTTCTGTCAGAGAACCTCGATAGCAAAGTGACGTGGGAGGAGCACGGGATGAACCGACACCTTGAAAAGGACAGCATCGGTTCATCCGACGCTACCTTTTTAGTGGCCGTTAGCCAACGACTCTTTAGATGCCTTGGGCTATTTATACCCCCTCCACTCACCCATTTGAGGTTGCTGGATTGTGTGGAAGTGCACTGGAGTTCAAGACACCTAGAAGATCATATCCAATCCATCCAATTGCTTAATTGCTCATCCTTAGACTTGCATATGCTTAGTGTATGTGCTTAGTGCTAGGCTTGGCTTAGAGCCGAGTGAGTGCAAGGTTGTGCCAACCTTGTGAGGTGATTCTTGAGTGAATCAAGGTGTACAAGGTTCGCCAGAAGCCTTGGGTCCTAAGTGGCTCACCGGCAATCGTCATCGACCCTCCGGCTTGGTGTGGAGCGGCGAGGACACTTTGTGTGGGGGACGTGGAGACCCCCTTCCTTGGTGGAGAAGCTCCTTAGTGGAGGCGGCATCAAGGTGACCAAGGGAGCTTGGCAAGTGCCTAAGTGGCTAGCCTTTGTGGCGAGTCAAGTGGTGCTCTTGGGAGAGACTTGGTGATCGGGAAGCAATACTTTTGTGTGAGTGCTTCAACAACGTGGACTAGGGGTGGCTTAGTGCCTACCAATACCACGGGATAAATCGCGTGTCAAGTGTTTGCTTCCTCTCATGCCCTTTACGTTTCTGCATTTACTCCATTGCAATCTTTGCTTTCCTTTACTTTTCTAGAGTAGTTTCATGCTAGCATTGGCCATAGGTTGCAAATCATGTTTTGGGATGGGAGTTTCACACTAAAACAACCCTAGTTGCACATCTAGATATTATGTTCTAGTTTATCTTCTTGTAAAAATAGTGAAGTCATAGGTTTAGTTTTTTAGATCGCCTAATTCACCCCCTCCCCCTCTTAGGCTACGAGCATCCCATTCCTTACAGCCACTCACACCTGAGCACCAAGTCATAGCTGCCCAGATTGAAGACATACAGATTGATGCAGAGTTCTTTGTCACCAACCCGGAGCACAGCGTTCATGCACACGTCGATCGTCGGAACACGGTCGCCATTGGTGATGCCCACGGACAAGCCCGGCCGTTCCTCCATACTGAGGCCTAGGCGGGATGCCACCATGGCGTTCACAAAGGAGTGTGTGGACCCTGAGTCGACCAGGGTGTCGAGCAGCACCCCGTGGACAGCCGTGGCGAGTTTCAGAGTCGAGGACATGCGGCTGCCGGTGAGTGCGCACATGGAGATCGTAATGTCTTCCTTAGAGGACGTGCTGTCAGCATCGGTGGTGGTGTCGACCTCCATGAAGTAGAAACCCTTCATGAAGCACTGCTTGAGGTGTTCCCGAGAGAATTTCTCCAGGCCATTGTAGCACAGGCCGTCCAGGCGCCTATGAGCCATCTCCTCCAAGGACAACCGCGTGAAGCAGGCGCCTGGCGCAGACGGCTTGATAGGCACACCGAAAGTTGTTGATGTAGATCTCGTACTGGCCGGAGCGGATGGGGACTTGGCTGCCGGGGCGCTAGATGAGGCAGAGCGGGGCGGCACGTGCGCAGGGCGCAGAGAAACTTGGGGCATGTCGTCCCCCAGCACGTTGTGACGCTCGAACGCCCGGGCTAAGGACATAGCATCATCCTAGGATGTGGGCTTCTGGAGGTCAACGTCGATCCCCATCTGGGCCGGGAGGCCTGCGGAGAAAATCGAGATCTGCTGCTTCTCGTTGATGTCGACGCACCGCGCGAGCAGCGTCGGGAACTTCTCCTGGTATTCCTCGACAGAGCCGGAGCAACGCAGGTGCATTAGCTCACCGAGGGGATTGCTCCGGGTCGGTGGCTCGAAGCGCTTGTTGACATCGGTGACGAATTCTGCCCAGGAAGGCTCGCTGTGGTTCTTCTCGAGGCGGAAGTACCATTGGCTCGCGGCGCCCTCGAGGTAGAATGTGGCCGTCCAGACCTGCATCGCTGACGGTGTTCCCTGGGAGCGAAAGAGCATCTCGCACTTGTGCAGCCACCCCAGGGGATCCTCGGTGCCGTCGTACATGGGAAATTAGAGCTTGTGCACCAGTGAAGGTGGCGGCAAACCGGCTGAATCGCCTGATGTCGAGGACCTGTCGAACCGGTCGTGCTTCTCCAAGAGTTGGGTCTGCGCGTTGTCTATTTTGGTGTTGAGGCAGCTGGTTTCTTGGCGGAAGGAGCCCACTTCCAACTCCGCCTTCCTCACATGGTCGTCGAGTTTGGTGGAGAGGGTGGTGACCGTCTTGTTGACATCGGTGTCGGAGGAGATCAGGTGATCTATGTCGCTCTGAAACTTCTCCTTGGAGACCAGCTCGTTCATGACGTCCTTGAGGAGGTCCTCCATTGTTAGATAATCCAAGCTCGGCTCGTTGCATGGCATAGCTAGAATAAAGGAGCTCATCCCTTGTCAGGTTGAGCGCGTCTGTACCGGCCGTTGCTGTATGGCTTCATGCACCGGTCCTCCTTTCTTTCAGCAGAGTCGTAGGCTAGGTGGAGGTGATGGCCAAGTCTTTGAGTCGTGGGATGGCGCGATTCGTTCGGAGGCGTGGAGATCGCTGCGTCGTGGCGTGTATGCCGCAAGTTTCTTTGTAATTCGTTTTCCATATATTGAAATAGAGTTCAGAAAAGGCTGGTGAGTTATCCGGCACAAAAGCTCCTGTGTTCATTGCGTTCTTGCTGTGTTCATTGGAGTTTCCAAGTGTGCGTGCGTTTCGTGTTCCAGGGGTCTTCCTCTTCGTCTCCGGCGACGGCGCCGGGTTTGAGGACAACACGTGGTACCAGAGTGGTTACGTTCTAGGGAGGCGATGTCGTCGCTGCCGAACTTCGGGGGGAAGGTCAAGAACGCCGGTGGGGAGCCGGCGGCGGTCACCGTCGCCGCCGCGGCGCCGGCCGCGCCCGCGGTACCGTGACGAAACGATCGTCATCGAGCGCACATTGGAGCGTCGCATCAAGGACGTCGGCAGCGCCAAATGGCCGACGCTCACCAAGTCCAACTATGGTGCGTGGTCCGCCATGATGCGCGTCATGCTCAAGGCGCGCGGGCTTTGGAACGCCGTCAACCTCGGCGATCCAGACGAAGATGAAGACCAGATGGCGTTGGAGGCCATTTGCAAGGCGGTGCCCGAGGAGATGATGGAGGTGATGGCGAACAAGCCGAGTGCGCGGGCAGCGTGGGAGGATCTGAAGACGGCGAATCTCGGCGTGGAGCGCGTCCGCGTGGAAAAGGCGATCACGCTCCGGAAGGAGTTCGATTCTCTGTCCTTCAAGGACGGGGAGTCAATCGACGATTTCTCCTTACGGATCAACAAGCTCGGGCAGCAGTTGTGCACTCTCGGCGACGACATTGAGGAGCCGGCGGTGGTGCGCAGGTTCCTGGCGGCGCTCCCCAAGCACTTCCACCAGATCGCCATGTCGATCGAGACGCTCTTGGAACTCGGGGATGTTCCGGTGGAGGAGCTGGTCGGGCGCCTCAAAGCTGCGGAGGAAAGGTACGGGCTTACCGGCGGTGGCGCCGGCATCGCGCAGCTGAACCTCACGGAAGATGAACTTGTGGCGCGGGTGACCAAGCGCCTGGTTCTCAACTCCGACAAGGGGTCGGGGAGCTCGAGCGGCTCACCAGGCGGGCAGCCGCGCGGGCATGGCGGCGGTCGTGGTGAACGTGGTGCCCCTCGTCAGAAGGGAGGCGAAGGCGGCTTTAGGGAGAAGCGTAGCGACGTCGGAGCGCGCGGCAACGGCGGAGCACGCGGCGGCGGCCGCGACGTCGCACGTGATGAGTGCCGATACTGCGGCACCCGCGGTCATTGGGCCAAGGAGTGCCCAAAGCGCCGGCGTGATACAGCCCATCTAGCCCAGGTTGATGAAGATCAGGAGGCCCATACGCTCCTGGTAGCTACGGCGGAGGAGGTCACCGCCTCGATTCCGATCTGCCCGACGCCCAGCGCCTTCTCCCCACTCCGTCTGGTGGCTGCGCCGGTGATACACCTCGACGAGGGCAACCTGTTCGTCCAACTCGGGGAGAGAGGTGACGGCGCAACCACGCAATGGATCCTCTACTCGGGCGCTACCAATCACATGACTGGTCCCCGGTCGGCCTTCGCGGAGCTCGATTCCGGTGTCCGCGGCTCGGTCCGGTTCGGCGACTCGTCAACGGTCGGCATCGAGGGGCGCGGGATGGTGCTCTTCATGTGCAAGACGGGGGAGCACCAGAAGCTCGCCGGTGTCTACCACATTCCCAGGCTGGCGGCCAATATCATCAGCTTGGGACAGCTGGAGCAAGAAGGATTCAAGATCCTATTGGAGAAGGGAGCGCTGAAGATTTGGGACACGGACCGACGACTGGTGGCGGCGGTGCCGCGTGCGGCCAGCCGGCTCTACATCCTGGAGGTGAGCGTCGACAAGCCCGTTTGCTTCGCGGCGCACACGGAGGAGGCGGCGTGGCGTTGGCATGCCTGCTACGGGCACCTCGGGTTCCAGGGGCTGCAGAAGCTGTCGAAGGGGGAAATGGTGCGCGGCCTCCCAAAAATCAAGCAGGTGGCGAAGGTGTGTGACGGCTGCTTGATTGGCAAGCAGCGCCGTCACCCGTTCTCGGCGGCGAGCAAGTTCAGGGCGGAACGCCCACTGCAGCTGGTCCATGCAGACTTGTGTGGGCCAATCACGCCGCCGACGCCTAGAGGGAAGAAGCTGTTCCTGCTTGCCGTCGACGACATGAGCAGGTACATGTGGGCGTTGTTGCTGGCCTCAAAGGACGAAGCGGCGTCAGCACTCACTCACCTGCAAGTACGGGCGGAGGTGGAGGTCGGGCACAAGCTGGGGACGCTGCGCACTGACCGCGGTGGCGAGTTCACGGCGCAGGCGTTCATGGAGTACTGCGCCAGCAAGGGAGTTCAACACCACCTGACCGCGCCGTACACGCCGCAACAGAACGGGGTGGTGGAGAGGAGGAACCAAACTGTGCTGGGGATGGCACGGTGCATGCTCAAGTCCATGGGCGTTCCAGGGCGCTTCTGGGGTGAAGCAGTGACCACGGCGGTGTTCGTGCTTAATCGGGCGCCGACGAGAGCACTGGAGGACAAGACGCCATATGAAGCATGGTATGGTCACAAGCCCGCCGTGCATTTCCTTTCGTACCTTCGGATGTGTCACACACGTCAAGGTGGCAGGCGGCCATCTGCGAAAGCTCGACGACAGGAGTATACCGATGGTCCTCATCGGGTACGAACCAGGCACGAAGGCTTACCGGCTCTACAACCCGGTGACCGATCGTGTGCACGTCTCAAGGGATGTCATCTTCGAGGAAGGTCGTGCCTGGAACTGGGAGGAGAGCGGCACAGGCAGCAGCGGGGACGGTGACGAGGATCAGTTTGTCGTCGAGTACGAGTACGTCTACACGTGCGGGGCTACGACGACGACACCTGAACGTGGGGCGGCGTCACGTTCAGAGTCAAGAATGCCAAGCGCTACATCAAGCGGTCCTGGAACGGGCCAGAACGTGTCGGCAAGCACACCTGCACCGGCCGCGTCCGGTGGCGCGCGCTCACCAGCGGAGGGGGAGACGGGCAGTGCATCTGCTCCGGCCACGCCGACTGGAGTAGAGTTCGTATCTCCACCAAGCCACGGCGTCTACGAGGACAACGACAACGACATCAACGTTCCACTGCGCTTCAGGAGGTTAGATGATGTCTTTGCTGAGTATGAATCTGTGGGGGAGGCTGAATTGTTGGTGGCTGTCGGCGACGGGGAACCAGCCACATTTGAAGAAGCGAAGCGTGACCAGCACTGGGTCAAAGCCATGAGAGAAGAGATGGCTTCAATTGAACAGAACAATACCTGGAAGCTGGTCAGTCTCCCACCGGGTCACAAGCCAATTGGTTTGAAGTGGGTATTCAAGCTGAAGCGGAATGAGGAGGGTGCCATTGTCAAGCACAAAGCCCGATTGGTTGCTAAGGGGTATGTTCAACAGCCAGGGGTTGATTTTGATGAAGCTTTCGCTCCAGTGGCTAGAATGGAATCAGTGAGGATGTTGTTGGCCTTTGCTGCTCAAAAGGGCTGGTTTGTTCATCACATGGATGTGAAATCAGCTTTCCTCAATGGCGAACTCAGGGAGGAGGTCTATGTTCAGCAGCCACCAGGTTTTGTGGCAGCAGGTCATGAGGGAAAGGTACTGAAGCTGACCAAGGCCCTGTATGGTTTGAGACAGGCGCCGAGGGCATGGAATGTGAAACTGGACAGCAGCCTGCAGGACATGGGGTTCACAAGGTGCGTAAGTGAGCATGGGATGTACACCAGGGGAGCTGGGGAGGCTAGAGTGGTGGTGGGTGTCTATGTGGATGACCTCATCATCACAGGTGCAAATCCTATGACAGTAGAAGCTTTCAAGGAAGAGATGAGGCAAACCTTTCGCATGAGTGACTTGGGCCTTCTCTCTTTCTATCTGGGCATTGAGGTCAAGCAAGGAAACAGGTCAATCACAATTGGGCAGAGTGCTTATGCAAGGAAGCTACTGGAGAAGGCTGGGTTGGAGAACTGTAACCCCTGCAGTACTCCAATGGAAGCTCGACTTCAGTTATCCAAGAAGAGTACTACTGCAGAAGTTGATGCAACTATGTACCGCAGCTTAGTGGGGAGTTTGCGCTAGTTAGTTCACACTCGACCTGATATTTCCTTTGCTGTTGGGTACGTTAGCAGGTTCATGGAGAAGCCACGACAAGAGCATTTAGCTGCTGTGAAGCATCTGTTGCGTTATGTGGCAGGAACAATTGAGTTTGGGATCGAATACCCCAAGTTCACAGGAGGTAACAACCGGCTGATAGGATACAGCGACAGTGATTTGGGGGGAGATATTGATGAGAGGAAGAGTACTACAGGTGTGTTATTCTTTCTCGGCGAGAAGGTAGTCACTTGGCAATCTCAAAAGCAAAAAACAGTGGCTCTTTCAACTTGTGAGGCTGAGTACATGGCAGGGGCAGCAGGGGCTTGTCAAGCCGTGTGGCTTACCAGGCTGCTACGTGACATTGCAGGGGAGGATGTGCAGCAGCCAGTGTTGAAGATGGACAATCAGTCCGCAATAGCTCTGAGCAAAAATCCAGTCCTTCATGAAAGAAGCAAACATATTGATGCTAAATTCCATTTCATTCGTGATTGTGTGGAGGACGGAAGACTTTGTCTGGAGTATGCAAGCACACAAGATCAGCTTGCTGATGTTTTGACGAAGGCACTTGGGCATGCAAGGTTCAGCGACCTTCGTGACAGAATTGGTGATGTCAAGCTTGATGTGAGCCGAGCATGAATTAGGGGGAGATTGTTAGATAATCCAAGCTCGGCTCGTTGCATGGCATAGCTAGAATAAAGGAGCTCATCCCTTGTCAAGTTGAGCGCGTCTGTACCGGCCGGTGCTGCATGGCTTCATGCACCGGTCCTCCTTTCTTTCAGCAGAGTCGTAGGCTAGGTGGAGGTGATGGCCAAGTCTTTGAGTCGTGGGATGGCGCGATTCGCTCGGAGGCGTGGAGATCGCTGCGTCGTGGCGTGTATGCCGCAAGTTTCTCTGTAATTCGTTTTCCATATATTGAAATAGAGTTCAGAAAAGGCTGGTGAGTTATCCGGCACAAAAGCTCCTGTGTTCATTGCGTTCTTGCTGTGTTCATTGGAGTTTCCAAGTGTGCGTGCGTTTCTGTGTTCCAGGGGTCTTCCTCTTCGTCTCCGGCGACGGGCGCCGGGGTTTGAGGACAACATCCATGACCACCTTGTTGGCCATGGCAGCGAGCAGCAATTGGTTTAGTGGCAGCGAGGCAGGCTATGTGGCGGCAAAGGAGGGGTGGAAACAGGGGCGTAGGGGAAGATGGATTTACTGGCGCAGGGAAGCAAAAAATTTCTTGCAGGCACATGAACGAAGGGAGGATCCTGATACCAGAGATGATACAAACTATATATTGATCTCTAGTAGTTGGGCATCCAACTCGCCCTCTCCTCGAGAGGCTCTGAGTCTTCAGGATAAACTACTGCTTGCCTAAACAAATCTAGCAGTTCTCTAGTAATAGGACTTGTGCCTAACAAACTCCTGAAAATCCCCCAGCCGGCCTAACAAATCCGGCCGCTATAAATATTTAAACAACTAACTAATTAATACTGCTTATCTTTATTCCTGCGTGTAAACTTCTTTCCAGAAAGTGTCCGTAACAGTCATAAAGTATTTTGAATCCCTCTAATCACCCACAAGTTTGTGATCATCTTCAAAGACTTTTGTTTAATTCTTAGGTGACAACACATCTTTTGAGCCTGGCATTCGAACGCCAAGTCATTAGGAGATGTGTTTGTCATTTGGCCTAAGAGCAACTCCAATAGTTTGGTAAATCAATTTGTCATCCATCTAATTTTGGCAAAACGAGAAAACTTGGCCTCCAACAATTTGACAAACCAACATGGTAAAAATAGAAACTTGGCAATGCTCACCTCCCCATGCGCATGTATGCGGAATCGTGATTGCCATCGGCGTTTCCCCGTAGGTGGGAGGGTGAAAAAAAGAAATAAAGAATATAGAAGGATTCCTGATGTAAGTTTCGAAGAGGTGGAAGAGCATAAACATAATTTTGTTTCTTTCAAGATTCCTGATGTAAGTTAGATCTGGATTTGTTAAGTGGATTATGCCAAATTATTGGAGATGAACTCTTTTTTACTTGGCACACCTTTTTAGAAGTCGGCAAAACACAAGATTTGCCAAGTAAAATTTGGCAAACTCTTGGAGATGCTCGCAAATTGATTCCTTCTCCATCCACAAAATGGGAGTGGGAGGATCATTGTGTGCCGATAAGGCTAATCTCAATGGGAGTTTTATAAAGAATTGCATTGGTAATTATCATGCCACCTTACTAATTTTGTTTATGTGGCAAGATATTTATGAGAGATAATGGAGAGTTCCATTATATATGAGAGGATGTCATCACCATGAACTTTTGTAATACAGTTACCTAGTTCAAGTCTAGGTAAGACTGGCTAAGTGATGAGGTGCAGTAAGGTTTCAACCGTTCTTCCAATGCCATTCCATTCCGAGTGCTCTGTCGAATTTCGTGTATCATCTTTGAGTCCGTGTGAATTTGTGATGTAACCAAGAATGCAAAATGCTATATATATATGTAGGCCGACCTCTCGGCACTTTGTTGTATTTCTTGCATTTGCAGATTGCAGGTAATAATGCTTGACGCTTTCCCAAAACTGAGCAACACGTGTTTGCAAAGATCTGTGCCTATTTTACGAAAATTTCTAGGAGAGAATGAAGGCAGCACCAACAAAAAATGGGAATATCTCAATTTCTGGCCGGTTTATATAACGTGGGTTTATATGCCAATCCCTAAACATAGACTATCTTCGGCAGGGTGACCCAAACTCAAAAATGGGTTGTTCTCATTGTATTTCGGTAGCAAAACTACCTCCAACAGGCGACGCAAACCAGCGTGACGCAGGCGGTGTAGAGTTGGACGCCGGCGGCGGCGGCACGGAGTACGATGTGGGTGGCGCAGAGCACCTCAACACAGGCGGTGCTGAGTTTTTGGGTCATCCGCGCTTTTGCGTTCACTGTTGAAGAAGCTGAGTTTGTGGGGGCGTCATCCATCCTCTATGCAGAACTCAAAACAACAAATGTGTCTCTTTTTGCCTCTCTTTGGAGATATTACACGAACATTAGCTTAGAACCAAAATATGCCCCTCCTCCCTCCCCAACTGCTAAGTTTTTATGACGTATGACATTATGCCTTTTGACATAACAAAGTTAAGGTATTGGATCCTTTGGTGCAATACCTATAGTTTGGCCTCCACTCTGGTAGTCTGGTTTCAAGATGTTCATCTTCTACGCTCTGGCACTTATTTGAGAGTGGCACGCCAGCTCCTCCCTCCAGTGTGGATGGACCACCATGAAAAGATCAAAATATCATTGTCTTTTCCATGTGCTACTCTCCCCTGCCATTAGTAGGTAGGACCTACACGCTAGGTTCCCCTTCAACCTCTTATCTTCTTCCTCCTATGCTCTCTTAGTCTCTACATCCAACCAATCGTCCGGCCATCTGGCCCCTCCTACCTGCCATTATCACCGAGAGTGAGGGAGCATCCGCTGCTACCTGGCCCCCGGGCAGACCTCGCTAGGCCGGCCGCCACCGCGGCCACATCGCCGTTCGTGGTAGGCGCCGCGACCTAGTCAGCTGTGTTCGATGGCGGGTGCTGCGTCCCCGAGCCGTCGCGCCAGCTCACCCCTCTATTACGTGTCAGGACGAGGTCGAACCCGACGAGGGTGAGCTCCAACCCCGGTGAGGGCGAACTACCAGTCGCTCCCAACGAGCTCACGTCTGCTGCACTACAAGGCGGGGATCTCGTGCTCGCCAAGGCCACCACTACCCGAAGCTCCACCTCAACGTCGAGCTCCTATCTGGCCACCCCTGACATCGAGCTCCAGCCTCGGCCGACATAGCACACGCTCAACACCACGCGACTAGCCTCGAGTAGCAACATGGAGGAAGGGCGTCGTCGTAGACGACATGAGCAGCGACGCTTAGGGAGCATGGGCGTCGCTGACCATGGGGGAGCTGGGAGGCGGAGTTGAAGGAGGAGACGATGAGGTTGAGCTGATGGAGCAGGCCCAACGTCTTCTGGATTGAGGTTGTCACCTGCACCAAGTTCTTCTTCGACGCGTCCTCGGGTCTCTCCTCGCTCACTGGCGGCAACACTAGTGACGTGAGCATGTTTAGCCGGACGCAGACAATGAGAGGTTGAAGAAGATATATGTATGCAAGTCTCACGTGTCGGTGGTAGTAATAGAGGGAGGAAAGGATGGCTAACATGGGTAAGACGAGGACTCCACACTGGCTTACGGACATGGCGTGCCACATGAGCGAAAGTAACAAATTTGTTACATTGCGTAAATAGGAGTGACAAATATGTAGGAGTCCATCTAAAGATGTATCTCAAGCTAAAAGCGGTGAATATTTAATTATGCGTAGACGACTAGCTATGCCACCATCGCCCTCTGGAACTCATCGCCTACTCCACCGCCTCCAGCCTCCCCACCACGCACCGGGTGCCCGCGCGGTCTCCTGGAACGCGCACCCGGAAGCTCGGGGCCTCGTTGTCAGCAATTTTGCCCTCGGCTCTGCGCTCCGCACCGCCGCCTATAGACGCTTGGCGCCCAGCTGCAGTCTTTAGCAGTAAAGTCCGGCCTCGATGAAGGACCGATTTGGCGACCAGATAAGGGAGTTAATGTGAGCCGATAAAAATTCTTCCCGGAGGATGAACTCGGCCTATGCCCCAAATCTACAACCAAGAATTCCAACATGAGCTTGCCAAGGTCGCGTAGTCACAACGGACCTACCAACCGTAGGAACAACTCTCAAATAAACCCCAAGCGAAACAGCAACTCAAAAAGCAAAGGACATAGGAAATTTGAGAAGCCCTAGGCGGGCGGTCCGAGGTGATCCGGCGGATGGTCCGTGTGGACCGGGCGGACAGTCCGTGGGTCAGGGGCGGACAGTCCGCAAGATGACCCTGAGCCTCCAGTATGCTCCCTTCGAATTCGGACGGTCCGGGTGAGCACCGCGGACGGTCCGAGCTGCGCGAACAGTCCGGCCTCCCCAGGCGGACGGTCCGACCTACTTCTTCCAACTGAAACCTACCGACTCGACGGATTGAAAGAAAGCGATGCAAGAACTCGCGAAGAACACAACGAACAGCCGATAGTCCGCCGACCAGGCGTGGATGGTCCGCCAGGTGCGGACAGAGCAGCCCAAGCATGAAAACGAGAGGTCAACCCCTCCTATCCATCCATGGATCTCCCAAACAGTTTGAGCTCTTGAATCAAGATTTGGGGGAGAAGTGAAGCGTCCCTAGGGGATGCTATACCCCAAAACTTGAGACCTCAAACGAAGTAAATCGCTGGGAATTGAATCGCAACCGAGCTCTACCAAAAAGCTTGGGTTCCAACCGAAATCCTCAAATCCAAGGCCAAATCCGGAGTTTGAGGGGTCAAGATCAAGCACAAAGATGCACAAGGCATATATCCTTGATCCCACAAGAAAATCTGAACTCAAACACCCCAGAATCAGAGGAACAAGCCGCGCACGAAAATCCAACGAAAATTGCTCGAAAAAGACACGGAAATCACACGAGATACAAGAAGGAAATCGATGCATGCCCTGAGATCCCGCCACGTGTTCGTCGACATCGAAGCTTCTAGCGCACCTGGATCCGGTCTCCGCCCGTCGAGCCTCCGGTCTTGGTTTTGTGGCTCAACCAAGTAACCCAACGGTTTTGTGTGAACCACCGCAAACCCCACGTGCAGACTCCGGTTGCGAGCCGCTACCGTTTACCGGCTCCTGTCCACTACTTCGTCTTGCTTTTCTTTCCACCATGTTGCTCGCACTTGGCCCCACTGGCCACCGGGCCCCTCGAGACGAGCCTACTTGTCTCTCCACTCCTCGGAGGCCCTGCAAGGCATAGACCTTTCGCGCCCGCTCTTCACCTGCACAAACGCAAATCAAGCCGCAACCTGCACCTGCAATACTCAACCAATAGTCAGACCACACCACGTTGTCAATCACTCTTCACAGTTAGGAGCGACCAACCACCGGTCCTCGAACGCTCCGGTCCTCAATCTCCCCATTGATGAGTGCATTGACAACACACACATAGTAACCAATTCAGAGAAAAGAGAAAAAGAAAAGAAACGACTGAAAAAACTCAAACAAGTGATCAAAATCCAAACAAAAGCCAAAACAAGATCACTTGAGTGAGAAAAATCTTGGTCCCCTATGGCAAGGGCAACGACTGGACACAACCGAGATAAAATGCTCCAAAATTGCCGACTCCTCAAGGTGAGGCAAAAGGGCTCGACACCATCGGCAAAAGAGCACAACTAAAATTCAGGTGAAAAAGAGCTCCCAAAAGCATGAATGCAAGCTCCCCCTGAACAAATGCATTTCTCCCAATTTTGTTCCCTTGATGCAAAACTCCCCCTGGAAACATGAATTGGGTACTTTCTTCCCCATTGTTGGTAATGCATGAATCAAGTCTACAAATGCAAGCATGTGCTTCTCAAATATACAAAGAGGACTAGAACATGCTAAAATTGAGACATAGACAAGCAAGATAGCCACAAATTTAGTACAAGTATCGCCAACAAGATAGATAGGGACATATAAACGTGTGACAAAGCCATGGACAAAAGAAGCATGTTTCACAAAGATATCCCTCTGATGAGCATAGGACCTACACATGGTCAAAATGAGCACGAACAACATATAGCCCAAAAACTTCATGCAAGGTCACACATTCTCATCACAAGATCATCACAAACACTACAAGCTATCTCATGTCATGTCATAGCCACCGATCCATGTGTCCACTTCTAGATATGAGACTTCTCATTGGTGAACATCAGATCATGCTACGGTTTAGCACCCAAAATAAGGAATTCAAAGTAAAATTGACATGGAAGCATATTTTTCATGCACAAGCATTTCATATACCAATTTCATGATTTTCAAATTAAGCATGGTACATGAAGTGCCTTTGTGGCAAAAAGAAGCTTAGGCTTCTCCACAAGATAGCATGAAGGCTAAACATTCATGATGACAAATGGGTCTTTGACCCCAAATGAAAAGAACATGATTCCAAGCACAAATTAAGCAAGATATAGCCATAAGTGCACAATTTGAACATGAGGGACATTCAACTCACAAGAGAGGGTCATGTATAGCAGTTTTACAAAAGAAAGCCATCCACAGGCATATACATCCCAAAGCTACCAAGAGCACGACTATACATCTCATGAGTATCACTAGCAAAGTCATAACCTCATGTACAGCATATCATAGTGATCAAAGCATATAAGAGAAGCACATCTCTAAGGCATATGATACAAATGCAGTCTATGGTACAAAGATGCAAGCATAAATGAAAATGCAACATGCATATGTACATCAACCCTCCCAACCAAATCTCAAAAGGGAAAAAGACTCCAAGCTCTCTTCACAAACACACAAATGTAGCTTGGTCCAAAGGCTTGGTTAGGATATCAGCGAGCTGCTTTTCAGTTGGCACTTGGATGAGATCTATGTTTCCCTTCTCAACATTATCTCTCAAGAAGTGGTACCTCACTTCTATATGTTTGGTTCTGGAGTGAAACACGGGGTTTTTGGCAACACTGATGGCACTTGTGCTATCACACATGGGAGGTACTCCCTCCCTTCTCGTTTATAAGGTGTATTACGGTGTTCAACTTTTTCTGATTTGTAGGTCGCGCAGCATTGGAACTCTCTCACATTTACTACCTTCCTTCTCGGTAGAAATGAAATTAACTCCTAGTGAATGAACTGACAAATCAAAAGGCTGCATGCGCGAGGCTTGTGCTGCAACTTGGCCTAGGGAAGGTGAAAAATAAATGCATGAATTATATCTTGCCTTGGTCAATGGACCCTTGCTCCATGCGCCTTATAAATGCAAAAGGAGGGAGTACATGGGAACACTCCTCACCAAAGTCACTTATAGCGTGTATGTGATCTAGCGCAGCTGGTAGCAACAACTAGCGGCAGCAACATACTCAACTTCTATGGTAGACTAGGCTACACTAGATTGTTTGCGAGAAGACCACGAAACAAGAGAAGAACCCAAAACCTGGCACGTCCCAGAAGTCGACTTCCTATCGACTCGACGCCCCGCAAAGTCGGCATCCAAAAAACCAAGAAGCGAAAGTGAAGAGGACGCCGAGTACCAAAGACCAAGCTCAGGAATGTATCGAAGATACATGAAGATCCGCTTGACGACCTGCCGATGTGAAGTCCTCAGTGACGCCTAGAAACGAGCGCACAGACACACAGAAAACTGGATGTCTGGCCTCGTCGTCGTCAAGTACAAGGGGGACCCGATCATGCTTCCGTACTCCTTCTGGTCCACGGGCTCTCCGTCCTCATCCCCGTCCAGTGTTGTAGTCGTACTCATTGGTGTCGACAGGGCCTTCAAGTCGTCCATCCTGAACTTCTTGAGGATGTCCTTCGTGTACTTGACTTGATGCACAAAGGTTCCCTCCTTTGCCTGCTTGATCTGAAGCCCGAGAAAGAACTGCAACTCTCCCATCAAAGACAATTCTTTACTCATGTCCTCTAGAAACCTCGCAACCAAAGAGTGAGACGAGCCGCCAAAGATAATATCATCCACGTACACCTGAAAAAGGATATCATTGCCCTGTCTGAGGAGAAAAGAGTCTTATCAACCTTGCCCATCTCAAACCCCTTGCTGAATAAGAACCACCTCAACCTGCCATACCATGCCATGGGAGCTTGTTTCAGCCCATACAAGACTTTCCTCAGCTTGTACACTCAGTAGGGAAACTCAACACTCTCAAACCCAGGTGGTTGCCTCACATAAACTTCCTCCTCCAAAAACCCATTCAGGAAGGCTCTCTTCACATCCATTTGGTACAACCTGAATCCTTTTGGCTACAGGAGCAAATGTCTCCTCATAGTCTATCCCCTCCTTTTAGCTATAACCCTGAGCAACCAGCCTCAATTTGTTTCACACCACCTCACCATTCTCACCCTCTTGGTTTTCCACACTCATTTTGTCCCAATAGGGTTGCAGTTTGGTGGTGGCTCCACTAACTCTCACACCTAATTTCTCTCAAAATTCCCTAACTTCTCATGCATGGCATTCACTCAATTAGGATCATATAGCACGTGTCCAATGACTTTCGGCTCAAAGGTAGCAACAAAAGTCGAATGAGCAAAGTGAGAAGCATTTCTGGACCTCAGCCGTGTTGTACACTCGTTGATGTCATCGATGATTCTTGAGGGCGGGTGATCAACTTGAATGCGCCTGGGTGCCTCTCGCTTGGAGACAATCTCCCCCTCAGCAGCTGCTTCCACTTGGTCTTGCTGGATCGTAGTCGGTGTAGGGGTTCGACCATCCTACACCGTAGACGTAGTAGTGGAAGTAGAGGGTACATGTGTGGCTGGAGCTTCACCATCATCCTCTCCAACATCTTCCTCCTCGTCCTCAAAGATCTCCATTCCAACTTCGTAGTCACCTGCACGCTCGAAGATAGATGTCGGGGACAGCCCTAGGGGTCCCCTTAAACAACGGGGAAATCCTCACTTAAAACCCGCAACAAAGCTAAAACACAATTTGCCTAACCATGCAGAGAACGGCCCACGACGCAGGGACCCCGACGGCCCATCAAGGCGGCCCTCTTAGAGATCCCCTCGGGCGGGCTCCGCCCGTTCGAGGGGTAGCACTTCCCTCGGGCGGGCTCCTCCTCGCTCGAGGGCTCGCTCCCCCTCGAGCGGGCTCCGCCTCGCTCGAGGGTACGTCCCGCCCTCGGCCGGGGGTCCGCCACGCTCGAGGGCGCCCCTCACGCGTGCGCCGGCCCCCGTACACGGGCATTTAACGCCACGACACCGGCGGGGACGGCGTCATCATGCGCCGGGGGCTCGCGCCCCGGTGCCGCCGCACCAACTCCCCGGGGAGGAGCCCATCCCCATCCGCTGTGGGGAGGGACGTGCGGCGCGGCGGTGTCGGTCCGTGACGCCGTGCGCTTGCTCCAGTACGGCTAACGCGCCGAGCCCTCGAAGGGGGGCCGGTTGCACCCTCGATTCACTTTCTTGTGACCCTACAGGGTTAGGTGGAGGCGCTAGGCCGGCGGAACACCATCCCTGCCACTGTAACAGCGGGGCCGCCGTCCCCGCGCGTGCAGGCGCACGCAAGGCACTGTAGCAACAACTCCAGCACTGTGAAGCGCGTCGGGAAGGGACGCCGTTTTACCTACTCCTGTACTCCGTACAGGCCAGCGTCAGCACCTCCCTCGAGCCTATCAGAGGACATCGCCACCATCCGCCGCCCTTCTACCCTTGAACCGCCACTGTTCGGATACAAGGTAGGCCATGATGGCCAGATCGCCGCGAGGATCGTCCGGACGGCCGCCCACTCTACAGCATAGCACGTCGCGCTTCCCCACGTAGCTAGATAGCGCGGCACGCATGTAATCCGCCTCCCCCTTGATCTATAAAAGGGGGGCGAACCCCCCAGCCGCGGGGGGAGAAAAAACAGACGACAGGACACGAGACAGTCAGATAGCACACAACACACCACGTACTCATTCTCCGATCCTCCCACAATATCTTCAGCCAGGGACTTGGAAGCCACACTTCCTCTCCCGCCTTGCTTGTAGCAGCCCCACTACAGGCACCCCCGGTGCTGAGCAATATAGTGCCTTGAGCACACCACTGCTGGACGTACGGCTCCCTCGGCCGGAACCAGGATAAATCCCGTGTCTCTTATTGCTTAGCATCGACCATTGAGGGATAGACCTCAGCGCTTTCTACTGGTTAGTGTCGGGACCATATTCCACACCGACAGTTCGCGCCCACCGTGGGGCGATCAAGCGCCTAAGGTCATTCCACCAACTCCCTCCATGGTGATCCGCACTGAGTACCGTGGTACACGCTACTGCATGGGTCGCTCGGACCCCCGCCCAGCCGGGTTCGAAATTCGCTTCGGGGACCTGAACTTTCAGGCCACGGGGAACGGCTATCTCATGCGCCTCACCAACCGTGAGGAGCTCCGCGCGCGCGGCGCCGGAGCCGGTCCGCTCCGGTCCCCGCCGCACACACCACCACGGCGCGGGTGCGGATGCCGCGGACCCGTCGACGCCACGACGCCGTCGTCGCTGCGGGCGGCGTTCGCGCCGGGCGCGGTCCGGCGTCGGCGGGCGAGCGCACCGCCACTTAGCGCGGCGCGCCCGCCATCACAACCGCCACCGCCTCGGCGGGACAGCGCACGGTCTCCGGACCGCGCATCCCCATCGGGCTGCGTGGCGCTACGTCGGCCTACAACGCCAACGTCAACACCACGATGCGCAGGGTTCCGCCTGGCCGCCACGTCTTCGTCGCCAGGGACCCCGGCGCCTCAGCAGGGGACGAATCGTCCCTGGGCTCCGTCGACGCGTTGCCACCCGCCAACCGCCATGGGTACGTAGAGTGGGACTTCTCCGGCGTGCCAGACCCAGTCATGTTCCGGCGTTTCCTAGACGCTACGGACTATTGGTTCGGCTGCTCAGACGACTCCAGCACCGGGAGCTACGATCCTGCGCGGGAATGCTACGCCGTCATCACCAACGACCCGGCCAATGCCGCCGGCGCGGCAGGCGCCGGAGACGGGGAGGTCACGCCTGCCCCGGGGATCGCCACGCGCCGGCCGCGGGGCCAAGCGCTCTGCCCGGGGCCGACGCCGACGCGCGGCGGCCCAAGCCCGCGAGCTCGAGGCCAAGCCGACGGAGGAATGCCGAACGGTGCGGGCGCTCCGGTGCCTCAATGGCGGGGGAGGCCTGCACGCGGCGAACGCGCACGGGAACCGGGCCGACGGGCCCGCGACCGCATCAACACCGTCCCCAACGTCGACAACGCGGACGCGCCCCGCGGGCGAGCCAAAAGCTCATCGCCGCCGCGGCCGCCGCGCGGGCCATGCCGGCACCCTTGACCCCCGAGGCTCGAGACCCGCACCGCGAGGTGCAAACTCTCATCGAGCAAGCGGCCGTCCGACGGGCCGAGAGCTCGGCCTCACGCATCCGCCAACGGGGGGGATGCGCGGGACGACGAAGCCGCACCGGGAGGCGAACCCTCGGTGCACGCGGGGGGGGGACCGGCGGGGCGGCCCGCCGACCAAGGACGCACGCCGGCCAAGGAGCGGCTCCTTGACGCACGCGGGCGGCCCCGGATGGCGACGCCCGCAACGTCATCAACGCCGGGCGCACCGGCGGGGCGGACGCACGAGCGACAAGGGGCTACCACCCTCGACGGGGTGGACGCTACGGCCGGCGGCGAGGACCGCTCCCCGACGCCGGAGCCCCCAGGGACCCGTGTGTTCAGCCGGGAGATCCGCGCAGCGGCGTTCCCCCAACGCTTCCGCCAACCCTCGACCATCGTCAAGTACAACGGGGAGACGGACCCCCGCGTGTGGCTCAACGACTACCGCTTGGCTTGCCAGCTGGGCGGGGCCACCAGCGACGAGGTCATCATCCGCAACTTCCCCCCGCATCTTGGCGACGCGGCCGGACGTGGCTCGAGCACTTGCCCGCTAGCCGGATCCACAACCGGGACGATGCGGTCCGCATGTTCGTGGGCAACTTCCGGGGCACATACGTGCGCCCGGAAGTCGTGGGACTCGCGCTCCTGCACTCGGAGCCGGCGAGTCGGCGCGGGACTTCATACGGCGCTTCTCTAAGCGGCCGCACGAGCTCCCCGGCGTGGCGCGATCCGAGATCGTGCACGCCTTCCTCGAAGGCACCACGTGCGGGACCTCGTACGGGGAGCCGGGACGTAGCCCACCCGCGGACTCCAACGAGGCTGTTCGATATCGCCACCCGGCTTCGCCTCGGAGAAGAGGGCCGTGGGGGCGATCTTCGACGGCAAGAAGGGCAAGCGCTCGGAGGACGCGCCGCGGAGGGCGAGCAAGTCCAAGGAGCCCCACCGCAACGACGAGCGGGGCAAGAAGGGGGAAGAAGCCGCGCCGCGGGCGCGCGAGCGGGGGCGCAACGGCGGCAACGCCGAGGCCCTTGCTGTTGACCCGGCTCGACGAGGCCCTCGGCCAGCCCCTCGAGGCCCGGGGGTGTTTGACGACATGCTGAAAAAGCCATGTCCTTACCACAAGACCTCAGTGAACCACACCCTTGAGCAGTGCGATATGCTCAAGAAGTTCTATGGCCGTGCCGCCGTGAAGGAGGCAGAGGCCAAGAAAGACGGAGGTGACGGCGACGCAGGCGGCTTCCCCGCCGTCGAAAATGTGTTCCTCATCTTTGGGGGGCCAACCGTCGACATGTCGACCCGACAGCGCAAGAAGGAGCGGCACGAGGTCCTCGCCGCGGAGAGGGCGCCTCCGTCCTTCCTCAATTGGTCGGAGGACGCCATCACCTTCAGCCGGGAAGACCACCCAAACTGCGTCCCCAACCCGGGCCAGTACCCACTGGTGGTCGACCCCATCATCGGGAACGCACGGTTCTCGAAGGTCCTCATGGACGGAGGCAGCAGCCTCAACATCCTCTACGCGCATACGTTGCGCCTGATGGGGATCGGGCTGGATCAGCTGCGGCCCAGCACGAAGCCATTTCATGGCATTACGCCGGGCAAGCAGGTCCAGCCCCTCGGGCAGATCGACCTGCCAGTTTGGTTTGGCACCCCAAAGAACTTCCGCAAGGAGATCCTCACTTTCGAGGTGGTGGGGTTCAAGGGGGCCTACCACGCAATACTTGGGCGACCCTGTTACGCCAAATTCATGGCGGTCCCAATTATACCTATCTGAAGATGAAGATGCCCGGACCAAACGGCGTCATCACCGTCGGCTCGTCCATCGAGCACGCATTCGACTGCGACGTCGAGTGCGTAGAACACGCAGAGGCACTGGCGCTGGATGAAGCGCTGGTGAACACGTTGGAGAAGATGGTCAACGACGACCTCGATCCCGCCACCAAGCACGCCGGCACCTTCGAGGCTGCGGAGCAGACCAAGGGGGTCCCCCTCGACCCCTCAGCCCCCGAGGGCAAGGCGTTGAGGGTCAGCTCCACCCTCGACCCCAAATAGGAAGTGGTGCTCGTCGACTTCCTCCGCGCCAACGCCGACATCTTCGCGTGGAGCCCCTCGGATATGCCAGGCATCCCGAGGGAAGTCGCCGAGCACTCCCTTGACATCCTGCCAAACGCCCGCGCCGTGCAGCAACGGCTCCGCCGCTTCGACGAGGAGCGGCGACGGGCAATCGGAGCGGAGCTGCGGAAGCTTCTCGAGGCCGGATTCATCAAGGAGGTGTTCCACCCAACGTGGCTAGCAAATCCCGTGCTTGTAAAGAAAAAGAGTGGGAAGTGGCGGATGTGTATAGACTACACCAGTCTTAATAAAGCATGTCCTAAAGATCCTTTTCCGTTGCCACGCATTGATCAAATTGTTGATTCAACGGCTGGGTGCGAATTGCTTTGCTTCCTTGACGCCTATTCCGGGTACCACCAAATAAAGATGAAAGAGTCCGACCAGCTCGCGACTTCGTTCATCACACCGTTCGGGACGTTCTGCTACGTCACGATGTCGTTCGGCCTCAGAAACGCGGGTGCAACATACCAGCGTTGCATGCAGCACGTTTTTGGGGATCACATCGGGCGAACGGTCGAAGCATACGTGGACGACATCGTCGTAAAAACCAGGAAGGCGGACAACCTGGTTGGCGACCTTGGCATCACGTTCAACTGCCTACGGGCTAATGGGGTCAAATTAAACCCCGAAAAGTGTGTCTTTGGAGTGCCGTGAGGCATGCTCCTAGGATACATTGTCTCCCAGCGGGGAATCGAGGCCAACCCTGAAAAGGTTGCGGCCCTCGAACGAATGGGCCCGGTCCGGGACCTCAAAGGGGTGCAGAAGGTGCTGGGGTGCCTCGCTGCCTTGAGCCGCTTCATCTCGCGGCTCGGCGAGAAGGGCCTGCCCCTCTATCGTCTACTCAAGAAGCATGAGCGCTTCTCCTGGACTACCGAGGCCCAGGATGCGCTCGACAGGTTGAAGGCGTCCCTAACGCGCGCCCGGTCCTCACGCCGCCGCAAGACGGCGAACCCCTGCAGCTGTACGTGGCCGCGACCACCCAAGTGGTCAGCGCCGTGATCGTCGTGGAGCGCATGGAGGAAGGCCACGCCCTGCCTGTGCAGCGGCCGGTCTACTACATCAGCGAGGTCCTGTCTGATACGAAGACGCGCTACCCCCAGGTCCAGAAGTTGCTGTACGCGGTAGTCCTTGCGCGGCGCAAGCTCCGCCACTACTTCGAGGCCCACCCCGTCACGGTGGTTTCCTCCTTCCCACTGGGAGAGATCATCCGCAACCCCGACGCCGCGGGCAGGATCGCCAAGTGGTCCGTAGAGCTGATGGGCGAGACGCTCGCCTACGCCCCGCGCAAGGCTGTCAAATCCCAAATTCTGGCTGATTTCGTTGCCGAATGGACGGACACGCAGCTACCGCCGCCGCAAATCCAAGCGGAGTGTTGGACTCTGTTCTTCGATGGCTCGGTGATGAAAACAGGGGCGGGCGCGGGCCTGCTCTTCGTGTCACCCCTCGGGGAACACATGCGGTACGCGGTGCGCCTCCACTTCCCCGCGTCTAACAATATGGCTGAATACGAGGCCCTCCTCTGCGGCCTCAAAATCGCCATCGAGTTAGGCGTCAAGCGCCTCGACGTGCGGGGCGACTCGCAGCTCGTGATCGATCAAGTCATGAAGAACGCGAGCTGCCACGACGACAAGATGGAGGCCTACTGCAAAGCCGTGCGAGCGCTCGAGGACAAGTTCTACGGCATCGAGCTTAACCATGTGCCCCGTCGGTACAACGAGGAGGCGGACGAGCTCGCCAAGATCGCGTCCGGGTGGATCACCGTCCCCCCGAACGTTTTCGCGCGCGACGTCGCTCAACCCTCGGTCGTCTTCGAGCCCTACCCCTCGAGTCACAACGAACCCTCGGGGGCTCCCTCGAATCCAGCGGGTGCGGAACCCATGGACGAGGACCCCTCGAACGAGGCGTACGTGCTCTCCCTCCTCGAGGGGTACGGCTCCCTGGGGGCCGACGTGATGGACATCGAGCCGGCTCCTGTCCAAGAGGACTGGCGCGAAAAATACATCGCCTGGATCGCTCGAGGGGAACTCCCCGCGGACCGGGCCGCGGCCAGGCGCATCGCCAGGATGGCCAAATCTTTTGCCCTCATCGACGGCGAGCTGTACAAGCGCGCTGCCTCCGGCATCCTACAGCGGTGCGTGCCCATCCCCGAGGGGCACGAGCTCCTGCGGGACATCCATGCGGGAATCTGCGGCCACCACGCCGCGCCCCGCACCCTCGTCGGCAACGCGTTCTGCCAGGGCTTCTACTGGCCCACTGCGGTCGCGGACGCCAGCAAGATCGTGCGCACCTGCGAAGGGTGCCAGTTCTACGCCCGCAAGTCCAACTTGCCCGCTCACGCCCTGCAAACCATCCCCGTGACATGGCCATTTGCCGTGTGGGGGCTGGACATCGTCGGGCCCCTGCGGAAGGCGCCCGGGGGCTTCACCCACTTGTTGGTCGCGATCGACAAGTTCTCCAAGTGGGTGGAGGTACGCCCCATCACGAATCTAAGGGCAGAGCAGGCGGTAACATTCTTCACCGACATCGTCTACCGCTTTGGAGTGCCAAACTCCATCATCACCGACAATGGGTCTCAGTTCACGGGCAGGAAGTTCTTGGAGTTCTGCGACAAATTCCACATCCATGTGGATTGGGCAGCTGTGGCGCACCCACAGACCAACGGCCAAGTAGAGCGTGCCAATGGCATGATCGTGCAAGGACTAAAGCCCAGAATTTTCGACCGGCTGAACAAATCTGGGCGAAAATGGCTCCAAGAATTACTAGCGGTTGTGTGGAGCCTAAGGACCACCCCGAGTAGAGCTACTGGGTTTACCCCGTTTTTCCTAGTCCACGGCGCGGAGGCCGTCCTCCCCACGGACTTAGAATACGGTTCGCCCAGTGTTCGAGGCTACGATGAGGATGCCAGCCAGCGAGCCCGCGAGGACTCGCTGGACCAGCTGGACGAGGCACGCCTCGTGGCCCTGATGCATTCCGCGAGGTACCAGCAGTCCCTCAGGCGCTACCAAGCACGCAAGATACGCCAGCGGGATTTCAGCGAAGGGGATCTGGTCCTAAGGCTACGTCAAGACAACCGAGGGCGCCACAAGCTATCGCCCCCATGGGAGAGACCCTACGTCGTGGTGAAGGTACTCAAGCCCGCACGTACAAGGCCGGCCAACGAGGACGGTGAAGAGCTCACCAACGCTTGGAACATCCAACAGCTACGTCGTTTCTACCCCTAGCTAGGATTCCCAAGCATTTTTTCTGTTGTAAAAATCACATGGCCAACGCCCCAGTTGGTTGCAACTATGTAAAAGCTTTAAGTTTAATAAAAAGGGCAACTCGGCTTTCCCCTGAAACCCAAGTTACCCTCGGGGGCTACTGCGGGGGAGCAACCCCCCCCCCAAAATGGTCCCAATTTTTCACGCAAAAACGAAACAACTCACGCGCGCTAAGTTTGTTTTCTACTTCGACTACGAGCAACGATTCGAACAGGGCGCAGGCAGCCTAGCGGAAGGAGCGTGCGAGCCAGAGATAGCCTACGCCGCGTGGATATGGCCCTTCTCTCTCGCCTCCAACCCAGCAGGCCCCCCACGAAAATCGAACTCCCCTAACTAGAATCTGTCACACCCTGAAATTTCCAATTTCAGGATGTGAATAGAAAGAATAATTAAATAACAATTTTCTCATAATTTTAAAATTTTTCCAACATTTATTTTTCTTTACAGGAAATATAGGATAGGAAAAATCCTTGTTTGATTTTCTTAAGTTGTGAGTGTTGCATTCACGCCGATGCATCTAGTGGTTCTTGAGTGCAAAAGGATTCAAAAACACGTTTAGGAGCTGTCTAAATCCTTCCGAGAATTTTCCGGAATTTTCTGAGATTAATTCTCATTTTTCAGGAGCTAATTCTATTTATTAGAAGGCTCTAAAACCCTTTTCGTGAGCTCCCAATACTTTATTTGGATTGTTCATGTCCCAATCTGTCTCTGGGAATTTTTCTAAAATTTTTGGGATTTTCAGAATATTTTTCGTGGCTTTAAGGAATTATCTAGCTATTTCTAGATTATTTTTTTTCACGAAAATGTTTTCTGAAAATAAAAAGGAATTTCCTTTCTCCTTTCCTTTTTCGGCCCAAAGCTGTTTTCAGCCCAAACTTCCGAAGTCCACCGCCGCCCCTTCTATTCTTGGGCCTGTCGCAGCCCAACACCCTCAACTCGCAGCCCACCCCTATCCTTCGAACCACCGGGGGAAGTCTGTTGAAGCTCCTCAAACTCATCTCGCGAATTTGCTCTTTCACCTTGGCCCAGCCAGTTTCAACCCAGCGCCGGCCCGAGCCCGCGCGGAGCCCATCCGGGCCCGTACCCCGCCGTGGCCGGTGTCCATGGCGGACACGGCCGTGGCGCCGCCGCCGATTTCTTGGCGTGCGTGCACAGGGAGACCCCGCGTCCCGCGCCCTTTAAAAGTGCGCACCCGGCCTTGCGGTGCCCTAGCGCCGCGCCTGCCCGGCGGCCGTGCGCCGCCGCCCGCCGGAAGCCGAGCGCCGCCGCCCGCAAGCTCGCCGCCGGCCGTCCCCGATTCGCCGCATAGGAGCACCCGCGGAGCAAATAGACGCCACCGAGCATCCCCTCGCCGAGATGAACTCGTTCCGCCACTCCCCGTCGCCGGAGGTGCATCGGGCCGTCGCCGCCGCGTGGAGCCGCCGCCGGCCGCCCGCTATTTTCCCTCTCCAAGGTGAGCAAGACCCCGAAATCCCCTTGATCCCCTCTTCCTCCCCGCACCCGCCACCCGAGCCCCTAGCTCACCGGAGCGTCGGCGAGCGCGTGCCACAAGGGCCGCCGCCGCCGCCCTCCCGTTGCCCCCGTGCGCCCGGACCGAGGAAGAAGGTGAGGTGATGGTTTTCCGATGAAAGCCCCCGCGGTTTTGCACTTAGGACCCTAACCTTGTGTGTAACCCTTTGCTATCTTTGGTGTCTTGTGTCTTTTACAAGTTAAACCCTAGATCTATTAAGATTCTTTGCATCTAGATCCAATCTAAGCCCTTTTACAGATCCAACCCCGAGCTTTATCAATTTTGCTAGCACTTTTGCATGTGTTTGCAGATCTTCCTAGCTAACCCTTGAAATCTATAGTTAATCGCGTAAAGGTCCTTCCAATCTTGTTTTCTCCATATCTTTTTCGTTTTAGCTCGGATTTAATCCGTTCAAGTTGCGTTAGGTCCATAATAATGTAAAGCACGCGTTAGTGGTGTGTTTTCACCATGTATTGTTTCTGAAAATAAAATTAATAATAATTTTGATTAATGTCTAGTTATGCATGCCTTTTATAAATAAAAGCAATATAGATCTATACACTTGTTTTAATAATAAAATTTAATTTGATTAATGTTTCTATCACATGTTTTTGCACATAAAAGTTAATTAGATCTTTATCTCGGTTTTTCATAAACCAAATGTCAATTTGTTTAATAGTTAATTAATCTTTTCTAATTAAAATTGGATTAGGCTTTTACATCGGCTTTCATAATAAATATTAATTTGATTAATGCCAATATTATAATGTTTTTAATAATAATATGATCTACTCGAATTACAAAGTTACGTTTAGATTGTTCATATAGTCTAGTTTTTCTAATTAAATATTTAATTGATTAATTCATATATGAATCTTTATTAATAAAACTTGACTAGTTCTTTACACCGGTTTTGAAAATAAAGTTTAATTTACTTTAATTCCAACATGGGGTATTTTATTTATGAAATATCCTTACATATATTTTGTTAATTACAATAAATCCAGCTCATGGTTTGATCTCTCATATGCGAATAATTCGTTAGACGTTCGGTATCAGCTTTATCTCTATCTGAAGCTCTGAATCTTTATAGTGTTAGCTCAAGCTCTGTCTCAGTGTGTCTCTGTCGTAGAGCTAGCCTTCTTTCAAGTTCTAGATCTTTCCAGATCCTAGTACATGCCATCCTATCGTAATTGTCTTTTATGTAAGACAACTGTACTTCTTCAGTTCTTTGTGATCCAATCTTTAACATCTAGCTAGTTCATGAATAGCTGTGTTCTTGTACCTAATCTATCATAGCTACCTTTCTTTAGAGTTTACCCTGTTATCTACTTCACTTGTCAGATCAGTTCACCCTTGGCTAGTGTGTTAGTTGTTCATCCAAGTTCTCTTTGTAGACTAGTTTTTCCTAAACCTAGCCTAAGGTTTCTTATGCGCTTGATAGTTCGTTGCTACCGTTCTCGTTCGTTTCACCTTAACTTGTACGTTAGCATGTGTATCACCTGTTACTTGTTTTAATACTAAAGATGCATGTTAATCTTGACTAATTCTTATTCCAATGCTTTTATAAATAAAAAGTGATTAGGTTCTAATCCGGTTTTCTTTAAATCATGATGTAATTGGTTAATCTTTATTCATAACTAGTTTTTCAAAATAAAAGATGTTAGGGTTAAACATCGGTTTTCATAATAAAGTTAATATGCCTAATGACATCATAAATGCCTTTTCAATATTAAATATGTTTAGTTGAACACGTGACATAAAGTTACTCGTCTAGATATCTTATACTTGCTTTATCTTTCTAAAGTAATTGTTAACTTGACATAACTTCCACTCGAAGGTTATAAATAAAATATGATTAGGTTGATCGCGATTTCTTTAATTAAATGTAACTTGTTTAATGGTAACATAGAGTATTTCTCTGAAATATTCTTTCACATGATTTCCTAATTAAAATATGCCAAGCGTAGTCTCTTGTTGTTTGATGATAATCTCACGATAGTTCCGAGCTTAGTTCTGTTTCAGCGTTTCTTGCGCTTACGTGACCAATAGAATCGAGCTCTATCTCAAAGTGATCTTTCCGGTCCTTGCTCAATCTTCCGCGACCATCTCCTCAAAGTTAACCAAGCCTTTCCCTTCCAAGCACTTTGTGTTCTTTAGTGATCCATCTGATCGAGCCTGTCCTTTAGTGCGTTCTTTTAAAGTTTACTTTTTGATTGGTGCATTGTTCTTAGTTATGCTTGTTTGTTTGCTTTGTATGCTTGTCCTCGATGATTGATGCGAGTAGAATGAACGTGGTTCAAGAGCTTTGAAGAGTGTGAAGGTGAAGATATTCTGAGCAACTACTCTTTGGTTAAAGGCAAGTGTGTCCTTGATCTTTTGTCCCAATAACTTTATTAATCACTATTGCATTGCTTTGCATTAATTTTGATGGGTTCCTATTAAGGATGACTAGCCTCTTTTGACTGTTATCTTGAACCTGGTTCTTAATTAACAATGATGGTAGCTATTGCTTAGTTTGCTCAACTGGGTTGGAAATAATCAACATGGTTATCATTTTATGCTCTATGTTCCTTTATGTGATGTTTAATATACAAGACTATATGTTTAATCGGAACATGGAGAACCACCCAGGAAAACAGTACAACCACAAGAACTAATGGGCAATGGTCTTGGCTGAATAATTAGGAACTTTAGCTTGGAGTGATCTTACCTGATAAGGACAAGGGATCGGCGATGCTTGCGGGGTATGGACTCGCTCTAGCAGGGGGTTGGGTGAGTTATTCTTTTTATGGTGGGGTATCGACCTGCTAGGGGACTTTATACCTTGCTAACTGATCCGGACCTTGTGGGTCACAACTTGTTGGAGGACCTTTGTAAAGGCCATGTAGCGTCCCTATGCAACCACACCTCGGTAGTGTGGTATGGTGCTTGGCCGGCATCGCATGGTTGGGTTCAAAGTTCCTCGGAGCTTTTACGCTGCTTGTGGTGAAAGTGTACAACCTCTGCAGAGTGTAAAACTAATCGATTAGCCGTGCTCACGGTCAAGAGCGGCCTGGACCCTCACATGATAATTGAACTTGAAGATGGACTTAAATTGTGATATGTGTTATGGTTATGTTTGCCATGTGCTTATGGCGTATCTCTTATCTTATGCTTAATGTGGGTTGGTATAAACTTACACTTTATTAGTAATTAGGTGCTAATAAAATTTGATCAACTAAAATTGCTTAAATGCTTATAGCCCAGTCCACTATAAAGCCTTTGCATCCATGTCTTTCCCCACACTTGCTGAGTACGACAAGTGCTCACCCTTGCTATAAACAATGTTGCTCAGAAGGAGGAAGTTACTCTGAAGTCTTGTGAAGATGTTGCTGGTTCTAGGCGTACGCAAGCCCCAGTCGACTGCTTGTGGTGTTTGGTGTCTCCGTTTCCAGGATAAAGCGTAAATCTCTGATAATCTCCCTTTTTCTTACGTGATATTGTTTCTGTTATTCACTTATGTCAGCTATATGCATGAAACTTGATCCTGGCATGCATATAGGTTTGCACTTGTGTTTTCTTTGGAAAACAGGTGTGACAGAGTGGTATCAGAGCTGTATCGACTGTAGGACGTGAGCCTAGATAGTAATGGTCGTTTCTTAATGCCTCTTTTGTTCTACAATCCCTCCTTACCTTATCCTTGACCTCTCTGATGAATTATCTCACATCTTAACCAACTTCTTATCTCCATACCATGAATTCTCGTATTTTTATCTTCTCTCTCCTTCAACATTTCTTTGATCTCGTCTGATCTTTCTCTCAAGCAATAACACCCCCTTGATTTCTGGGTAGAACTGTTCTCCTTAACATTCTATCTGTTCGCGCATCTCTCTAGCACATCAGCGCTGTTTTGATTCTTTCTTGAGCTACAGAACTCCGATTGACATGAAACCAGTTGGGTTAGCTCACAAATTTCATATGTGAATTTCTATCAAAAATTCAGACCTATCCAGTACATATTCCAGGAGCTATGATCGAAACATTGGAGCTATCAGAATCTGTAAACTCTGCTGACCTGGTTACCTTCATTATTTTATATCTCGGGCTATGGACCTCCGATTGAGTTAAATCCAATTGGAGTAGTTCAGGAATTTCATAAGTTTCACTCTGTATAAAATTCATCAATTTTGGTTGTATATACAGAGACTTATGCCCGAAACTTTGTAGGTTCTCGAATCTGTCAACACTGCTGACATAGCCATCTTGTTTAATTCATATCTCGAGTTCCAAACCTCCGATTGAGATGATTCCAGTTGGGATGAACTCATAATTTTGGCCTCCTTGATATGGGAAAAATCCCTTATTTTTGGAGATGCTTGCTGGGAGCTACATCTGATCTATTAGGAGGATACCCTTTGACTTAAATTAACAACGTGTAGTATCGTTCCCTTAGATATGCCTTGGTTGGTGGAATTGAGTGCTTGCATGATGATGCTTGGTTTTATGACCCTGATTGATTTGTTTCTTTGCAGTGAGTGTTGGTGTATTGTGGATCTTACATCTGCAATAACATCAGTTGCTTAGTTGGGTTCTTCTTTTGCATCTCCCACCTCCTTGATCTTCCTATTCTTTCTATCTACTCTTCAGCCTATCTCTTCTGATCCTATCGCAAATACCCAATCAGATGGAGAGCACCAATACAAATCATGAAGATAAAGATAATAAAGGAAACATCAGCATTCCTCTTGCAACCTCATCATTGGAGCGCAAGATGTTGGAGCATATCGCTGCACAAACTCAGGCAATGGCCCAAACCATGGTTAAGATTCATCAGTCCATTACAAAGCAAGCTCCACTTCCTAAAGATCATGTTAGGTCACCAATGATAACCATCAAAACATGACTCCTCCACCATTTGATAAAGAGAAGCTACCAGTTATGCCGACTCAAGTCTTACAAGGAAGGATGCAGCCTAGCACAACCTACTTTCGTAATGAGATGGCCAAAGACAGAATTCCCATTGGGCCACAGAAGAGGCAAGTTGCTGAAGCATGGAGTATTCAAAAAAAAGAAGAAGAAGAAGAAGAAGCATGAAGCACTGAAACTAACCATGAAGAAACAACATGTTGTTAACAAGGTTCCAAATATGTGTCCGTGTGGTGAGCACCATGGTCTTTCATGTCCCCCGAAGGAAGCTAGTCTTATGACAGCAGAAGCTCGCCAACATAACCTATAGGTATCAATAAACAGAGGATGTTGTCCACCCAAAACCAAACTCAAGAAGAAGGTTCTCAAGCTGAAGGTCATACTCAAACCCTAAACCTTGATGATTGGATCATCACTTGCAAGGAATACAAACCCGGTAGACGCAAGCGATCCAACAACCAAAACCATAGAACAAGACGAGAGAAGAAGTTATCACATCTAGGGACAGATAATGGTACTAAACCTGGTTCCGACAAACCCCAGCCTAAGAGGGTTCAACCTATGTATGTCGCTCCCCTCAAGAAGAATCCTGATGCACAAGTTGATCTACCAAGGACTATGAAGGAGCAAAGCGAAGAATGGAGAAATCACAATGGTAGAAGGATGGATAAGTTATAAGTGGGACCAGACTATATATTCCCATGAGCTGTGGAGAATAGAAGAGCATGTTGGTGTGCTTGTGCAAGGAAGGTCGATATGAAGAAAGTTGATAAGCTTTGGATAATACCCTCATGAGCCTTTGTTTCTTGCTAACCTTTTTCGAATCTCGGGACGAGATTCCTTTTAAGGGGGTAGAGCTGTCACACCCTGAAATTTCCAATTTCAGGATGTGAATAGAAAGAATAATTAAATAACAATTTTCTCATAATTTTAAAATTTTTCCAACATTTATTTTTCTTTACAGGAAATATAGGATAGGAAAAATCCTTGTTTGATTTTCTTAAGTTGTGAGTGTTGCATTCACGCCGATGCATCTAGTGGTTCTTGAGTGCAAAAGGATTCAAAAACACGTTTAGGAGCTGTCTAAATCCTTCCGAGAATTTTCCGGAATTTTCTGAGATTAATTCTCATTTTCAGGAGCTAATTCTATTTATTAGAAGGCTCTAAAACCTTTTTCATGAGCTCCCAATACTTTATTTGGATTGTTCATGTCCCAATCTGTCTCTGGGAATTTTTCTAAAATTTTTGGGATTTTCAGAATATTTTTCGTGGCTTTAAGGAATTATCTAGCTATTTCTAGATTATTTTGTTTTTCACGAAAATGTTTTCTGAAAATAAAAAGGAATTTCCTTTCTCCTTTCCTTTTTCGCCCCAAAGCTGTTTTCAGCCCAAACTTCCGAAGTCCACCGCCGCCCCTTCTATTCTTGGGCCCGTCGCAGCCCAACACCCTCAACTCGCAGCCCACCCCTATCCTTCGAACCACCGGGGGAAGTCTGTTGAAGCTCCTCAAACTCATCTCGCGAATTTGCTCTTTCACCTTGGCCCAGCCAGTTTCAGCCCAGCGCCGGCCCGAGCCCGCGCGGAGCCCATCCGGGCCCGTACCCCGGCCGTGGCCAGTGTCCATGGCGGACACGGCCGGGCGCCGCCGCCGATTTCTTGGCGTGCGTGCACCGGGAGACCCCGCGTCCCGCGCCCTTTAAGCGCGTGCGCACCCGGCCTTGCGGTGCCCTAGCGCCCGCGCCCTGCCCGGCCCGTGCGCCGCCGCCCGCCGGAAGCCGAGCGCCGCCGCCCGCAAGCTCGCCGCCGGCCGTCCCCGATTCGCCGGCATAGGAGCACCCGCGGAGCAAATAGACGCCACCAGGAGCATCCCCTCGCCGAGACGAACTCGTTCCGCCCCTCCCCGTCGCCGGAGGTGCATCGGGCCGTCGCCGCCGCGTGGAGCCGCCGCCGGTCGCCGTGCTATTTTCCCTCTCCAAGGTGAGCAAGACCCCGAAATCCCCTCGATCCCCTCTTCCTCCTGCACCCGCCACCCGAGCCCCTAGCTCACCGGAGCGTCGGCGAGCAGTGCCACAAGGGCCGCCGCCGCCCCCTCCTGTTGCCCCTGTGCGCCCAGACTGAGGAAGAAGGTGAGGTGATGGTTTTCCAGTAAAGCCCCTGCGGTTTTGCACTTAGGACCCTAACCTTGTGTGTAACCCTTTGCTATCTTTGGTGTCTTGTGTCTTTTACAAGTTAAACCCTAGATCTATTAAGATTCTTTGCATCTAGATCCAATCTAAGCCCTTTTACAGATCCAACCCCGAGCTTTATCAATTTTGCTAGCACTTTTGCATGTGTTTGCAGATCTTCCTAGCTAACCCTTGAAATCTATAGTTAATCGCGTAAAGGTCCTTCCAATCTTGTTTTCTCCATATCTTTTTCGTTTTAGCTCGGATTTAATCCGTTCAAGTTGCGTTAGGTCCATAATAATGTAAAGCACGCGTTAGTGGTGTGTTTTCACCATGTATTGTTTCTGAAAATAAAATTAATAATAATTTTGATTAATGTCTAGTTATGCATGCCTTTTATAAATAAAAGCAATATAGATCTATACACTGTTTTAATAATAAAATTTAATTTGATTAATGTTTCTATCACATGTTTTTGCACATAAAAGTTAATTAGATCTTTATCTCGGTTTTTCATAAACCAAATGTCAATTTGTTTAATAGTTAATTAATCTTTTCTAATTAAAATTGGATTAGGCTTTTACATCGGCTTTCATAATAAATATTAATTTGATTAATGCCAATATTATAATGTTTTTAATAATAATATGATCTACTCGAATTACAAAGTTACGTTTAGATTGTTCATATAGTCTAGTTTTTCTAATTAAATATTTAATTGATTAATTCATATATGAATCTTTATTAATAAAACTTGACTAGTTCTTTACACCGGTTTTGAAAATAAAGTTTAATTTACTTTAATTCCAACATGGGGTATTTTATTTATGAAATATCCTTACATATATTTTGTTAATTACAATAAATCCAGCTCATGGTTTGATCTCTCATATGCGAATAATTCGTTAGACGTTCGGTATCGCCTTTATCTCTATCCGAAGCTCGAATCTTTATAGTGTTAGCTCAAGCTCGTCTCGGTGTGTCTCTGTCGTAGAGCTAGCCTTCTTTCAAGTTCTAGATCTTTCCAGATCCTAGTACATGCCATCCTATCGTAATTGTCTTTTATGTAAGACAACTGTACTTCTTCAGTTCTTTGTGATCCAATCTTTAACATCTAGCTAGTTCATGAATAGCTGTGTTCTTGTACCTAATCTATCATAGCTACCTTTCTTTAGAGTTTACCCTGTTATCTACTTCACTTGTCGATCGCTCACCCTTGGCTAGTGTGTTAGTTGTTCATCCAAGTTCTCTTTGTAGACTAGTTTTTCCTAAACCTAGCCTAAGGTTTCTTATGCGCTTGATAGTTCGTTGCTACCGTTCTCGTTCGTTTCACCTTAACTTGTACGTTAGCATGTGTATCACCCATTACTTGTTTTAATACTAAAGATGCATGTTAATCTTGACTAATTCTTATTCCAATGCTTTTATAAATAAAAAGTGATTAGGTTCTAATCCGGTTTTCTTTAAATCATGATGTAATTGGTTAATCTTTATTCATAACTAGTTTTTCAAAATAAAAGATGTTAGGGTTAAACATCGGTTTTCATAATAAAGTTAATATGCCTAATGACATCATAAATGCCTTTTCAATATTAAATATGTTTAGTTGAACACGTGACATAAAGTTACTCGTCTAGATATCTTATACTTGCTTTATCTTTCTAAAGTAATTGTTAACTTGACATAACTTCCACTCGAAGGTTATAAATAAAATATGATTAGGTTGATCGCGATTTCTTTAATTAAATGTAACTTGTTTAATGGTAACATAGAGTATTTCTCTCGAAATATTCTTTCACATGATTTCCTAATTAAAATATGCCAAGCGTAGTCTCTTGTTGTTTGATGATAATCTCACGATAGTTCCGAGCTTAGTTCTGTTTCAGCGTTTCTTGCGCTTACGTGACCAATAGAATCGAGCTCTATCTCAAAGTGATCTTTCCGGTCCTTGCTCAATCTTCCGCGACCATCTCCTCAAAGTTAACCAAGCCTTTCCCTTCCAAGCACTTTGTGTTCTTTAGTGATCCATCTGATCGAGCCTGTCCTTTAGTGCGTTCTTTTAAAGTTTACTTTTTGATTGGTGCATTGTTCTTAGTTATGCTTGTTTGTTTGCTTTGTATGCTTGTCCTCGATGATTGATGCGAGTAGAATGAACGTGGTTCAAGAGCTTTGAAGAGTGTGAAGGTGAAGATATTACTGAGCAACTAGTCTTTGGTTAAAGGCAAGTGTGTCCTTGATCTTTTGTCCCAATAACTTTATTAATCACTATTGCATTGCTTTGCATTAATTTTGATGGGTTCCTATTAAGGATGACTAGCCTCTTTTGACTGTTATCTTGAACCTGGTTCTTAATTAACAATGATGGTAGCTATTGCTTAGTTTGCTCAACTGGGTTGGAAATAATCAACATGGTTATCATTTTATGCTCTATGTTCCTTTATGTGATGTTTAATATACAAGACTATATGTTTAATCGGAACATGGAGAACCACCCAGGAAAACAGTACAACCACAAGAACTAATGGGCAATGGTCTTGGCTGAATAATTAGGAACTTTAGCTTGGAGTGATCTTACCTGATAAGGACAAGGGATCGGCGGTACTGCGGGGTATGGACTCGCTCTAGCAGGGGGTTGGGTGAGTTATTCTTTTTATGGTGGGGTATCGACCTCGCTAGGGGACTTTATACCTTGCTAACTGATCCGGACCTTGTGGGTCACAACTTGTTGGAGGACCTTTGTAAAGGCCATGTAGCGTCCCTATGCAACCACACCTCGGTAGTGTGGTATGGTGCTTGGCCGGCATCGCATGGTTGGGTTCAAAGTTCCTCGGAGCTTTTACGCTGCTTGTGGTGAAAGTGTACAACCTCTGCGCAGTGTAAAACTAATCGATTAGCCGTGCTCACGGTCAAGAGCGGCCTGGACCCTCACATGATAATTGAACTTGAAGATGGACTTAAATTGTGATATGTGTTATGGTTATGTTTGCCATGTGCTTATGGCGTATCTCTTATCTTATGCTTAATGTGGGTTGGTATAAACTTACACTTTATTAGTAATTAGGTGCTAATAAAATTTGATCAACTAAAATTGCTTAAATGCTTATAGCCCAGTCCACTATAAAGCCTTTGCATCCATGTCTTTCCCCACACTTGCTGAGTACGACAAGTGCTCACCCTTGCTATAAACAATGTTGCTCAGAAGGAGGAAGTTACTCTGAAGTCTTGTGAAGATGTTGCTGGCTCTAGGCGTACGCAACCCCCAGTCGACTGCTTGTGGTGTTTGGTGTCTCCGTTTCCAGGATAAAGCGTAAATCTCTGATAATCTCCCTTTTTCTTACGTGATATTGTTTCTGTTATTCACTTATGTCAGCTATATGCATGAAACTTGATCCTGGCATGCATATAGGTTTGCACTTGTGTTTTCTTTGGAAAAACAGGTGTGACAGAATCTACTCAGGAAGAAGGAGAAACAAAAAGCGTGATGAACAAATGACTTCATTACAGCTAATGTTTTGTTCATTTACAAAAAGGCCACGAGGCCAAAGTACTGATACACGAACAAAAAAAAACGGGCCTAGCGCCCAACTGCTTTCAGGCGGGAGGAGCGGCAGCGTCAGCGGTGTCCGGGAAGAGGAACTCCTCGAACGCTTCGGCGAGCGACCCGGCGGCGTCGGCGGCAAGCGCATCCACACGCTCCATCGCCACCTCGTCCTCGACGCCCTCGGGAACGATGTAGCCCTCCGCCAGCGCCTCGAAGTTGACCTCGTAGTGGGACCGCACCACTCCGAGGGCCTTCTGGGACGCCCGGGTACGGCGCCGGCGCATCCGCTCGGTGACGTGACCGCCAAGGGCGCGCGGGCGGGCGGCCGCCGAGCCGCCGCCCGTGCTTCGCCCTCCTCCACGACGCGGCAGGTCTCGAGGGCCGCACCACGCAGCTCCCGCAACCCCTGCTCGGAGGAGTTGTAGGAAGCCTGCAGCGCCTCGACCCGCTCAGCTGTGTGCCCCAGGGCGGTGCGCAAGCCTGGAATCGCCAAGGCAAGAAAGAAATCAGAAAGGGGAACGCGAGACCTCTAACAGAAAAACCAACAAGGCTAGAGTCAAACAGTGGCTCACCTTCGACTTGTTTCCTCTCCATCTCGAGAGCGCGGTGCTCGGCCTCGACTGCCAGCTCGAGACGCTTGACGGCCTCGCTCTGCTCCTGGAGGGCCATCTTCTGGTTTGCGCTTGCAATACTGAGCACAATGAGCTCACCCTCGGTCTTGGAGAGTTTGTCGTCCCGCTCCGCCAAAGACTTCTGCGCCGCCTCGCGAGCGACGCGCTCCTGCTCCAGCGCCGTCCGGGCATCGATGAGGGCGGCCTGTTCCTGCTGGAGCCGCCCCTCAGCCCCTTGGCGGGCGGTGCGCTCCTGCAGGAGCTGCTCCTCAGCGGCGACGAGAGCCGCGGCCTTGGCGTCGAGGGCGGCCTTCAAGTCGTCGGCCTCCTTGGCCCGCTCGCTCCGGCCCCGTGCGCCCGCTCCTCGGCCCGGCGGCGCTGCGCTCGCGCCCCCTCAAGTGACGAACGGAGCTCCCGGTTCTCGCCGCGGACGTTGGCCACCTCCACCTCCCAATTGGTGGCCAGCGTCCGCATCTTCTCCAAGTCCGAGCGCGCCTGCCACAGAGCCTCATCATGATCGATGAGGGCTGTGCGGACCCGCTCGAGGCTCGAGCGGCGCGCTGGGTCCTGCCTCGAGCTCTCGGGGAGCTCGTCGCGCCACGCCATGGCCCGTACGCCGGCCCGCGTCCGGCGTCCTGAGGGCGTCAGCAAGCGCGTCGAAAGCGCTGCACCGCTCCCGGAGCTGGTGGACCTCGGCGTTCACCCGGTCAAAGGCGTCGTACTTGTCGTGGGCGCGGAGCTCGAGCTCCTGACACCCACAAATCAAAACCCGTAAGCACTACGACGTGGAGGCAGCACACAAAAACAAAAGATGGAAGAAAGTGAGCAACCGCGCCCTACCTGGAAGACGCGCCATGCAGGGCCGCCATGGACCCGCAACGCCTCGTTCAGCGCGCGGTTGAGCGTGGCGCCGTGGCTCCGAAGCTCGCCCCAGAGCTCCTGCTCCCCCTGGGCGTCAGCAAACACCGGGGGATCGTCAATGGCCCCCTCCATTTGGGCGGGGTGGCCGGCGCGGGAGGACGAGGCCTCGGCACCGTGTCCTCGATCCCCCGCCACCATGTGCTCCTCGTGCCGCCTCACGAGGGCCCCCTTCTGGGGCTCGGGGGAGCGTGTGGGGAAGCTGGCCCACTGATCCCACCCGGGCGGCGGGGAGTCGTCATCCAGGACCTCCACCACCTCCGCCGGGAACCGCCGGCGGGCACCGGCCCTTGCGCCGCCTCCACCGGCGCCTCCACTCGCGCCTCCGTGGCCGCGGGCGCCCGACGCGGCGCCACGGCCACCACCTCCGGCTGCGCCTCGCGACCACGGGTGCCGCCGCGGGTTGCACCCGCTCCGCCTCCTCCGCGGTCCCGGCGCCACGGGCCGCACCTCCACGGCAACGGCCTCCGTGGGGGCTGCGCCTCCGCCACGGCCGCTACCGCGGCCTCGCGCCCCCACAATGGCCGCGCTGGTCGCCCCCTCGGTGACCGCCGGCCGCGCCGCGGCGGATGATCCGCCGACCGAGGCCTCGGGGCCCCGCCCGCGCCCTCGCGAGCTCTCGCCCGCCGCCGCCGTGCTCGCCCCCGCCCGTGACGCCCTCGACGAGCGCCGCCGGGTGGGGATGGACGCGTCCGTCCTCAGCACCTTGGCCGGTGCGAGTGGCGGCACAGTTGGCACCACCCTGCGCAGGCACAAACCAAAAGTTAGAATGCTTGGTCATCGCAAAACCAAGCCAAGCAAAAGAGGCAAGCTCCTTACCTCGAAGAGGAGAAGGCACGCTTCCTTTTCCTCGAAGCCTCAGCGGATGAGGCCGGCGCGGCCGGCGCACCCGCCGCCGCGCGCGCCCGCCGCGCGCGGGCACGCCTAACGCCGCGCCTCCCGTCGGCGCCGCCGCGCGCGCGCGTATGCTCGCCCCGCGTGCGGGTACGCCCGCCGTCGCGCCTCCCCGACGACGCCGCCACGCGCGCGCGCGCCGCCCCTTGCGCGGGCGCGCTCGCCGCGCGCGCGCGCGCGCTCGCCGCGCTCGCCCCCGAGGTGCGCGCCGGCGCCCCCGCCGCGCGCGCCGCCCCCGATGTCGATTGCCGGCGACGGGCGCCGTTGCGCCCGCCCCGGCGATGCCGCCCTTGCCGCCGGAGCCGGCTCCCGGCGACGGGGCGAGGCTCCCACCTATCGAGGGGCCTCCCCCCTCGGCCCTCTTCCTCTTCGTCATCCCCCGAGGACGAGAACTCCTCGGTCCCCGGGAGGAGAGCCCCGGCCTCTTCGCGCCGCCGGTACTCCGCGTTCCGCCGCTCACGGCGCTCGTTGCGCCGCCTCGCGCGCTCCCTCTCGTGCGCCGCCCGCTCCTCGCTCCCGGCCGCCGCGCCGCCCGACCAAGCGCGCGCGGAGTCGGGGGGTGGGCGGAACGGACTTGGAGGCGGTAAAGCTCACCACCGCATACGGGGAACACCAAGGACGCGTCGGGGGAGGCGGAAGCAACACCAAGAACTAAAAACGAAATCAAGGATCACACTCACCGGTGGGCCGGTGGGGAGCATCTCGAGGTCCCACGGGGTCCAGTCCGGACGCATCGGCATCCGGGTGTCGACGGCGTTCCGCGCCCGGGTGAGCGCATACGCCCGCCCGAGGGGGTCGGAAGCATCCGCGACCTCGCCAGATCGACGGGGGTTGGCCGCCTCCGTCATCTCGAAGATGCAGAGCGGCCTCTCCATCAGAGGCACGATCCGCCGGTGATGGAGGAAGGCGAGGACGCCCAATGCGGTCAGCCCCTGCGCCGCCAGGCTCTTCAGGGCGGCCAGGACCGAGTCCTGCCGCCTCCGATGCTGGGCCGTGGACACCCCGTAGCCCCAAGAGCTGGGCTTCTCCTTGAACACCCGACCGGTGTACGGGGGGAGGCCGGGCTCGGCGTTGCGCAAGTAGAACCATCCCCGCTCCCAGCCGGCGTTGTTCGTCGTCATGGTGCAGGGGATGTAGACATCCTTGAACTGCGCCCGCAGGGCGAGCGACATCCTGCCCGCGCGCACCGCGCGGCGGGTCCTCGGCTCCGTCGTGGGCTGCATGAAGAGCTCCGCGCGGAAGAGGTGCACCTAGAGTTCCCAGTTGACTGGGATTCCCAGGTACCCCTCGCAGACGCCCACGAACGTGGCCGCCTGCGAGATCGCGTTGGGCGCGAAGCTGTGCAACTCCACACCGTAGTAGTGGCACAATGCCCGCATGAAGCAGCTCGCCGGCGCGTTGAAGCCCCGCTCGTGGAAGCGCACGAAGCTCACTACATAATCCTCCGGCGGGTTGGGCTCGCGGTCCCCCGCCGGCGGCACTATCCACTCCGCCGGGCGTCCATCCTCGTTCGCCGACAGCTGGCCAGTGACGACCAGCTCGCCAAGGGCCAGCGGGGTCACCGTCGACCGCTCCCAGGCATATGGGTCAAGGATCGTGAGGGGCGGAAGCGGCGCCATGGGAAGAAGGCAAAGGAATGCGAGAGCGGAGGACGAGAAACGGAAGATGAGCTCTAATGGCGACACCGCACGGTGGCAAAGGCGAGGCGAAGACGAAGGCGCAGGGGGCTGAAATGGTGAGGCGCTAAGGTAAAAAACCGCCGTCTCCCCCTCCCCTCAGATTTATAAGCCGCGGGCGAGCTCTCCGGAGCGGATGTCCCGCGTGCATTAACTGCAGGGAATCTTCTCTTCACGCCGACGAACGGGCCCCACCACGACCGCAGCGGCCACAACACCGCGGGCGGGCCATCATCGCGGCGAAGACTAGCAGGGACCGAGGCAAGCGGTCACATCCGCCTGCCACGCCGCCCACTACGCGCGCGCGCGCGGCCGCAACGCCTAAAAAGGCGCGCCTGTGTTGCAGAGCCGCAGCCTCGACTGTAAGGCATTTAATGACCCGCTCTCTTGCCAAGCAAGGAGAACCCTCGAGCGGGGCGAACCCCTGGCTCGAGACGAAGTCAGCCCTGGAAGGGACATCGACGTGAGAAGGTCGCCCGGGGCCTGCTTGAAGTAAAGCAGGCACCGCGGGCACCCATGCCACGCAAAACCCTCGAGCGGCACGAGCCCCTGGCTCAAGACGATTTCAGCCCTCGAAGGGACATCGACGTGAGAAGGTTGCCCGGGGCCTTCTTGAAGTAAAGCAGGCACCACGGGCACCCATGCCACGCAAAACCCTCGAGCGGCACGAGCCCTTGGCTCATGACAATTTCAGCCCTCGAAGGGACATCGGCGCGAGAAGGCCGCCCGGGGCCTGCTTGAAGTAAAGCAGGCACCGCGGGCGCCCATGCCGCGCAAAACCCTCAAGCGGCACGAGCCCCTAGCTCGAGACGATATCAACTCTCTAAAAAGGGCACGTGCGTGAGAAGGCCGCCCGGCGCCTGCTTGAAGTAAAGCAGGCACTGCAGGCACCCATGCCACACTGTGCTACCAACTAGCGCCTCGAGGGCTGGCTCGCCCAGACCCCTCGACGGCCGTAGACGCAAAAGACGGGGCCGCCCAGGCGCCACCCCGCACGGCCCTACTGATCAGAGGTTCGAAGCCTGACCCTCGACGGGTTCGAACAGGCGCCTCAGATCGCAGAGTCAAGGACAACGAGGGCACGCGCATTCGAGCCGTTCCTCGAGCCCGTCGGCTCGAGGGTACCCCACATGTCGTGTTTGAGAGCCAGCGAGGGCAGCTAGCCGGGGGATCCCACCGAGGGAGAGCTTCCGCGCCCTCGGTCCCAATCGAACGGGACCGAGCCCCACCTAGCAAACCCACGCAAGCGCTTCCATGAACGTGTCTCCGGACCACGCAGCCTACCCTTATCGAACGGGGCATGGGCGTCCACTCGAATCACCCGCTAGCAGCTCAAAGAGGAATCCACAATTCGCGACCCGCTCGATGGGGGTTGTGGAAACCTCACCCTCCGTCCCGCGGAGGGACGGCGAGGGCGCGTTAAGAAACAAGTCGTAAAGCTCTACCCGATCGCCTCGAACGGGCCCAGGCTCGGGGGCTTAACGCATGGCTACACCCCCTTGGCCTGCACCCGCCGAAGACAGCGCCAGCAGCGCGTGCGCCACCGAAGCCGGCTGAGACACTGCCGATGCCGGTTGAGACATGAGACACGCCCTCTGACCAGTTCTCGCGGTTAACCCCTGCAGGAGCACCCACACTCTGCCGGGGCTTCGAGGGGCTAGACCCGCGGGTCCGCTGACGCGGCCCCACGGAAAGCGTTCGCAAAACAAGGAAGGAAGAACGTCCTATCAGTAGGTTCCAGCATCTGCAGGAGCCTCAATGGCAAACCCGCAGATGCTCGGGGGCTACTGTCGGGGACAGCCCTAGGGGTCCCCTTAAAGAACGGGGAAATCCTCACTTAAAACCCGCAACAAAGCTAAAACACAATTTGCCTAACCATGCAGAGAACGGCCCACGACGCAGGGACCCCGACGGCCCATCAAGGCGGCCCTCTTAGAGATCCCCTCGGGCGGGCTCCGCCCCGTTCGAGGGGTAGCACTTCCCTCGGGCGGGCTCCGCCTCGCTCGAGGGCTCGCTCCCCCTCGAGCGGGCTCCGCCTCGCTCGAGGGTACGTCCCGCCCTCGGCCGGGGTCCGCCACGCTCGAGGGCGCCCCTCATGTGTGCGCCGGCCCCCGTACACGGGCATTTAACGCCCTGACACCGGCAGGACGGCGTCATCATGCGCCCGGGGCTCGCGCCCCGGTGCCGCCGCACCAACTCCCCAGGGAGGAGCCCATCCCCATCACTGTGGGGAGGGACTGTGCAGCGCAGCCGGTGTCAGTCCCGTGACGCCGTGCGCCTCCTCTAGTACGGCTAACGCGCCGAGCCCTCGAAGGGGGGCCGGTTGCACCCTCGATTCACTTTCTTGTGACCCTACAAGGTTAGGTGGAGGCGCTAGGCCGGCGGAACACCATCCCTGCCACTGTAACAGCGGGGCCGCCGTCCCCGCGTGTGCAGGCGCACGCCAGGCGCTGTAGCAACAACTCCAGCACTGTGAAGCGCGTCGGGAAGGGACGCCGTTTTACCTACTCCTGTACTCCGTACAGGCCAGCGTCAGCACCTCCCTCGAGCCTATCAGAGGACATCGCCACCATCCGCCACCCTTCTACCCTCGAACCGCCACTGTTCGGATACAAGGTAGGCCATGATGGCCAGATCGCCGCGAGGATCGTCCGGACGGCCGCCCACTCTACAGCATAGCACGTCGCGCTTCCCCACGTAGCTAGATAGCACGGCGCGCATGTAATCCGCCTCCCCCTTGATCTATAAAAGGGGGGGGGGGGGGCGAACCCCCCAGCCGTGGGGGGAGAAAAAACAGACGACAGGACACGAGACAGTCAGATAGCACACAACACACCACGTACTCATTCTCCGATTCTTTCACAATATCTTCAGCCAGGGACGTGGAAGCCACACTTCCTCTCCCGCCTTGCTTGTAGCAGCCCCACTACAGGCACCCCCGGTGCTGAGCAATATAGTGCCTTGAGCACACCATTGCTGGACGTACGGCTCCCTCGGCCGAAACCAGGATAAATCCCGTGTCTCTTATTGCTTAGCATCGACCATTGAGGGATGGACCTCGGCGCTTTCTACTGGTTAGTGTCGGGACCATATTCCGCACCGACAATAGACGAAATGCAAGGCTGGGTCTCGTCGAAGGTAACCTCGCAAGTTTCCATGACTAGGTTAGTATCAAGGTTGAGCAAACGAAATGCTCGAGAATGACTAGCATAACCCAAGAAAATTCCATCGGAGGACCTCGACTCAAACTTATGAAGCCTACCCTTCTTGAGAATAAAGCACCGACAACCAAAAGCCCTGAAATGCCTCACTCTAGGTGCTCGCCTGTGCATGAGCTCATAACACGTCTTCTTCAAGAAGGCGCGAAGAAAAATCAGATTCCCAACATGGCACACGGTATTCACCGCCTCAGCCCAATATCTCCTCGGAGTCCTATGCTCGTCAAGCATCGTCCGAGCCATCTCGCAAAGGAAACGATGTTTCCTCTCAACTACATCATTCTGACAAGCCACATAGGGAGAAGCAAATTGATGTTCGAGACCCAAATCACGACAAAAGGTTTTGAAACAAGAGTTTTTAAATTCACTACCACTGTCACTACGAATAGCTCGAACATCATCTCCATTCCTCTCGTTCTTCAACCTAAAGATTAGATCACAGACAAAACCAAATGTCCCCCCTTGTCAGCTAAAAAGAAGACCCAAGCATAGTGAGAATAGTCGTCCACTACTACAAGGACATACCGTTTCCCACCCGTCGAGCACAAACGAGCTGGACCGACCAAGTTTATATGGAATAGCTCGCATGGCCACTCTGTCATAACGAATGTCAGAGGCAGGTGAGAGTCGGCGACCATTTTGCCATGACTACACGGAGCAAATACCAAATCCTTTTGGTACTTCAACATTGGCAATCCTCGGACCAAATCTAGCCCACTCAAGCATGAAAACAAGTCAAAACTCAAGTGACCTAGTTTCCTATGCCATTTCCAAAGCTCCGTCCAAACACCAACAATCAAATAACGAGAAGGGCCAACACACTGAGAAAAATCATCTTTGAAAATTTAACCCTCAGGGATGATCGTGTACACAAGATCACCTCGAGAATCCCAAACACGTGAAGCGCCAATTTTGAAACGGACCTCAAAACCCTCATCAAGAAGCTGGGAAACCGAAAGAAGGTTAAACCCCAAAGACTTGACAAGAGCAACACGCCTAAGAGTCACAGACTCACTCACCTTCATCGTGCCCACCGAAAGCACTCTACCTTTCCCATTGTCCCCAAAGTGATGTACTCTTTGGTCATCATCGGGTTCAGGCTAGAGAACCACCTTAGATCTCCGATCATGTGTCGAGAGCAACCAGAGTCGATCAACCAAAAGGCCTCCATGCCTCCCACCTGCAAAACAAATGAGAGCGAGAGTGAGAAAATGACTCAACACTGGGTTAGTACAAAACAAATCAAACCAGTGTTGTGCTATTGACAGTGAATTTCCGACAACCTAGCCATGAGTTTACCTTCAATGTTGGTATTGATTTAATATCCAAACTAACAATCCTAACCCTCAACATGTATCAAGTTCGCACTCACATGTGATATTTGGAATTTATTGTTTACACAGGGATTAAACACCTAAATGAGGACTTCCGAGTAGAGTTCACCGAGCACTTTGTGAGAAGGTCATGAATCCCGGTACATGTCAAGACACGAGGTGAACAAGACTCTAAGAGGCCTAAGGACCAATCCGTGAAGGAAGAAAACTCCGAGGACCTGGACAGAAAATGTTGAGGCTTGCACGACAAGGAGCCCTATCCAAACCGCAGAGAGTCAAGGACCCACATGCAGTTGGGAGAAAGTTCTAGAAGACACGAGAAGCTTACCCGTGAAGAACGGGGCCGAACCGGGCCAAAAAGGCCCTGGGCCGACCGGCTTGGGCTGTTTTCGGCCCAATTCGGGCTCCCCTTTGATCTAGCCCCTCTTCGATCTATTTAAAGCCAAGGTGCAAAGAGCAATGGAGGAATTGATTCGCTATCCGCCGCCGAGGAGCAGAGAAGGGAGGACACCATTCCGGAGAAGAGAGGGTCGAGATGGTTGACTAGGGCTTCCCTAGCCAACGTGGGAACCTTGCATTGAAGACCATGTCGGAGTTCTCGGAGCTAGGATCAAGATCAAGGTAGGATCCTGGTGGTGATCTTGTCCATGTATTATACATTCATGATGTTGAATCCGATTTCTAGCGATCAAGTGCTTTCACTACGACTTTGTCTTCGCTTGGATTTTCTTATTCTCCAATCTATTCCGGATAGATTGCATAGGATGTTCTTGTAGCCATCGTAGCTAGAGGTGCATACCTGACCTACCGAGTGTTTTCATCTTGTCCTTTGGACTCGCCCTAGGCTAACCCGCATGAATAGGAGTGCGTTGTGACAGAACGACGACTCCAAAAGACAGGCGCCTTCGGAGTTACAACAGAAGCCATGATTTAAATAGGTTTTTTATGAGATTCGATTTGCTTTGTTCATCTATGCTTGGAACTTCACCAAGTGCATGATCCAATATCTCTAGATTGGTTTTACCTATCCCTCTCTATCTCTTGCTACCTCTGGTGTTTCTTAGATTAGATTGGTTTTTTTAGTGTTTCCTTATATTAGATGCAAAACCCATTTTCAAGATCAAAGTGTTCTTAGCTTTATTAGATTGGATCTTGCATTACATATTGTTCCACAAATTCGATACCTTGGGTTCACACTTAAGGGAAGAAGGATCCCTTGACTATGACGGAGGACTTGTCTGCTTGCATGTCCAAATGAAGTTTGATACACATATGGACCGTCAACAAGCCCCTTTTTCTGGTGCCATTGGCGGGGAACAAGTAATCAAGATTCAGTCTAGTATTATTTTTGTAAATATTTTTTATTTTCTTTTGCATATCTTGCTTGGACCATCCTCGAAAAAATTCAATCGAATCTAGGGTTTTCTAAACCCTAGTTTTCTTTTAGTTTTCTTTATTTTGTTTATTGCTAACCCTAATCAACGATGGGCGGTTACATCTCCAACAAAAAACATATATTTTGTGGATGGTCTAGAAAAATTTTGTAGGCAAAGGTGACGTGCATCACAAGATCTAAAAGCGGAGGCCGAACATCATCGGAATCTCCAAGAGAAACTCCACCTCCAAGATCGAGAGGAGATCAACCTCATCACCACTCATTCTAGGGATATCGCTCCTCAAGACCGTCGAAATAATCGACGTCAGCAAGGAGGAGGTCATGTTCGACATCGATGGCGTGAGGAGTGCATTCAAGTCAACTATGATTCGAATGTATGTAACACAATTCATGTTAAATACATTCTACCTCATCGTTGCATCGGAAGGGAGGAGTCAAGAAAGAATGAAGTGAAGAAGACGCAAAAGTTGTTGCATCCGTCAAGACCAAGAATCAACACCGGCCTGTGAAGACCAAAAAGATGACCCAGTCGAAGAATAAACCTACACCGAAGCGAAGGATGGTGTAGAAGTGCGGTCCCTAAGATTGCAACGCTGACAAAGAGTGTTGATCTGAAGTGGAGAAGATAAGAAGTCTAGCTATGGACTATAAACGAAGCGCTTGCGGGAGGCAACCCGTTCGTCGAGTCAAGAATAAGCTACCGGGAGGACAACCCGTTGAAGAGTGAAGCTACCGGGAGGGCAACCCGAAGAAGTTTTCAAGTTTTTCAAGTAAGTTGGTCTTAGAATTTGCTACGCATTACATATTATAAATTCTTATGTGGTTGAATAATTTTTGGAGACATTATAATTGCTCGGTCGTTTTATTTGAATTTTATATTGATCATAAACCAGAGACTTGATCCATCCCAAGTTTTGTTTGCTTATTTTTGAGAAACTAGTGCCAAAAATTCAGACCTACTCCAACCTTTCATCCTCTCCATGGTGTTAAGGTTGGCTTGTTTTACATGATAAAAACACACGAGAGGAGCCTTGCTATGTTTCTTAATGTTTTTAAGCTTTGACGCATGGTAGGAATCGCGTGAACCTAAGGAACTTGATCTTCGGTTTCATTCAACTTAACATCCATCGGTTTCTCTAGATTTATAATTTTTCTAAGTCCCATTGACTTTATTTTTATTCAAATATCTCTCTCATGTTTGGCCAAAATTAGAACCTAAATCTATACCCCCACGGTCAAGCCGGAGGAACTTGCTATCAATTAATGAAAACAATGATCTGGTGCAACCAAAATTAATTTTATAATTGTCTTTGATGCCTAAAAGCTCCTCTAATGATATATTTGGACTCATCTCTAACACTAAGTTAATTTTGAATGTTTTAAAATTAGAGGAGTGATTAGCATCTAAACATGATTAAGGGAGGTTTTTGAGCTTGATTAACATATAGTGCCCCACGATGCATCATGTGTCCATCATTTGGCATCTTGGGCACGTGCAAAGGACAAGCATGGGGGGGGGAAGCAAGGGCTTTGTTTTGTAGGAAATTGGTGGAAGCACAAGAGGCAAGGGAACAAGTAAAATAATGGAGGTGGAACCCTTAATTGCGCAAGCAAAGGAGTGGTTGTGAACATTTGGGTGGAGGAATTTCATGGATCACGCAGACACCAGGCAAGAAGGGAGCAAGAAGTATCTGTTAATAGGTAAATCTTGTATGAAGTTTCAATCCACAAGCGTACGGATCTCATATGCCCTTCTTCACCTATGGGAGATCCCAAGGTTCTTGTCAACCCAAAGAACAAGGGGATTACTAGCGTTTAACCTAACACCAATCTAGTTGATAGAAGACTTATGATAGAAAGATTAATCTATAAAGTAAAGACAAACTAACCCTAGATTACGTTATAGAGAGATGAAAGGTGCACAAGTATGAAGAACGTATGCCCATGGAGTCTATGCACTTGAAGATGCAATCACCCAAAACATGGTAAAGCCCCGATCCAATCTACCTAGGTGTGTGATCAAGGATTAGACTTTTCCCTTCCCTCGTACATGTCACTACGCGAAGGTAATCGATACTAATCCTAATGAACACGGTATGTTGACGCGATCTACTGGAACAACCCCGAAAGCACAGTAGCTAGCCTTAAACATCAAGCATCATCAACAAGAAGTATGATAGACATATGGTCCAAACAAGATATATAGGTGACTACACTTCAAGTTCCGTTACAACTCCATGGACAAACGAAAGACTTTACCCCATCATGGCGCTATGCATGGCACCGTTGGGATGGTGGATGCCTCCGATGAAGATGGATCCTCGTTGTCCTTCAACTCCGGCGGCGTCGTGGCAAGCTTTCAGCGTCCTCCTTCCTCGTGGCGACCTCCCTTGGGCTTGGTAATGATCTCTCTCGAGTGTCCTCCCCCAAGGGTCTCTCTCGTAGTCGATCATCTCTTCCTAGGCGGCTCTGAGGGACTAGACGTCTTCTCTGGCAAATGGAGGCTTGCCCCTACGATTAGGGTTGCATTTACTTAACACCGAACCGCCGCCAGAAGGGGCTCGGCCGGTCCGAACTGGCCGGCCAGCCTGGGCCCTTCTGGGCTCGGTTTCGGCCCAACTTTCTCAATGGTCCATCTCTTGCACTTTTGATCATTGGCCCCTTGAATTGTGGGCTTTGGACGTCATTATCTCCGCGACCAAGTTGAGGGATCTTTATGCATGAACTTCCAACCTTTTCATCTCGGTCCTCCGGAGTTCTCCATTCAAGCACATTGGTCCTTGCCACATTTGGAGGCTAGTTGGCACATGGTTGGAGCTCTTTGATTGACTTGCAAAACGTTCTCCGAACTAGATGCATCTTTCCTCATTTAATACGTGAATTCCTGCAAAAACACTATACTCCAAAATGCACATCCAACAATGAACTTTTTATATCATTAGTATGCCTAGTGGCGGGTTAGTTCCAAAATGAAGTTTAAACCATAATATAACAAGTGTTCTTGGTTGATAGAAATCGACTTCCAACTGTATCTCAGAGATAGATCAAAGCAAACGGAGAAGGAGGGCCCCTAGGTCGATCATCCTAGGCCGGCCGGCCTAATGTAAGGAATCGGATCTTCGTTAGGCTAAGAAGGGGAGGTGGTGAATTAGGCAATCTAAAACCGTAACCTATGGCTTCACTATTTTTACACAAAGATAAACTAGAACATACTACCTAGATGTGCAACTAGGGTTGTTCTAGTGTGAAACTCCCTTACCAAAATAAGGTTTGCAATCTATAGCCAATCCTAGCATGATACTACTCTATGAAAGTAAAGGCAAGCAAAGATTGCAATAGAGTAAATGCGGAAACGTAAAGGGGATGAGAGGAAGCAAACGCTTGACACGCGATTTATCCCAAGGTATCGGTAGGCACTAAGCCACCCCTAGTCCATGTTGTTGAAGCACTCACACAAGAGTATTGCTTCCCGGTCACCAAGTCTCTCACAAGAGCACCACTTAACTCGCCACAAAGGCTAGCCACTTAGGCACTTGTCAAGCTCCCTTGGTCACCTTGATGCCGCCTCCACTAAGGAGTTTCTCCACCAAGGAAGGGGGTCTCCACGTCCCCCGCACAAAGTGTCCTCGCCGCTCCACACCATGCCGGAGGGTCAATGACGATTGCCGGTGAGCCACTTAGGCCTCAAGGCTTCCAGCGAACCTTGTACACCTTGATTCACTCAAGAATCAGCTCACAAGGTTGGCACAACCTTGCACTCACTCAGCTCTAAGCCAAGCCTAGCACTAAGCACATACACTAAGCATATGCAAGTCTAAGGATGAGCAATTAAGCACTTGGATGGATTGGATATGATCTTCTAGGTGTCTTGAACTCCTCTGCACTTCCACACAATCCAGCAATCTCAAATGGGTGAGTGGAGGGGGTATAAATAGCCCAAGGCACTCAGCTAGTGGTTGGCTAATGGCTCTCTGAAAAGTTGACCGTCAGATGAACTGACACCTACTTTTCAGGAGCATCGGTTCATCCGGTGCCCCACCCATGTCACGTAGCCATTGAGGTTCTTTGACAGAACTACTCCGACGCTATGCACCGACGCACCGTCGGTTCATCCAGTGCTGAAGACCCCGCAGCCAAATCGTCTCTATTGGTTTCTTCGTAACCGTCGGATAGACCGACACTTCTCCTTGACCAAGGCGTCGGTTCATCCGATGTTGAAGACTTTGACTTGGCTTGTCTCTGTCTTGATTCAAAACTGAGCGTCGGATAGACCGACGGTGTCCTCACTCAGACCGTCGGATCATCTGGTGCTACTGCCTTCGCTGCTCTTCCTCTGCAATTCATCCGATGCATCTACAAAATGGACCGTCGGTTCATCTGACGGTGCCAACTTCATTTTGCCTCCTGCACAGTGTACCAACTACACCGACGCTATGCACTGATAGTAATGCCGGTTCATCCGACGTTGTCTTTTTCCTTCCTTTTCTTCGCGTCTTCAACTTGGATCTTTGCTTCAACTTAACACCCTTAGCATGCCATTACTTATAGCCTCAAAATATATACTAAGTCCTCAATTTTGCTGTAAGTTACCTAACATGTTCATGGTATGTTAACTTGTGGTATGACATGTTAACTTGGGCATGGTATGTTGACTTGTGCATGGTATGTTAACATGTGGTAACATCCATTGGACCTAGAAATGCCTACAAAGACATGCTCGACAAATTGGTTAGTCCCATTGCTTGTGTCAACATGAATCACCAAAATCAACTCGAACAAATGGCAAATGAGGCCATGTTCGCTACACCTAGCCTCCACTTATGGCCCCTGGTGCCCCCCTTCGCCTGGTAAGTATTTTATGCATTTGTTAATTTGTGTTCTTGAGTTCATAGCGCATAAGTTCTAGAAACAAGCTAGAAATATTTGAGTTCCTTGGGGATGATGATCTTGTTATGTTATTGATGATTCTTTTGTTTCCATCTTTTGTTTATGTTGGTAATGCTTTGATGCCTAAGGTTAGCCACCATGCTTTTTGGGAGTATAGGTCTCACTACTCCTATAGTTCCCATCAACATTTCTTTTGTAGGTTTAGCTAAAGTGGCCTCATGTTCACACCTCAATAAATTAGTTTAGCTTCACCTTTATAGGAGGTTGCATGTTCAAGTAATCCACAAACCCTATGGGCTAATATCTATCCAATATTGTGCACCTCACGCTCCACCCTCTAAAAAATAGTAATAATCATCATCATAATAATAAACTCCATCCTCCATATACTTCCCTTGTGTGTTTTTCCCGCCAGCAAGCAACTCTCGGTGCATTCATTGTGAGTTAGTCCAACAACAATGTGAAAGAAAGCCACCAATGTCTTCACCAAGAAGACATGATCGTCGGAGCCATCATCAAGCTCTTCCAGGAGGCACTCGATTTCCAAGTCTCCCCGAAGCATGAAGGAAGACATGGCACCACCGAGGAGCAACATGCTGCCCCTTGGTGGCGTAAGGAGTACACGAAGTTCGTCCACACGGTACACCGAACCACGAGGACACACGGAAGAGCCACCCGTTCCACCATGATGCTCAACTTGTTCATCCACTCCACCACCATACACTCTGAGGTGTGCCAATGGATTCATCATGAAGACAGAGGAGGAGAGGCTTGTTCATCTTGAGAGGAGACTTGTGCCAAATGTTGACTTCAATGGCAATGCCCTCCAAGTGTTGGGATTCTACTCTTGAGCAACCTTGGATGGGTGAAATTCTTTAATGGAGTTGGTGTAAGCACTCACAAGGAGCTTGCCTTGGAAATTCTTATACATTAGCACTGGTAATTGATGAAGGAGTGTCGTACCTCTCATTTTGCCTCAAAGATGAAGAGCAATTAGTTCCTTATGAATATATTAGAAGGCTACTCACTACGTGAAAACCTCAAATAGGTCACGTAGCATTTGTAACGGGCCCTTAACGCCCGTTACATCCACCCACATCTGTAACAGTTGTTGTTTGACGCCTGTTACCTATAAGCGCGCCAGGACGACCCCTGGGTTGGCCTCCACAATGCCCGTTACCAATGTGGACTTTTGGTAACGGGCTTCTTAAACGCCCGTTACATAAATTCTTTGTAACGGATGTTAAAAGAGCCCGTTACAAATGTTAAAACTATCGGTAATGGGCTTGTAAAGTCCGTTACCGATCAATGCCCTATCAGTAACGGGCTGCTTAAGTCCGTTACTGATCGCTGCCGCATTGGTAATGGGCTATAAAGTCTGTTACCGATAAGTTCGTACTGGAGACACATGCTTGTAGGATGCGTCTCCTTTGATTGGCACCCAGGGTCGCCTTTTTTCTCACATCGGAGACACATGTTATTATCTCGTCTGTGTGTCTGTGTCTTATCCTTTCGACACCACTCGATCTCTCTCCGCAGAAGCTAGGCCACTCCTATTCCGACAACAACACTCGCTCTCTCTCTCTCTCTCTCTCTCTCTCTCTCTCTCTCTCTCTCTCTCTCTCTCCTCAGAAGGTCACCCGCTCGATCTGTGTGCTCAGATGTCCCCGCCGGCCTGTCCTGTTCGCCGCCGCCAGCAGCTGGGCGCGCTCTGAGGATTGCGCAACGGCGGAAGGGGCCAGAGCGTACGTCGACCGTGCCGTCCTTCGCGCCTCCGATCCTCCTCCTCGGCCGCGCTCGGCTCGTAGAAAGTCCTCGTCAAGGTGGAAATTAATTGGCCCATTTTATTGAAATTCTTCAGCTGTCTTTTTGTGTGATGAATTATGCTCATTTGGTGTATGGAATGCAGATGGCGTCTGCTGCTCGGGCTTGGATGTACAGACAGCCCCAAGCTGATTGGGAGAATTTCTTAAGCGGAGTCATTGTTTTTCTAAATCAAGCATAGGCGGATATGAGAAACCATGGTGTTCAGGCAATGCTTTGCCCCTGTATTGATTGTCCCAACCAAAAGACCGTGTATTGATTGTCTCAACCAAAAGAAATTCGCACAACGGGAAATCATTTTTCATCATTTGGTCACACGTGGTTTCACAAGACATTACACGTGTTGGAATAAACATGGTGAGGAAGGCCTTAATGAACTCGAAGCAGGCTTCCTAAATTAAGGTGAAGTGCGACACCATGCTAATCATGATGAAGACCTTGATGACAGTGGATTTTTTGAGGGAAATGAACCATTATTCCCACCAAATGTGTTGAGGCCTGAGGATATCACTGATCAAGAAGTTATGGGCTTCGATGATGGTGAGGTGTTGCAATGTGTGCACAATGTTGATGAAATGTTGCGGGATATTGAGTTTCAACGAGTGTACACACCTTCTGAATTAGCGAGGCTGAAGCAGTGCATTGAAGATTCAAAGAAAGCCCACTATCCTGATTGCCAGAAGTACTCTCGCCTTTCTGGTGATCTGAAACTTCTGCAGCTTAAGGCAGATCATGGTTGGAGCAACAAAAGTTTGAAACATCTATTGGATGTGCTTAGAGACATGCTACATGAAGGAAACCAAATAGCAGAGTCTGTCTATGAGGCGAAGAAGATAATCTGTCCTCTGGGAATAGAGGTTGAAAAAATACATGCATGCAAGAACAGTTGTGTATTGTTCCGTGGAGATTATGCAGACCTTGACAAGTGCCCCAAGTGTGGCTATGATCGGTACAAGAGGAAAAAGGATGGTGGAGATGATAATAATGCTGATGACAAGAACGAGCCCGGCGAGATCAGAGGCAAGAAGAAGAAGGCTAATAGAGGGGCTCTTGTGAGGGTGGCATGGTATTTTTGCATCATTCCTCGGCTGAGAAGATGGTTCGCAACACCGAAAGGAGGCCAAACTCTTGCATTGGCATGACGAAGGCCGAAAGGAGCTTAATTCTAAGAAAGATGGCAAGTTTAGGCACCCCGCAGATGCAGCGCAATGAGGTAACATTAATACCCACTTCCCATGTTTTGATGATGCAAGGAGCATACGGTTTGCTTTGAGCACAGATGGCGTGAACCCATTCGGTAACCAGAGCTCAACACATAGCACCTGGCCTGTCGTGCTGTCGTTGTACAACCTTCCACCCTGGCTATGCAAGAAGCAGAAATATATGATGCTGACAATATTAGTCTCCAGGCCAAAGCAACTTGGCGACTGTATTGATGTCTACTTAAGGCCACTAGTTGATGACTTGAAGATATTGTGGAAGTCTCGTGTGCTGGAGGTTTGGGATGAGTACAAGCGTGTGGAGTTCACAATGCATGGCATGTTGTTTACCACCATCAATGACAACTCAGCTTAGCGCAACCTCTGTGGCCAGAGTAAAAGGAAAGGTGCAGCTTGCCCACACTGCTTGAAACATACTTGCGCAATATGGCTAAGACATTCAAAGAAATATGTATTTATGGGGCACCGTCGTTTCCTCGGCAAGAAACATCCATACCGGGCCATGGATTGTCTGTTTAATGGGGAAAAGGAGAATCGAGAGGCGCCGTTGCATGTGATTGGAGATCTAGTCCACTTGAAAGTCAAGGACATCAAAACTATCGAGGATTTACCCAAACTGACTGAGAAAACACTTGGCAAAAGAAAGAAACGAGATGGTGAAGAAGAAGAAGGAATGTGGAACAAGAAATCACTTCTATGGGAGCTAGAGTATTGGCCGATGTTGGATGTGCGTCATTCGATTGACAACATGCACGTTAAGAAGAATGTGTGTGAAGCTACTTATGGAACATTGCTACAACAAAAGTCCAGAGGAAAAGATTATAAAAATGCAAGGGAGGATCTTAAAGAGCTGGGCATTAGGCCGGAGCTCTATGCAGAGGAAACAGAGACGGGGACGAACCTTCACGTTGCTGCAACCACCTTGTCAAAGGCAGAGAGAAAAGAATTCTATCAGTTTTTGCATGATTTGAAAGTACCTTCAGGCTACTCATCAAACCTCAAGAGGCTAGTGTCAGTGAAGGTCATGAAAATGAATTTCGACTTGATGAAATCTCATGATTGCCATGTGTTGATGACAACTCTTCTTCCTGTTGCACTTAGAGGTATCAAGACAGAACTGGTTCGCGACGCGGTCATGAGGTTGTGTTTATTCTTCAATGCAATAGAACAAAAGGTGATTGATGAGGAAAAACTATTAGACTTGGAGAGGAGGCATTTCGAGATCCTATGCCTGCTTGAAGCTACCTCCCACCGTCATTCTTTGATCTCATGCTGCATCTAACCTCACACCTCGCGAGGGAAATCTGGTTTCTTGGCCCATCTTACCTTCATCAGATGTTTCCATATGAGAGGTTCTATGGATTCCTGAAATCATTGGTACATAACATGTTATTTCCAGAGGGAGCCATTGTTCGTGGCTACGAGACCATTGTTCCCGGTAGCACAGGCTCTACCTCAGCACCGTCGTGCGCCGCGACTACTTGTGATCTGGCCGCATGGGTTCTACCTCAACACTGCCGTGCGCCGCGAGTACTCGTCTTCCTGCCGCAGTGGCTCTACATCGACTACGTCGTACGCCGCCGCGACGTCGTCTTCTGGGCGTACGACTACCTCGACTACTTACCTCGACTAGTCTCAACCAGAAAACTAGTCGAGGACGGCTCCCGCGACATCAACAACTAGTCGGATCCACCTCCAACTAGTCGACTTCAACTCCAACCGTCGCGGCTCCATCACCGACCGCCACGGCTTCGTCGACACTCGTCCGCGAATTAAGCTAAGTCACTTATTTCAATAATTATTTTTTCTTTGGCTTGTTTTCCACATACAGGAACCGACGCTGAAGGCTACTTCGTGTACGCCTCTCAACGGCTACCTGCCAGCAGAGCTACACTGTGCCAGCTATTCCTTGGGGATGTTGACTGCTGCCATAAGCTTGGTGCACCAAATTAGGAGGCTCTTGCCACAACGTTTCGTGTACTGAGTGCTGGAGGCGCACAACTACACCCTGGGGAGGCACTGTGCAATCCTACTCTCCGCCATGCGGAACAACGAGCAATCACGCTCTCTCTTGTCGCCATGTCGACTACTTTCGCCTACCTCTTAATGGTCTCTCTACAGTAGCACACGCCTTGATCCGCGCAAAGGCTCGACTCTCCTGTCATGCCTCCACGCCCCCAGCGACTCTAGCTAAACAGGCTCCTCAGAGACCGGGCGCTTAAACCAGCTCTCCTGTCATGCCTCCACGCCCCCAGCGGCTATGGCTAAACAGCGACCACAGAGACTGGGCGCTAAACCGCATCAGGCTAACTACTCGACGCCTAACGACCACAACAAGAGCATGACACATGACATTTACATCTATATTCATATTTGTATTTGTCATTTGTAGATTCAATTTCTACAAAAATGCTACATAATGTACGCATCTCTACTTTCAGGTCAAGCTTCGGCGACGACTTTCAGTACGCTCCGCGTATCTCCACCGGCGCGGCTAGTTCCCAAACTCGGGGGCTACACACCAAATTACTACTCGATGACAACTCGAGTAGTCTCCGCTAGCTCTCTAACTCGGGGGCTCAGCACCAACAACTACTCGATGTGGCTCCTACGGCTCACCTGGCGACGAGCTCGGGGGCTGAACGCTACAAGAGTACTCAGATGATGACTTCCGCAAACATTGAAGACCCTTGGATTGATTCTTCAATCGTTCCAAGGCTCAGGGGCTACTAGGCTACACTCATCAGTTGATTTTTTCAAGACAGAAGTAGAATCAAGATTGACCCTCAGCCAGAGTCTACAACTCAACCTAAGACTCGGGGGCTACTCCATATGGAGTGCGATTTTTCAATCGCACTTCCATATAATCTCGACTTCAAGACTGATGAGCTGGACCACCTTCCAGCCTCGCGGCAGTTCAAGTACTATTGAAGGCTTCTCCAAGCAGTACTCGAGGATGCTCAAGAACTACTCGCAGAGACTTCAAGACTACTCGAACTACTACTCTCGACTACAATGTGCTCGGGGGCTTGTCGGGCATACTCCCCGGGTACTCATGTAAGGAAGGAGGAAGAGTAGAAGACGGACTCCTACTAGAATTCCCATGTACTCCTACTAGGACTCGCTCTGTGTAATCCTACTAGGACTCCTACCTTGTATCTGACTAGGAACCCGCCCCCTGGACTATATAAAGGAGGGCCGGGTACCTAGCCAAACATCCACAATCCCTCTGGGGAACAACACCAAGTGCAGGGCGCAATACTACCCCAAACAGGACGTAGGGTAGCTACTCCGGCTACCCGAACCTGTATAAATCTCGTGTCTTGTGTCCTCGCGCATACCTTCGGGTTCTAGATCATGGCGATCCCCACCTTCTACCTTGCTGCGGGTACCTCCCATGGAGGTCAAGTGGTTTAAACACCGACAGCAGTGGAGTGGGCCATGGGTTATATGGACCCACAAAACCACATTGGTGTGCCTCGCTCATGGCATGGAGGTAGGCTTTTAGGTGTTGGGACCATGGGGAAAAGGTCAGTCACTCCAGATGCAGATGCCTTCGAAAAGGCTCATTTCACCGTGATACAACAGCTGCACCTAATTACACCGTTTGCCAATGAGCACAAACGACAACTACGTGAAGACAACCCTAACCGTGGTAGGTCTTGGCTTGCAAAGATGCACATGCAAGGTTTCAGTAGGTGGCTCCAAAATTATGTTGAAACATGCAGCAATAATGCTGTAATTACCGATGAGATAAAGAATCTAGCAGCGGGGCCATTGTTCACTGTTACAAGATATGAAGGAATGGATATCAATGGATACACGTTGTACACCATGACCCGGGATAAAAAGAGCGTCTATCAAAATAGTGGTGTGCGTGTATGGGCCGTCGTTGACGATAATCATGACGATGATGATTACACGGAAATAGACACATATTATGGTCAAATAGAGGAGATATGGGAGCTTGATTATGTAGGATTAAAGGTAGCCTTGTTTCGGTGTAGATGGGTCACCAATGAGAAGAGAGCTGTGAGCAAGGACAAATATGTTTATGTTAGTGTTGATCTCCGGGTCTTTGGTTACAAAAACGAACTGTTTATCTTCGCCAACAGTGTTGAGCATGTGTTCTATGTACCTGACCTTGCAAAGAAGAACTGGTCTGTGGTTATGCCCGAAAAAAATGGATTGTGGGGATTGAAAATGTTGTTGAGGAGGAGGAATACAACCAGTTTGACGAAATTCCACCCTTTGACACTTCATACAAGCCCCAACTCTTCGGAACTAACAAAACACCATACTTGCGAAGCGACCACAGTGAAACAATCCATATACAGAAATCAAGGAAGAAAAAGCAAGCCTGATTTCTGCTGAATCCTTTTGTAATATAAAGGATGCGATGTATTGGTGGAATTTCAATCTTTTTGTTATATATGGGATGTGGTGGAATTTGAATCCTGCTTGTAATATATTCTGCCAAAGATACTATATATACTCTATTTATATTCTGCTTCATTTCAGTAACAGGCAAGAGAAGAGGACTAATGAACCAGCATCGCTTTTGTTACGGGCAAGAGACAAGGACTAACAAACCAACATCCCCTTTGTTACGAGCAAGAGACGAGGACTAACAAACTAGCATCACTTTTGTTACGGGCAAGGAGATATGCGAAATCGCAAACAAATTACATCAAAATAGACACAGATTAGAGCATCTCTAAGAGTTTGCCAAATTGTACTTGGCAAATCTTGTGCTTTGCCAACTTCAAAAAGATATGCCAAGTAAAAAAAGAGTTCATCTCCAACAATTTGGCATAATTTCACAAAAGCATGTCTCTTGAGATGCAAAATCACACACACACAGATTACAGTCATCATTGATACATCAGAACAAGGTTACAATGCGGCCATATCTTCATGACGAGATATGCAAAATCACACACACACATCGATCTTGCTCGCAGGTCATCGATCTTGCTGCACGTGGTCATTGAACAAGCTCCATTTCTGTTGACGGCTTAGAAACTTGATTCCTTGCATGTCAAATTATGGACAACTTCTATCTAGCAACCCTAATTTTGGTTTACAAGACAGAAGCTTTCCATAATTATGCTCATCTTACAAGGAAAAATAATGAGATATGCTCCATCCAGATTCTGGATGCTTCCTCATCTTATAAGTGAACAGAAGAGAAAGATACAGAGAGAGTGGAAACATATCCCTTAAAAAATCCCTCCTCCTGGAGGAGAAGGGGAAAGAAAAAGGAAGCCCAAGTGTGACGGAAAAGCTGCAACAAGCTTTCCGTCGTCTTGTTCATCCTGGTGCCAGGAGGTTCTAGGCTACCTTCCTAGGACACGGCTATGAGCAAGGGGTATGTCACAAGGATTCTTCTGCCAGCTGTGTCCGAGGGATGAGCAATCCAATCACCCCCTATCACAAGAATTCTTCTAGCAACTGAGAGATCGAGGAGGAGGCAGAAGAGAGAAAAGCAAAAGCTTGCGCCCTACAAGCAAGTGACTCGCTTTATTGTATTAGAAGAAGGAACCTTATAGCTAGATCTAGATCTACTAGAGAAGAAGGAAGCAACTTGAAGTGAGGAGGATCGATAGGCGTAGGTGCCTTTTTATTGAAAAAACAAGGAAGGGATAAGATCAAGAGCACAATAACGGCCGGGAAGGTTCCCAAGATGGTCAAGACGGCCGGGAAACTGTTGCTAGTCAATGGCTGAGAGCAGAGCTGCAGAGATAGTGATTCCAATGTAGAATTAAATGATACGCGGAGTAAGCAAACATCGTCTCCAATGGCCGTGTTTGGATGGTAGATGTTAGTGTTACTGTTAGTGGTAGTTTTTAACACCTCCAAATTAACACATGTGTTTGGCTCCAAAAGTGTTAGTTTTGGTGTTAGTTTGCTACAAACTAACACTAACACCTCCATCCAAACATCCAATGTTGTCATGATCTCCAAAAAAAGAGAGGAAGCGAAGAGGTTCTCAAGACGGTGAATGGCGAAACTGTTTCTAGTCAATGGCTGAGAGCAGAGACAGTGATTCCAATGTAGAATTAAATGATACGCGGGGTAACGAAACATCATCTCTACACGGATTAGCCAAACGTCGTTTCTAATGGAGAATTAAATGATACGGATTAGCCAACCGTCATCTCCATTGCATACTTAAACTGTGTTTGGAAACAAATCTCTTGTACCTTCTCCTTCCAAAGCAATTAGATCCCCTGCCCCTTCATCTCTACCCGCGAAAAACAGCAACTGCCTATTGCTCATCGTCACCATTCCCGGCCGGAGATGGATAGCATGTCGGGAAGAAGCATGCGGCACCAGCCGTCATAGCTGCTTCTGGGCCTCCCTCAAGACCTCCGCATTGACATTGCGGTGCGCGTCGGTGTGACCTCGGAGCGACCCTTGGCTGACCTCCACAGCTTATGTGGTACTTGCTCGACCATGCGCCGCTTGTGCGGCCACAGCGACGTCGGCTGGCGTTTGTTGATAGAGGGGATACGAGATGAGATTTCTTGGGCGTGGAACCCCACCGCTTACAAAGCATTCCTTGTTATGTTGAGCGGTCTCGGGAATCCGGAGGCTTCTTTCCTCTCCGGAATCAAAGCCTTCTTCAACGAACACAGGGGATACAATGATCTCCAGCGCGCCGCCGAGGGTGGTGTCACACCCGATTTTCCGAAGGAAACCAAGTGCAAACCTATATGCATGCCAGGATCAAGTTTCATGCATATAGTGACATAAAAGTGAATACAGAAACAGTATCACGTAAGAAAAAGAAAGATTATTAGAGATTTACGCTTTATCCTGGAAATGAAGGCTCCAATCATCACAGGCAGTCGACTGGGGGTTACGTACGCCTAGCACCAGCAACATCTTCACAAGACTTCAGAGTAGCCTCCTCTTTCTGAGCAACATTGTTTATAGCAAGGGTGAGCACTTGTCGTACTTAGCAAGTGTGGGGAAAAGAATGAATGCAAAGGCTTTATAGTGGACTGGCTCAAAGCATTTAGCATTTTAATTGATCAAATTTTATTGGCACCTGATTACTAATAAAGTATAAGTTCATACCAAACCACAATTAAGCATAAGGTAAGAAATACGCCATAGGCATATGGCAAGCATAACCAGAGAGAACGATTTACGTTCATCTTTAAGTTCACTTATCATGTGAGGGTCCAGGCCGCCCGTGACCGTGGGCACGGCTAACTAGTCAGTTTTACACTCTGCAGAGGTTGTACATCTTTACCCACAAGTCGCGTAAAAACCCCGAAGAGTTTTGAACCCAACCATGTGATGCTGGCCAAGCATCATACCACACTACCGAGGTGTGATTGCATAGGGACGCTACGAGGCCTTTACGAAGATCCTCTAATGTGCAACAACCCACTAGGTTTCAGGACGAAGCGGGTCATAAAGTCCCCTAGTAGGTACCGTGTCTTAGCAAAGCCCAACTCCCTACTAGAGCGAGTCTATACTCTGTCAACGCCTCCCCATTTGTCCCTTTCAGGTAAGGTTGCTACAACACTAAAGTTTCTAGTTATTTAGCCAAGGCAGAGCCATGTGCCTTGTGGTTGTACGGTTTTCCTGGGTAGTTCTCCATGTTCCGATTAAGCATATGGTCTTGTATTAAGCAAACAAAGGTATAACATAAAGGTATAGCATGATTCATCATTATTGTTCATTAAAACCACCATAACCCAGGTATAGCAACTAAGCATAGCTACCCAACATAAATGATGAACCCAGGTTGACAAGGAATGATGATAAAGACTAGACAAACCTTAATAGGACCCATCAATATTAATGCAAAGCAATGCAAAGTGATTAATCATAGTTATTGGGACAAAGAACAAGGACACACTTGCCTTTAACCAAAGTAATGTTGTTGCTCAGAATGTCTTCGTCTTCGCGCTCTTCAATACTCTCGAACGAAGTTCATACTACTCGCATCAATCATCCAAAGCAAAATATCCGGAGCACACATATTCTAGCAACCAAACAATCTAAATTAAAAGCAGTACACCCGTCATCGTAAAACGTGTTGAAAAGCGGCACCAAACTAATTAATTTATACATTAAGATGAACACGTAAGAGAAAGAGCTATTGAAATCTGGATTTAATTGAATAAGATATGGGTTTTATGATGGAAAGGATATCTATTAGAACATGATGTATGGATGATGTCACCATGAGAAAATAACCACGAAAGGAAAATTAAAAGAATAAATAAATTGGTTCTAACATGATGAGAACCAGCTTGATGTAAACATGACATGGGTGGGACAATTGTGGATAGTAAAACATTTAGACATTGAGGCAAGGAAGGTCTTTCCTCGTATATGCATACTTATACATTGATGCATGCATGGATTAGAGTCAGAGATGGACATATATAGGCAGCTAATAAGCACGTATCTGGTGATAGGCTTACACGGTTTGGTAGACAAGGTATATTTTAAGAATGAACTATTGCTCAATCACAAAGTGCTTAAACAATAAACTGATACGGCAAAGGGAATCGATGGCCAGCCATGGTCATAAACGTAGATACATGCATGGCGCTGTTGGTTTGCATTGACCAGTGATGACCAGAGAGAGAGGGACGGATGAGTTCTTGCGGAGGTTCTCACCAGGCACGCCAGTGGAGTCGACGACAAGCTCGGCACGATGGTATGTAGCAATGACCACAGCGTTGAGGTGCTGGTAGTGGCCATGCTTCTCCCTGGTGCTTACGACCATCATTGGCAGTCATCATGCACACAGGACGTACACATGTACACACCACGGCCATTGTTGGCAGTCATCGTTAGGTTGCCAGGGAAAGAAGAATAGATGGCGCTCGGCGGAATCGCACGGACAGAGACGGATATGGATAGATGAGTGCCGATCGTTGGCCAGAATTTGGCCATGTGACGACGGACGACGGTGGAACATGCCGGCTTGGCCTTCTCGATCTCGCGGAGCTCCAGTGAACCGGCGAGCGACAGAGAGGACGGTGTTGCTGGTGTGTCCCTGCTAAGTTTGCCGGCCAGCACATGGAAACAACAAGGCCTGCTCGTGTCCTTGCGACGGCGCCGGAGGTGGACTTCACTGCAGCCATGGAGGAGATGGCTTCACGGCATTGCGGCGGCGGCTTGCCAATGAGCTAGGGCACAAGGCGAAAGCAATATAGATAAGAAATCGAGACCAGGAGGCCGCAGCTTGTTGTTTATATAGGTCATGCGTTGCTAAACATGATATTGGATTATTAGGCTTAGTCCAAGTCGAGTTGGACCTTGCCTTTACAAGGAGGCTAGCTATTTTTTTTTGCTGGAAGGGGCCTAGCTCGGCACTGACAGCCACCTTAGATCGAGTTATCAAGGCTGCTAGCAAGGACTTGAAATAGAGAGAATAAATAATAGGTTGAGAGATCAACGAGATTGAGCATGACGTGAGTCTTATTTGGAAGAATATTAGGTTATGACCAAATTGTAGCAGCTCAAAGAGTTTCAGGAGCACAAGGAGTATGACGGTTCAAACATAGCATATGACATGATGAATCCAATTAAAATATTCGAAGCTCGCGGAGAAGATTTTAGAACTTTCTATTATAAAGATTGAGCTCTCGGAAAAGAACAAGAGAATTGTTTTCAGAAATATCTGGAAAAAACTAGAGAAACGTGATGGACATCTAAACGCATTTAAAAAAAATATTTTGCACACAGAAGTACTAAAATGCATCGGCATGAATGCACACTCACAACTTTTATTTGATTCAGAAAAATCAAACAAAAATTTTTCCTATACTATATTCCCTGTAAAGAAAAATAAATGTTGGAAAAATTTTAAAATTATGAGAAAATCGTTATTTAATTATTCTTTCTATTGACATCCTGAAATTGGAAATTTCAGGGTGTGACAAATCTACCCCCTTAAACAGAATCTCGTCCCGAGATTCGAAGAAAGAAGAAGCAAGGAGGAGGGAGATAAACAAGAATCATTGCGATCGAAGTAGGTAGGCGGTCATCCTCTTTTGTTGATCGGTGTGAACCTTCGATCTTTTTCTTTGATGATTGTTGGAGTCTTCATCAGAATGAGCTAGGTGGGACAAAAGCAAGCACAAGGTGGGAAGGAAGGTAGAGTGATGTCTTCTTTTCTTCAACTTGCATCAACCTTCAGCTTCCTTCTTGTATTGTCCTCTAGCGAGTTGAAACAAAGAAAGATGACAAGGATGTGGGAGGTACAAAAGAGAAACCCAACTAAGCAACTGATGTTATTGCAGATATAAGACCCACAATACACTAACACTCACATCAAAGAAACGAATCAATAAAGTTCATAAAACCAAGCATCATCAAGCAAACACTGAATTCCACCAATCAAGGCATAACTAAGGGGACGATACTACACGTTGTAAATATAGTCAGGGGGTATACTCTTAATAGATCAGATGTAGCTCCCAGCAAGGATATCCATACATGATGGATTTTTCCCAGATCAAGGAGTAGGAAATTATGAGTTCGTCCCAACTGGAATCACCTCAATCAGAGGTATAGAACTCGAGATAGGAATTAAACAAGATGGCTATGTCAGCAGTGTTGACAAATTCTGAATGCTCCACTAATTCATATGTATCTCCATGGATACAAAACGAATACTGCTGAATTTTGGACAGAAATTAATCCATGAAATCCTGGAACTAACCCAACTGATTTCATGTGAATTGGAGTTCCGTAGCTCGAGAAATAATTAAAACGGCGCTGATGTGTCGAAGAGCTACGCGAACAGATAGAATGTTAAGGGTAACAGTTCTACCAATAAATCAAGGGGGTGTTATTGCTTGAGAGAATGGACAGACGAGATCGACGAAATTTTCAAGGAGAGTGAAGATAAATATATAAGAATTCATGGTATGGAGATGAGAAGATGGTTAAGATGTGAGATCATTCATCAGAGAGGTCAATGATAAGGTAAGAATGGATTGTAGATCAAAGAGACATTAAGAAACGACCAGTGATAGCTAGGCTTATGTCCTACAGTCGATACAGCTCTGATACCACTCTGTCACACCCGATTTTCCGAAGGAAACCAAGTGCAAACCTATATGCATGCCAGGATCAAGTTTCATGCATATAGTGACAAACAAGTGAATACAAAAACAGTATCACGTAGGAAAAAGAAAGATTATCAGAGATTTACACTTTATCCTGGAAATGAAGGCTCCAAACATCACAGGCAGTCGACTGGGGGTTACGTACGCCTAGCACCAACAACATCTTCACAAGACTTCAGAGTAGCCTCCTCCTTCTGAGCAACATTGTTTATAGCAAGGCTGAGAACTTGTCGTACTCAGCAAGTGTGGGGAAAAGAATGAATGCAAAGGCTTTATAGTGGACTGGCTCAAAGCATTTAGCATTTTAGTTGATCAAATTTTATTGGCACCTGATTACTAATAAAGTATAAGTTCATACCAACCCACAATTAAGCATAAGGTAAGAAATACGCCATAAGCATATGGCAAGCATAACCAGAGAGAACGATTTAAGTTCATCTTTAAGTTCACTTATCATGTGAGGGTCCAGGCCGCCCGTGACCATGGGCACGGCTAACTAGTCAGTTTTACACTCTGCAGAGGTTGTACATCTTTACCCACAAGTCACGTAAAACCCCCGAAGAGTTTTGGACCCAACCATGCGATGCTGGCCAAGCATCATACCACACTACCGAGGTGTGATTGCATAGGGACGCTACGAGGCCTTTACGAAGATCCTCTAATGTGCAACAACCCACTAGGTTTCAGGACGAAGCGGGGCATAAAGTCCCCTAGTAGGTACCGTGTCTTAGCAAAGCCCAACTCCCTACTAGAGCGAGTCTATACTCCGTCAACGCCTCCCCATTTGTCCCTTTCAGGTAAGGTTGCTACAACACTAAAGTCACTAGTTATTCAGCCAAGGCAGAGCCATGTGCCTTGTGGTTGTACGGTTTTCCTGGGTGGTTCTCCATGTTCCGATTAAGCATATGGTCTTGTATTAAGCAAACAAAGATATGACATAAAGGTATAGCATGATTCATCATTATTGTTCATTAAAACCACCATAACCCAGGTATAGCAACTAAGCATAGCTACCCAACATAAATGATGAACCCTGGTTGACAAGGAATGATGATAAAGACTAGACAAACCTTAATAGGACCCATCAATATTAATGCAAAGCAATGCAAAGTGATTAATCATAGTTATTGGGACAAAGATCAAGGACACACTTGCCTTTAACCAAAGTAATGTCGTTGCTCAGAATGTCTTCGTCTTCGCGCTCTTCAATACTCTCGAACGAAGTTCATACTACTCGCATCAATCATCCAATGAAAAACATCCGGAGCACACATATTCTAGCAACCAAACAATCTAAATTAAAAGCAGTACACCAGTCAACGTAAAACGTGTTGAAAAGCGGCACCAAACTAATTAATTTTGTTCATTAAGATGAACACGTAAGAGAAAGAACTATTGAAAACTGGATTTAATTGAATAAGATATGGGTTTTATGATGGAAAGGATATATATTAGAACATGATGTATGGATGATGTCACCATGAGAAAATAACCATGAAAGGAAAATTAAAAGAATAAATAATTTGGTTCTCACATGATGAGAACCAGCTTGATGTAAACATGACATCAGTGGGACAATTGTGGATAGTAAAACATTTAGACATTGAGGCAAGGAAGGTCTTTTCTCGTATATGCATACTTATACATTGATGCATGCATGGATTAGAGTCAGAGATGGACAAGTATAGGTAGCTAATAAGCACGTATCTGGTGATAGGCTTACACGGTTTGGTAGACAAGGTATATTTTAAGAATGAACTATTGCTCAATCACAAAGTGCTTGAACAATAAAATGATACAAAGAAAGGGAATGGATGGCCAGCCATGGTCATAAACGTAGATACATGCATGGTGCTGTTGGTTTGCATTGACCAGTGATGACCAGAGAGAGAGGGACGGATGAGTTCTTGCGGAGGTTCTCACCAGGCACGCCAGTGGAGTCGACGACAAGCTCGGCAAGATGGTATGTAGCAATGACGACAACGTTGAGTTGCTGGTAGTGGCCATGCTTCTCCCTGGTGCTTACGACCATCGTTGGCAGTCATCATGCTGTAACAACCCGGGTTTTCGGTGAGGAAAACCCGACTCCCTGTACCCTTGCGATAGTCCCTGGATCGGTAGCCATCACGTACAGAACTCATTACAGAGTAATGCCATTTCCATACAACGAAATCAGAGTACAAATTATAATATTTACATCCGAAACAACTCGGTATATGAATTTAGTACAAGCCCCTTGGGCTAAGCGACAAGTAGAAATCCTGCGTAGCGGTAGCTAGGGCTTCAAGTCTCCATCTTCAGTCTTCACCACAGGCATCCTTGAGCGAAGCAACGCAACCCTTCCTTCATGGATTCCCCGAACTCGGACTCTCAAGTCCAGTCCAAACCTACACTCTCTCAAAACTATCCCCAAGGAATGGGATAGGTTCACGTCAACGACTGCATGCAGCTTTAAGTGGCCTACTTCTAAAGGATAAGAAAAGTGTCAGGGTAAAAGCTCAGGTTTCCTATGCAGCAGCAGCGAAGCATAAAAGAAATCATCTCCATATAAGTCCCAAACCATACTCTCAAACACAGCTCGGAACCACCTGGTACCCCAGGGCCCCGTCTCCACATCCTATCTCCATCTAGGGTCGATGCGAGAACTTCTTCTCCTCGCACCTCAATGATTGCAATCGGATCAACGGGGTAGAGGGAGCCACTCTCCTCTAACCGACTGCAACCACGGCACACCAGACTCTCAAGTACTGGGGAGGTAGAAATCCCAAAACATGAGGAACTAACATGTCTTCAAGGTTTGTCCATGACCGAGGACGCGGCTATACGTATAGATCGAACAACTCTACAGAGCGTGTACACCTGTACCCAACTCGGAATGGAACCCGGCTGGTGGCCGAACGACCAAGCCCATCCTACCGTGCGAACTCTCGGTAGTTACGGTCCCATCCTGCATCCGGTCCTCAAAGCGACCCCCCTCGCAAAGGGAATTGCACCGGAACTGTGAAATGCCCCCGTGTGGCCACACGAGAGTCGCTCTGAGAGGGTGGTCTCACTCCCACCTCTCCCCCACTGATACCCTCTATCCTGCTGGCAGGTATGGTTCCGCACTTGCCGAGCTCAACTCGGCCCTAACCCCACGCTCGGCGAGGTGGTGTGTACGGAAGTCCTATCGACAAGTTGATCCACTCGGTTTCAGACCGGGGCAAGCTCATGTCCTCCATTCGTAGTTAAAACCCCAACACCTGTGCTCCAAAAACCGCACAGTAGGGATACACTGAGGAGTGCACCCCTATCCCCGATCCCAGATCGGTTGTTTCGAGCTCACCCCCGCCAAAGTACCCAAAATGCCTTCTCCTGCCGGTTTTACCCCACGCACGCCAAGAACCACTATTCCCAACCCAACACATGCATCGCGAAGCTCAGCGTATATACACGCTTATATAAACATATAGTAGTGGGGCAATCAAGGACAAGATAATAAAAGAAGGCAGTGCAAGGTTCATCATCACCATGCATTTGAAGTAAAGCGCTAGCATTCTACGTAGCAATGCCTAATAGGTATTTCGGAATCAGTCGGGCGTGAACACCTATGTGCAAGTAGTCATCGGAGTTTTCATAGTTGTACTCGATCTTCTGACTTGACTCCTCAGCTCCGGGAATTCCTAGATTCGCAAATATAAATAAACACGTTGTCTAGATGCAAATAACTCCAAAGAGAAGCAATAAAGAACCAAATAAACTTCAAATGCTAGTCTAACGGGTGCTTCATGATTTTAGAAGAATAAAGAAACTGATTTCATATTTTTCTAAGGTATGATCAATTTATTATTGATTTTCAAATAAAGAAATATTTTACGAATTTAGTTAACTGCGATCAAGCATAGAAAGCACAAGTCAGCGGGTTAGGAAACCACGAGCTAGGTTTTGGGTTGGTCTGCATGGTAAATCGACTAGTCAACGATCTTTGTTGACCAAGTCAAAGGGGAAGATCAAAGGTCAACCGGAACCCACAAGTCGTCATGTGGGTCCCGTATGCCAGATGGGACAAGGTTGGAGAGTTAGCGGCCTCACATGCTAGTGAGAGCCAACGATAAGTTCATAAGTCCCTTTGGTCAGATGAAGAGACTGTGTATGATTGATCAGCTAGAAGAGAAGCTGTGTGGTTGAGAAACTCGGCTCAGGCTGGAACATGGCCGCGATGTGGCGAGGATGGACTTAACCAGGATATGGCTGATGGGTTTAGATAGTGCACGCATTGTCCACGACGAAGACGTGGCACGGTTGTGGCGAAAAGTGTGGTCGGGACTTGAAAGATTGAGAACCAGCACTCGATACTAAGATGAGGCTTGGCAGACTACAGGTCAAGTGTTGCTGCTAGCAAGCAACACACAAGCAAGAAGGATAAGGGGCTAAGGCTAGATTAGCACTTACACGACTTAGATTTACAAGCAGCAGCTACTACTTGTATGGGTTGTGGCCGAGAACGAACACTACAAGTTTGTAGCCCCAGCGTGCCCTCGTGATGGATCTGAACTTCTAGGAAGATCGCTAGAGCTATACGCCCATGGCACATAACCAATCACGAGTGGTCTCAGCTTTGCTCGCATCCTGCATTAGCACCACTTCACTAATTGGGACGGAAAGGTCACCAATTAAGCATGGCTGGAAACAAGGCTGCTAGACGGATATGATATGCCTCGAAGGTTTGCCAAATGGTACACGGTTATGGGTGGTGGGTGTGATCACACCGGCTGGGCGCACAAGCAAGGGTAAGGACTTCATGTCCTTGGCCGAGGTTCGGCCTTGTCATGGAGAACAGAGATTGACGATGCGACGTGCGAGCGCGATTCGTGATCCAGTAGCAAGCGGCGGTGCACGTTGTTGTAGGCTGCGGCACCTGCAGTTCGAAACCTGGCGCGAAGGCCAGTTTCTCAGAGGGGCGTCGGCGCACACGCTGCGGTGGCAAGCATAACAAAGTGCAACCTAGATCACGTCTCGGTTGCAACATCGAAGGTCGGCTTCGTAGAGGAAAAGGTGATGGCATGGCCAGCTCGACTAGGCGTTTCGGCAAATCATCGAGTGGGTTGTGGGCATAGCAAAGGTTCCTCGGTTTTGCGTGCAGAGCGCTTGATCAAATGCCACAAGGGCATGCGTCCCATGGCTGCACACTGTTGGGCTGGTTCACGACAGGTGGGGCTTCTCGTTGGCGGCGCAAGCATGGCCAACGGCCCTCTAGTGGCAGCACCTGGTTAGGGGTGGCAGCGAATTTCTGTCGACTCCAACCCACAGGTGCATACGGGAGCACTAAGTGGTCAGTCGGCAGCTGAACGGTGCAAAAGAGGACACCAGTTGATTTGGGAACAGGGAAGAGGTGATGGACAGAGTAGGAAGCTCGACTTGCTGCTCCTGGTGGAAGAAAGAAGATTGAGGCTGCAGTTCGGTGGATAAAATAATTGCAGGCTATTGCTCTGCATCTCGCGTGGAACAAAGAAGAGCCGAGGCAAAGAAAGAAAGCATTGGGGCTGCAGCTGCTGGTGGGGATTGGTTGCTCAAGTAAGATGAGAGCTTTTGGTGAAAAAGAAAATACAGAGGGAAGGATCGAAGTGCAGCGAAACAGCTTGCTGCCTCGATGAACAGAGAACAGGCGGAGAGAGAAGGGTGGTGGCAGCTTGCTGGTGCACCCTCCTGGATTGGTGGCTGTTGCTGGTTCTTGTTTTAAGGGAGGAGCAGAGGAGTAGAGAGGATTGAGAGGGGTCGTGGCTGTTGTGCTGCTTTAGTGGAAGAAGAAAAGGAATCACTGGCTTGTTACTTGGGATATGGAGAAAAGAGAGAAGGATTGCTGGTGCTTTGCTTGGATTTCAGCTCCTACTACTGGTTCTTGCAGGAATCACAAAAGATAGGAAGGCAGCAAGCTGCTAGTCCTTGCGATGCAAGATCAGAGCAGTAAGTCTGTTGTCTGCTTGCCGACCAGAGAGGGATCAAGGCGGTTGCTGCTACACTTTGGATCTCGCGACAGGGGAAATCCAAAGGGAAGAGAGCAGAGGCAAGGAGAGGCTGGTGGCGATGGAACAGAGCAGGTCCGCGTCGAAGTTGGGGTTGCCAGTTCCGAGCAACGGCGTGGCGGTAACAACTTGGTGCGGCTCGAGCTCCGCGACGTTGCGGCTGGGGTACCCATGGCGGCGTGGCGGCTCGCTAGCTAGGGAGTGCATGCGCGTGAATGTGCACGGGCACACGGCTGCAAACAGATGCACCCGGTGTCGAGCAACGACCAAACGGTGGCGGCTCAGCGCGCCGGGGGTCGATAAAGGTGGCGCACCATGCAGCGGGGACACCATCTTGCGAACGGAGGAGCACGGTCGGGAACGGCTTGCCCAGCGGTGGTTTGGCCGCGAGGCAAGATCTCGGCTGTCATGGTGGAAAACAGGGGAAACGCGACAGCGCGGCGGAGGTGCCCAACGCCGGCGAGGTATCACGCGTGCGAGCGCATGGACGTGTGTGCTTGAGCGCGTGGGCGCGCTCATCCGGTTAGGATGGTGTGCGCATGATCAAAGGCGGGCACCAGCTTGGCATGGTGCTTGCGCGCCCAGGCAGGAAGGTCGCCCTCGGCGGAGGGGACAGGGTGCGGCGCGACGAGGTGGGGCGACGGCAGCGAGTACTGGGTGTCTGCGCCGGTGTGCTCGCCCACTCGCATGTGTGCGTGCGGGCACAGGTTAAGCAGATAGGACAGGGCTCAGCCCCCCGGGTACCTGTGTGCTTGTGCGTGGTGGTTTGGTCAGGAAGACAGAGATTTGGCCCGGCGGTGGTGTGCACGGGCCTGTGTGCACCAGCGACGAATCGCGGTGGGAGCAACGCCCCAGGTGGCGAGGGACGGCTCGACGGCATCAGCGTCCTAGCTCACCGCGGGTGTGTGTGACCAAGAGCCCTTGCCCAGAAAAGGCATGACTTGGGGAAAACCTCGGGTGCGTGCCATGGCGACGGGACATAGAGAGGATGGCAAGCGGCGGAGCGCGCGCGCGGACGGCAGCGGCACCTGCAAAGTGACCGGCTCGGCTCGATGGCCGGCCCTCAAGCGACGGCGGGTCTGCGCGGTGGCGCGAAGCGGGCGTGGTCCAACAGCGGGCACTCAAGGCCGGACGAGCACACCAGGCTCGTTCCAGCCACAGCTCGAAGGCCGGGCCTCAACTGAGGAGCAAGGAAGGTTGGCCTCACCTCGGTGGCCACTGGCCGACGTGCATGCGTCGGTGAGGAGGGCGGAGCGGGCTCGTCGGCGATGATGCAGAGGACGGCGGTGAGGAAGGTGTGGCCGAGCAGAGGTAGCAGAACGGCTCATCGGGTCTTCGCGTCCTGGGCGGTTGTCGGTGCAGCGGTCTTGGCGTCGCGGTACATGGCGGCTGTTCAGCACTGCAGCGACGTCCAAGCATTTCATCGAGCAGGTAGGGAACGAGGTGGAAGACCTGTCGTGGTCGAAGAAAGGCAGCAGCTTGGTGGCGTGGTACGGAGAAGACGTGTCGCTCCTGGATCCTCCACGGACGCCTTCAGCTGCACAGGTCGGCGGCGCAGCAGTGCAGGCTCCCTCTCCCCCTTCTCTTCTTCTCCCCCACTCCTTCCTCCTTTCTTCTTCTTCACGAACAGCAGCGCGGCGACTCCAGGACGGGCGTCATGGCGTCGACGGCCAGGGCTCCTCGGCGTGCCCCGGTCACAACCTCCCCAGCAGCGCTCCACTCTCTCCTCCTCTCTTCTTCTTTCCCCCTCTCCTCCTCTTCTCTAGCGGTGGACAAGGGCCAAATCCCCAAGGCGGCGGCGGATAGGGAGATGAGGATGGGGTTCGAGCTTTTATAGGTGACCGGCTAGGGTTTGGAGCTCCAGATGAATGGCGGGGATCCTCGGCGTTCGTGCCCAGGGGCACGCGGCGCGCATCCGGTGGTGGGGGCGACAGCCATGGGGGCGGCGCGGTGCCCTGCCCCATGGCGCGTCACGGGAGAAGGCTGAGGAGGGGGGAAAGAAAACAGGGAAGGGGGCTGACGTGAGGGCCCCACTTGGCAGCGAGACAAGGAGATGGGTAGGTGATAGACGGGCTTCGGTGGGCTGAACGGATGGGCAGACCGGCGGTGAGAGCTGGGGGTGTGCCGGTCAACTTCAGCAGTTGGGTCATGGCCCAAGTGCACAGGTAGATTTTTCCTATTTCCTATTCTCCTTAAACTTTAATTACACACCATCCAAATTCGAATTTAAGATTCAAATTTGAATCACAACCAAGTAAAACCCAAATAAATCCATTAAACTTCAAAGTTCTCACACTAGCATTTTATATTTCCTAAATTTTATTATTTTGCTGAAAATAAATCTAGGATGTTAGGAAAGGTTCAAAGAAGACATCCTTATAATTTAGGTAAGCATTCAAATTCAAACAAAAATTTTGAAATTCACATTTTCGCGTTGCTAACATTCCGGAGAAAATTCTAGGATGTTACACATGCACACAGGACGTACACATGTACACACCACGGCCATTGTTGGCTGTCATCGTTAGGTTTCCAGGGAAAGAAGAATAGATGGCGCTCGGCGGAATCGCATGGACAGAGACGGATATGGATAAATGAGTGCAGATCGTTGGCCAGAATTTGGCCCTGTGACAGACGGACGACGGTGGAACATGCCGGCTTGGCCTTCTCGATCTCGCGGCGCTCCAGTGAACCGGCGAGCGACAGAGAGGACGGTGTTGCTGGTGTGTCCCTGCTGAGTTTGCCGGCCAGCACATGGAAACAACAAGGCCTTCTCATGTCCTTGCGACGGCACCGGAGGTGGACTTCACTGCAGCCATGGAGGAGATGGCTTCACGGCATTGCGGCGGCGGCGGCGGCTTGCCAATGAGCTAGGGCACAAGGCGAAAGCGATATAGATAAGAAAACGAGACCAGGAGGACGCAGCTTGTTGTTTATATAGGTCATGCGTTGCTAAACATGATATTGGATTATTGGGCTTAGTCCAAGTCGAGTTGGACCTTGCCTTTACAAGGAGGCTAGCTTTTTTTTTGCTGGAAGGAGCCTAGCTCGGCACTGACAGCCACGTTAGATCGAGTTATCAAGGCTGCTAGCAAGGACTTGAAATAGAGAGAATAAATAATAGGTTGAGAGAACAACGAGATTGAGCATGACGTGAGTCTTATTTGGAAGAATATTAGGTTATGACCAAATTGTAGCAGCTCAAAGAGTTTCAGGAGCACAAGGAGTATGACGGTTCAAACATAGCATATGACATGATGAATCCAATTAAAATATTCGAAGCTCGCGGAGAAGATTTTAGAACTTTCTATTATAAAGATTGAGCTCTCGGAAAAGAACAAGAGAATTGTTTTCAGAAATATCTGGAAAAAACTAGAGAAACATGATGGACATCTAAACGCATTTAAAAAAATATTTTGCACACAGAAGTACTAAAATGCATCGGCATGAATGCACACTCACAACTTTTATTTGATTCAGAAAAATCAAACAAAGATTTTTCCTATACTATATTCCCTGTAAAGAAAAATAAATGTTGGAAAAATTTTAAAATTATGAGAAAATCGTTATTTAATTATTCTTTCTATTGAAATCCTGAAATTGGAAATTGCAGCGGCCTATCTATACGCCAGCTTGCTCTACAGAGATAATGGCGGTGCCGCCGCCGATGACACCACGAAGGGGTACATGAGGCGGGTCGCGGGCGGCGGCAGTACGACGTCGTCGAGATGGCTGAGCAACGAGGGGTGTCTGCCTTTGCGCGAGAAGGCCGCGTGTGCGCTCCACTACTCGACTTGGCGCATTTAGGGTGAATCGCTACCGCCTCTGGCACAGGTACGCGGCGATCAGCCGTGTGCAGGCACCGGCGGCGGCTGCAGTGTGGAAAAAGGATGGCTTCGAATTTCTCTGTTTCGCAGCGAAGACTGTAGGCTGCGCTGCAAAATGGTGAAGTTCGCACAGAGAATAGAAAATCAGTAATAGATTAGCTTTTGTATGATGCTCGAATTATCTTTGTAAAATTTTGGGAGAGCAGCAAATTCGACGCAGGTTATCAGCCCGCGTCGCTAATGACTGTGGGGCCCAGTTCTATTGAAATGAAGAACAGTTCTCATTTCTCCTTTTAATCTGCAACCAAATGTTGTAACAAGTATTTCTTCGTCCTTATTAGTCCAAATTTGATATTATTTCTAAATTTTTCTAAAATCACCATCTATTCATTAATTTCATTATTTAGTGTACATTCCGTTTGTTGAGTGATGTTTACATGCCTTATTTTGTTCTTTGTAAGTACAACATACAAATAATATTTGTTTTACACAACCATTAGTGATGGAGCTTTACATTTCGTAAGCTTAAGGTGAACACAAGGTTTTGTTAAGTTTTCAAATGCATATGAGTTCGAACATGTTGCAAAGTGTGGAAAACTTTAATGTTCAAGCAAACATTCTAGGAAACTATGTGAGAGATGAAGACATTTGTACACAAGTATATTATTCCTTCATCGATACCACTTGAAATTTTGAAGACAAGTTTAGGTACCCAAATTATGTTGCCAATTTAATTTGTAGATTTTTAGAGCAAATTTGATTTTATTAGAATTATTATATATTTACCATGGGGTGTAAAAACGAAATATATGAATTTTGGGCACACAACTTTGACTGTTGATATTTTATTCAAATATTGAATGTCCAAATACGAATTGTTCGTATTTTTATGATTTTTAGGTGCTGTTTTATGAGCTCTAATAATTTAGGGAAGCAAGTTTCATTCCAAAAAAATTGTGACAGGCCCACGCGTCAGCGTCAGAAGCCAATATAAAAAAGATTAGCGTTGCCTGCCCGCCTGTACCCAACTGCCAACAAATGCGATCCGGGTTCACTAACCATCATCGCCAATGACATTGGCCCACACGTCAGCGTTAGTGTCAGCAGGCTAACCTACGTCTTCAATGACTACTCTAATAAGATCTAATTTATCACAACAGATCTTCAGTTAATCACAGCAGAACACAGTTCATCACAACACGGTTGGATCTACTCGCGTATATTAGATCGAGGTCATGACATACAAAATCTAACAACCAAGATAATTAACTAAGCAGTTCATGATCGACAGACAAACTAAGCAGTTCGTGTCCAAGAACTGGACGAAGACACAAAAGCACACAAACATTATTGTCACTAATTGGTAGATGAGACTATCAATTAGTCGGAGTCCCACCGTTGCCGCCGTGGCTGCCGTCGTCGCCGCTGTCATTGCCGTGGCTGCCGTCGTCGCCGTGGACGCCGTCGTCGCCGTCGGAGCTGCCATCATCGAAGAAGTGGCGGCGGGCAGCCCACTTGACCACGGGGAGGTTCTCGAGCTTTTCAGCCAACCCGTGGATCGTGAAGGCGAGACCCTTCAGGGTCGGGTCCTTGTACACATCATTATGCGCCTTGATGTCGAAGGCCTCGCTAACACCTTGAAGCTTTCTGAAGGTGCTTCTGAGCAGCTCGGCGGCGAACTTATTGTCGTCGAAGAGCGGTTCCTCGCCGGCGTCCTTGGCCGCCAGCTCCTTCCCCTTCTCCAAATTCTTCCGACGACGGCTTTCGTCGTCGTCGTCCTCCCTTCGTCCCCGCTTCGACGGCGGTGGGCTCCTCGAGGCCATATCCTCCTTCTCTCAGTGACCGAAAATTTGTAGTGGTGAATCGCGAGGAGGAAGAAGAAGTGAACAAAAAGATGATAAGCTTACGGAAGAAGCAGGGGAGAAAGTAGGGGAGGGCGACTGGGCAAGGGAGTATATTGACAAGACGCGGAACCGTTAGGCGCCTCTGCCCCCACCCAATACTCCATTACTGCCAGTACGTGCCACTCGATTGCGCATCGGGCTCCGTCTTGGGCGCGAAGCCACGCGTCTCCTTTCACTTACACGGGAAGGAGAAGGGGCGGGGCAATGATGTTGGGCCCACTTGTCAACGGCAACAGCCAAACTGCGGCGCCTTTTGAATTTCCATTTATTGTTTTATTACGACATGGCCGAGGTGCCATCTTCAACCTTCAACCCCCGAGCTCGTCACCTCGCTCGCTTCTTCAACTTCAATCCTCGTCGCCAACTTCATCCCTCTTCAACTTCAATCCTCCTTGCCAACTTCATCCCTCGTTGCCGCCAACTTCAACCCTCGTCGCCATTCAAATTCCAAACCCCGTCGTTGTGCTATTTTGTCCATTCTCCTTGATGGCCGCCGTGGTGTGCTTGATGCTGCTACTACCAGATGAACTTCTCACCAAGATCATCATCCACTCCATTAAGGATGTGGCCGTTTTCCATTTTCTTAACCTTCACAATAAAATTTGTGGCACCTTCCGGTGCATCTGCAACTCCGATGAGGTACTATTGCACGTATCTCTGCGTGATCTTCGTGAGGCGTGCAAGAATCACTACATCAGGTCGTGCTTTGAGCGGTGCTTCCACGAGGCCAATCATCCAGAGGCATTGTGCTTCGAGGGGATGGTGAGATTGATGAGGTAGCGGAACTCCGATAAGGGTCTGAAGCTCATCGGAGATGCTGCCGCTACTGAAGACTCCGGTGCCAAGTACTTTTTAGCGATGCTGAAGTACCGTTGCAACCCGGTGGACCCCAAAGCCATGGCACTACTCCAGGAAATCAGCGGCGGCCCGTCGCCCCTTGACGGCCGGTGGAAGAATCACAACCTGCGGTGGCTGCGCTACCTCGTCAAGCTAGATCTCGACAACATTGCGTAGTTGTACTGGCTTGATGATAGCAACAACAATGATGACATTCTGTTGCTGCCCATCTAGAATTACCACATCTACATTTGGGAAGCGGGATGTAGGTGCTATGGGCCGGATACCAAAGAGATCATCCACTACTGCAGCGCCGAGTGTCGCATCCGTCATGAGTTCGACCTCTGGACGCGTAAATTCCGCCCCGCCTTGGAGTACGTTGTCAGTAGGATGAACATCGGGATATAGGCGTAAGCATCAATATGAACATTATCTATCTTGAATGTAAATTATTAGGTATTACTAAATGCGGATTTGATCATATCGGGATGTCGGGATGTCGGCGGCGGCAGGCGGCGGGCGGCAGTGCCCTCTGCTTCCTCCTTTGTCCTATTAAAATGACTATGGCGGCCAGTTCTATTCAAATGAAGAACAGTTCCCATTTCTCCTTTTAATCTGTAACCAAATGTTGTAACAAGTATTTCTTCGTCGTTTTTTGTCCAAATTTGATACTGCTTTTCTAAATTTTTCTAAAATTACCATCTATTCATTAATTTCATTTTTTAGTGTACATTCCATTTGTTGAGTGATGTTTATATGCCTTATTTTGTTCTTTGTAAGTACAACATACAAATAATATTTGTTTTACACAACCATTAGTAATGGAACATTACATTTGGTAAGCTTAAGGTGAACACAAGGTTTTGTTACGTTTGCAAATGCATATGAGTTCGAACATGTTGCAAAGTGTGGAAAACTTCAATGTTCAAGCAAACATTCTAGGAAACTATGTGAGAGATGTAGACATTTGTACACAAGTATATAATTCCTTCATCTAAACCATTTTAAATTTTGAAGACAAGTCTGGGTACCCAAATTATGTTGGCATGTCAATTTGTAGATTTTTTAGAGCACACTAGATGTTAGTAGAATTATTACATCATTGACATGGGATGTAAAAACAGATTCTAAGAATCTTAGGCACACAAATGTGACTATTGATATTTTATTCAAATACTAAATGTCCATATATGAATTGTTCGTATTTTTATGATTTTTTAGGTGTTGTTTTATGGGCTCTAATAAATCTGGGAAGCAAGTTTGATTCCAAAAAAATTGTGACAGGCCCACGCTGTCGTATGGACCTCCCTGGGCCCACTACCTCGGTGGGTACCAGGACCGACTACTCGGTGGGCCCCTGGGACTACCCGGCTTGCGCTACACGGCATCTGAAGGCGTGGAGCACAAGGACTACACAGGAGTAGTACTCGGTTAGGAAGGCGTACATGTTCCGCACTTGTATAGAGGACTCCTAGACGTACTCGACTAGTACTCTCTTCCTACTCCGACTTGTAACCACCGCCTCCGGACTATATAAGGCGAGGCAGGGACCGATCCCCTCATCGAATCTCCTCTCATACAACTCACGGCGCATAATTGCACCATCGTGTAATCGTGCCCTATCAATCCAGAGCTACACAGCATACAGGACATAGGGTATTACGCACCTCGCGGCCCGAACCTGTCTAAATTGTGTGCCACGTGTCTCTTCCTTCGAGTTACCAATCTCGGCGAGTCACATTCATCTACTTCGGGTACTCCCCGTAGTAGGTTGCCGGTCTAAAACACCGACAGCTGGCGCGCCAGGTAGGGGCTCTCGCTCGAGATCACATGGCGAACTCGACGGCTTCTGTTCACATCAAGCCAACCGTCGCCTTCAACCGTGGCAACACCTTCGTCTTCGGCGCCTGGGTCTGCACTGCTGATGACGCGGGCTCCTTCCAGCGCCGCCTGACCATGCAGCCCAACCCGAGGACAGGCCTCGTGACGCTTCCCGAGGTCGTCACAGGCGAACTCGCCGGCAAGTTCGGCGAAATTTCGCTCTTCAACCATCACGCTGACTTCTAGCTCGAGTCCGTCTCCAACTCGAACCCGACGTCGCCATGGGCCATCGCATGCGAGCCGGGCCGCTCGGCCATCGCGGGCGGTCCCTTCACCATGCCGGCGCTCCGCGCGTGGCCCCCGCGTCCTCGGCGGGCCCCCGCACGGGGGCTCCTACACCACGCCGGGCCGGCAAGGAGCCCGTAACCGAGTACAACTCGGACTCCGACGCCGTCCCCGACCACATCTCAGACTCCGGCCCTCTCTCCGAGTTCTACTCGAACCCGGACTACGAGTTCGACTTTGGGTCGGACACGAGGAGCCCGAGTCCGAAGATGACTCCACTGAGCTTCCCTTGTCGGGGCCGGCCTGCGGGGCCGGTTATAAGATCGACGCCGGCCGGGAAGATACGTCTCTTGGCCGGACCGCAAGCCCGCTGACATGGCAAAGGAGGACTCACGCTACGTCGCCTACATCGACTCACTACCGTTCCAGGAGGGAACACCACGCGGCCCGGCCGACTCAAACACACCAACTGAGGTGGCACCCTCTGAGTCCAGCTTGGGTACCCCCGATCGCCAAGTCTTCATGGCTGCCGGCGAAACTCCAGGACCCTCAGGCACGGCTGAAGACAGGTACCTGGAGGACATCTCCGCAGACGAGCTGTCTGCCGACGCACCTGCAGACGAGACCGCTGCCAACAGGGACGCTCGACGCGAACGCAACAGGAAGCGCAGTGAACGACGCCGGCGGCTCAGAGACAACCTCCCCATCCGCAACCTTGCGGAAGCTCTCGAGGCGGTCGAGAGCAGAGTACACACCACCCCCGATGCCTCATGTCGATCACAACAATCGCACGTCAGGCTCAGGGCATACGCGCTGGAGAGGTCATCGCCAAGCTCGGCCGAAGAAGCCTACTTCATGCGGGTCGACAACGAGTCAACCAACCTCTCCCCGCCTAAACCCGGCGACAATGAAGCTACTAGTCGCAGCGCTGATCCTGGCCCCAACCGTACTCGAGCTGACCTCCCGGCTGATCCAAACCGCCGCCGCTCCAACGCCGGCGGACCTTCACGACAAGACCAAGGCAACCGAGAAGTCGTCCCCCACCGCGCTCCGGCCGGTGGCGGCGGCAACGATCCTGACGGCGGCGGCAGCGACGGCGGCAGCTCCAACCACGGGGCCAACAAAAGAGCTGGAGGCGGCGGCAGCCGTGGCGGCCAAGGCCACGCGAACAGCCACGCCTCCGGTGCCTCCCACGGCGGGTACAACGCTCGCCAGAAGATCGAGGAGCTGCGGCGGAAGAAGTCGACCACCGCTGCTGAAGGCGACGGCTTCCCCGCCTTCTCACCCCGGCTTCGCAATTTGCTCCTCCCCGACAAGTTCAAGCCTTTGGGGATCACCAAGTACGATGCGAAGCAGGATCCCATCCAGTGGCTCCGATGCTACGCCCTCTCCATCGAGAACGCTGGCGGCAACAGCGACACCAAATGCCTCTACTTCCCCTTCTGTCTGGACCAAGCTCCACTCACATGGCTCGAGTCGCCCGGACAAGCACTCGATCGACAAGTGGGACCAGTCGAAGGAACGGTTCACGAGCAACTTCGCGGGCGCCATGGGCCGTTCGGGTACTCGCATGGACCTTGCCATGATCAAGCGAGGAACAAGGCGAGACCCTCCGCAAGTACATGCGCCGCTTCTTCGACAAGCGCGCTACCGTCGTCGACGTCACCGACAAGGAGGTCATCGACCTCTTCCGGGACGGCCTCTACCATCGCCGCACCTTCGAGGACTTCGGTCGTCGCCGCCCCGAGTCCATTCCCCACCTCAAGGACATGATCACGTCTGGGCGGATGAAGAGGACAAGGCCAACGCCAAGTACGACGCCATCCGCGGCAAGTCCAAGCGAGAACCGGGGCGGCGGCGGCGCGCAAAGCAATGCAAACCAAGGCGGCCGCAACAGCAACAACAACAACAACAACTACTCGGGTTCCAACCGCAAGCGCAAGCCAGACAACACCGTCGCGGCTATCCAGCGCCCTCCGAAAGGGAACTCGAAGAAGAATTCCGGCGGGTTCAAGGACCTGCTGAAGGAGAAGTGCCCGTGGCATCCAAACGGCAACCACACTACCGAGCAGTGCTACCAGCTCAGGCACGCACTCAAGGATACGCCGGAGCCACCGCACCCTCACGACCAAAAGGGCAAGAAGAAGGACGGCGACGACAACGACTTCCAAGAACACGAGAAGACCGTCAACGTCCTCTTCGGCGGACGCCCGGTAGGCGGGAGCGAAGGCTACCCGTCGTGAAGTGATGTCCATTGAACCGGCGGTCCCGACCCCTCTCGGGTGGTCGGAGGTACCCATCACCTTCTCCCGCGCGGACCAATGGACCAACTTCTCCGAACCGGACGGTTCCCCCCTCGTCCCGAAGCCAACGGTGGCGGGTTCCAAGCTCAACAAGGTGCTCATCGACGGTGGAAGCGGGCTCAACGTCCTCTTCACCAAAACCTTGAAGAAGATGAACCTCGACGTCACCCCTATGCTCACCAAGAGCAGCACGCCCTTCTACGGCATCGTCCCAGGCAACGCGGCTATCCCACTGGGCTCAGTGGTGCGCCAGTTACCTTCGGGGCGTCTCGGGATAACTACCGCACCGAGTACATCAAGTTCGAGGTCGCGGATTTCGAGACTTCTTACCACGCCATCCTCGGCGGACCGGCCATCGCCAAGTTCATGGCGGTGCCCTACTACACCTACTTGGTACTCAAGATGCCAAGTCCGGGCGTACTCTCCCTCCAAGGGGACTTGAAGATCTCCCACGGCCGCGATAGCGAAGCCGTGGTGATCGCCTCCACGAACCAAGTACCCAACGCAATGATGGAGGTCTACGCCGCGTCGAAGAAGCTCGCCACGAGCGAACTCGACATCCCAGAGAAGTCTGACAGCACCAACAAGCCTCAGCCACCTGAGGAGGTACTCGTCAGGACGGTCGACCTTGGCACAGGCGACCCAACAAGACCACCACCATCGGGGCCGGCCTCGACCCCAAATAGGAAGACGCGCTCATCAGCTTCCTTCGGGCTAACCGCGACATCTTCGCGTGGAAGCCAGCGGACATGCCAGGAGTGCCCGGGGAGCCGATTGAGCACGCCTCAACGTCGATCCAAAGGCCACCCCCAAGCGACAACACCTCCGACGTTTTGCCGACGACAGACGGGACGCCATCAAGAAGGAGCTCGCCAAGCTACTCGCAGGTGGCTTCATCAGAGAAGTCTTCCATCCTGAGTGGCTCGCCAACCCCGTCCTCGTCCGCAAGAAGAACTCGAACGAGTGGAGGATGTGCGTCGACTACACCGACCTCAACAAGCACTGCCCCAAGGACCCCTTCGGGTTGCCGCGATTGATCAAGTCATCGACTCCACGGCGGGTCGCGACTGCTCTGCTTCCTCGACGCTACTCCGGGTACCACCGGATCGCAATCAAGGAGGAAGACCGGAAAAGACCGCGTTCATCACCCCGTTTGGCGCGTACTGCTACACGACCATGTCATTCGGGTTGAAGAACGCCGGCGCTACTTATCAACGGGCCATCCAGGCCTGCTTCAAGCGGCAACTCAACAAGAACGTCGAGGCCTACGTGGATGACGTGGTTGTCAAAACCGGGGACTCCAATACCCTCATCGACGACCTTGAAGAGACCTTCGCATCGCTATGCGAGTACCGCTGGAAGCTCAACCCGAACAAGTGCGTCTTCGGCGTCCCTTCGGGCAAACTACTTGGCTTCATCATCAGCCAGCGCGGCATCGAAGCCAACCCCGAGAAGATCTCCGCCATCACCAGCATGAAAGCTCCCACGAGCATCAAGGACGTCCAGAAGCCGACGGGGTGCATGGCGGCGTTGAACGATTCATCTCGAGGCTAGGAGAACGGGGCCTCCCCTTCTTCAAACTACTCAAGCACCACGAGAAGTTCGTGTGGACTCCAGAGGCGGATCAAGCCCTTGCTCAGCTCAAGGACTTCCTGTCGAAGCCGCCAATCCTCACGGCTCCTCACAAGGGCGAGCGACCTACTGCTCTACCTAGCTGCGACTACTCACGTGGTCAGTACTGCCATCGTTGTCGAGCGGCAGGAAGACGGCCACGCCTATCCGGTCCAGCGCCCAGTCTACTTCGCCAGCGAGGTTCTATCAGAGTCCAAGGCTCGCTACCAGCCCGTGCAGAAGCTCCTGTACGCTCTACTCATCACCTCGCGGAAGCTACGACACTACTTCCAGGAGTACTCGGTCTCCGTCGTCACCGACTACCCGCTCGGCGATATCCTGAGGAACCAAGACGCCACCGGAAGAATCTCCAAGTGGGCTGTCGAGCTCGGCGCCCTCACCATCGACTTCAAGCCACGCACAGCCATCAAGTCGCAAGCACTAGTCGACTTCATGGCAGAGTGGCGGGAGAACCAGCTACCTACTCCCACCGTGCGACCAGAGCATTGATGTACTTTGATGGCTCACTCAACCTCGAGGGAGCAGGCGCAGGGGTACTCCTGATCTCTCCAACGGGCGAACAACTCAAGTACGTCCTGCAAATCTTCTGGAAGGTCTCAAACAACGAAGCCGAGTACGAAGCTCTCCTACACGGGCTCCCGCCTCGCGGCTTCCCCTTGGGCATCAAGCGGCTACTAGTCTACGGCGACTCCGCGGTGGTCATCAACCAAGTCAACAAGTCCCGGGACCGCAACAAGGAGAACATGGACGCCATCGCCTAGAAGTCCGCAAGCTCGAGAACAAATTCTATGGTCTCGAGTTCTATCACATTGTCCGCGACAACAACGTTGCAGCGGACGTCCTCTCGAAGCTTGGATCCACCCGCGCACAAGTACCCGCGGGCGTCTTCGTCCATGAGCTTCACGCGCCATCCATCCCGGAGCCGGTGCCACCGACCACTGTACCAGCTCATCCACCAGCTGGGCAGGAGGTCTTGATGATCGACGTGGACTGGAGGCAACCCTTCATCGACTACCTCAGCGAGCAGAAGGTCCCCTCCGACAAGAACGCAGCCGAACAACTCGTCCGCCGCGCCAAGTCTTACGTCCTCGTCGGAGACAAGCTTTACAAGCGGGGCGCATCTTCTGGAGTACTCATGAAGTGCGTCCCTCGTGAAGAAGGCAAGGACATCTTGGAGGAGATCCACAAGGGCGTCGCGGCAACCACGCGTCTTCACGCACGCCGGTCGGCAAGGCCTTCCGACGAGCTTTCTGCCGGCCCACGGCCACGGGCGATGCCGAAGAACTCGTCGAGAAGGTGCCAAGGATGCCGGTTCTTCGCCAAGCGACAACACGTCCCGGCCTACAAGCTAGTCACCATACCGCCAACCCGGCCCTTCGCCCGCCGGGGGCTCGACATGATTGGGCCACCGCCAACCGCGCCGGGAGGATTCAACGGGGTGCCGGTGGCCATCGACAAGTTCACCAAGTGGATCGAGGTCAAGCCGGTCACATGCCCCAAGGGCGACGAGTACTCGACTTCTCGGATGAACTCGTACACCGCTACGGGCTACCCCACCGCATCATCACGGACACCGGGGTCCAACTTCAACAACCACCGAGTTCGGGAATATTGCGAGAACGGCGGAATCGACGTCAGATACGTCTCAGTCGCCCATCCACGGGCCAACGGACAAGTCGAGCGCGCCAATGGGATGGTGCTCGACGCCCTCAAGAAGCGGCTACACGACGCTGCTAACTCCAAAGGGGGCAAGTGGATCAAGGAACTACCCAACGCACTCTGGGGGCTGCGGACTCAACCATCCAAGCCAACGGGGCAATCCCCCTACTTCCTGGTCTACGGCTCTGAAGCCATCCTCCCTGCCGACATCATATGGAACTCACCAGCAGTGGAGCACTACGACGAAGGCGTCTCAGAAGACAGCTGACGAGTTGATATCGACAACCTCGAAGAAGCTCGCTGCGCCGCCCTCGTCCAATCAGCAAGGTATCTGGAGGGTATCCGACGCTACCATGATCGCGACGTCAAGGAACGCTCCTTCAACGTTGGAGATCTTGTCCTCCGCCGTATCCAGAACACGGAGGGACTCCACAAGCTCAGCTCCCCCTGGGAAGGCCCCTTCACCGTGGCTAAGGTGACCGGGCCGGGCTCCTACCGCCTCCAAACACTTGAAGGCGAAGACGTCAACAACTCGTGGAATGTCGACCAACTCTGTCGATTCTACGCCTAGTCTACACGACTACCCCGGGGTTCAAGTCTACACGACTACATCAACACCCCTTGCCGCAAGTGACCCTCCGGGTCCTGGCTTCAAGTCTCCGGACTACTCTCCTCTAGGGTCCAGCCCGCGCGGCTACCTACGGACCCTGGGGCTGCGACGAGCGTCAAGGACTCTAGCAGCGGTCTACCAAGAGACCACACTCCAAGATCCAGCCCCGCGCGGCTACCTACGGATCTGCGATCCAGCCTACACGGCTACCTACGGATCACCTGCTGCAAGCGGCTACCCGCTCCAGCGCCACTTAGCTGTAAGCGACCTCCGGGTCCAGGCGACTACTTGTAACTACGGCCCTGGCCACCCAGGTGTACTTCTTCAGTAATAAAGTTTGATTGTCCATCAACTTGTTTACTGTTCTGTTCCCTACGATCGGACTACTAAAGCCGAGTACTACTACTCGCACCTATTCCACGATGGGCGCTCCGCACTCTGAGATCGCGGTTACGAGTACTCATTGCTGGAAAATTTCATTTCATTGATACATGAATACTTCATTACAAGTGTTTTTGTACAACTATGGCTACTAGCTACCTATGCAGGGCTACTGGAGGTTCAGCTTCTCGGCTACCTGCTCCGCGATGGGAGCCATCTGCTCCGAGGCTGCGCGTCTTGCTCATCCGAGCCCGCTGGCGGCTACCCCACCGACGACCACCTCCACCGGAGCCTTCGGGAAGTACGACTTCATGAAGGCCAGGACTTGCTTCGGGATCGACTTGGCCATGTGCTTGACATAGGCGGCCGGCCCGGCTTGGTGCCTCATGAAGTCGATCCGCCAGGGGAGCGATCTTGGGGCCGCCCGGTGCGGCACCGAAGCCTCGCGATCGGGAGGGCGAGCCTCTTCAAGGTCCTTCAGCTGGGCCCGGAGCGCCTCGCAATCTTCATTCAACTTCTGCAAAGATTTGTAGCAGTTGACGAGATCTCTGTCAGAGGCAATCCGCAGCTCCATGTGCTTCTCGCACTCGAAGGCGAGCTCCTTGTAGTCGAGCTCAAGTACCTGGCGGGCTTCTTGCTCCCGGTAGAAGAGGTTCTTCATGCTGACCTCCGAGGCCTTCAGCTGCTCCACCTGGTCCTTGAGTTCTGCAACATGGAAACACAACAATGGGTCAGAGGCTTGACGACTTCCAACAAGTACCCGACAAGTCAAGGGACATACCTTTATTCTTGTTGCGGAGGCCCTTGTTCTTCCGCACCAACTCGTCGCCCTTCGCCTGCAACTCCATCACGTCGTTGTGGTACTTGGCGAAGGCGGCGTCGAGTTTTGACTGCATGGCAGCCGCATGCTTCCGCGACTTCACGAGCTGCTCCTCTAGGGCCTCAGCTCGGAGCACGGTGTCGCCGTAACCTTGCAGCAGGTTCGACTTCTCACGGGATCGTTCCGCGACGTCCTGCACAAGACAAGCTCAAGTCAAGCAGAGTACTCAACGCAAAGGATTGACTACTCGGGAGGCTACGGCTACGTACCTTCATCCACCTTTGTTCGGCTCGCCGCATCGCCTCCGTGTGCCGCGCCACCATCGCCGCTCGACGAGGTCGTCGGCCGAAGTTCAATCCCGCCGTGGCTACTCGACGTAGCCTCCGTCATCGGCGCGGCCGGATGGGCTCCGCGTCTTGGATCTCGGGGGAGCGGACGCCCACCTCCGGGGCAACCCCCGGCGACGTGGTGACCGCCTCTCCCCCGGTGGACTTCTCGACGACTTCCCCCATGGGCTCGGGGGCTCCTTCTGCAGCCTCTGGGGCCTCTGGTGTCAGCTCCTGCACGGGCACCCCTGCAGGGATGTCACCTCCTTCAGCGCCTGCCAACAAACGACACGCGCATCATTGCCTACGACTACTAGTCCTGGAGTCCTACGGCTTCAAGAAGGGTACCCACCTTCGACTACGACTGCCTCTGGCAGCGGCGCTTCGGTATCCGGGGGCTCAGTCGTGCCTTGGGCTTCGGGAGCGGCCTCCTCGACAGGCGGCGCAGTTTCTTCCGCCTCCGCTGTCGAGGGCTCTTCCCCATCCCAGCTTAGATCTGTGGATTTTTTGCAGAAGTGTACACAGAAGATCGTCAGGCAATCATCGACTACTGCAGCTAGTACTGCTCCTAAAACATGGTACTTACAAGCTCGACCGGACGATGGTCACGGCCGGAGCACCGAGGATGCTGGCAATATCAACCAGTCCACCCTCGGCGGGTGCCTCCTCCTCCGCCTCTTCGCCATCGCCTCCTCCACGGCGGCGGCGGCCGGCGCACCTTCACCTTCCGCTCCAGGGGTCACCACCTTTCCAACGGTGGCGGCCACGGGTCCTCTGCTCTCTGCTGAAGCAGGGGGTTGGCGCTCTAGCTGCGCCAGGAGCTCCTCGACAGTGGGGCTGGACTTCGGCTTCCAGCCGGTTCCCCCACCGTGTCCCATATGCCCTCGTCGCCCTCTTCGACGGGCTCCGTTGGCGGCACCTCCTGCACACAAAGGGAGACTACTCGTCAGCAACGTACTCGAACAGCGGGTACTCGACTACTCTGCTCAAGACGACTTACCTCCGGAGGCGTGGTCTCTGAGACCTTCATCTTCTTCGCCACCCGCTTCTTGGCGGGGTTGCGCGGCTTCCTTGGCGGCGCAGCAAGGCTAGCCTCCAGGCTAGCCGGAGGGTCTTGAACAAGTGGTACATGAGGCAAGCCCGGACGGCTAAACCTCGACCGCAGCTGGAAGCGGTCCTGAAGAGTCTCTTCGTCTTCGTCGTCGTCATCGGAGGCATCTTCCACGATGACGGTGTCGCCGCCTTCGCCGACTTCGCGGCGCTCCTTCACCTTCCCCTCCGCCGGGATCTCGATCCCGCTCGGTGGCGGCTGCGGCTCGGAGACGAACCGCTTCACATCATCCTGCGCAAAGACACAAGGCATCAGCAACTTCACTACGAGTACTCACTACTCGACGAAGGGGGTACGACTACTCACCTCGTTGGGCGGGCGCGCGGCGGAGTACTCCTCGACCGGACACGCCGTGTACGGTGGCATGTCCTTGAAGATACGCGACAACCGTTCGACGATGTCATTGTCGTCCAGCTCGCCCCCCGGCATCCGCGACGTGTCGTCGTCGCCGGTGTACTCGAAGCCCAGCGTATCCCGCGCCATCAACGGCTGGACCCTGCACTTCATGAAACTGAAGGCCACGTGTTTGGCCCTCAGTCCAGCTTCTCTGAGCACTCAAATGCGTGCTAGCAGCTCGGGGAGCTGGATCCCCTCTTGCATGGTGGGCTCTGTGTTCCACCACTCACGATGCCTGGGTTGTCGTCCGCTCGGCTTCGGCAGGCCAGGATGGTGGTTCGTGATGTAGAACCACCTCGTCTTCCAGTCCGTGTTGGAGTCCACGAGTTTGTATGCCGTGCGGTCCGCGGCGTCTTCCCTCGACCGGATCCCGGCTCCTCCGACTACCCCCCGGGGTTGGAGGCGCCGGGCCGCGGCTTGACGCGGAAGAACTTCGGAAGAGCACCCGGTGCGGCTTGATTCCGAGGAAGGCCTCGCAGAAGTGGACGACGACCGACGTGTGGAAGATGCCGTTCGGGTTCAGGTTGAGGTACTCGATGCCGTAGTACCCGAGCAGCCCCTTGAAGAAGTCGCTTGCTGGGAGCGCAAGGACGCGCTCCACGAAGCGCGAGAACATCGGGATCTCGTCTTCGGCCTTCTCCATCGGATAAGGATCTCCCGCGGCGGATCTCCACATGTCGACTTCCTTCTCCCTGATGAACCCGCTGTTCAACAGGGTCAGCAGGTCCTCCGTCTTGACCTTCGATTTCTTCCACTCGCGGCTTGGATCAGCGTGCGGTGGTGACAGGGGCGCCGCACTGGTGGCGGCCGCGGCGGCCTCTGCACGGCCCCTCTTCTTCCCGCCGGCCTTGGACGTCTTCGACAGCGACGGCTTCATTCTCCAAGTGCAAGGAGTTTTCACTCGCATCCGCTCGGGGGCTACCCTAAAGGCTTCGGGTGGCGATGCGCTCAGATCTACTGCGGTGGCAGCGTGCTGCTAGGAGTGGATTTGCTTCAAGATTCAAATGGAAATGACTGCGGCTCACGTGGGTGAAAAACCCTAAAGGTTTTGGCTCTTATTTATAAGCCAAATCGCCTCCGTAACGGGCGGCTAGATAAGTCCACGCGCGGCTGACTCAGCGGCTGCGCGTGACTCTTCGTATTCTACTAGTCGACGCGCCTCACCTCGGGGGCTCGGCTACTTCTACTCGACTACCTGGGACGCGGCTAGTCTCAAGAGCATCTCAGGACACATTCTCCAAGAAGACCCTTCAATTCGAGAGGAAGTACTCGACTCAAGGCTCGGGGGCTCCGTGCCACGTGTCCTTCGGTTTTTTCTCTCCGGATTTTTCGGGATTATCTTGCCAAGATCTCAGATGGACCCTAAGCCAGAGCCCGCGGCTCGAGGCTCGGGGGCTACTCCATGTGGAGTGCGGTTCTGCAAATCGCGCCTCCATGACGGCTCCGGCTTCAAGACAAGACTGGCATTTCTTGAAGACCTTCGAAGGCAGATTTCAAGGACGCTTGGGACTACTCGAGAAGACTTCAAGATTGCTCAACCATCAGCTGGAGTACATTCCAGCCTCGGGATCCTTCAACTACTCTTGAGGACTTTTGACTTGTAGCGCTCAGGGACGCTTGGGACTACTCGTTAAGGCCGTCAAGACTATTTGAAGCTATCCTTCTCGACTACAAAGTACTCGGGGGCTTGTCGTATGGACCTCCCTGGGCCCACTACCTCGGTGGGTACCAGGACCGACTACTCGGTGGGCCCCTGGGACTACCCGGCTTGCGCTACACGGCATCTGAAGGCGTGGAGCACAAGGACTACACAGGAGTAGTACTCGGTTAGGAAGCTGTACATGTTCCGCACTGTATAGAGGACTCCTAGACGTACTCGACTAGTACTCTCTTCCTACTCCGACTTGTAACCCTGCCTCCCGGACTATATAAGGCGAGGCAGGGACCGATCCCCTCATCGAATCTCCTCTCATACAACTCACGGCGCATAATTGCACCATCGTGTAATCGTGCCCTATCAATCCAGAGCTACGCAGCATACAGGACGTAGGGTATTACGCACCTCGCGGCCCGAACCTGTCTAAATTGTGTGCCACATGTCTCTTCCTTCGAGTTACCGATCTCGGCGAGTCACATTCATCTACTTCGGGTACTCCCCGTAGTAGGTTGCCGGTCTAAAACACCGACACACGCGTCAGCGTCAGCAGCTAATATAAAAAAGATAACCACTGACCCAACTCCCCAAAAGGCGATCCGGGTTCACTAACCATCGTCGCCCATGACACTGGCCCACTCGTCAGCGTTAGCAGGCGAACCGTGCGCGGGCTGCTCAAAATTTCCAACCTATATTTACTATAGTGCCCACGAAATTCCAATTGCTCCACAGAGCCGTCAAGGGCATGCCAGTAGTTTCATTAAACACAGTTACGTGCGCCCTTCATATTCGGCTCCTCGCTAGACAAATCCACAACGTCCGCATTCTCCCCACCGCCACCGCCAGTCGCCCGCTCACCTTTGCCGCTCTCTCCCTGCCGCAGCCCTGCTCTTCTCCAGCCCCACCACTCCCTGCATGACGATGGTGACGAGGACGCGATTACTGGCGTGCGGACGTACGTCCGGCCAACCTAAAGACGGTTGACACGGATCCATTGACGTCGTCCCCGGCCACGATGACGAGCCGGGCGGCCGCCTCAGGCCACGAGCTGCCGTGGATCCGGCCCCTTCGACCATGTCGAGAACAACTACTTCATTCGCGACAGAGGTTAGTCCTGCTTGAACCCCCAACACCCTCTCTCTCATCGGCCACCGAAATTGATCTGCTATATATTTATGTCAATGTGGATTAATTAGGGAGACATGCCTAGATAGTTCATCTTTAATTGATTGATTTTGGTTTTGATTGATGGATTTTGTTGCCCCTAGTCTGTGTGAATAAATTGTTGCTAACAGATGTAGTTATATGAACTATTGAAATTCATTTTCATATTCCTGGTGTTACAATTGCACTGTAAATTCATGAAAAGAATTGAGGATGTTAGCATAATTTAATTTTGCAATGCTTTGAATGTACCAGAACGACACTTATGCTTTGGACCTGTTAGCATACTTTAATTCTGCTATGCTCTGAATGTACCAGATCGATAGTTATGCTTTGGACCTGTTAGCATATACTTTAATTATGCTATGCTCAGATCAACAATAATGCTTTGGACCTGTTAGCATATTATAATTTTGATGGCCACATAATGTCATTGGAAATTGCATCGCAGTGGTTTATAATGTAGTCCACCCAATGTACTATATGTTCATGTCAAGGTGGATTAGGGAGACATGCCTTAATAGTTCATCTCCAATTGATTGACTGTGGATTTGATGGGTGGATTATGTTGCTCCAAGTCTATTTTGAATAAATTGTTGCTAACAGATGAAGTTATATGAAATGTTGAAATTCATTTTCATGTTCCTGGTGCTATAATTTTTGCGTTGTAAATTCATGAAAAGCATAAAGGATGTTAGCATACTGTAATTCTGCTATGCTTTGAATGTACCAAGATCGACAATTATGCTTTGGACCTGTTAGCATACTTTAATTCTGCTATGCTCTGGATGTACCAGATCGACAGTTATGCTTTGGACCTGTTAGCATATACTTTAATTCTGCTATGCTCAGATCGACAGTTATTATTTGGACCTGTTAGAATATTTTAATTCTGATGGCCACATAGTGTCATTGGGAATTACATCGCATTGGTATAAAATGTAGTCCACTCAATCAGCTATATATTCATGTCAAGGTGGATTAGGGAGACATGCCTTAATTGTTCATCTTCATTTGATTGACTATGGATTTGATGGATGGATTTTGTTGCTCCAAGTCTGTTTTGAATAAATTGTTACTAACAGATGAAGTTATATGAAATGTTGAAATTCATTTTCATGTTCCTGGTGCTATAATTTTTGCGTTGTAAATTCATGAAAAGCATAAAGGATGTTAGCATACTGTAATTCTGCTATGCTTTAAATGTACCAGATCGACAATTATGCTTTGGACTTGTTAGCATACTTTAATTCTACTATGCTCTGGATGTACCAGATTGACAGTTATGCTTTGGACCTGTTAGCATATACTTTAATTCTGCTATGCTCAGATCGACAGTTATTATTTGGACCTGTTAGAATATTTTAATTCTGATGGCCACATAGTGTCATTGGGAATTACATCGCATTGGTTTAAAATGTAGTCCACCCAATCTGCTATATATTCATGTCAAGGTGGATTAGGGAGACATGCCTTAATTGTTCATCTTCATTTGATTGACTATGGATTTGATGGATGGATTTTGTTGCTCCAAGTCTGTTTTGAGTAAATTGTTACTAACAGATGAAGTTATATGAAATGTTGAAATTCATTTTCATGTTCCTTATGCTATAATTTTTGCACTATAAATTCATGAAAAGCATAAAGGGTGTTAGCATACATTAATTCTGCTATGCTCTGAATGTACCAGATCGACACTTATGCTCTGGACCTATTAGCATACTTTAATTCTGCTATGCTCTGAATGTACTAGATCGACAGTTATGCTTTGGACCTGTTAGCATATACTTTAATTCTGTTATGCTCAGAGCGACAGTTATGCTTTGGACCAGTTAGCATATTTTAATTCTGATGGCCACATAATGTGATTGGGAATTACATCGTAGTGGTTTATAATGTAGTCCACCCAATCTGTTATATATTCATGTCAAGGTGGATTAGAGAGACATGCCTTAATAGTTCATCTTCAATTGATTGACTGTGGATTTGATGGATGGATTTTGCTGCTCCAAGTCTGTTTTGAATAAATTGTTGCTAACAGATGAAGTTATATGAAATGTTGAAATTCATTTTCATGTTCCTGGTGCTATAATTTTAGCACTGTAAATTCATGAAAAGCATAAAGGATGTTAGCATACTTTAATTCTGTTATGCTCTGAATGTACCAAATCGACACTTATGCTTTGGACCTGTTAGCATACTTTAATTCTGCTATGCTCTGAATGTACTAGATCGACAGTTATGCTTTGGACCTGTTAGCATATACTTTAATTCTGCTATTCTCAGATCGACAGTTATGCTTTGGACCTGTTAGCTTATTTTAATTCTGATGGCCACATAATGTCATTGGGAATTGCATCGCAGTGGTTTATAGTGTAGCGTCCACCCAATCTGCTATATATTCATGTCAAAGTGGATTAAGGAGACATGCCTTAATAGTTCATCTTCAATTGATTGACTGTGGATTTGATGGATGGATTTTGTTGCTCCAAGTTTGTTTTGAATAAATTGTTGCTAACAGATGAAGTTATATGAAATGTTGAAATTCATTTTGATGTTCCTGGTGCTATAATTTTTGCACTGTAAATTCATGAAAAGCATAAAAGATGTTAACATACTTTAATTCTGCTATGCTCTGAATGTACCGGATCGACATTTATGCTTTGGACCTGTTAGCATACTTTAATTATAATGTCAGTGGGAATTGCATCGCAGTGGTTTATAAGGTAGTGATAAGTAGACTACTTATGCTTTGTTGTGAGTGTTAATTGTTTCACTATTGTTATATATATTGTTATTGTTGGTGTCATGATGTGTTGTGAGTGTTGTTTCACTACTGTCATATATAATGTCATGACCATTGCTTTATCCTCCTGTTGCATGTACATATGGAATACACAATCCAACGCTGCTCACATTGGACAAGGAACCAGTTGAAGGAATTTATTCTCTGCTTTGATATATAAGCATATTGTTGTGTCCCTGTCAAAATGGTTAGCACCTATCCCTGTATGCTAATTAAGTAAAATATGAACTGTGTGTGTCTGTATGAAGTTCAAAGAGGTTTGGTATATAGATTCTGCTAAACAACATCCCCCGCTAAAGTTCCCAGACCTCCAAAATGTTTTGAACTGGTCAGTTTCTTGTAGGTTTTGTTCACAAAAATTCAATCTCTTAGTGTTTCTAATTGGTATTGCTGACCATGCAAGGCCTTTGGTACAATATTTTTTGTTCACAAAAAATTAGTCTCTTAGTGTTTCTAATTGATATTGCTGATCATGCAGGGCCTTTGGAGATGCACAGTACAGAGTGACGAAAGGAAAGAAAAGAAAGCCAAAAGCCACAATCAAGCACAAAACAAATCTCGTTGTAAGACCGAGGTTTTTTTATGGTCCCTTCTTACCTATTTGGTACTGCATTAACTTGTCATTTTGGTACCTCGATGCAGTGTGCTCAGCAGCCACGGTGGTCCTCTTTGTGTAGATTCCATGTGGCATTCCATATGTTAAGACTACTTGATGCTGTAAGTAGATAATAATGCTTAACCTTGTCTGTGCTCATATTATCCATCTCGTTTTAGAAAATGATTTCTACTTGTATTCTCATAAATGATTGTATTTTGCAGGATTTCAAACCTCCTGTAGATGTTTCCATAGAAGATGTAAAGCGTGTCCGGGAGATGCTGTGCGAGTACATTCCTAAGGAGGCCATCGACCGAAAGGGCAACTTGTACAGTGGTACACCGTGAGTTTATTGTGACCAGAAACTTGAAACTCATTCAGTCTTCTTTAGTCAAGTGTTGTTGCCTTAGAAACCTGCTTGGCTTGCTTGGTTGGGGTCAGATACTGCCTGGTTCAGTCTGTTTTCTCATGACTCCATCCAAACAAGCCCTGATAAGAGTAACTTGAAACTTGATGTGATCCTAGCTAGCTTGTCTATAAATGTGATCTTGCCTTGCCAATATTTGTGATGTGACAATGTGTTTGTGATGCCTCCTTGCTGTGGTGGTTACCATATCCTGGCTGGTTCCAAGATGCAGCCCCTGGTGGCTGGCAAATCCTAGTTGGTTCTAGGATGCAGCCCCTGGTGGCTACCAAATCCTGGCTGGTTCTAGGATGCTGCCGGCAACCGGGTAGGTTACTGTAGGGGTGTCCGCGTTATCTGTAATGGGCGTTAATTAAAGCTCATTACAAACACTGATCAGTTAGTAACAAGCTTCATTCGGAAAGCCCGTTGCAAAAATGCCCACAATGTAACAGGCAGTGTAAAAGCCCGTTACCAATCCTGACCGGTGGGCCTCAGGACCTGGCCGTTCATCGAGATATAGGAGACGCAGGTTGAAAACAAGCATCTCCTTTAATAAAGAGAAAGCAGACGTGCGTAGAAACAAATGCATCTCATTTCGTTGAGACAGTGGAGACGCCGGTTCACAGAATGCGTCTCTGTTGTTAATTTAACAGTAACAGGCTCTGTTTCATGCCTGTTACGAAAGTTCCATGTGGGCCCAGAGAAATAGCCATTTCACGTGACCGGTGACTAGTTGTGGTAACGGTCGTTGTTTGATGCCCATTACGAATACTACTTGTGCTGAGACGCGCGTGAAATAGACGCGTCTCATTTCGTCAAGATAGAGGAGACATAGGTGCACATCAGGCTTCTCTGATATTGAGCTTCTGTAAAGGGCTTTGCTTCGGTGCCCGTTACGAAAGTTCCATGTGGGCCCAGAAAAGCAGCCATTTCACGTGACCGGTGGCTAGTTGTGGTAACGGTCATTGTTTAATGCCCGTTACGAATATGTCTTATCGGTAACGGGCATCTGCCCGTTACCTTTCTTGGATTATTTGTAACACTTGATCAGTAATGGGGGCATTGCCAATTACCAAAGGCGATCTACACCCGTTACCAAAGCCAGTTTTTCACGTAGTGACTCGGTCTCCAGAAGGAAGCCCCGGAGCAAGTTGAAGCCCAAGAAAATATGTTAGAAGGTTTTTTGGAATGATCTCGGGAGAAGACTATAAGGAACACAAATTTTCTCCTCATTCGGATTTCCTTGGGGGTTGAGTACATAAAGCAAGGAAAATATATTGGTGGAGATGAGAGGAGATTGATGTTCCTCTTTTCAACATGGGGCTGAACTTATTTGTAGAATAGAAACAAAAATTGGTTAGAGGAAGGACTTCTTGTGCCGGCAAGGAGGAATAAAAGGAGAATAATTGTTGAAGAAGGATCGTCCTTCGCAGCCCAAGATAGATGAGGGGTTGCACATCAAGCTAATAAACAACCATATGTAGGGATCCTGATGCCACCACCTTATGGAGGAATACCAACGCCTACACCATTTTATGAGTGTGCCGATGCAATCATGGTGGAGTGGGGCAGTCGTGCCACCACTTCCTCCACCATACATGGCACCCAACGAAGCTTTATGGCTCCTCATCCTAACCAAGTCAAGTAAAAGAAAAGACCGGCGCGATCATGATACGAGCAAGGATACAACACACAAGATCATCAATTTCAACCACCGGAAAATGAAAAGTGGAGAATGAGGAAGAAGAAAAAATAATAATGATGCTTTCAATTTCGGTTTGATTTTCTCTTTTCTTCATTTTCAGCTTTTATGCAAATTTGTGTGTGCGTAGCATTTTTTGTTTTTATTTATTCTCAGCATATGTGTTAGTAGTAGTGTTTGCTTTAAATCAACATGAATAAAGTTTGCCACCATAATTATCACCTTTAGTAAAGATAATAATTTGATGCCATGTTGATATATGATGAAAGTTGCCGCTTTGCTTATCTTTGTACTTGTTTTATGCATGATTAAGCTAATCCTCTTTTTATACAAATCTGAAATTAAATTAAATGCTAGCTTAATCCTCTACGGAGGTTATGATGAAGATAAGACCCATACTTTTCTTTTCATGCTCTCAATTTTAAATGGGTTAAAGATGATTTATTTTTGTTCTCAAAAATTATTATAACCTTGTCATTAATACCACTTGCATGTTGCTCTACCTATCAAAAGCCTTATTTTTATTTGAGTTGCGAAAACTTAGTACACAAGATTTAGTTTTTGGGTGAATTAATTTAGGGCTTGATTTCTCTGGCCTGAGACTAAGAAGCTGGCCATTCCGTTTTTGCGTATCCATCTTATTGCTATCCTTTTCTATTCGTGCATTGTGAATCTCCATATCGGAAATTTCACAAACCTCGCCGGATATCCACCCATAAACCCAATATATCTTTTGTGTTTACCTCCTTGACCACAACTTATCATTTGAGTATGGATGAATATTTCAAGGAAGATCACAAGAATGAAGGTGCCAAGGATTGAAGTATAATTTTGGGAGACCTCCAAGATGACATAAAGGTTGCATGAAGGATCCCTAAAAGATTTTAAGTGTCTCTTTCCAGGAAACGTAGAACTTTTAGTACCTTACTTGGCACACAAATTTTCCCACCTCTTTGCCTGAGGATGTGCAATCGTCTAAGCATGGGGGAAGCTGCCAAGGAGTAGGTACAATGTAATCTAGAGTTCAAGGGGAGTATATCAAAAAAAGAAAAAAATAGAGAGAAAGAAGAAGTATGAAAAAAAGAGAGTAAAGAAAAAGAAAAAGGGAAGAAGAAAAAATATACGAGAATGAAAATAAATAAATAAAAAACTCTCCGGCTCTCTAGATGCATCAGGAGTTTCAAGAGGATTCAAGATCAAAACCCATACTCATCTTTCCAACCATGTGCAATCCGATAATGAGGACTTTGCTTGTGCCTCGGGATCACTCTTTGCCATTTGCACATGTCCACCTGTCTCAAGTGTGTGTGTATTTTTCTCTCTCCCCCTCCTTGAAACAACATTATTTTCCAATGACCTTTTTGACAAGTCTCGATAAGACCATGAGAAGCTTGTCTTTTTTAATATTATCTCAATAATAGTATCTTAGAAGGACCAAACTTTTCCCAAAAGCTCCTTATAAAGCCTACCAATTATATATATTTTAAGAGGGGAAAGGAGTAGAACAAATAGGCTTGAGAGACAAGATGACATGAGAGTTCATGAGCAAGATGGAAGAAGGTTTAATATTTGAACTTGGTTTAGCTCTTTTTATTCATCTTACTCTACATTTCAAAATTTCGAAGATTCATTTGAAATTTGGTAGCATGACTAATTACTTATGGGAAGAGCTTAATTGATATCCAAGCTTCGTAGGGATGAAGGCTAGTACACTATGGAACTTTAACAAATATAAATTTAGAGAGCATTACGTTTTCTCGTGTATGATCAAGTGCAGGGTATGAACAATGAAAGGCAACGCTGATATTCATTAAGGGCTTACTCGAGGACGAGCAAGGTTTAAGCATGGGGTAGATGTTGACGGTGAATTTCCGTCAACCTAGCCATAAGTTTACCTTTAATGTTGGTATTGATTTAATATCCAAACTAATAATCCAAACCCTCATCATGTATCAAGTTCGCACTCGCATGTGGTATTTTGAGTTTATTGTTTACGCAGGGATTAAACACCTAAATGAGGACTTCCGGGTAGAGTTCATCGAGCACTTTGTGAGAAGGTCATGAAGCCCGGTACAAGTCAAGACACAAGGTGAGCATGACTCCAAGATGTCCAAGGACCAATCTGTGAAGGCAAAAAACTCCGAGGACCTGGATGGAAAATGTTGAAGCTTGCACAATAAGGAGACCTATCCAAACCGCGGAGAAACTGATGTCAAGGACCCACATGCAGTTGGGACAAAGTTGTAGAAGACACGAGAAGCTCACCCGCGAAGAACAGGGCCAAACCTAGCCAAAAAGGCCCTGGGCCGACCGGCCTGGCCCGTTTTCGACCCGGTTCAGGCTCCCCTTTGACATAGCCCCTCTTCGATCTATTTAAAGCCACAGTGCAAAGAGCCACAGAGGAATTGATTCATCATCCGCCACCGAGGAGCAGAGAAGGGAGGGACACCATTCCGGAAAGGAGAGGGTCGAGATGGTTGACTAGGGCTTCCCTAGTCGACGTGGGAACCTTGCATGGAAGACCACGTCGAAGTTCTCGAAGCTAGAATCAAGATCAAGGTAGGATCCCGGTGGTGATCTTATCCATGTATTAGACATTCGTGATGTTGAATTTGCAAGATTGAATCCGATTTCTGGCGATCAAGTGCTTTCACTTGACTTTGTCTTCATTTGGGTTTTCTTATTCTCCAATCTATTCTGGATAGATTGCATAGGATGTTCTTGTAGCCATGGTGGCTAGAGGTGCATATCTGACCTACCAAGTGATTTCATCTTGTCCTTTGGACTCACCCTAGGCTAACCCGCACGAATAGGAGTGCATTGTGACAGAACAGTGGCTCCAAAAGGTGGGCGTCTTCGGAGTTGGAACAGAAGCCACGATTTAAAGAGGCTTTTTATGAGATTTGATTTGCTTTGTTCATTTATGCTTGGAACTTCAACAAATGCTTAATCCAATCTCTCTAGACTGGTTTTACCTATCCCTCTCCCTCTCTCTCTTGCTACATTCGGTGTTTCTTAGATTAGATTGGTTTTCTTGGTGTTTCCTTAGATTAGATGCAAAACATATTTCCAAGATCAAAGTGTTCTTAGCTTTATTAGATTGGATCTTGCGTTATATATTGTTCCACGGATTCGATACCTTGGGTTCACACATAAGGGAAGAAGGGTCCCTTGACTACGACGGAGGACTTGTTCGCTTGCATGTCCAAACGAAGTTTGATACACATATAGATCGTCAACACATGCCATTTGCTCAAAAATGGGATTAGCAATATCCATCTTGTCTCTCCTAGGTGGAACACCCACACGTCTCTTGGAGGACTACGCGTACCACGAAGGGGAGACCGCAACCTGTAGCTGCTCTGGGACCTAAAACTATGATCATTCCCCCCATACCCGTATTGGCCACGAGCGAAGGAACGTCCAACAAACTCACCACGGCCAAACCCAACACGCCTACCACCATCTCTATGTGGTGGCTAATCTCGAGGTACAAACTCACACCTCTCTTGAGGATAAATGGTAGGAACCACACCCTCACCTCTTGGCACAATACGAGGATCAGGCACACCACGAGAAGGGCGGTACCTGTCCTTGTTTGCCATCTCCCGCAAACCTCTCCTCACACTTCCTCCTAAAGCAAAACATAGCTAGGTGGCCATCCTTCCCACAATACTCACAGTGGAAGGGTTTTGGTTTTGGCTTTTGCTTTGGGCTCTCCTTTGGCTTTGGCTTCTCCTCGCTCGATTTCTCTCCCTTCTTCCCAAAGAACTCATTCCCCAACTCAGTCTTGAACTTGATGGGTTTTTGGAAGTTGTCGGTATTTGGAGGAAACACGGGTGGAGCTGGGGTTGTGTCTAGTTGATTCCTAAGTGGGTTTGGCTTAGGAGCATAGGCATTTTTGTGGTGGGTTTTTGGTGGTTCTAGGTTATCTTCGATCTTCCCGTCATTATCACCACTTCCCTCACCAACCTTATCCGACCCAAGTGCTTGCCCATCATAGCGCTTGTATGCCTCAATCATCATCCTGAGTTGAGGCTCATGACCAGACAACCAACCCATCATCTTCCTCAACTCATCATTCTCATCCTGCAAATGATCCACACAGTGTGCAAGCTCCAAATTCTTTACAGCATTCACTTCACAAGTAGAGCATGATGTAGGAATAGGAGCTTTCAAAGCAGCTTCTAGAGATCTAGCATAAGCAATAAACACATCTAGTTTCTCTTGCAAAACAAGACAAGAAGTGAAAGCACCAAGTAAGGAGGGCCTAGATTTCATCTCATCTAGCTCAACCCTAAGCACATCTAGTTCTTCAACCTTGGAGGCATACTTTTCCTTAAGCACAATCAAATCACGAAGGAAAACAGAACAATCAATGCATTCAGGTTCATTGGTCACAATAGGAGCAGACTTCAGAGAATCTAATTGAGCCCTAGCATCAACAATCAAAGACTCTAGCTCAACCACCTTCTCCTTAGCCTCTCCAAGAAAAGACCTATACTCCCTCTTCTCCTTGTTGGTCTTTCTAAGCACATCATCATAGTTGTCAAGAAATTCATTCAACCTAGCATTCTCCGCTACCAAGAAGGATGGATCATTGTTTACCTCATCCTAGGAGTCAGAGTTCGAGTCATCCATGTTGCTCTTCTTGCTTGCGAAGCTATGTGCCATGTCGCAAAAGCCTTGGGCAGCGAAGCACAAACCGTTGATGTTCTTTCTTGATAGCTTGCCTTTGTGTCGGTTCTCATTTTCACCACTTGAGCTCGATGAAGAGTAGCAGGAGCTTGAGTCTATGTCGTTCGCTCCTGCAACCATCGTCCGCTCCTTCTTGTGACCGCCACTCCTCCTCGGCCTCCGCTCGGACTTGTTCTTGCCCTTGTGGTCATCCCTCGAGCGATGCTTGTGGTCGGTCCTCAGATAGTGCTTATGCTAGGGCTTGACCTCCATGGCTTCCGAGCACTCAGCGATAAAGTGCTCGTGCTTTCCGCACCCATAGCACATGCCCGAGCTCCTCCGAGCGTTCTTCCGATTCGTGTACATGGGCTCAAACCTCCTGCTCAGCAGTGAGAGATCCTCCTTGCTCAGCACCTCGAAGTCCTCATTTGGCATGGACACAATACAAGACAAAGAGAGTTGTCTCGAAGACATGTTAGCATTAGTTCTTGGTCCAGACACGAGAGCCAGACTATGAGGGTCAGTCAGGTTCTCGATCTTAGCTCGTACCCCACGGTCCACCTCAGACGACTTGAGCTTGGAGAACAGCTCGTCCACCATGAGGGTCTCATACTTCTCCGACTCAAGAATGGATTTAGCCTTCTCACTTCACACAGTATGATCGAGAGAGTGTAGGAGCTTGATAGCCCTGTCATGATCATCGTACGGGAGCACAGCCACATTAGCCCTCATGTTGTTCACAATCATAGTGAACCGCTGGAACATGGCATGTATGGACTCACTGGGAGATAAGTGAAGTTCTCGTACTCTCTTCGGTAGGTCTCAAAGCCGAGCCTGAACCTGAGTGTTCCCAACGTGAGCATTCTTCAAATGCTCCCAAATCCTACAAGCCAAGTCGTCTGTCTGAACCCAATCGAATTCGGATTAGCACAGAGCACGGTACAAGTAGTCGACTCCTTGTCGTTATAGTCGAACATGTCCCTCGATCCTGAAGCAAGGAAGTTCACAGGATGAACATTAGCTATATGTCATATGGTGAGATCTGGACAGCCCACGGGGGTGTTAATCCCTGTGGCTTAGTTGTTCGGCGGGGAGATTGGGAGCTAAGAACGCGATGGTTATTCTAGTGTAGCACACGGAAATTATGACGAGACACAAGGACAATGCGATTTTATACTGGTTCGGGCCTCCGGAGAGTAAAACCCTACATCTAGTTCTTGATTGTATTGCTTGAGGATCGGATTAGATGGATGTACAAGGGGTCGCCTCGTCTGCCTTATATTGGCCGGCGGATGAGGTCGGTTCCCAGACTCCTGGTCGATTACGACCAGGAGACCTAAGTCTACATTACACATCTTGCCATATCCCATCGATCTGCTTTAGGCGAAGTCCACCAAGGTCTTTGTCTTGCACGCCAAGTCTTGAGGTCGTAGTGGATCAGGTCGTTTAGAGAATCTTCTGGAAAGTCTTCTAGAGGTCGTGTGGGCCGTCGTCTAGGTCGGTTGGGCCCACTGACAGGTCGGTGGGTCTTCTAGTAGGCCGGACCCACTTGTCGTGGACGGCTGTGAGCCTGGTCGGTGGGGACCCAGGGGTACCCATGTCTCACAAGACCCCGAGCGAGGTGTAGGCGCAGCGACCTTAGAAAGGTCATGACGAAGTCATAGAGCTATCGACAGGTCGAATAGCATGCACGTCGATCAAAAAAGAAAAACAAATTAGCTTTGCAGCCGACCTGTTTGAAGTTTTGCCGAACGAAGAGAGGTCGAGTAAAGACCTATAGGAAGAGGGCTTCCAATAGATCGAAACGACGATGAAAAAATTCAGAGGGCATCGAAGATGCACTCATGAGTAGTATCCGACAATCGTGACGGGTAGGATTGCCGGTATGATGATCCAAAAAAGAAGAAGACAAAAAAGTAAATCGAGTAACGACGTGATGAGAAACTGGTTTCTCAACAGGTCGATACGACGAGGAAAACAAGAGGGCGTCGAAGATGCACTCGTAGAGTAGTCCCCGAGCATTGAAGCAGGTAGCATGGCTGGTTTGATGCTCAAAAAAGAAGAAAACTAAGTCATGGTCTTGATCGAACAAAGTGTAGAGACACCCAGATCTCCGAGCATAGTTGTACGGAGTCTGGCAGGGCCGACCTCAAGGAGGCCTTTGTAGGCGTGCCGTCCTCGAAGAGGCCTCAAATCATCCAGTATCCGAGGATACCCAGTAGGGTCTTGAAAGGTGCGTAACACGAAGAAGTCATCGATTACATCGTAGCTATAGTTGCGATGTCCGGGATTGGTTGATGATGAAGCCAAAAAATTGTTGATCTTTGAATGTATGGAGTGTAGAGACACCCAGATGTCTTGCATAGCTGCAAGAGTCTGGTAGATCCACTCGAGGCATGTTCCGACCTCAGGAAGGTCTCAAGACAAAAGCGCCCAAGCACCCGGAAGCACTTGTCAGGGCCATCAGGCGTGCACCCCTCAGGGAGGTCTTCATTCCCGATGAAAAATGATGGGTGTCCAGAGCAGGCTGGCAGGGCTACGAGAGCACACCGACCTCGGAAGGTCACACACCCAGGGCACCCAACTAGGTTGGCAGGGCCGTAGTTATACCCAGGTGTTGTAAGACCTAGATATTAAGGCACGCCAACCTCAAGGAGGTCGTTTTGGTGTCCAGATGACCAACATAGCTGTCAACCATCCAGCGGAGCCATTGTACCAAGGTATTGGCAACCTCAGCAATAGGCACACCGACTGCGGGGGCCTGACGAAAATCGTAGACGTGAAGCTTCTGTTCTCCATCGTGTTATTGATCACTAGGCGTTCAGAAGGATTTGGTATAGCAGCGAGGCATGCCTACCCCAGAAGGTCTTCAATCGAACCTATGACCATTCTGCTCAAGAAACAGAAATATAGGTTGATTGGAATAGGTCCGTTTACGTGCAGAGCCATAGCAGGTGCACCAGGACGTAGAGCCTAGTGGGTGCAAATGAAAACATCAGGTCGTGGAGGGAAGTTGTAAAGTCGTCGTCGAAAGGAGGGCTAAATTAGGCGCGGAGCCATCTGACGTAGGGTCAGATTTTGTCTTGTAGTGTAGACTGCAGAGTCACGGGTCAACAGTGGTCGGATATACTCTTGCCACCCAGAAAACGACAAACTGCCCACTGATCGAGAGGGTTACTGTAGCCATGTGACCTCTGCAGCGGGGCTCAGGCATCATTGATGCACAAACGACAAAGACGTCATGAGTCAGATAAAGTAATATCATCGCCTTTAATCGTGCACAGGCTACAGGTCCCGGTATCACGTGGTGACAGTGTCATCACTTCGCCAGCTGCCTCGGGGTGCGGCTTGGGCTATAAATAGCACCTTTGAGGCTGAAGGAGGCAAGCTTGGAGCACCGTTGAGCTATGAAGCCGCAGTATAGCATTCCCATCATGCCTTGGGCATGTGTTCGTCCACCAGATTGTAGAGTTTTGTACTTGTAGATGCTTGGAGCTAGGAGAACTCTCGCAAAGCGTAGGCAACATCTCCATCCTCTGAGCCCTGCCTCTGCGGGGTATCACGTAGAGTTTGGAGGTGATGGTGTACGAGCTGGGGCTATAGCAGGACGTCTCTGGTGAGCACCGGGAGCTCACTAGGGCTTGGTTTTCAACACCGAAGAGCAAGCTCGTGTCTCCATTCCAATAGTTGGAGCCGAGCATGCCTTAGGTTGCCTGCCGTCCTGCAACTTTCTCCCGCAAGGCCACCATCAAGGTCCTGGTACTAGGAGAAGTCTCGCGATGTGCTCTGCTTCGGCAAAGCAGGTCGTGGTGACTGCTCTGGGTGGTCCAGGACTTGTATGTTTATCTTGTACGTGAGGTTTTGGATCCAATGAGGTCACTGGCGACTTGTGTACCATCGGATTCTGGATCCAATAAGGTCGTAGGTGGCTTGTATACCTTCAGGTGGTCATGTAATGTTGGCTCTCTTCTGTCATGTATTTTGGTCGAATTGGTAAAATGATTTTTCAAGGACCTAAATTAATATGATATGGGGGCTTGGAAAATGTTTTGTCATCAGGATGACCAGATGTTGTCTTCTTCTTTGGCTGACGACCTAAGCTCAGATTTAGGTCGTAGCGTAGTCTGTTAGCAAAATATCCACCTTAATCTTCTCACGAACTTCTTGGGATAGAGCCGTTGAGGCGTATTGTACGGTGGAAGGAACTGCAACGGATAGATTCAGTGGACCCCCCTATAAATAGGGAGGCCCGAGGCGGGGTTGACCCCATTCCCCTTTCGTCCTCCTCCCGTCGTTGTCGCTTACACTTCCATCGCTTTATCCTGACGTAGCGGTCTTGCGACCGTCTTGCTTCCGCGCACCCTATCCCGCCTCCAGCTCTGGCCAGGCACGTGCAAGCACCACCGCTCCACGTCGTGCTCCTCTTGCGCATGCGCATCAAAACCTTGTGCAATATTAGATCCAACTCGAACCCTAGCGGTGAGATGGTGGCGGAGGGGGCTTCCATCCCGAACCCGCAAGCAGCGTGGGTCCGGTCGACGATCACCGAAGCAAAGATCCAAGCGCTCATGGACCGCGGGCTACTCCGGCCGAAGGCGTAGGTGGAGTGGAGGGCCGCTGCTAGGGAGCAGTTCCCGAGCGAGGACATCAAGGAGCAGGTCGTCTTCGCTTCCTTCTTCGAGCACGGCTTCAACCTCCCGGTGGGAAATTTCTTCCGCGGCCTGCTGTACTACTACCAGCTGGAGCTAGTACACCTCGTTCCCAACTCCATAACCATAGTTTCTACTTTTATTCACTTTTATGAGGCGTATCTAGGGATATCACCTCACTTCTTGTTATGGAGGTATTTCTTCTATGTAAAGAGCACTGGCAAGAGGTCAAGGCCAGTGGGGGATATGATGTTTAACTTGAGTTCCGGCCTCAAGATGGAGTGGATAGATACCGACCTCCCCGACAACACTGCTGGGTAGAGGTCGGAGTGGTTCTATATTGCAGATCAGCTTCCAGGGCTTCCACGTCGTACTGGCCATAAGCTAGTGAAGATAAACGAGTGGGACTTGGGGTTGTCATCCCGCGATCTTGGGGAGCTCACGCCGGTCCTGGAGCTCGTCAACGAGTTGAAGAAGCAGGGAGTGACAGGAGCCGCGGTGGCTAGGTCATTCTGCCGGCAGATGATCCAACCCGGCATATGAGTACTAGGGGCAATCAGACCCCACGCGCGAGGTCAACCGCAAGGTGTCCAAGGAGCAGATGGCGGCTAGGGTTTCCCAGATGTACTTTGGGAAAGTGAAGGTGAAGAAGTACCCTAAGGCACACTCGTTGAAGAGGTCGGCTGATCCAGTATGACCCTGAGATCTACCCTTTGGTCGTTTCACTTCGCTTGTTAGTTGTTTAGGTCATATAACATCCTTGTCGTCTGTTTGCAAGAGCGTCTGTTTGCAGGAGCGTGAGCGTCAGATGTGGTGCCCAGTACCTCTCCCTGATGGTGAGCAGCACCGGAGGAAGCTTAAGTACAAGCCTCCAGCAGGTCGTCTGCTGGAGTTTTACGAGTCTGACTCGTCGGTGGAGGCTGACGAAGATACTGATGCAGGGGCTGGGATAGACCCAGACGCTGGTGGCGCTGTGAAGCCCCAGCGCAGAACCAGGTCGACGGTTGGAAAGAAGTCGGCTTCAGCAATTGCTGTTGCTATCTCTGCGGTGAAGGCCGCAGAGCAGAAGAAGAAAAAGAGGAAGAGGAAGGCCGCTTCCCCTCCGGCGGTGGTTACTCCATCAATTTCGACGCCCGGCTCGTGGGAGGTCGAGTCGGAAGAGGAGGAGGAGTCAGAGAAGGAGAAGGATGAGGCGATCGAGGAGTTGCCGGTCACTGAAGATCGACTGGCAAGGATTTCGGAGAGTCCTGCTGCCAAGAGGCAGCGAGAACTAGTACAGAAGACGTCAGAGGATGCCCTCCGATGTGGATCGGAGGCGCAGTGCACTGTTGCAGTGGCGCAGGAAAGGATGCCTGCGATGATTAAGCCTCGGGATTTTGGCCGAAGACTCGGATCCTGGCAGTGACGAGGTAAAGTATTGAGGGATGGTTCTGTCTTTTACTTAGTATCTTGACGATTCTTGTGTTTACTAGGTGTTTTGTCATGTACGCCAGTGACGAGGCCACAAGGGGGTCTAGGTGCCCCATCTTCTCCCTCCCGCATGAGGTTACTGTCACACCCTGAAATTTCCCAATTTCAGGATGTGAATAGAAAGAATAATTAAACAAGAGTTTTGTCATAATTTTAAAAAATTTCTCAACATTTATTTTATTTACAGGAAATATAGTATAGGAAAAAATCGTTGATTGTTTTTCTGAATTAAATAAATTGGTTCAATGAGTGTTGCATTCATGCTGATGCATCCTAATATTTCTTGAGTGCAAAAATATTTAAAAAATGAGTTTAGACAACATTTAGGTTCCTCCAAAAATCTTCCAGCTTTTCCTAGCATATATTCTCCTTCTTCGTAGAGCTAAATCTATCTTCTGTAAACTCCAAAATCTTTTTCTTAAGCTCGAACTAATTTTATTTGGGGCACTCGTGGTCTAAACTATCTCCATGAGTTTTTGCCTATAAAGTCATCATCTTAGTTACTGTCATCTAAACATGTTTCCTTATCTTTTTCAAGATCCTATACAATATCTGTAATAATCCAAATTGTCTTGTGTTATCTTTTGTTTTCCCTTACTATTTTCTTTTCTTTATTTTCATCTATCATTGCAATTCCTTCATGGGCCAACGTGAAGGCACACATACCATATTCTCTTTCATCTTTTGTCGTTCCAATTCCATCTTTGTTTTGGTGTAAAGCTGGTCTGTCGTCGACCTGCAACGAGCAAGAGTCAAGGTTGACCGAGTTTGTTTCCAACCAGAACCGGGCCGATTCGTGGGCTTTCTTTTTCCATCTATTGTTATTCCTTATGTGCCCTAGCTCTCCACCGCCATCAAGCTCGTCTAACAGCAAGCGCCACCGCCGCCGCAGCGCCGCCACAGCGTTCGGAGACGCCGTCCGTAGTATGCCCTGCGTGATGCCTAAGCTCCAAACCATCGCTGCAGGAAGGCCGTCACAAAGGCCATCCAGAGGCCACCGTACGTTGTCGAGTTGTTCGTAGAAGAATATCGTCAACCTGAACAACAACCATCCTTGTCGAGTTTGATCTCAAGCCGTCGTTCTTTTTGGTGAGAACACCATCACGTTGCCAATCCTCCTTGTTTTGTTTTGCATCTTATCCTTCTCCCATGGTCTGAAGCACCGCCGCCGCAGAGATCCGATCGAGCCACGCCGGCCCCTGTCTACGCCACCTCGAGCTTCCTCTCGCCAAGATGGAGCCCCGACCCGCCGCACGGTCTCAAAGCCTTACCACGTCAGGTCATCTGGAGCCCAGCCGGCTGCGCGAAGCAAGTCATCCCCGTCAATTTGCCGCCGGCCGGAGCACACGTCTGGTCGAACTGCAGCCTTCTATTCCTGTTTGATGTTCGCCCGGTCGTCGTCCTCTTTGCTGCAGGTCACAAACCACACATCCCAACCTTCCTGAGTTTCTATATTTATTCATCTCTCTCGTATGCATGTTAGGATCAGAAACTTGTGCTTATAATCGTCCACTGGCAGATGCACTCCTCCGTCTATCTTTTGCCTCTAATCTATGCTGCCTGCAACTCTTTGCTTCCTATGGCCATGCCCGTGTTCCATGGTCCCTGCTGCCCTAGCTACATCAGCTGAACCGCCTTCCCTATCTCTACAGCAGATAGCGCAGGCCATCAGGAGCTAATCAGCAGCCATGGAGTCCAAGAAAGAGGGTTACGTTCTTGTACAGAAGCAAAAGCCTTGCATCATTCATACTTGCTCTTGCCGGTGATGACATCATGATGCCATCAGGCTTATGTGGTAATTAAGACTTTTCCTTTATCAAATAATCAACATTTTTTCCTACACTTGTCTTCGGTAATGTGAAACTTTATTGATGATTAGGCCTTACAAATCTTTGATCTATGGAATAATTATTTATTCATCTGTACAACTCTTGCTAGTCAACCAATCTATCTATCATTTAATTTCTTTTCTTGATTATTGCTCATGGTGACATCATCTTTAGGTCATATTCAATCAGTTATCCTTTTCTTATTACTAAAATTCATATCTTATTCTATTCAATTTCGATCTCAGTAATTCTTTCAGTAACATGTTCCTCCTAACGCGTAGATTAGTTGTGTACCTTTATAGTGCGTTTGTGCCGTTGTATAGTTCGTTTCACCTTAACTTATGCGTTAGCATGTGTGTCACCTATTACTTGTTTTAATAATTAAAGTTGCCTGTTAATCTTGACTAATTCTTATTTAATTGGTTTTCTAAATAAAAGTGATTAGGTTCTACTTCGGTTTTTTTAATCACGGTTTAAATTGTTTAATTTTTATTTATAACTAGCTTTTATAAATAAAAGATGCTTAGTTCTACCTATCGATTTTCATAATAAATTTAATATGCTTAATGGTATTATAATTATATTTTCAATATTAATATGCTTAGTTGAACACGAAATATAAAGTTATTCGATTAGATTCTTTCACATGCTTTGTCTTTTAATGTTAACTGTTAATTGGATATAACTTGTACTTAAATATCTGCTGATAAATATGATTAAGTTTACCGTGTTTTCTTAACTAAATATAACCTGTTTTGTAATATTCTTGTCACATTATTTTATTATTAAAACATATTGAGCACGTAGTCTCTTGTTGTTGATAATGATCTTTCGATAGCTTCGACCTTAGTTTCGTTTTCAGCGTTCCTTGCGTTTGCGTAACCATAGAATCGAGTCTATCCTTTAGTGCGCTCTTTTAAAGTTTTCTTTTGATTGGTGCATTGTTCTTAGTTATACTTGTTGCTTTGTATGTTGTGCCGATGTTTGCTTCGAGTAGAAGAAGGATCGTTGTTCGTTGCTTTGAAGATAAGGAGTTTCAGGAGAGCAAGTGTTGAAGAGCAGTAAGAGTAGCTTTTCGTTGGAGAAAGGCAAGTGTCCCTAACCACCTTCTTCCTATGCTTTATTTACAAGAATACTTTTGCATTAATTGGAACATGGAGAACCACCCAGGAAAACAGTACTACCACAAGACATATGGCTCTGTCTTGGCCAATTAATTAGAAAACCTGGTGTTAGGTATGCTTTACCCGATAGGGGTTGGGGGTTGCCGGTAGTTGGTGTATAGCCCGGCCCTCAGACTGATCTGCTCTATGGTAGCTTCGCAGCTGAGAGAGGTTTATGCATTGCGCTGTCAAGTAACCTAGCGAGCAGTCTGCACCAGGGGATCTTTGTAAAGGCCTCGTAGCGTCCCTATGCAATCACACCTCGGTAGTGTGGTATGGTGTCTTGCAAACACCGCATGGTTGGGTCTAAAGTTCTTCGGGACTTTTACGCGACTTGTGGGTAAAGATGTACAACCTCTACAGAGTGTATAACTAATCGATTAGATGTGCTCACGGTCAAGAGCGGCCTGGACCCTCACATGATTAATTAAACTTAAAGATGGACTTTAAATCATTTCTGGCTAGTTCTTGTGGCCTTGCTGAGTACCAACCATAAGTGTACTCATCCTTGTTTACTGCTGCTCAGAAGCAAAAGGTGTGAAGCTGTTGAAGATGGTGTTGATGCTAGGCGTACGTAGCCCCCAGTCGATTGCTTGTGGAGTTGGTGCCTCCGTTTCCAGGATTGAGCTGTATAACTCTGATAGAATAGTAAGTTTGTTTATGATTTTATACGTGATACTGTTACTGTTATTCACTTATGTCTACTATATGCATGAATCTTGATCCTGGCATGCATATAGGTATGCACTTGGTTTGCTTTTCTAAAACCGGGTGTGACAGTTACCTGAGCCACAGGTCGTGGGGGAGGTGCTTACTGGTGACGCGCTGTTGACGGTCGATTTTGGTACACCTAGCTATGAGTTTACCGTCAACATTTGCACGTATTTGATACTCTAACCAATGGTACTAACCCCTCGGAGGTATCAAGTTCACTCCCGCATGTCGATTTTGGAGTTTGTTGTTTACGCATGAAATTAACGTTAAAGAGGAGACTTTCGGGATAAGTTCATCAAGCACTTCAAGAGAAGATCATGAAGCCCGACCCAAGTCAAGACACCTCATGAACATGACTCCAAAGGGTCCAGGGACCAAAGTAAGAAGCCGGAAAACTCCAGGGACCTGGACAGAAGATGCTGAAGCTTGCGAGACAAGGAGCTGTGTCTAAACTGTGGAGAAGACGACGTCAAGGGCCCACATGCATAAGGGAGCAAGTCAACAGTTGACCAAGAAGCATCAGGGAGCGAGACGAAGCCGAACCAGGCCAAAATGGGCCTGGGCCAGTCGGCCCAGGACGGCCGGCCCTACCTGTTCCGAGCCCAGTTCGCGTCCCCCTTTTGCCCTAAGTGCTTGTCTATTTATTGCCTCTGCCTCTGCTGGCCGCCACATCCATCCATTCATCAGAAAGTCGCCGAGATGAAGGATAAACACCGGGAGGAAACCGACAGCCACGACAAGTCCTCGAGTTGCCTAGGAGATGGCTTAGGCCATGCCCTAGCCGCCATGGTTGGCCCTGCGTGGTAAAGCCATGGTGTAGTTCCGGAGCCGCGACTTGAATTCGTCAAGTCGTTTGTACCTTCAACATTCGGTGATGTATCCATATCTTGTCATACTTTGATCTACTACGAGTTATGCTTATTCATATGTGTAGCTACCATATGCCTTTAGTAGGACTAGATCGAATCATGGTGATTAGTCTTGTTTTGCGGATACACCGTAGTAGTGCACGGACTGAGGTTTATCGCTCGGTGTTGATTATCCTCGCGTAGTGACAGTATGAGGGAGGAGAAAGCGGCGAGTGAACGTGCATCGGACCACTCCATATCGGGTTACTCCATATCGAGTGTAATTCTTATAATAGTATAGGTTTGGATTGGTTTATCAGCTTGGCCGGAACGGCAACAAGAAGACGATAGGCTAGGGTTACTTTTTGATGCTTACCTTTGTGGCTAGGTGGATGTGATCCATACATCCCTTCGTGTTTGTATGTTACCAATTATGCAATCAATACATCACATAGGGTTAGACCGGTAGGTTAGATAGAGAACCTTAGTGGTTTGCTTCCGATCCTTGGATTGACAAATCTAGGGAGGACCCTCCTTGGTGAAAAAAGGCACCAAGTCACCCGTAGGCTTGCGGTGAACTTAAGCACGGTTTTACACCGTCAACAAGCCCCTTTTTCTGGCGCCATTGCCGAGGATCGGCAACACGAACCCTAGGGCGATCCATCTATCTCTTTGACTAACCCTAATTTTTATTATTGCATACATAATTGCTTTCTTGTTTGTGTCCTTGAAAGTAGGTGAAAAGCTAGACACAAGACGTTCGAGAAATTCACAATCCACTCAGACAAGATGATGACTACATCAAGATTCACTCTTTAGTGGTAGGTGATAACTTTTGTTAGTGTCCCATCATCCGCTATTGAGTCCACACCCTACACGAGTGATGTTAAAAAAGGTATGTCAATGTGTCAATTAAAAGTTTTAAGACTAATGTTTTGTGGAGGTTTGTTTGTCCAATCAATAGGTGTTGGAAGCAATCACGTCGCGGAAGAAGTACCCATCACTTTGGCTAAAGCAAAATCATGAAGAAGACACATTGTTGCCATCATTCTACTCGCTGGTCCAGCAATTGTGACGACTTAAAGCCAAAGGAGACACGATGTAACGCCCCGAAGACCATAAGATCAAGGTCGTCAACTTATTCAGATCAATTCACATGAAGTTTCTGTTCCCATCAATTTCTGCACAACCTCAAGGGAGAAAAACAGGATATCTTTGCATATTTAGAAGCCCCATGAAGTTACACTTCCAATGAATCAAGAATCAAGTCAATCAAAGGTTCCTACAAGTGGATATGGCCGAATTACTGAAGGTTACGCGTTATGAAATTTTCTGGACAGCATGCAAGAGCGGAAACAAAGTGGCCATAGCTCCCTCATTTGGGCTCCGATTAAGATGAATGAGTACCCGTTGGAAAGGTAATTTTATAAAGTTTTCAATGGAACAATATTTTGGTATATGTTCTGTTATGTACACAGGGGGAAATCCACGAAAAAGAGGCAGCAGCAACATGATGAGAACAAGATAGTGGAGATGAGGACGACGACAACGAAGAGAAGCTTGGGCAACGCTTCCATTGGACCACACGAGATGAAATTCAGAAGTTTGGAACAAAACAAAGACCCCAAGAGCATTGGCAAATGAAGGCACAAGTTGGCAACATCCGACGCTAGGAGATGTTAGAAGAAAATCACGATGGATTACACACAAATGATGGCATCCAATGGCGCGGATACTCTGGGCTCTCACACGAAGGATTATGGAGTTACATGAAGATATTTGAGACATGTGTGAAGTCCCATAAATGAATAAGAAGAGTGACTCCACACAAGAAAACCTTGATGATGTGTGGCACGGACGAAAGAATTGGGAAAAGACGATACAAGCCACCGACCATTGAAGATTGTTTGCTTTCAACTCCGAGAGACCACTCACGATGAAAAGCTCGAAGGCCAAGGTACAAATTAACCTCTCAAGACACTTTTGGAGCTGATAATATTCCTTTGATATATCTATGATTCATATCCATTAGTGAGGTTGATTCAATTCTATGCCTTGTTCTTATGATAATCATGATACGCTAGAATTTCTTGAGAATGATAAAGAGGCTTTGTTGTGCTTAAAATTTGTTACATGCCTAATGAACCTTTTCCTTATGAGAGCTTAGTGCTAAGCAAGAAAACTTATGCTACAATAAATCACAACTTACTTTGTCATAAATTGTGGTTATGTATGCGTTTGTTTGCAATATGATTTGTAAATCTTGGACTTGCTTTGTGCTCGGTCAAGCTGGTGACCTTAAAAGAGCAAATTGTGGGAGAAATCCCAAGTTTCACTAACCAAGAAGGGCATTAAACATAAATTAAAAGGAGAGAATCATACCCAAAGGAATTGCAAACTCGTGCACCACCGTCAGTGAACCCCAAAAACGGACGTCACTGTTTTCATCAATTTTGAGGACCTGGTCAGACATGTTCAAGGAAGAAAAGTTTAAAATCAGAAGCTCCATCAAGTGCCGGTTCCAACGCGTCCAAGATCGATGAATTTGAAGACCTGTACAAGGAGATATGGCAAAAACATTGAGGGACGTGCAGTCTGAAATCAGCTTTGGACAGATTGCAGCGCCGGAGTAGAACGGACATAACTCACTCGATCGGAGTCCGTTGGGGGTGAATAAATACTTGATGGAAAGAAAATTTCATGCGCCACACATGGAAGCTATTGTTTTCTACATGGTCTGATCTGGACAGAGAGGAAAATTTGTGAAAGAAGAGGCAGCGATAAAGTGCGATGGAGAAGGTGATAATGATGCAATGAGACGATTGGGCAAGCCTCTCATCGAGCATAAGTGATCGTGTCAAGCATGGAGAGTGGATCAATGCTGCATGAACACCTTCAAATCTTGCATGAAGGATCATGGCTCCGCAACAATAAGAAGGTATGTGAGAAAGTCGAGCTCTATGACTTTAAATGAAGCGCTTTGCGGGAGGCAACCTGGTTTTTATTTATATATATACATGACCGTCTACATTGTGCTGTTTAATCAAACCATCAAGTAACATTGTACAATTTCTCTAATAAAAACCACAACACCATGTTGTATGTTCTAATTGCTATTGAGGGAGCACTTTGTTATTTGATCTTGGAAAACTTGTAGACCCTTTTGTGTGCATATTAGAGTTTAGAGTGTTTTTTGTTTCTCTTTAGAGAGATGTATGAAGTTGGCGCCATCCTTTGATTCTAAACTTGTGGCTAGTTAATTTGGGCTAACTTTTGTTTATGCTTTATACAACCTCCATATCATGTTGTTTTGTTCATCCATGTTATATTGCATTGCATGTTGTGTTAATCTAACTTTTTGTCCAACCAACCTAAGCCTTCCTATAACCCCCACCAAAAACCATAGCCTATAGAGCTAGGATTCTTGAGTTGACCGAGGGCTCTCACCCTCCAGGTTGAACAAGTCTATCGCTTTCCTCTTTTCTAATTAAAAACTTTGACTAGCCTCCCCATAAAATCCTTAGGAAAACTTCCCCTACCTATATACATCCTAAAACCATAGGTTTGTGGAAAGACTCTAGGACCACCTTAGTCAGAATTTCTATGCTTGACTTTCTCTCTTCAAAATCCTTGTTTGAGCCATATATATAGACACACATGATACCCATAACCTACCCTTAAACCTTCAATGATCGGCAATATCGCGTCTCCTTTGGCTTTAAGTCGTCACCATTGCTGGACCAGCAAGTAGCATGATGGCAATGGTGTGTCTTCTTCATGATTTTTCTTTAGCCAAAGTGACGGTGCTTCTCTCGCAACGTGATTGCTTCCAACACCTATTGCTTGGACAAACAAACCTCCACAAAACATTAGTCTTAAAACTTTAATTGACACATTGACATACCTTGTTCAACATCACTTGTGTAGGGTGTGGACTCAATAGCGGATAATGGGACACTAACAAAAGTTAGCACCTACCACTAAAGAGTGAATCTTGATGTAGTCATCATCTTGTCGGAGTGGATGTGAACCTCTCGAACGTCTTGTGTCTAGCTTTTCACCTACTTTCAAGGACACAAACAAGAAAGCAAGCATGTATGCAATAATAAAAATTAGGGTTAGTCAAAGAGATAGATGTATCAACCTAGGGTTCGAGTTACCGATCCCCGGCAACGGCACCAGAAAAGGGGGGCTTATTGACGGTTCAAAACTGTGCTCAAGTTCACCGCAAGCCTGACTTGGTGCCTTTTTCACCAAGGAGGATCCTCCCTAGATTTGTCAATCCAAGGATCGGAAGCAAACTCCTAGGATTCTCCATCTAACCTATTGATCTAGCTTAACATGAAGTATTGATTGCATAAAGGTAATCATACAGATACGAAGGGATGTATGGATCACATCCACCTAGCCATATAGGCAAGCAAACCAAAGGTAAACCTAGCCTATCGTCTTCTAGTCGTAGTTCTAGCCAAAAGAGCATGCGCGACATGCATATCATCCAAAGCCATCTTTAAACTACTATCCTGCGGTCCGATTCCGAAAACGCCCGCCTTTCGGGGCAATCATTCTGTCACAACGGACTCCTATTCATGCGGGTAGTCTAGGGCGAGTCCAAAAGAACCAGTTGAAATCACTTGGTCGGTCTGGTATGCACCTCTAGCCACCGCGGCTACAAGAGCACCCTATGCAATCTATCTTAAGTATAGATTAAGGAAGAAGCAAAACCAAGCGAGGGCAAAATCATAAAGGGAGGAATCGAGTCGCTAAAAGATCGGATGACATGAAGTACTTTACTCACATAATAAATGCGTTTAGATCATCTCCACCGAGTACATACCGTTGATGACCTCAACTAGCTTCGGAACTCCGCCATGGCTCAACCGTGCAAGGCAGCCAGGGCGGCTAGGATAGGCCTAGGCCATCTCCTAGACAACTTCGAGGACTCGCGGCGGCCGGCGGCTTCCTCCGGGTGCTTCTCCTTCGTGTCGGCGGCTCTCTAATGATTGGATGGATTGATCACCCGTCCTTGGGCGCCCAAGGGGGTGTATTTATGCCCTTGGGGAGCCTTGGGGCGTGCTCCACCTTGCCTTGCACGAGATCTTCCTTGGGAGAGAAGGGAACTTGGTTTCCATAAAATCAGCGTCGTCCAGATTTTCCTGATTTGTAGCCCTTCCTTGCCGGCACCATATCTCCTACGTCCGGACTCCAAATAATGCAAATTCGGCATCCTGGTTGTATGGCACGAAATTTCCTCCAACTTTGGTATTCATTTCCTTATTTGGAAACGAAGATAAGATCTCCAAATAGGCCTTGGAAGATAATCTGTTCTGATTTCGGACTGAATGCGCAGCAGGGATTTCGAGGGTCATATCTCCCAGCTCCCTTATCCGAATTGGGCCTTCCACATATCCAAATCGAAGGTATCGTCGATGCCCACAACTTTGGTAGTCAAACTTTTGCCATTAGAGGACATTTAAGTCTCTGAATCTGCACCGAAAGATCATACTGTCCTGGGTTGCGAGAATATCTCTCGGGCTGAGTTCATCTCATTGGTAAACATCCAAGTCGCCAAATTTTACGTGTCGATGCTTCGGCCCTTGGATCATTTGGAGTCGTGTTCACTTCATTTCTTGACTTGTGACGGGCTTCATGATCTTCTCATAAAGTGCTTGATGAACTTATCCCGAAAGTCTCCTCTTTAAGGTTAATTTCCTGCGTAAACAACAAACTCCAAAATCGACATGCGGGAGTGAACTTGATACCTCTGGGGGGTTAGTACCATTGGTCAGAATATCAAATATGTGCAAATGTTGACGGTAAACTCATATCTAGGTGTACCGAAATCGACCGTCAACAGGGGCTAAGTTAGGCGCGGAGCCATGTATCACAGATCCAGGTGTTGTCGTGTAGCGTAGACTGCAGAGTCACGGGTCAATAGTGGTCGGAGATTCTCTTGCCACCCAAAAAATGACAAACTGCCCACTGATCGAGAGGGTTACTGTAGCCATGTGACCTCTACAGCGAGAGCTCAGGCATCATTGATGCACAAACGACAAAAACGTCGTGAGTCAGAAGGTGTGATATTGACGCCTTTAATGATGCACAGGCTACAGGTCCCGCTATCACATGGTGACAGTGTCATTACCTCGCCAGCTGCCCGGGGCATGACGTTGGCTATAAATAGCATGCTTGAGACTGAGGGAAGCAAGCTCCGAGCGCCATTGATCTATGAGGCCGCAATTTAATACTCCCACCATGTCGCTGTCATGTGTTTGTCCACCAGATTGTAGACCTTTGTTCTTGTAGATGCTTGGAGCTAGGAGAATTCTCGCGAAGTGTAGGCAACATCTCCATCCTCTGAGCCCAGCCTCCGCGTGGTACCAGGCAGAGTTTGGAAGTGCTGCTGTCCGAGCTGGAGCTATAGCAGGGCGTCTCTGGTGAGCACTGGGAGCTGACTAGGGCTTGGTTTTCAACACCGAAGAGCAAGATCATGTCTCCATTACAATAGTTGGAGCCGAGCGTGCCTTAGATTACGTGTCATCCTGCAGTTGTCTCCCGCAAGGCCGCCATCAAGGTCCTGGTGCTACGAGAAGTCTCGCGATGTACTCTGCTCCAGCAAAGTAGGTCGTGGTGACTGCTCTGGGTGGCCCAGGCCTTGTAGTATGTTTATTTTTGTGTGTCAGGTTCTGGATCCAGTGAGGTCGCAGGCGACTTGTGTACCTTCGGATTCTGGATCCATTGAGGTCGTAGGCGGCTATGTACCCTGGGGTAATCCATGTAATGTTCGCTCTCTTCTGTCATGTACTTGGTCGATTTGGCAAATTGATTTGCCAAAGACCTATATTAACATGACGTGGGGGCTTGCAAAATGATTTGCCATCAGGATGACCTGATGTTGTCTTTTTTGGCTAACAACCTAAACTCAGATTTAGGTCGTAGCTGTGACTTGTTTCGCGAGAAATCCGCCTTAATCTTCTCGCGAACTTCTCGCGATAGAGCCGTTGAAGAACATTGTACTATAGAAGGAACCGCAACGGATAGATTCGGTGGACCCCATATAAATAGGACGGCCCGCGGCGGGTTGACCCCATTCCCCTTCGTCTTCCTCCATCGCATTCTCTCTCCTACGTTGCGCTGCAGCGATCTTGCGACCGCCTTGCTCCCGCGCCCATCCGTCCAACCGCCCGCTTCGGCCAAGCACGTGCTAGCGTTGCCGCTCCGCGTCGTCATCCTCTTGCACATGCGCGTAAAAACCTTATGCCACATTAAATCCAACATCAACCCTAGCGGGGAAATGGCGGCGGAGGGAGCTTCCATCCCGGACTCACAGGCGGCGTGGGTCCAGTCGACGATGAACGAGGCCAAGATCCAGGCGCTGGTGGATTGTGGGCTGCTCCGGCCGAAGGCGGAGGTGGAGTGGAGGGCCGCCGCCGGGGAGTAGTTCCCGAGCGAGGACGTCAAGGAGAAAGTCATCTTCGCCTCCTTCTTCGAGCACGGCTTGAACCTCCCGGTGGGGGACTTCTTCCGTGGCCTGCTGTACTACTGCGGTTTGGAGCTGGTACATCTTGTTCCCAACTCCATTACCGTAGTATCGATGTTTATTCACTTCTGTGAGGCGTATCTGGGAATATCGCATCACTTCCTGTTGTGGAGATATTTCTTCTATGTGAAGAGCACTGGCAAGAGACCGGGGCCAGTGGGGGCTGCAATGTTTAATTTGAGATCGGGCCTCAAGGTGGAGTGGATAGACACTAACCTCCCCGACAACACCGTTGGGTGGAGGTTGGAGTGGTTTTATATTGCAGATCAAATTCCCGGTCTTCCACGTCGGACTGGCCATAAGCCAGTGAAGATAAATGAGTGGGATTTAGGTCTGTCATCTCGGGATCTTAAGGAGCTCGAGCCGGTGCTGGGGCTCGTTAGCGAGCTAAAGAAGAAGGGGGTGACAGGAGCCGCGGTGGCTAGGTCGTTCTGCCAGTGAATGATCCAACCGATCAAGGGTTGGGTCCACCCAGCGTATGAGTACGTGGGGCAATCAGACCCCACTCGCGAGGTCAACCGCAAGGTCTCCAAGGAGGAGATGGTGGCTAGAGTTTCCCAGATGTATGCTGGGAGAGTAAAGGTGAAGAAGTGCCCTAAGGCATAGTTGTTGAAGAGGCCGAGTGATCCGGTAAGATCCTGAGATCTACCTTTAGGTCGTTTTACTTCACTTGTTAGTTGTGTAGGCCATATAACTTCCTTGTTGTCCATTTGCAGGAGCGCGAGCTTCAGATGTGGTGCCCATCACCTCTCCCTGAGAGAGAGCATCACCGGAGAAAGGTTAAGTCGGACAAGTACCAGCCCCCAGCAGGTCGTTTACTGGAGTTTTACGAGTCGGACTTGTCGGTGGAGGCCGACGAAGATACTGATGCAGAGTCTGGGGTAGACCCAGACGCTGGCGTCATGAAGTCCCGGCGTAGGACCAGGTCGGCGGTGGGGAAGCAGTCAGCTTCGGCTGCTACTGCTGTTGTTTCTGCGGTCAAGGCCGCAGAAAAGAAGAAGAAGAGGAAGAGGAGGGCGGCCTCCCCTCCGGCGGTGGTCACTCCATTGATTCCGACACCTCACTTGCGGGAAATTGAGTCGGAAGAGGAGGAGGAGGAGTCAAAGAAATATAAAGATGAGGCGATCAAGAAGTTGCCGGTCCCTGATGGGCGACCGGCAAGGAGGTTGGAGAGTCATGCTGCCAAGAGGCAGCGGGAGTTGGTGCAGAAGATGTCGGAGGATGCCCTCCGATGTGGATTGGAGGCGCAACGTACTACTGCAGCGGCACAGGCAAGGATGCCTGCGACGACTAAGCCTCGAGTATTTTGGTCGAAAACTCGTCTCCCGGCTATGACGAGGTAAAGTCTTGCTAGTTGTGCCTTTTACGTAGTATCTTGCAAGTTCTTTCCCTTACGATATGTTTTGCCATGCAAGCCGGTGACGAGGTCGCAAGGGGGGCAAGGCGCCCCATCTTCCCCCTCCCACATGAGGTCGCCTGAGCTACAAGTCATGGGGGAGGCGCTTGCTGACGACGCGCGCACTGCTACTCCGCCACGGGGAGCAGCTGAGGGCAGGGCGACCTCACCACCCGTGGTCGACGCAAGGGTGGACACTTCCCCACATGCTACTGACGCTGGAGGAGCTTCCGCTGGGGACGTCGGGGCGACAGCCTCCCCGACGGTTATTGACGTCGACCCCATCAGTGTTGTGCGTAGTGGGGCTGCCGACCTGGTCAGGGACCAGCCTCAGATCGACCCGGCGCGAGGAGGTCCAGAAACATCTGGTGCACAGGTACCTCCATCTTCGTCTTCGAGCCCAAGGTTGCCACGGCGCACAATTAATTGGAATCACACCCTATGGCAGGATGACTGGTTTGAAGACAATGAGGACATGCAGGCCTTGCGATCCAGCATCATCACCGTCAATACTACACCGACGGTGAGTGTTTCACGACGTGTTGTTGTTTCTTGATTGTATGTGGTCGAAATGTTGCTGATGATGATGTTGTACTGTGGCAGTCGCTAGCAGAGAGGACCAAAGGTCGGGCCGACCAGCTAAAGAATGCGATAGAGAAGGACCAGCTGATAGTCGACCTTGAGCGAGAGCTCAAGGAGGTCCGCGAGGTGGCTACCGCCGAGAAAAAGAAGCTCGAGGATGAGCTCGCCGAAGAGAAGTGCAAGGACATGGAGGCTACTATGCAATTAACACTGTGGCTATTGGTAGGTTAAATCCTTATCCCTTTTGAGAAGAAGGTCGTTAGCTGTGTGCTAATTGTTGTATCCTGCATATTTCTGTAACCGTGAAGAGGAGCTGAAGAACGCTCTGGCGACCTCCCGGAGCAAGGTTCGGGACCTGGAGATAAAGGTCTGGGAGATCGAGGCTGGAGGCCTGGAACTCAAACGGGTGATGAAAGAAGCTACTGACAGTGAGTATGCCGTATCACAAAAGCTGGCTTATGAGACAACAGTCGTCGGGGCCTTGAAGCCGAGTTCGATGTTTTTTTGAAGTCATTGCAGAGTGACCAAATCACCATTGCAGGGTGTGAGGTGGAGCTGGATGACCTCAAGGGTTCTGCCAACTATGCAATGTCTTGTATAGCTGTTTCAGAAGAGGGGGAGCAGCAACAGTCCATTGTTGATCTCCTGGTAGATACTCCTAACAGGCTGCTGACTTTGCTGAGGGCGACTGGCTTGGCAGCTGCGACCGATGCGTTGGTGAGAGTTAAGTCTCACTATCCTGACGTCGACATGGCCGAGGTCAAGGGAGGTGCGGACACCACGAAGGACCTCCAGGCCCTGGAGCTTGAAGTTGAAGAAGCCGCTAATGAAGTGATGGAGAACATCAACTTTAAAGGCGATGGTGGCGACGGTGGCGACCATTAGTCTTGAGTTAGGAGCCGTACCTCCCCCTCCTCCCATGACTTGTAAATAATGCTTCAAGGATATGTTGGAGAAAACTTTAATCAAGTACTTGCCTTTTGCCTGCACGAGCTTGGTTGATCTTGTAGATGACGACGTCTTGTGTTTTTGACTCGCTAACCACTACTCACGGAGAGGCTGGCTTACCGACCACCACAGCTCTGTGTGGAGGCTTACGAGAGGTCGGCGCGCGAGAGAAGAGCCTAGGGCTTAGGTCTGGCATCCATTCCGACCAAGCATTCTCGTAGCGGCAAGAGGCTTCATACTCATTTAGGGATGGTGTCCTTAGGTCGAGATGACCCTTAGGTTGGCTTTGTGCCAAGCCCCCGAGCATGACGAGGGGAAGGAATAAGAGAGACTCAGAACCACAGGTTTTGCAACCCATATGTTGGCTTTAGCCAAGCCCCCGAGCATGTTGGGGGGAGCATGAGGAAGGAGGAGGTAGTGCTCGACTCATAGCAGATGATTACTTGAAATACTATTTATTTAATCTGAAAAAAGGGTACAAAAAAAGGAGATACATAGCTCAAATTTAAAACTATTCTACGGATAGAATCAATGTAGATGCTCTGCATTCCAGGGGTTGGGTACTCCTTGCCCGTCGCCCCACTAGAGTCGATATGTAGACAGGCTGATGACTTCCGTCATGATAAAGGGTCCCTCCCAAGGGGCAGAGAGCTTGTGCATGCCGTCAGTCTTCTGGATGCGTCTAAGGACGAGGTCGCCAACGTTGAAGGAAGTTTCCCTAACATTGTGATCATAATAGCGACATAGCTATTAATCATAACGAGCTTGTCTCATGACGGCAGCGAGTCTTTGTTCTTCGAGGCTGTCAAGGTCGATGCGATGTGTTTGCTCAGCCTCTCCTTCCTCGTATAACTGAATCCGTGGAGCTCCTAAAGCAACGTCGGTAGGAAGTACGGCTTCTGATCCGTAGACCAGAAAGAAGGGCAAAAAGATTGTAGTAGAGCTGACTTGAGTCCTGAGACCCCAAATTACGTGTGGTTGCTCGGCTAACCACCGGGTGGCATAGTTGGAGGCATCGTCGTAGATACGGTCCTTGAGAGCTTGGAGCACCATGCCGTTGGCTCTTTCGACTTGGCTGTTGCACCGTGGGTGGGCGACCGAGGAGTAGTAGACGTCGATAAGGTTATCTTGGCAAAAGTTCCAGAAGACCGAGCCAGTGAAGGCTGCACCCAGGTCAGTGATGATCCTGTTGGGCACACTAAAGCGATGTTTGATGTCTCCGATGAATTCAACTACTTCTTCCGACGTTACTTTCGCAACAGGTCGGACTTCAATCCACATGGTGAATTTATCTACGTCAACCAGGATATGTTTGTAGCCACCTGGGACAGTACGAAACAGTCCCACAGAGTCGAGACCCCACATAGCGAAGGGCCATGATAGAGGGATAGTGCGCAGGACCTGAGCTGGCAGGTGCTGTTGTTTAACAAAGAACTGGCATCCTTTGCACCTCTTGACGAGGTCTTTAGTGTCAGTTACAGCCGTGGGCCAATAGAATCCAGATCGATATGCTTTGCCGACCAAGTTGGTGGATGCCGCATGGCAGGCACACTCACCGCTGTGAATCTCAGCTAAGAGCTATAGACCCTCTGATTGTAGGATAAACTTCATCAAGATGCCGGTGGAGGCAGCTTTCCTCTATAGGTAGGGACCAATCACGATGTAGTTAGCACTTCATCGCGTGATGCGTTCTCGCTCTGCTTTGTCATCGGGGACAAGTTGGTCGAGTATGAAGGGCTTGCGCCAATCATCCTATTTTTCAGACAAGAGCACGTCACGGGGAGGTGCTGAGTTTTGATCGTTTGAAGGTGGCTCTAGATTATCAGGATCCAAGAGCTTGATTGAAGGCTTGTGTAGGTCTTGGACAAACACGCCTGCTGGGACTAGATCTCGATGAGAGCCTAGTTTGGAGAGTACATTAGCGGCGACGTTGTTGCTCCGTGGGACGTGCTGGAACTCGATTCCCTTGAAGTGGCCTTCGAGTTTACGAATCTTAACACAGTAAGCATCCATCGTGTCCTTGACGCAATCCCACTCCTTGTTGACTTGCTCGATGACGACCTTGGAATCACCAAAAGCCAGTAGTCACTTGATGCCAAGGGACACTGCTATTCGGAGACCGTGGATTAAGGCTTCGTACTCTGCGCCATTGTTGGAGGCCTTGTAATGGATTTGCAGGACGAACTTGAGCTACTCTCCCCGAGGAGAGATAAGTAACACACCTACACCCGATCCTTCGAGGTTGAGGGCACCGTTGAAGTACATTATCCAGTGTTCAGGCCGCTCCTTGGGAGGAGGCATCTAGATCTCTATCCATTCAGACACAAAGTCTATGAGGATCTATGACTTGATCGCTTGCCTAGGGCAAAATTCGATTTCGAACTCTCCGAGCTCGACTAACCACTTGACGATGCGGCTGTTGGAGTTGCGGTTGCGGATGATCTCTCCTAGGGGGGGCGAAGAAGGAACCACAATTTTGTGAGCTTGGAAGTAATGTCGAAGCTTTCTCGACGTGATCAGGAGCGCATAGAGCAGCTTTTGAGGTTGTGTGTAACGTGTCTTAGCGTTGGCCAGGACATTGCTTACGTAGTACACAGGTCGTTGAACTGGATAGGCCTGCTGACAGATATGTTTCGATCTGTTGGTTGGTGGTGACCGCGTTGCCTTCGATAACGAGGCAGGCGGCTGGAGCGGTGGATGTCGCCGGCATCGAGCCAAAGCAGATGTCGACAGGGTTGGTGAGGATGTCCTCCATGCCCTTTGGGAAGATGTCGCCGTTGGTTGAAGCCATCGAGTTGCACGAAGAACCTTGACTCAGCCCCTACCTGGCGCGCCAACTATCAGATGGTGAGATCTGGACAGCCCACGGGGGTGTTAATCCCTGTAGTTTAGTTGTTCGGCGGGAAGGAATCTAAGGCTAAGAACTCGAAGGTCACACACGAGTACGCGGAACACGGAGAACACGACGAATTTATACTGGTTCGGGCCTCCGGAGAGTAATACCCTACATCTAGTTGTCGGTGTAGATTGCTTGGGGTTGCGCAAGTTACAAGGGGTCGCCTCGTCTCCCTTATATTGGGAAACAGATGAGGTCGGTTCCCAGACTCCTGGTCGGTTACGACCAGGAGACCTAAGTCTACGTTACACATGTTGCCATATCCCATCGATCTGCTTTGGGCGAAGTCCACCGAGGTCTTATCATATATGCCAAGTCTTGAGGTCGTGATGGATTAAGTCGTCTGGAGAATCTTCTGGAAGGTCTTCAAGAGGTTGTGTGGGCCACCAACTAGGTCAGTTGGGCCCACTGACAGGTCGGCAGGTCTTCTAGTAGGCTGGACCCACTTGTCGGGGACGGCCGTGAGCCTGGTCGGTGGGGACCCAGGGGTACCCAAGTCTTACAGACGCTACCAGCCGTGGAGTCCATGACCTAGTCGATACGAGGAAGAGGGAAAGGATCCTTCGGGCAGTGCTTATTGAGGTCGGTGTAATCGATACACATCCTTAATCCACCAGTTTTCTTTGGTACAAGAACCGGGTTTGCGAGCCAAACCGGGTGTTGACATTCTCTAATAAAACCTGCAGCTAAGAGCTTACAGACTAGTACTTCTATAGCTTGTTTTATATCTTTTGCAAATCACCGGAACTTTTTCTTGATAGGTCGTGTGGTCTTGTTGACTTCAATTTTGTGCTCAGCCAGCTCCCTGGGGACACCAGGCATATCGGATGGACTCCATGCAAAGATGTTAGCGTTGTCCCTAAGGAAGCTGGTGAGTGCGAGTTCCTATTCGGGGTCGAGGTCGGCCCCGATGATGACTTCCTTGGATGCGTCGGGCATGCCGAGGCAAACCTTCTTGACAGCTGGACTTGGGTCCAAAGCCGTACTTGTACGCTTCTGCTCTGGTACCTGCAGAGTGGTTTGGTCGATCTTGGCTACCTGGGCGTCCAAAACCGTTGCTGCGGCTTTGATCGCCGAATCTTTGGAGAGCTCGATAGTGGCACTTTCACAGTTGTAGGAGACCATGATGCCCCCCAGGACGGAAAGGATTCCATTTGGCGCTGGCATCTTCATGATGAGGTAGGTGTGGTGGGGTATGGCCATGAACTTGGCGAGCATAGGTCGTCCGAATATGGCATGGTATGATGAGCGGAAGTCCGCGACCTTGAACGTTAGGTACTCTGTACGAAATTTCTCCACTTTGCCAAAGGTGACCTGTAGGCATACACGACCTATGGGATACTCAGCCTTGCCGGGTACGACCCCGTAGAAGGGTTCATCACAAGCGGTCATCTTGTTGAAGTCGAACTCCATCTTTCGCAGCGTCTCTGTGAAGATGATATTTAAGCTGCTACCCCCGTCAATGGGGGTCTTAGGCAGGAAGGCCCCATTGACTATGAGGTTGACGACGAGCGGGTAGGTTCCGGGGTCAGGGATGTGAACCCAATGATCTTTCCTGGAGAAAATGATTGGGAATCCGGACCAGCACAGAGGTCGCGGGTTTTCGGTGTTGACGTGCCCGATCTCCCTGGCGTTTGATCAGGTCTGCCTGTTGCTTTTGATTGCTTGGCGACCTCCGACGATGAAGTTGATCTCGCGGTTGGCCTTCTGAAACGTGCTATTCGGGTTGCCCCCTTTGGGTGGTGGCGGTGGAGTTCGTTCCTTCCGGTTGTTGTCGTGTTGACTGTGGTCGTCCTGGCGACGTCGATCATCTCGTCGGTCGTCGTGGCGATCATCACGACGATCGCTCCAGTGGTTGTCATGCCTGTTGTTGCGGTCATCGCGACGGTAGTCGAGGCGATAATCACGTCGATCCCTATGATCATTGCGAGGACGTCATCATCTTTTACACCTGTGAGGGTGTTATGGTTCTAAAAGTAGCGGTTGCTGTACTCACGGAGAGTTTCATCACGCCTCATCTGTACTCTGGTGAGGTGGTGAGTATTGCCAGGACGATTGTAGGTCGCCTGGTAGTTGGTCGTGAAAAGGCGAAACAATGTTGCCCAGGAGGTGATGCACTCTACTGGGAGATTGTCGAGCCACAGGAGTGGTTCCTTGCCCATCACAAGGGGGAAGTATCCCGCCATGTGGTCTTCATTGCCTCCAGAGGCACGCGCCGCTATGCTATACATCCTGAGCCATATACTCGGGTCGGAGCGGCCGTCATACTTCTTAATCGCTGGCTTGAAGTCCTTGGGGTATCTAATCGTCCGGAAATGTCGTGAGAACGCTGGAAAATTGTTGACCGCTCCAGGGCTTGTTGATGGAGCGGGAGCTGCAGGGATGACATAGAGGTCATCGGGAGGGCCGTTGTCTTGGTTGTACTAGGCACGTCGCAGGAGTTCCTAGTCGTGCATGATCCGGAGATCTGTGCCTTGAATGGGGTTGTTGGCGTTGAGGGTGTCGGGGACCCCGTGTTCGCGGTCGTAGTTAGCACGTCAAGCTATCTCCACTTCATCTCTTATGTGGGGACATTGGCTTCCTTCTGCACGATTGGCCTGGACTAGAGGAGGCTGAGCTCCTGCATTGTGTCTTGGGTTTGAAGCGGTGTTTCCCTGGATGTTGGCAGCATTGGCTGTGTTGTTAACGGCGTTACCAGCAACATTGGCCGGAGCGTTTGCTGGGGCATTAGCCGCAGGGTTGGCTGGAGCATTAGCTGCAGCATTGACAGCGGGGTTCACCGGCTGCGCTACTTTGTTTTTGCCTCATCCCTCTTCAGCCACCAAGTCGAGGGGACCCTGGATACGACGTCGTTGGCGAGGATGCTCCGATCTGCTTTTGGAGCAGGAACTTGCTGCGGATCTGCTGTATCCAGGACCTCTTTCTTTGATCTGAGCTGTGGCGACACGGACATTGGCTTGGAGGCGTCGGACCATTGAAGAATCTTCAAGGTGATATAGAGCGGCAAGAGCAGCTCCCAAGTTGGTTTGTGGCGAGTTGTAGACTTCGAGTCCATCGCACTTGAAGTCCCTGAGGAGGTCTCACGCACGCAGTCTGTTGGCACGAGGTGGATCATCGTGGCGTCGCTGTTGTGGGGCAGCTGGTGCCGCAGGTGCTTGTTGCCCAGTGTTGGCGTTGACTTGTCCGATGTTACCCGGTTGTTGGCCTGCACCTGGGGTAGCAGCAGTGGGCTCTTGTTGTCGTCAAACAGCTCTGGCAGCATTAGCATTCTCACGCTCTTGGTGTTGCTCATCGGTTTCCCCATCTTCCGGCGGTACATCAGCAGAGACGACCAAGATCTAGCGATCTAGAGTCTCGAACTCCTCTCCCGGATAGTGCGGGGAGATCGTTGTGTGTGCGACCTGGAACACAAGGCAGTCCAGAGACGACTCTTGGTTCAACCAGCGGCGGTGGGCCGCAGAAAGAGGTCGACGAAATTTCTTGAGGACACAGCACTGGCGTGCAGTGTGTTTGGACTTCTCATGAATAGGGCAGGGTTCACTGAGGTGATTCCTGCGGCTTCCATGATCTTGAGAGTTGGGTCCAGATTTGATCTGGATCTTGCGTTTCATGTAGCGTGATGCTACGTGAACAGCGTTGCGCACGCAAAGAGGCATGCTGGATGGCGACGAGGTCACGCGAGGGTGTTTGACGCACTCACAGATTTTGATCGTGTCAGAGAGCATGCCCTCGACACCATTGATCCCGGCGATCAGGTCGCTAGGAGTGGGTGGGTGGGTTTCTGTTGACAGATCTGTTTCCATTTGTTGGTTGGTAGTGACCGTGTTGCCTTTGGTGACGAGGTAGGCGGCTGGAGCGGTGGAAGTCGCCGACATCGAGCCAAAGCGGATATCGACGGGGTTGGTGAGGAAGTCCGCCATGCTCTTTAGGAAGATGACATCATTGGTCGAAGCCATCGAGTTGCACGAAGAACCTTGACTCAGCCCCTACGTGGCGCGCCAAGAGTCAGATGGTGAGATCTGGACAGCCCACGGGGGTGTTAATCCCTGTGGTATAGTTGTTCGGCAGGGAGATCGGGAGCTAAGAACATGATGGTTATGCTAGTGTAGCACACGGAAATTTTGACGAGACACAAGGACAAGGCGATTTTATACTGGTTCGGGCCTCCGGAGAGTAAAACCCTACGTCCAGTTCTTGATTGTATTGCTTGAGGATTAGATGGATGTACAAGGGGTCGCCTCGTCCGCCTTATATTGGCCGGCGGATGAGGTCAGTTCCTAGTCTACGTTACACATCTTGCCATATCCCGTCGATCTGCTTTAGGCGAAGTCCACTGAGGTCTTTGTCTTGCACGCCAAGTCTTGAGGTCGTAGTGGATCAGGTCGTCTGGAGAATCTTCTAGAAGGTTGTTGCACCTTGAAATTTCCAATTTCAGGATGTGAATAGAAAGAATAATTAAATAACAATTTCCTCATATTTTTTAAAAAATTCCAACATTTATTTTCTTTACAGAGAACAAAGTATAGAAAAAACCTTTGTTGTTTTTCGGAAATTAAATAAATGGTTTTGTGTGTTGCATTCATGCTGATGCATCTTGGTGCTTCTTGAGTAACAAAAGGTTTCAAAAATGTGTTTAGGTGGTGTCCAAATCCTTCCGAGAATTTTCCGGACTTTTCTGGAATTTATGCTCACTTTTCTTGAGCTATTTCTATTTATTAGAAGGCTCTAAAATATTTTTCATGATCTCCAAATACTTTATTTGGATTATTCATGCCCCAATCTAGCTCTGGGAATTTTCTTGCAATTTTTGTGATTTTCGAAGTATTTTTCGTGCCTTTAAAAAATTTCTAGACTTTTCTGGAATTGTTTTCGCATTAAAAATAAATTCGAAAAAATAAAATCCTACTCTACCGGGCCGAGCCCGAAGGCCTGACTCGCCCCGGCCCAGCCTGGCCCGCTGAAGCCCATCGGCCAGCGGTGTCCATGGCGGACATGCCGCCACCGCCTCCTCCCTCGCGTGCGCGCCACGAATAGGCCCTCGCGCCCTGCCCCTATAAAGCACATCACCGGAGGGCACTGCGTGCCTTAGGGCGTCGCCGCCGCCCTGCAGTGCCTTGCGCCGCCGTCCTTGAGGCTGAGCCGAGCCGAGCTCGCCGTTGGACCCGCCTTGATTCGGCGCATTGGAGCGCAGCCGGTGCTAACCGACGCCGCCAGGAGCTCCAGGACTCCGAGTCGAACGTGTTGTGCCGCTTCTCGTCGCCAATCGATCACCGGAGCACCGCCGCCACCTAGGACCGCCACAGGCCACCCAAATTCACCGCCGTCGGGACGCTCCCCCCGCACCCCCCCCCCCCCCCGTGGTGAGCATGTCCCCATCATCCCCTCGGTCTCCTCTCCCTTTTCCCCACCTTGGTCGAGCCCGTGGCAGCTCCAACCGCCGGCGCCGCCGACGGAAAGTCCTCCCTGTCCGCTGTCCATGGAAAGCCAGAGGTAGGGGATGAAGTGGCGACTTTGCACATAGCCCCCTTGAGTTCTCCTGAATCTATTAGATCTAATCTGTGTCTTGCATTTTTCTTAAATAAGCCCCTAGATCTATCATATCTTCACCACCAGATCCAGTTTATCATCTTTTTCAGATCTAACCCTAGCTTTAGATCTATTCACGAACATTATTTACTGTGTTTCGGGAATCTTCTGTGCTAACCCCTGAGTTCTATAGATAATCACGACTAGGTCCCTGTAATCTTGTTTTGCCCCTAGTTTATTCGTTTTAGCTCCGTTTTAACTCATTCAAGTTGCGTTAGGTTCATAATAATGTAAAGTACACGTTAGTGGTGAGTTTTCATCATGTTTTGTTTTCTGAAAATAAAATTAATATTAATTTTGATTAATGTCTAGTTATAAACATGTCTTTCTTAATTAATATTTATATAGATCTATACACCGATTTTCATAATCAAATTTAATTTCATTAATGTTTTTGTAAATAAAATCTAATTAGATCTTTTACCTGGTTTTCTATAAGTCAAATATTAATTTTCTTAATGATTAATTAACTTTTATAATTAAAAGTTGATTAGGCTTTTACTCCGGCTTTATGAATAAAAGTTAATTTTGATTAATACCAATGTAATGTTGTTTTTAATAATAACATGATCTACCACGAAGCTACAGTTAGATTCTTCATATAGTCTATTTTTTTCTAAGTTAAATGTTGAATTGGTATAATTTATATATGAATCTTTATAAATAAAACTTGACTAATTCTTTACTACGGTTTTTGCAATTAAAAAATATAATTCTGCATTAATTCCAACTTAGGGTATTTTCTTTGTGAAATATCCTTTACATATCTTTTGGCTGATTAAAATAACCTAGCTCATAGTTTGTTCTCATTTATACAAATCGATCGTTAGCCGTTTTCTTTATAAAGCTCTATCTCAGTGTGATCATTCCGGTTCTTGCTCAATCTTCCACAACCATCTCTTTAAAGCTAACCCAAGCTTTTCCCTTCCAAGCACACTTTGTGTTCTTTAGTGATCCTTCTAATCGAGCCTATCCTTTAGCACGTTCTGTTAAAGCTTATCTTTGATTGGTGCTTTGTTCTTAGTATATGCTTGTTTGTTTGCTTTGTATGCCTGTGCCGATGATTGAGGCGAGTAGAACGAACGTGGTTTGAGAGCATTGAAGAGCATGAAGGTGAAGATATTCTAAGCAACTACTCTGCGGTTAAAGGCAAGTGTGTCCTTGTTCTTTTGTCCCAATAACTTTATTATACCATTAAGGATAAGGATGACTAGCCTCTTCTGACCATTATCTTTAACTTGGTTTTATTAATTAATATTGATGGTAGATGTTGCTTAACTGGTTGTTAATAAGCAACATGGATACTCTTTTACTCAATGTTCTAATGTAATATGTGATGTTTATTATACAAGACCATATGTGTAACAGGAACATGGAGAAACACCCAGGAAAACAGTACAACCACAAGAACTAAACGGGCACCAGTCTTGGCTGAATAATTAGGAACTTTAGCTTGGGGTGATCTTACCAGATAAGGACAAGGGATCGGCGGTACTGCGGGGTATGGACTCGCTCTAGCAGGGGGTTGGGTGAGTTCTTTATTCTATGGTGGGGTATCAACCTGCTAGGGGACTTTATACCTTGCTAACTGATCCGGACCTTGTGAGTCACAACTTGTTGGAGAACCTTTGTAAAGGCCATGTAGCGTCCCTATGCAACCACACCTCGGTAGTGTGGTATGGAGCTTGGCCGGCATTGCATGGTTGGGTTCAAAGATCTTTGGAGCTTTTACGCTGCTTGTGGTGAAAGTGTACAACCTCTGCAGAGTGTAAAACTAATCGATTAGCCGTGCTCATAGTCAAGAGCGGCCTGGACCCTCACATGATAACTGAACTTGAAGATGGATTTAAATCATGCTCTCTGGTTATTCTTGTCATATTCTTATGGTGTATCTTATCTTTATGCTTAATGTGGGTTGGTATAAACTTATACTCTATTAGTAATCAGGTGCTAATAAAATTTGACCAACTAAAAATGCTAAATGCTTATAACCCAGTCCACTATAAAGCCTTTGCATTCATACTTTCCCCACACTTGCTGAGTACAACAAGTGCTCACCCTTGCTATAAACAATGTTGCTTAGAAAGAGGAAGCTACTCTGAAGTCTTGTGAAGATGTTGTTGAGTTCTAAGTGTACGCAACCCCCAATTGACTGCCTGTGATGTTTGGAGCCTTCGTTTCCAGGATAAAGCATAAATCTCTGATAATCTTCCTTTTTCTTACGTGATACTATCTCTGTATTCACTTATATGTCACTATATGCATGAAAATTGATCCTGACATGCATATAGGTTTGCACTTGGTTTTCTTTGGAAAAACAGGTGTGACAAAGGTCTTCTAGAGGTCGTGTGGGCCGCCATCTAGGTCGGTAGGGCCCACTGACAGGTCGGCGGATCTTCTAGTAGGCCAGACCCACTTGTCGAGGACGGCCATGAGCCTGGTTGGTGGGGACCCAGGGGTACCCATGTCTCACACTGTGTTCACCATGACATCCCAAAGGATCGGACCCTTGTCGCGGAGGAAAGCAGCCATCCACCTCTACCACATCTGGTAGTTCTTACCATCAAAGTGTGGAGGACCCGAACCCTGTTCCTGGTACGCCATATTTGTATCTTAGACTGGTTAGAATCACGAAGATCCGTAACCGGCTCTGATACTAATTGAAGGACCCATTAGGCGACCAGAGAGAAGGGGAGTGAATGGGAGCCGATAAAAATTCTTCCCAGAGGATGAACTCGGCCTATGCCCCAAATCCACAACCAAGGATTCCCACACGAGCTTGCCAAGGTTACGTAGTCACAACAGACCTACCAAATCGAGGAACAAGTCTCAAACAAACCCCAAGAGAAAGCGCAACTCAAGAAGCAAAGGACTTAGGCAAACTGCGAAGCCCCTCGGCGGACGGTCCGAGGTGACCAAGCGGACGGTCCGCGTGGACCGGGGGGACAGTTCGCGGGTCAGGGGCAGACAGTCCGCAAGATGACCCCGAGCCTCTAATATGCACCCACCGAAATTCTGATGGTTCGGACGAGCACTGCGGACGGTCCGAGCCGCACGGACAGTAAGCCTCCCTAGGAGAGCGGTTCGACCAACTTCTTCCAACCGAAACCTACCGACTCGATGGATTGAAAGAATGCGACGCAAGAACTCATGAAGAACACGACAAATAGCTGATGTGCGGGCTCCTCGCGGACGGTCCGTAGACCAGGCGTGGACGGTCCGCCAGGTGCGGACAGAGCAACCCGAGCATGAAAATAAGAGGTCAACCCCTCCTATCCATCCATGGATCTCCCAAACGGCTTGAGCTCTTGAGACAAGATTTGGGGGAGAAGTGAAGCGTCCTAGGGGATGCTATACCCCAAAACTTGAAACCTCAAATGAACTAAATCGTCGGGAATCGAATCACAACCGAGCTCTACCAAAAAGATAGGGTTCCAACCGAATCCTCAAATCTAAGGCCAAATCCGTAGTTTGAGGGGTCAAGATCAAGCACAAAGATGCACAAGGTATCTATCCATGATCCCCACAAGAAAATCCAAACTCAAACAACCAGAATCAGAGGAACAAGCCGCGCACGAAAATCCAATGAAAATAGCTCGAAAAAGACACGAAAATCACACGAGCTACATGGAGGAATTCGAGGCAACCATGAAAGCTTCCATACACTCGGAGATCAGATTCTCTACAAAATTGTGAAGAAAATCTAAACCTACGGAGCAGGGAAATGAGAAGAAGTCTGGAAGGATAGTTTGCCCAGAAACCCTAAATCTAATATATATGAGTTCCTCTAGGCTGGGCAATTGATCAAGCTACCCCTAGAACTTAAATTGAGATAAAAACCCCTCAGGAGTAACAATCCTCTTCATCACACGACCACACCTTTACCACAGTCTGCGTCCTCCCGACGTAAGCCCTGCGATCCCTCCATGTGTCCGCCGGCATCGAAGCTTCTCGGCGCACCCGGATCCCGTCTCCGCCCGCCGAGCCTCCGGTCTTGGTTTTATGGCTCAACCAAGTAACCCGACGGTTTTATGGTGAACCGCCGCAAACCCTACGTGCGGACTCTGGTTGTGAGTCGCTACCATGCACCAGCTCCTGTCCACGACTTCGTCTTGCTTTTCTTGTCACCATGCGGCCCGCACTTGACCCCGCTGGCCACCGGGTCCCTCCAGCCGAGCCTATTTGTCTCTCCACTCCTCGGAGGCCCCGCAAGGCATAGACCTTTCGCGCCTGCTCTTCACCTGCACTAACGCAAATCAAACTGCAACCTGTACCTACAATACTCGGCCAAGAGTTAGTCCACACCACGATGTCAATCATTCATCACAGCCGGGAGCGACCAACCATCGGTCCTCAAATGCTCGGGTCCTCACTCGACGACGACGCCATCCCCGCTAGAGCATTCCTCGACTTGTACATGAGATGTGGCCCCTTGAGGACTTGAGCAATGCTCACTGCGTGTTCGACGGAATGCCGGAGAGGAATACCATCTCTTGCAAGCTCTTGGAGCACGCTCATTGCTGGGTACGCGTAGTCTGGGAATCTAGCGCAGATGAAGCCACATTTTTCCTTTTGCTCATTGCACTTGACAGTCCGAGCTGGAGTTTCCTAGTGCAAGAGTTGGACGGGAATCGCCTGACGCCTGGGACAAGTTAGCTTTCGTCGTCGTCTCACTGACCGTCTGTTTCTTTCCTTATCGCTTTTCCGTATCGCTGTTGTCAAAGCTATTTTTACTAGCGTTTTAGCATAATCTCAATGTGAAGGTTATCAATGTGGTTACGAGGACGATGCTAACCGATGGTGGTGCAAGATAATTGCAAGATACATACTCATAAATGATAAATGCCAACTTGCTGGTGACAGCGAATTGGTCAGATGGAGCGCTCCAGCTGCAAATACGCAATGTGCAAGTTTTGGCATGTGATCTTGACCAACACCAACATTACGTGCATATCCACCTGCACCAACAAACATAAGAGATATTAGTGAGTTTGTGACTTCTATCGTCATGATTGGCAGGTGACCCCAAGGGTTATCTAGAGTCGGCCCTGACCCCACAGTGCTACAGTAAAGAGTTAATGCTTAATGCATCTAATCTCATAATTAGTCAAAACACAGTGGAGGGGTTGGAAGCCCAATTACCATTTCTGGAGGCTACTCCTCTACTTCCAGGTCCAGTTCATCAATCGGGAGCAGGAAGTCCTTTTTTTGCCTTTGATAACAACTAAACAGTACTACGTTTCCAAGGCCTTCAATATGAAGCCAGCGTAGTCCTGACTCCTGAGATATTGACATAGAGCCCTGCATGAGATACAACCTGCAAGCTTGAGCCTGTAGATGTAGAGATGCTGCATCAAAGACTTGACAAGAAAGAGAGTCTCATGCCTGTTAAAACAAGATTGCATTATTATGGGCACAAAGTGGTTTACTATATTGCAATAATAGAACAAAGATAATCCTGAACTGTGAGTGAAATAGATTAGTGCCTAGTTCTGAATATGAAGTCATACATTCTTACAACTATGCAAAACAAATGTCAGGGTATTTTTGGCTAAAAACATCTTATTCTATTGGATTTAACCAATAATATGAATATGATTCCAGAACTCATTTTATGACAAACATACAGTGCACAAATTTGTAATTAGTTCATTCCTTATGTCTGAAGCTACTTGCCTTGATGCATCTCGAAAATTACTGCAAAACTCTTATCATGGTATTGAGAATTCACACTTTGGATTGTCAAAACATAAAGTAGTTGTTAGGCAGATCAATGTTTTGGGGATTTTTCCGAGGGATTGGCAAATCAGATTGGAAATATTTGAGAGAAGCTAAGAATTAGCCAAGACCTCACGTAACCATTGGCAACTATGAAGAATGTGTCTATGATAAATTCATGCAACATTGTGCTTCTGGGTTGATGCATCCCGAAGCCTATTAACTCAGAGGCATGACATAGGTAAAACTAGGGTGCATCGAGAAGTGATAAATCAAGAGTTTGGTATAGGAGAGGTAAATCAGGTTTCAAAAAAAGATTGGGTGGGAAATACCTTAATGCTACGGAAAGGAATGGCGAGATAGCTAGCCTGTCCCGGAGATGCAGGGCGACGGCTGGTGCAAAGCTCACGCTGCCAAACAACTGCAGGCACATGATCTGGCCGCCCTTGCGCTTGCACGGGTTGCGTCACACCACCTAGGCACACCCGTGCAGGGCGACGTAGGAGGGGGAGATGGCATAGGACAGCCAGGTTGGGGAGGAGGTGGCACGACAAGGAGGGGGAGGCGGTACAGGGTGGTGAGGATGGGGAAGAGGCGCAGGACGACGCACAGAAGGCAGTGGTGGCGACAATGTGGAGGATGAGTGGACGGGCAGTGGGCAGAGCCGGAGGACCAGAGGAGCCGCGACCGGGCGTGGGACGGAGGAGGAGGTGGCGGCGAACGGAGGGGAAAAGGGAGGGTGAAGCGCGTCTGCAGCAGAAGAGTTGTAAAACCCTGGATTTTCATAGAAAATTCGAATTCCTGTACCATTGTGATAGTCCCTGGATTAGTGGCTATCGTGTAAAGAACGTCTCACAGATAATAACACAAAGTAATACATCGCATCACACATAAGCAATAGTACATAGTTTATACATGTCCATCATGGAGTACATCATTACAAGCCTCTTGGCTGAATCAGAGTGAATTTCTACACATCGGTAGCTAACTTCTCAAAAGGGTCTCTGTAACAAACCGGGTTTTCGGTGAGGAAAACCCGACTCCCTGTACCATTGTGATAGTCCTTGGATCGGTAAGCTATCACGTACAGAACTCATTACAGAATAATATCATTTCCATACAACGAAATCAGAGTACAAATCATAATATTTACATCCGAAACAACTCGGTTTACGAATTTAGTACAGGCCCCTTGGCTAAGCGACAAGTAGAAATCCTGCGTAGCGGTAGCTAGGGCTTCAAGTCTTCATCTTCAGTCTTCACCACAAGCATCCTTGAGCGAAGCAACGCAACCCTTCCTTCATGGATTCCCCGAACTCGGACTCTCAAGCCAAGTCCAATCCTGCACACTCACAAAACTATCCCCAAGGAACGGGATACGTTCACGTCACCGTCTGTATGCAGCTTTAAGTGGCCTATCTCAAAAGGGTAAGAAAAGTGACAAGGTAGAAGCTCAGGTTTCCTATGCAGCAGCAAAGCATAAACAGAAAACATCTCCATATCAGTCCCAAACCATACTCTTAAACACAGCTCAGAACCACCTGGTACCCCAGGGCCCCGTCTCCACGTCCTATCTCCATCTAGGGTCGATGCGAGAACTTCCTCTCCTCGCACCTCAATGATTGCAATCGAATCGACGAGGTAGAGGGAGCCACTCTCCTCTAACCGACTGCAACCACGGCTCACCACACTCTCAACTATAGGGGGAGGTAGAAATCCCAAAACATGAGGAACAAGCATGTCTTCAAGGTTTGTCCATGACCGAGGACGCGGCTATACGTATAGATCGAACAACTCTGCAGAGCATGTACACCTGTACCCAACTCGGGATGGAATCCAGCCGGTAGCTAGTCGACTGAACCCACCCTGCCGTGCGTACTCTCGGTAGTTACGGTCCCACCCTGCATCCGGCCCTCAAAGCGATCCCCCTCGCAAAGGGAATTGCACCGGAACTGTGAAATGCTCCCGTGTGGCCACACGGGAGACGCTCTGAGAGGGTGGTCTCACCTCCACCGCTCCCCCACAGATACCCTCTATCCTTCCTAAGCAGGTATGGTTCCGCACTTGCCGAGCTCAACTCGGCCCTATCCCCACTCTCGGCGAGGTGGTGTGTACGAAAGTCCTATCGACAAGGTTGATCCACTCGCTTTCAGACCGGGGCAAGCTCATGTCCTCCATCCGCAAGTAAAACCCCAACACCTAGGCTCCGAAAACCGTCAAAGTAGGGATACACTGAGGAGTGCACCCCTATCCCCGATCCCAGATCGGTTGTTTCGAGCTCACCCCCGCCAAAGTACCCAAAAACGCCTTCTCCTGCCGGTTTTTACCCCACTCACGCCAAGAACCACTATTCCCATCCCAACACATGCATCGCGAGGCTCACCGCACATACACGCTTATATAAACATATATAGTAGTAGGACAATCAAGGACAAGATAATGAAAGATGGCAGTGCAAGGTTCATCATCATCATGCGAGTAAGTAAAGCACTAGCATACTACACAGCAATACCTAATGGGTATTTCAGAATCAGTCAGGCGTGAACACCTGTGTGCAAGTAGTCGTCGGAGTTTCCGTAGTTGTACTCGATCTTCTGACTTGACTCCTCGGCTCCGGGAATTCCTAGATTCGCAAATATAAATAAACACGGTTTCTAGATGCAAATAACTCCAAAGAGAAGCAATAAAGAACCAAATAAACTCCAAACGCTAGTCCAACGGGTGCTTCATGATTTTAGAAGAATACAGAAACTGATTTCATATTTTTCTAAGGTAGAAACAATTTATTATTGATTTTCAAATAAATAAATATTTTATTCGTTCAATTTATTGCGATGAAGCACATAAAACACAAGTCAGTAAGTTAGAGAACCATAAGCTGGGTTTTGGGTAAGTTTGCATGGTTTGTTGACTAGTCAACGATCTTTGTTGACCAAGTCAAAGGGAAAGATCAAAGGTCAACCGGAATCCCCACAAGTCACCCTGTGGGTCCCGTGTGCCGGATGAGATCAGGTTGGGCAGTTAGCGGCCTCACATGTTAGTGGGACCCAACGGTAAGTTCGTGGGCCCCTTTGGTCAGACTAGAGGGATTGACCAGTATAGATTAGCTAGAGATGATGTGGTGATTGAAAACCTTGGCTCAAGCCGATGCTGGACAAGGATGTGGCGAGGATGGATTTATCCAAGGTATGGCTCATGGTTTAGTTAGTGCACGCATTGTCCACGACGAAGACGTGGCACGGTCGCGGCGAAAAGTGTGGCCGGGACTCGAAGGATATATAGAGAACTTGCACCTGGTGCTAAGATTAAGGCTCGGCGGAAAAAGGGTAAGTGTTGCTGCTCACCACGCAACACCCAAGCAGGAAAGGTAAGGAGTTAAGGCTAGATAGCGCATACATGACTGCTACAGCTTGCTTGACCGACTGCATGCAGCCAGTCAGGATAGTCGTAGCTTATCTGATAGCTTGCTACAAGATAATTGTGTGGCTGGGGTGTGGCATGGCCGATGGTTTAGTAGCTAACACCTAAGGAGGTGCTCACTAGCTACAGGAAGGCAGAACATGCTAACATCGCATGGTGCAGCCAAGATTAAAGTCCATGGATGATTTAATTAGCACGTGCGATTTCTTCCAACACACGCCTGCTACTGCTTACGTGTTTGTGGACTGTACATAGGCGGGCAAGCAGACTGCTTGTTGAATTGACACAATGGCTTCCACCTATTGCTGTTGAAGTTGGCGGTTAGCCGATAGCTAGCCACTAACTTTAGTGAGTTAATCCGTACTGGACCGCATGACGGGCACAAGGCACAAGCAAGGTGATGGCTAGGTACATTGGATATCTGAGCAGGTGGCCAAGAACACATGCTAACACGCACGGGCAAAAAGAGATCACGACCCATGTTTAGTTAGCATGTGCATGGTTCAGGAGCAGCACCTTGCATGGTTCATGCCACGAGCAAGAGCTAGAGCAAACTCCCCAGCTTCCTGTACGGATTGTAGCTCCTTAGTTTAGATCAAGAAAAGGGTCGCGAGCGGATTGATCAAAAGCTGGCTGCTAGCTTGCTGATCTGCGTGCTTTGATTAGAGGAGAACGAAAAGTGCTGGTGGTCGCTCGCACACCAAGGGCTGACACAAGAAATCATGGAGATGCTGCTGCTGGCTGATTTTATATTTTTAGAGAAGGAATTGGGGTCAAGCTGCTATTTCTTGCGGTAGACAAAATTCAGAGATGGTGTTGGTGGCTGTTTTGGAAAGGAGAGGAGAGACACGACTGGGCTGTAGGCTGATTGACTTGATTGGGGAAAAAAGAAAAGATATTGCTGCAGCTCGCTTCTTGCTGGTCGATTGGAGAAAAAGGAAAGGGTGGGGTTGTTCGGTGGGAAAAATAAAATAGCAGGGTTACTACTTGCTTGCTGCAGATTGATGGAAGAATTCCGGGAGATATCAAGCTGCTGCTAGCTAATCTGGGAGAGAGAAGATCGTTGGCTGGTAGGAGGCGGAGTTCAAGTTGCTGGTTTGCTTTGGGAGAAGGAAAACAGTGAGGGGATGAGTGGCGGGTGCAGATCCGTGGAGCACAAAGAAGATGGGAGGTCCTCTGGTTGCTTTGACGGAGGAAGGATGCAGCTGCTAGGGAAATAAATCGATAGCAGTTCACTTCGCGGGACAGGAACAAATGAATTAGACAATTTTTCCGGGAACGAATTAAATAACAAAGTATTCACCTGAGAAGCCGGAAAACACGGCCATAAATCAGATGAGCTCATAAGAGGTTTAATCCAACGAATTATAGCTTGCTCCCCGAAATCGAATCAATTGCAAATGATTAATTCGAGGAGTCAGAAAATAATTCCATAACTCATTTATGAAATTCTAGAGTACTTGGAAAAGATAGACATGGAAAGATTAGAAGGTGGACTGAGAATTTAAAAGAGATTCACGTAGCTTAGGGAAGCACCTAGGGTTCCTGATCTGGCACAGAAAGGCTCGGCCTTTGGCCGGAATCCGGCTCAACGGTGGTGAATGGTATCCAGGCGGCAGAGAAAAGCAGGACGACGTCACTGGCTGGGGTGTCAGTGCCGGCGTGCTTGCTCGCGAGTGTGCGAGTGGACAACGTGTGCACAGGCTCATGCTGGCGCTCGCGTGTGTATGCCGAAGGGAGACCCTCGGCGGCGAGCTCCAGGCGGGACAGAAAAGGCGACAACTCGACCTTGCGCGCTCTCGACAGAGGATAGCATGGTTAAAGGTGGAGCCTTGGTCGGTTTTCTGGGCGCAGCTCGCACGACGGTGAAACACCAGAGCGGCGGTGTTGCGCTTAGGTTGCCGGCGTGCTCGCACCGGCGCATAAGCGCGCCAGGATGTGCACGGGTGCGGCTAAGAGCCCCTAAAGGCGATGCCTTGCCTCCGAGCATGTGAGCGTGCGCAAGCCAACGGCTTGACCTCGGCGGCGAGCTAGGCAACGGTGCGAGTAAGCACACGATGGCGCCACAGCCCGGCGAGCGCACGATGGCGAGACACTAGAGGAGCAACGATTCATCAGATGAGTACGGCGAGCTACAGGTGAAACCCTTTGTGCCTTCCTGCGCGTGTATGCACGCGAGTGCAAGAAAACCCCTTCGGGTTTATTGGGCATGGTCAGGAGGTGCTCGACAATACGCCCCAAGGGACCACGGAGTGGCAAAGCTTGCCGGCAGCGGAATGCTCCGGTGGCAGGTCAACAGATGACCCGTCGAGGTTTAAGAAGGACTAGGGTCTCCCCTAGGGTGGTTCAAGGCTCAAGCTTGTCGGTCTGGAATACGGCTCGCTGGCAACGAGAGTACTAGGGCGGCGGTGACTAAGAACGTCGTCGGCGCGCCTGTCCTCGAGCATGGGTGCGTGCTCGAGCTTGCGCTGAGGAACAAGGCCAAAAAGGGAGGCCTTGACCTTCCTAGCTGAAGACATGCGCGTGCTGACCCGGGACATGGGCCAAGGCAACATCTTGCCCGGTGTGCGCACGGTGGCGGAACGGAGGAAGGATGGTGCCTCGGTTCGGCTTGTGCACGTGCAGGCGAGCGCACGGTGGACAGTGCTCTCGACACGGCCAGGGACGGTCGGTCCTCTCCACATAACGCGGCGAGGGAACAACAACTGGGCAAACAGAGGTGGTCGAGCGTGGTGCGCGCGCGGTCGACGGCAACGGCACCTGCAGGCGTAAGGCTCGACTCGATGGTCGGCACACAAGCGACAACGTCTGCGCGGCGGCGCGAAGCAAGCAGCCACAGTTTCATCTTGACCTCTCGGGCTTGGCCCGTTTCTTCTCCACGACACGGCGGCCGACACACAGAGTAGGGAAAACGACACAGCATGCTCACCTAGGGTTCCTGGCTGCTGCGGTGAACGGCGGTGAGGACAGTGAAGCAGACGGCGGCGGTTCGGCTCGAGGTAGGGGAAGGAGAATAGTTCACCGCTCGGGCATTCTGCCGAACAGGTGGTGGTCGACGTTGAGGGCATCCATGGCGGCAGAGGCGCTCCGGTCCTCCGGGTACACGGCGTCGGCGTCCTTGCGCAGCAGCGCCGGCTTCCACGACGCCCGCAGCACCTCCAGCTCCGGGACGGCGAGGTCCGGCCTTCCCCCTCGCCTCCCCGCGCCTCCCTCCTCCACGGACGGCGGCCCGGCGGCTCCGGGATGGGCGTCACGGCGCCGACGGCCAGGGCTCCTCGGCGCGCCCCGACCACTGCCTCCGAGGTGGCGCTCCACTCTCTCCCCTCCCTTCTTCTTCCCCTCCTTCCTCCCTTCTTTGGTGGTGGCGAAATTGGGGGAAAAATCCCCATGGGCGGCGCGGTACAGGGAGATGAGGATGGGGGTTCGATTTATAGGGTGGCGCTAGGGTTCTGGGCAAATGGATTGACGGCGGGCGAACCTTGGCATCCGTGCCTCGGCCACGCGGCGGGCATCCCGCGGTGCAGGTGCAGTGGGGCAGCGGCCATGGGGGCACGGCGCCCTGCCCCCACGATGCCGTCACGGGGAGACTGAGGAAGGGGAAAAGAAAACAGGGAAGGGGGCTGACGTGAGGGCCCCACTTGGCAGCGGGACAAGGAGATGGGTAGGTGATAGACGGGCTGGCGGGTTCGATGGGCCGACAGGCCAAATAGGCTGGCGGTTTGAGCAGGCCGGTAGAGAAAGGAGGTGGTTTGGAGGACTTTAGCGAACTGGGTTGTGGTCCAACAGGGATAGAGGTTTTTCCTAATGTCTATCATCCTTAAGTATTCACAATTGAAATTTGAATGTAGGATTCAAATTTGAATCACACTCAAATAAACTCCAAACAAGAACCACTAAACTCCCAAGTTTCACACTAGCATTTTATAATTCCTAAATTTTATTATTTTGTGCAAAATAAATCTAGGATTTTAGGAAAGGATCAAAAGAAGACATCCTTATAATTTAGGTAAGCACTCAAATTCAAACAAAAATTTTGAAATTCACATTTTTGCAAACAATAACATTCCGGGAAAATCCGGGATGTTACAGTCTCCATCTTTTATTCTTCTCGCCACAGGCATCCTTGAGCGTAGCGACGCATCTCTCAGTCTTACCATTCATCGGTGTTGTTCTCGTACTCAGACTCGTATCCTGCACACCCAAAGTTTATCCCCAAGGAGTGGGATAGGTCCATGTCACCAACTGTATGCCGCTTTAAGTGGCCTAACTTCTAAAGGGGAGAAAAGGAGTCAAGGAAGAAGCTCGAGTTTCCTATGCAGCAGCAGCAGAGTATAACTAGGTATCTCCATCAAGTTTTCCCAACCCAAAGCTCGCAACATAGCATGGAACCACCTGGTCACCCAGGTCCCCGTCTCCCAACCTACTCCCATCTAGAGTCGATGCGAGAACTTCCTCTCCTCGCACCACAATGATTGCAATCAGATCAATGAGGTAGAGGAAGCCACTCTCCTCTAACCGACTGCAACCACGGGTCACCATGCACTCATCTAAAGGGGGAAGGTAGAAATCCCAAAACATGGAAACCAACAATCCACTAGGCTCGTCAATGACCGAGGACGCGACTATAGCAATAGATCGAACAACTCTGCAGAGTGTGTACACCTGTACCCAACCGGGAATGGCACCCGGTCGGTGTACGGCCGACCGAGCCCATCTTACCGTGCGAACTCTAGGTAGTTATGTACCATCCTACATCCAGCCCTCAAAATGATCCCCCCTTAGAAGGGACTGCACCGGAACTGTGAAATGCCCCCGTGTGGCCACACGGGAGTCGCTCTGAGAGGGTGGTCTCACCTCCACCTCTCCCCCACTGATACCCCGCTATCCTGCTGGCAGGTATGGTTCCACACTTGCCGAGTTGAACTCGGCGCTAACCCCACGCTCAGTGAGGTGGCGTGTACGTAAAGTCCCGTGAAGCAGTTGGCCCACTCGGTTTCAGACTCAGGGCGAGTTCATGTCCTCCAAGCGCAAGTAAAACCCCAATACCTAGGCTCTGAAAATTGTAAAAGTGGGGATACACTGAGGAGTGCACCCCCACCCCGAATCCAAGATCGGTTGTTTCGAGCTCACCCCCGCCAAAGTACCCAAAACGCCTTCTCCTGCCGGCTTTATCCCACTCACACTAAGAACCACTATACCCATCTCAACACATGCATCACGAAACTCAGCATATATACACGCTTATAAATATATATAGTAGTAGGACAATCAAGGACAAGATATATAAAGTATGAAGTGCAAGGTTCATCAACATGCATATAAAGTAAAGTGCTAGCATTCTATATTGCAATGTCTAATAGGTTTCCAAAGTCAGTCGGGCGTGAACCTGGGGTCTAGTAGTCCTTCGCGGAGAAGTCATCGGCGTAGTCGTACTCCGAGATCAGCTACCCGGCTCCAACTGCTCCTATTAACGCGTAAAAGAAAATAAATAACGGCCATAATGCATTTTATATTTTTCGGAGTTTAAAATTTTAGAGAATTTCTGGAAAAGGTTTTATATTTTTCGGAGCAAAAATGGATTTATTAAGATTTCCAAAGGCAAAAATAGTTTTCTGGGAATAAAATACGCATACACAATAGCCAATACTCTAGGCTGACTACTGGCTGACTCTAAGAGGCTTAAAGCTAGCTGCTAGGTGGCTGTAGGGAAGCTGCTAGCGCAGACGTGGCATCCACATGGCTACCCACTTGGCAGGGCGCACGGGATCCGCCCGGGATCCTCTGCGGCGCGGTTTGGTGTGAGCAGGCATGTGCCAACGACTGTGGCTGGCCGCACCAGATCTAGTGGATCGGGTGCGGCCAAATCCACGTGTGGCCCTCCGAGTGCAAGGGAAAACCCCCCTTGGGTTTTGGGGGCGACCTCAAGGTGCTCGGCACAAAGCCTCAAAGAAGCGGTGGTCCGGTATGGTCTCGCCAGCGGTGAGGTTCCTCGGCGACTAGTCAACACGCCCCATGGTGAGGTCCGCGAAGTCTACTAGTTCGCTAGGGCATGAAGGAGCGACCTTGAAGAGGGATTTCGGCGCGACGAGGTTGAGGCCATGGCCGGCGCGACGGTGGTACGGCGCAGCACTAGCGACATGGCGAGGATCTAGCGCCAGTGGGCAACTCGCGTGCGCACGGGTGCACGCGTGTGCGTGTGCGCACTCCGAAGCACAGGCATGAGAGGGAGAGTGAGCAAACACGAGAGGGTGCGCGACTCGCCATGGTGGAAGATCAGAGGAGCTCGTCGGCGCAGCTGGGGTGGCCACGGCCGGCGAGGCTCCACGCGGGCTTTCGCACGAAAAGGTGCACAGACTCGACGGTGACAGGGAGCTTGCACTCCCAGGGTGAAAAGTCTACCCTAGCGGCGAGGCCTCGGTTCACAGTGGGCGGTACGTCGACGAGCTCGGCTTGGGATGGGAAGACAGAGAAAAGTGCCGAGCTTGCCCTGTCTGGAGAACGCGTGTGTGTGCGTGGGTGCACCGACGTGCGGGTGTGCACGAAGGCACGTGCGTGCGCACACTGACTTCAAGACTGCGGCGGCGGCCAGAACGGTGGTGGCAACACGGCGTCCGGGCAAACGAACAGGGGAACCAAGAATGAAAGGAACGACAAGAGGGATGCACACGTGGCGGAGACGGTAGTGGCACTTGCAATAAGAGGCATCCCAGCCTAGCACGAAGGCCGACATCACACAGCGCGAGCGCAGTAGCGCTACACCCGCGATAAGGTACGGGCGTTCCTGCCCTCGGCTCGATGGCCGGACGTCAGCAGAGGGGAGGGGAAGTAAGTCCTCACCTCAGTGGCCACAGGCTGAAGTGAAGGCGTCCGTGAAGAGAGCGGAACAGGCTTGACGACGACGAAGGGGAAGACAACGGCGCTGGTAGAGGAAGCAAAGGATACAGAGGTCACAAGGGTGCTCAGCTACGGTGGGTCCGACTCCTCCCCACGGGCGGCTTCGGTCTTCGCGGTGGGCAGCGCTCCCACTTGCGGCCTCCGTCCTAACTCTCCCTTCTCCCCTCTTCACCTCTGTCTCCGGCGGGAAAGCGGTGCGGACAGGGGATAACTCCCCTGAGGTGGCTAGGGTTGGGAGCCCCTGGGGGTCGCGGCGGTGGCCACTTATAGCGGTGGGCAGCACGGGGGCACGTGGACGGCGCAGATGCGCAGGCGGGGTACGCGGATGCATCACGACGGCGTCAGCCAAAGCGATAAAGAGAGAGGGTGACGATGGCGACATCACGATGATGTCAGTGTGACGCATCGCGGGTCCCACCGGTCAGCGACTCGGTGCGGGTGCAGTAGGTGGCGGGCGGCCGTCGAGTTAGCAGGCTGCACTTGGGCCGAATGGGGTGGTGGGCCGGTTTGGTTAGTTGTCGGCCCACACAAGGTTTAATGGTTTTCCTATGTTCTATCTCTATATACTAGATGATTCAAATTTGAATTCCAATTCAAATTTGAATCCGCTCAATCAAATCCAAATAAATCCCAAATGAAAATCCAACTTGTCACACTAGCACTTTATTAGTCCTAAAATTATTGATTGAATTAATTAAACCTAGAAATAAGGGAAGGGAAAAAGGGAGACATCCTTATTTGATTTCATGAGCACACAAATTCATAGCATGTTTTTGAAATCCTCCATTTTTACAATCAAGCAATTCCAAGGATGTTACAGAAGTCCCCCCTCAAAAGATCTTGTCCCCGAGATTAAGAAGTTACCTCCGGTTCAAAGATGAGGGTATTTCGCCCTCATGACGGACTCCTCCCATGTCACTTCGCACTCAGAGTGATTACTCCAGAGCACCTTGCAGAAGCACGTGGTGGTCCTCCTGGTTGACTTCTCTGCCCAGTCCCGGATCCGGACCGGGTACTCCACGTACTCCAGTGTCTCCTGGACATCGAGTGCCTGAGCAGGCACTCTCTTCTCGACAACCACACACTTCCAGAGCTGAGACACGTTGAACACCGGGTGTACTCCAACGAGTTTTGGTGGTAGCTCGAGCTTGTAAGCCACCTTCCTAATCCTTTTCACAATCGGATACGGGCCAACATACCTTGGAGACAACTTCCCTTTGACATAGAATCTCTTCGTGCCTCAAAGGGGTGAAACATTCTGGTAGATGTGTTCCCCCACCTCGAACGAGACATCTTTCCTCTTTGGGTTAGCGTAACTCTTCTGCCGGCTCTGAGCTAGCTTCAGATTCTCTCTAACCTTCGCAACATTCTCCTCGTCTTCTACAATGGTGGCAGGACCGAAGAAGGTTCGCTTCCCACCTCGGATCACATCAATGGTGTCTGACACTTCCTGCCATACAATGCCTCGAAAGGGGCCATCTTTAGACTTGCCTGAAAGCTGTTGTTGTATGAGAACTCGGCATAAGGCAAACTCTTCTCCCAGTCAATGTTGTAGGTCAGCACACAAGCCCTCAACAAGTCCTCAAGCACTTGATTCACTCTCTCCGTCTGTTTATCGGTCTGTGGGTGGAAGGCGGAGCTGTAGTCGAGAGACGTACCTAGGGAACCATGCAGACTCTTCCAGAACTGAGCTGTAATCTGAGGTCCTCAGTTGGATACAATACTTCGGGGAACTCTGTGTAACCTCAGAATGTGTTCTATGTAGAGATCCACAAGCTTTGGCACCTGATAGTGCTCCCGTACTGGTATGAAGTGGGCTACCTTGGTAAGTTTGTCAACAATCACCCATATGGCATCATACCCTCTATGTGTGCGAGGCAAACCCACTACGAAGTACATGCTGATGTCATCCCACTTCCAGGTGGGTATCTCAAGCGGCTGAAGCAAACCGGCAGGTCTCTAGTGTTCGGCCTTCACTCTCTGACATGTGTCGCATCGAGCGACGTACTTGGCAATGCCTTCCCTCATCTTCTCCCACCAGAACTGTATTTCCAGATCTTGGTACATTTTCGTGCAACCTGGGTGAATAGAGTATCGAGGGTTGTGAGCTTTTTTCAGGATCGAGTCTCGGAGCTCCTTGCTTCGGGGTACGCAGATGCGGTCCTTTAACCATAGTGTGCCTTGTTCGTCGAGGCGGTAGTCGGGTGCTTTTCCTCTAGCCATCAGGACCTTCACTTCCTCAATTTCTGGACACCCCTTTTCTGAGCTTGTCGAATCTGGTCTTCAAGCATGTATTTCACCCTCAACTCGTTCAGCTGCCCTTTCTCAACTATCTCCAATTTCAGCTTCTCCATTTCCTCATATAGTGCCGGTTGATCTTTCTGCACCATCAGGTTGTTGCAGTAATGCTTGTGGCTCAGTGCATCGGCTACCACATTCGCTTTACCAGGGTGGTAGTGAATGTTCAGATCGTAATCCTTGATCAGTTCAAGCCATCTTCTCTGCCTTTGGTTCAACTCCGACTGTGTGAAGATGTACTTCAGACTCTTGTGATCGATGTAAATGTCACACTTGTTGCCCATCAGGTAGTGCCTCAAAATCATCAAAGCGTGAATGACAGCAGCTAGCTCGAGGTCATGCGTGGGGTAGTTCTCCTCATGTTTCCGCAGCTATCGCGAGTCATATGCAACAACTTTACCTCCCTACATCAGCACGCAACCGAGTCCTTGCCTCGATGCGTCACAATACACCACGAAGTCCTTGATCGCATCGGGAAGAGTCAGGAACGGTGTAGTGGTGAGGCGAGTCTTGAGCTCTTGAAAGCTGGCTTCACACTTGTCCGACCACACATACGGCCTGTTGCTCTTCGACAGTTCTGTCATGGGCTTCACAATCTTGGAGAAGTTCTCGATAAACCGGTGGTAGTAACCGGCTAAACCGAGAAAACTGCGGATCTCTGTCACTGACTTGGGTGATTGCCACTTGGACACTACTTCTATCTTGCTTGGATCTACGGCCACTCCTTCAGCTGACAACACGTGACCGAGAAAGGTGACTTCTTCCATCCAGAACTCACACTTGTTGAACTTGGCATACAACTATTGTTCCCTGAGCTTTCCCAACACGATCCTCAAGTGCTCTTCATGCTCCTCTGCGGTCTTGGAGAAGACCAGTATGTCGTCAATGAAGACAACGACACACTTGTCTAACTCATCCATGAATACCTTGTTCATCATGTTCATGAAGTACGTCGGGGCGTTCGTAAGACCAAACGATACGACAGTGTACTCGTACTGTCCGTACCGAGTCACAAACGCGGTCTTGTAGATGTCCACTGGCCGAATCTTCATCTGGTGATAGCCTGATCGGAGATCAATCTTGCTGAAGAACTTGGCTTGCCTTAGCTAATCCATCATGTCATCTATCCGAGGTAGCGGGTACTTGTTCTTGATGGTTACCGCATTGAGTGCGCTGTAATCAACACACAGTCGCTGAGTCTCATCCTTCTTCGGCACGAACAAAGCTGGTGAACCCCATGGTGAAGCACTCGGTCGAATGAACCCCTTCTCAAGTAGTGAGTCTAACTCTACCTTCAACAGCTTCAGCTCAACATCAGCCATGCGGTACGGACTCTGGGCTCTAGGTGCAGTCCCCGGTATCAAGTTGATCATGAACTTACTTACAAACCACTGGTACATCTGAGATAGCTTTCGTGTGAAGACTGTACGCAACTGGTATGTCTCGGGACTTCATTAGCTCGAAGGTGACTCTCGCCCTGTCGGGGTGTACCAAAGTCACAAGTCGCGGTGAGGTGGAGATGACACCCTTGTGAGCGGTGATCCAATCCATCTCAAGTATCACACGATGCCATTGGAAGGCAACACTATCAGATCTCCCAAGAACTTGTGGTCCTGGATGAACACGTACACACCTTTACACAACAAGGTGCATCTGATATCTCTGAGAGGTGAACTCTTGATGATAGGAATCGATCGGGTGGTTGTAGGGAGGGAGAGTTTGTTCACGAACCTAGAGGTAATATATGACCCGATTGCACCGGTATTGAAGAAAACCAAAGCAGTATTACCACAAACCAAAAACTCACTAATCACGATGTCAGGAGCATCAGCAGCCTCCTCCTCAGTGAGGTGGTTCAGCCTCCCACGGTCGACAGTCGGCGGTGGTGCAGCCTGAGGAGGTCGGCCTCTTGGAGCATGTGCTATCACGGGTGTAGCAGCAGTCTTCTTGTCCGGACAGTCATAGGATTTGTGGCCAGGCTTGCCACAAGCGAAGTAGGTGATGGTGAAACCTCCCGTGGTAGGTCTCGCAGCGCTCGGCGGTGAACGGTGGTAGCCTCCAGTCTGCTGGGGTTAGCCGGGGTTCCTTCCTCTGGGGAACGGGCTACGTCCTCCACCTCGAAGCTGCGCCTAGGCTGGTTGTGCCCCGGGTGGTAGCTCCCCCACAGCATGTTTCTCTGTCCGCCCGTCAGCTTCTGGAAGGATCAGTCGTGGTGGTCCTGATCTCCAATCCTCTTCTTAACCTTCATGCGCTCCTCGTGGCTCCTCCTCTCATCCTCGACAGCGATGGCACAATTGACGAGGTGGCGAATGGACTTGTGCTCGCTCGCCTTCAGTCCCTGGTGAAGGCCGTGGTGAAGGCCTCGCAGGAACTAGAACTGCTTCTTCTGGTCGGTGTTGGTCTCTTCAGGGGCGTACCGCATCACCTTCATGAAGTGACGCTCAAACTCCTCGACCCTCATCACACCCTGTGTCATGGTGCAGAACTCCCGTGCCTTGTGGATCAGCAGCTCGCTGGGCATGTACTTCTCGCGGAATGCCTCGCAGAACTCCAGCCAGGTGATGAACGTTGGGTTCGAGTGGCTGGCGGCGTAGTTGTCCCACCAAGACTTGGCAGGACCCTCCAGCTGGTGCACGACGATGGCGACACACTCCTCATTAGAGCAGACGGTGAGGTCGAGCTTGGTCTCGATCACCCTCAGCCAGTCGTCAGCGTCGAGCGGGTCATCCGAGTAGCTAAAGGTGGGGGTCTTTAGGCGGATGAACCTCTCGATCTTCCTCGTGAGGTCCTCGTCCTGCGGGGCGGCGCGGTTCCCGCCATTGCCATGATGCTCCATGCCTTCTGCCATCCTCTGCATCAGTTGAGTCTTGACCGCCATCACATCCACCATGTTGGGTGGGGGTGGCGGAGGCTAGTCCGGCTCAAGCTGGTCTTGCTCCTGATCTTGTTCGACTTCTCCATTCTCAGCTTCAGCTTTTGGGCCCTCGGGCGGCGGTGGCGGTGCTCCGGCACCCCAGCCTCGAGCTCCCAAAGCTCCTCCATGTTGGTCCAAGGGCACGGGCAGGTGCATGGCCGCGTCCACGAGTGGCGTCACGGCCACGACCACGGCCCTGTGGGGCTTCCTCCTCGGTAGCAGCCTCCTCGAGGCGTGCCAGCAGATGGTTGGACCGTCGGATTGACATCCTTATGAAATTACAAGCAGGGAAGAAAAGACTTTCACACAACGCCACTCACCAACATATATGAGTCTGAGACAATCACGAAAATAAGACTATTTATATAACCAACACTCAATGAGAAAAAGCACTAAGACACAAATAACTCCATTAAGATCCAAGCACACGTCAAGAATGAGTAGTACATATGCTTCCCCGAGGCTGACTCAGACCTTAGGGGTAGTAGCTCAAATCAACGCTCTAATGCATCGATACAAGCTCAAAAGGGTGGTGCCTACAAGGTGCGACATGACTCCCTTCATCTACCGGAACATGCTTGCGGCTGCATGGAACAACTCATGGAAGCTACAAACATACAATTCTACTCTAGGTCATGCCCTTGCTCTGCACTCTACTCAGTGTGAGCCCTCTTATACGAGACAGGTTAGCGGTCCTCAGTGGGGTAGTCCGGCAGAAAGATTCGGGACACCAAGGTGTGTGCCTCTCGAACCTCCTCAATCTCGACGGGGGTCGGCAGCCGAGGCATCGGACACAGGCGTAGCTTGAGGTGGGACTGGTGCAGCTCGAAGGTCTCTGTGTGGATCGCACGCTGCAACTCGAAGGGAAGCTCTCCGTTGAGCTCTGTGAGCTCGTCCACGTGGAGGGAGTCGGTGTCCTCCCAAGTCCTCCTCAGTCTTTCGGCCTTGTCTCGCAGGTATATGGCCGTGCGTGTAAACCACGCGAGGTTGGTGACGTTCTCCGCCCTGTTCTTCTCCAGCTTCTCCACCTTATTCCACTCACAGCCGAGCAGGTGGGCGCGTAACGTGAGCAAGTCGTCCTTGCCCTGAAGTCTGTCGTTCAGCCTATTCTGACTCACGGTCATCCTGCGGAGGTCCTACCTCACATGAAGCATGAGGGACCAATACGGCGAACCAGAGGGGGGGGAGTGAATGGGAGCCGATAAAAATTCTTCTCGAAGGAGATGAAAACTCCAACAAGATGAACACGGTTTACAACACACGTCTCTGACTCACTACCCAAGTTGGCCAAGCCCACGTAGCCACTGGAGTGCCACTGGACCTAGGAACCAACACACAACCTTCCGACCCGAGAACGCAGTGGAACACCAAACCTCGAGTCCACTGACCAACACCGGCTAGACCGGTGAGCACCACTGGTCAAACTAGTCCCTGTTGGTGAAACTTGGCGACTTCCACAGAGTGGCTCCACACCGGTCAGGCCAGTGAGACACACCGGTCAGACCGGTCACAGCCAGAAAGCCCCAAACCACCAAACAAGCCAACCGAGCTCCAAACTCGAAACAGCCCCAACCCAGGACAATAGCAAACACACCCAGACGTTCACCTGAGCAAAAACCCACCAAGGGTTGCACCGGTCAGACCAGTCAAGAGCACTGGTCAGACCGGTGTAGCCTGGTCAGCTCTGGATGAACAACACCCGCGGGTCAACTCCCCAAATCCAAACTTTGATCTCCCGAATCACTCCACGGACCTGAACAATACTTTGGGGTAGGAACACCTCATGAGGAGTCCATAGCCAAGTTTAATCCCACAAAAACTTGTTCAAAAAGGAGGAATCTAAGAAATCCCGCCAAGAACACCTCTAACCCTAGAACACGGAAAACTCCAAAATCGAGCCCCTTTACTCACGGATTTGGGAGGGGAATCACAGCCCAAAGAACCACGAAGGGTTCCCACAAATTTCCCCCATCAAATCCCCAAGAGCAAGGTCCCGAAAACAACCCAAAGCAATCACCAAGAGAGGGCTCCGAAAATCACCACCAAGAACAACCGGGAACAACACATCCAAACCTTGAGGAACCACGCCGAATCATCTATACATACCACAAAGGTTCATACAAGGTCTAGCTTGCCGCCCGATCATCCAACCCTCTCAACAAGATCTCACCAGCTCTCAAGCTAGTCCTATGGAAATCCTAAGAAAATAGGAAGGGAAAATAGGAAAGCAAATGAACTAGGGTTCCTAGAGCTTGGCTACCATCATGTCACCTCATGGGTTATATGGAGCCAACCGAAAGTCAAAAATATTTTTTCCTAACAACTAGGGATACAAGCCCCTCAAGGGCGGTTTTGGAAGTCTTCAAGCTTTCTCCATCGGACGGATGCCCGACGTCCGCAATCTGCTTAGCCTCGACGCAAGCCTTGCGATCCCGACGTGTGTCGTCCACTGCGAAGATTCCGGACTGCGTCGTCGCACACCGGTCAGACCGGTGCTCCTCACCGGTCAGACCAGTCAGACCCACCAATCAGACCGGTCTGGCACTGCTGCAGCACCGTCTTCGGTTCTTCGGTCTTGGCTTTGTGGATCAACCAAGGAACCCAGTGGTTTTCTGGTGAACCACTGGAAACCCCGCGAACTCCGTGTAGCCTCCGCTAATCTCCACTCATGACTCGGCTCCCACGTAGTCCCGGCTTGACCTTAGTTTTGTGGCTCAACCAAGAAACCGTCCACCGACTTCATCTTGCTGTTCTTGCCACCATGCAGCCCACACTTGACCCCGCTAGCCACCGGGTCCCTCGAACGAAGCCTACTTGCATTCTCCACACCTGGAGGCCTCACCGGCGACGACCTTCGCGCTTGTTCTTCACCTGCACCAACACGAGTCAAGCCGCAACCTGCACTTGCATTACTTGGCCAAGAATCAGTCCACACAACGTTGTCAATCACTCATCACACAAGGAAGCGACCATCCACCGGTCCTCGAACCACACTTGGTCCTCAATCTCCCCCTTGATGAGTGCATTGACAACACACACATTTGGTAAACAAAGAGAAAAGGAAACAGAAAAGAATCAAATAAAAAGAAAACTCCAACAAGCGATCGAAAGCCGAGAAAGGCAAAGAACGAGATCACTTGAAGAAGACAAGTCTCGGACCCCTTAGGCAAGGGCAACGGCTCGACACATCCGAGACAAACCCATGCTCAAGCAAAGAGCACAAACCACCAAAGCACACAAGAGCTCCCCCTGCACATATGCAAGCTCCCCCCTGAACAAGTGCCAACTCTGGGCATAAACCGATCAGGCCGGTTCCCATAACTGGTTAGGCCAGTTCCACCAAAACCGGTCAGGCCGATTTCACACAGCAGACCACACCCCCAAAAGCCAAAAATGCAAAAGAAATGCACGAGCTCCCCCTTGGCTCTTGGGATAGGTTCCAGGGATGCAATGCAACTTTTCTCCACCTTCCTTCCCCCCCTTGTTGCCAATGCATGAATCAAGGCTCAAATTTAAAAAAATGCAACCTAGAGCTTCTCAAGTATACAAAATTCATTACAAGATGCTACACATATGCAAATGAGCAAGTTAGATACTCTACAGGTTCGTAATGACCTCAACTACATGATTACCAAGTTTCACAACCATTGGACAAGGCTAACAAGGATTTGAGCAATTTTGCGAAAAGTTACTCTCTCATAAGCAAAAACCTAAACATGAGCAAAACATGTCAAAAATGGCAAATCCACACAAACTTCATGCTAGGACAACCACTCTAATCATAAGACCATCACCAACACCCACAAGCACCTCATATCATGTCAAAGCCACCGAGCCATGTGCCTACTTCTATGTATGAGACTTCTCATTGGTAGGCATCATGCAACGGTTTAGCACCCAAAGAAAATTAAATTCAGCACATATGACATGGAAAGCCCAGGGCGGTTAGACCACCGCCTCCAGGCGGTTAGACCGCCCTTCCAGAAAACGAACCCGCGGGTTAAACCTCAACTTCCTCGCGCCCGATCTCCCGAATCACTCCACGGATTGCAGCGAAACTTCGGGATTAGCTAGGTTACCTCCTGGCCAACCTCTACCCCGAAGGAATTGACCCGAATCGCTCACAATCAAGAGGAATCGAAGAACTCGCCTCTCTAGGTCAAGAACCCGCCCAACTCGAAGAACCACCAAATCGAGTCCGATTCAAAGGAGATTTGGGGGCAAAGTCACCAGCCAAAGAGGCACAAGATCCTCATAAGTGACACCCACCAAAAACCCCAAGAAATCGTTCTCAAAACACCGCCAACAAAGAGCTCCGAAAATCACCACAAAGGACGGGAAATCCACCTTGAGGAACAACGCCGAACCATCTATACATACCATGAAGGTTCGTACAAGGTCTAGCTTGCCACCCTAACATCCATCCCTCTCTCTAGATCTCACATGAAGCTCTCAAGCTAGTCCTAGGAAAAACTATGGAAAAAGAAGAACGAAAAAGGAAAAACAAATGAGCTAGGGTCCCAAGAGTTGGCTGCCATCCATCCACTCAATGAGTATATATGGAGGCACCCAAAAGACTAAGCTACCCTCACTTAAAACTAGGGATACAAGCACCTTGAGGGCGAATTTGGAAGTCTTCAGATTTTCTTCATCGGACGGATGCCCGGCGATCGCAACCTGCTTAGCCTCGACGCAAGCCTTGTGATCCCAACAAGTGTACTCTGCTTCGAAGCATCTCGGCGCCGGCGGCCAGGGCGGTCAGACCGCCCCCCTTGGGCGGTTAGACCGGCCCGGGAGATCTGAACGGCCCAAGGCGGTCTGACCGCCCCTCCTGGGTGGTTGAACCGACCTAGGTGGCCGCACCTCCTCGTCGAGTCTTCGGCATCGGTTTTGTGGCTCAACCGAGTAACCCATGGTTTTCTGGTGAACCACTGCAAACCCCGTGAACTCGGTGTAGCCTCCGCCAATCTCCACTCATGACTCGGCTCCCACGTAGTCCCGGCTCGACCTTGGTTTTGAGGCTCTACCAAGAAACCGTCCACGATTTCATCTTGCTGTTCATGCCACCATGTGGCCCGCACTTGACCCCACTGGCCACCAGGTCCCTCGAACGAAGCCTACTTGTCTTCTCCACACCTGGAGGCCTCACCGGCGATGACCTTTCGCGCTTGTTCCTCACCTGCACCAACACGAGTCAAGCCGCAACCTGCACCTGCATTACTTGGCCAAGAATCAGTCCACACAACGTTGTCAGACACTCATCACACAAGGAAGCGACCATACACCGGTCCTCGAACCACACATGGTCCTCAATCTCCCCCGTGTTGAGTGCATTGACAACACCCACATGTAGTAACACAAGAGAAGAGAAAAAGAAAAGAAACAAAATAAAAAGAAACCTCAACAAGCGATCGAAAGCCAAAGAAAGGCGAAGAGCAAGATCACTTGAAGAAGACAAGTCTCGGACCCCTTAGGCAAGGGCAACGGCTCGACACATCCGAGACAAAACCATGCTCAAACAAAGAGCGCAAACCACCGAACCAAAGCTCGAACACCACAAAGAGCTCCCCCTGCACATATGCAAGCTACCCCTGAGCCAAAGAACACTCCCCCTGAACAAATGCAGCAATGCAACACGGGAATGCAACAAAGAGCAAAAAACTGCTCACTCTGCCCAGGGCGGTTAGACCGCCTGCCACACATCTGACCGCCTGTGGGCGGTTAGACAGCCCCATGTGACCGACCCTGCACCAAACTGTTCAAAAACTTCCCGAACCAATTGGAACACCTTCCAAACACTCCCAGGTGCCCAAAGCATGCACAAACTTTCCCCCCTTGTTGACAATGCATGAATCAAGGAAAAAAGCGAAGCTTTACCACATATAGCTTCTCAAATATACAAAATTCATCACAAGGAGCTACTTAAGTCCAAATGAGCAAGTTAGATATTCTACAGGTTCGTAATGGCCTTAACTACATGATCACCAAGTTTCACAACCATTGGACAAGGCTAAAAAGGATTTGAGTAATTTTGTGAAAAGTTACTGTCTCATAAGCAAAAACCTACACATCAGCAAAACATGTCAAAATGGCAAAGCCACACAAACTTCATGCTAGGACAGCCATTCTAATCATAAGACCATCACAAACACCCACAAGCACCTCATGTCATGTCAAAGCCACTGAGCCATGTGCCTACTTCTGTGTATGAGACTTCTCATTGGTAGGCATCATGCAACGGTTTAGCACCCAAAGCAAATTAAATTCAACAGATATGACATGGGAGCATATTTTCCAAGCATTTTACATTTCATTTTCTTGTTTATGAATGGTACATGAAATGTCTTTGCGACAAAAAAGAACTTATGCCCCTCCAGAAGATGAAGCAAGAGGGCTAAACATTCATGATGGCAAATGATCCTTTGGCCTCATATGATCAATAAACTAGCTATCCAACCACAAATTAAGCATAGCAAAGCCACTAAAACATGTCAAGATCATATAAAGGTGTTTACACATGAGAGAGCATATATGTGACATTTTCCGAAAACATAGCCATCAACCATGGATTATTCATCAAGATCATCAAAGAGCTAAGCCAAACTAACCATAGCATACCAAACAAGCTCACAAAGACATATATAGCAACCCATGGTGAACAATGTATATAGGAGAAGCTTTTCCTATCCAATGAATATGATACAAAATGCATGCAATCTAAGATACAAGAATGCATATACATCATGTTACATATGCCATGACAAATGCAAGAAATGCACAAAGGAAACTATACATATGGTACAACGGAGCTCCCACACAACCAACTCAAGAAATCAAACACACACCAAGTTCCCCCCGCAAACGAGTGAAAGTTGCTTGATCTAGGGGTTTGGTGAAAATATCGGCTAGTTGGTCATGTGTGGGTACATTGATCAAAGCTATCTTTCCTTTCTCTACGTTGTCTCTCAGAAAATGATACCTCACTTCTATGTGCTTGGTTTTGGAATGGAGCACTGGGTTCTTTGCAACGCTTATGGCACTGGTGCTATCACATTGAAGTGGAACATGGGTATACTCCTCACCAAAGTCACTCATGGTGTATGAAATCCAAAGGAGCTGAGAGCAACAACTAGCAGCGACAACGTACTCTGCCTCGGTAGTGGATTGAGCAACACTCGACTGCTTGCGGGAAGACGAAGACACCAATGAAGAACCCAAAAACTGGCAAAGTCCCAGAAGTGGACTTCCTATCCAACCGACACCCGGCAAAATCCGCGTCGGAAAAACCATGAAGCGCCAAAGAAGAGGACGTGGAGTACCAAAGGCCGAAGTCGGGAGTGTGACACAAGTACCTGAAAATTCGCTTCCCCGCTTGCCGATGCGAAGTCCTCGGAGACGCTTGAAAACGAGCGCACAGACACACCGAGAACTGTATGTCCGGCCTCGTCGCCGTCAAGTAGAGGAGTGACCCGATCATGCTTCGGTACTCTTTCTGGTCCACGTGTTCACCTTCCTCATCCGCATCAAGAGTTGTAGTCGTACTCATCGGCGTCGTCATAGCCTTAGAATCCTCCATCTTGAACTTCCGCACAATGTCCTTGGTGTACTATGCTTGGTGCACAAATGTTCCTTCCTTTGATTGCTTGATTTGTAGCCCGAGGAAGAACTGCAACTCGCCCATCATGCTCATATCCTCTGCAAACCTTGTAATAAGAGAGTTAGACGATCCACCAAAGACAATATCATCCACGTACACCAGCACAATCAGAATATCTCTGCCCTGCCTTAGCAAAAACAAGGTCTGATCAACCTTCCCCATCTCAAATCCTCTCTCAAACAAGAACCCCCTCAACCTGCCATACCAAGCTCTAGGCGCCTGCTTCAACCCATACAACGCGTTCCTCAACTTATACACCCGGTGGGGGTACTTTTCACTCTCAAACCCCGGAGGTTGCCTCACATACACTTCTTCCTCCAACACACCATTCAGAAAAGCACTCTTCACATCCATTTGGTACAAGTTGAACCCTTTAGCCACAGAAAAGGCTAGAAGGATTCTAATCGCCTCCAAACGGGCTACGGGAGCAAAGGTCTCCTCGTAGTCAATACCCTCCTTCTGACTGAACCCTTGAGAAACAAGCCTCGACTTGTTCCTCACAACCTCACCTTTCTCTCCCTCTTTGTTCTTCCACACCCACTTTGTACCAATCGGCTTACACCCTGGGGGAGGGTCAACCAACTCCCAAACCTGATTCCTCTCAAAGTTCTTCAACTCCTCATGCATCGAATTAACCCAATTGTGATCAGATAGTGCGTGTCCAATGTCTTTGGGCTCAAAAGTAGCAACAAATGCAGCATGAGCGAAATGAGAGTTGTTCCGTACCCTCGACCGCGTAGTGCGTTCATCCATGTCGCCGATGATCCTCGAAGCTGGGTGATCCACTTGTACTCGCCGGGGAGGTTCTCGCCTCGATGCTACCTCCCCCTCAACATAAGCTTCTCCTCATTCTTGATTTGTCGTTGTATGTGTAGTAGTGGGTCCGTCCATCACCGTAGTCGAAGTAGTGGGTACATGTTCAGCCAGGGGCACCGCACCGCCATCTTCATCGTCTCCATGTTCATGCTCCTCCTCCTGAAAGATCTCCTCGCCAAGCTCATCATCACCTGCACACTCAAATACAAGCTGACTACGTGGCTCTGTCTCGTCAAAGGTAACCTCGCAAGTCTCCACGATTTGGTTAGTTTCAAGATTGAGCACACGATATGCTCTAGAATGAGATGCATAACCAAAGAAAATACCATCGACAGACCTAGCCTCAAGCTTATCCAACTTCCTACCTTTCTTTAGAATGAAACACTTGCAACCAAAGACATGGAAGTGACTCACCTTGGGTGTGCGACCGTGCATCAACTCGTAGCATGTTTTCTTCTTATGCACCCTGAGGTAGATCCTGTTCGACACATAGCACGCGGTATTCACTGCCTCAGCCCAGTACCTTCTCGGAGTCCTATGCTCATCAAGCATCGTCCGAGCCATCTCACACAAGGTCTTGTTCTTCCTTTCCACAACACCATTCTGGGGAGGCGTATACGAACTCGAAAACTGGTGCTCAAGACCCAAATCATGGCAAAAGGTTTCAAAACGAGAGTTTCTGAATTCCGAGCCATTATCACCGCGGATAGCTCGTATGGCATCTCCGTGCCTCTCGTTTCTCAACCTCAAGACTAGATCTCGAACAAAACCAAATGTCTCCCCCTTATCCTCGAGAAAGAACACCCACGCATACCGAGAATAGTCGTCCACCACAACAAGGACATACCACTTCCCACCCGCAGATCGCACACGAGCTGGGCCAACAAGTTCCATATGGAGCAGCTCGCATGGACGCTCAGTCATCACTTCGGTGAGAGGCGGGTGAGAAGAGGCTACCATCTTGGCATGCCTACACGGCGCACAAACCAACTCTTTCTCAAGCCTCAATCGTGGCAATCCTCGGACCAAATTGAGTTTACTCAAGCGCGACAAAAGGTCAAAGCTCAAGTGACCCAACTTCCTATGCCACTTCCACAACTCACTCGAAGAACCAGCCAAGAAACAACGCTCCACACCCGAAGACTGAGAAAAATTAGCACGAAACACCTAACCCTCAGGAACGACCATATAGACAAGGTCCCCTCGAGAGTCCAAAATCCGAGAACCACCTGGCCGAAACAACACCTCAAAACCCTCATCAGACAACTGGGACGCAGAAAGCAAATTGTACCCCAGCGATTGAACAAGAGCAACACGCCTCAGAGTGATCTTGTCACTCACTTTGATCTCACCTTCTGAAAGCACACGCCCACGCCCATTGTCCCCAAAAGTGATGTACCTCCTTGTCACCACCGGGACGAGACTTGAGAACCACCCCCTGTCTCCGGTCATATGCCTCGAGCAACCGGAGTCAATCAACCAAATGTTCTTCAAGTCTCCCACCTGAAATTCAAAAATGAGCACGTGAGCGAACAAACGACTCAGCACTGGGGTTAGTACCAAAAGAGTAAAACCAGTGCCGAGCCATTTGCTCGAAAGTGGGGTTAGCACACACAAAACCATCTTTCCTACCAAAACTACCACCACGAACACCACCTCGGTAACCACTCCGAGGAAACCAACCCTCGCTGCCTGGAGGAGGACCAAAACCACGAAAGACAGCTCGTGGACCGTCCCTCCTCTCCTTCTACAAGCTACGACTCCTCCCATCCCCGTAGTGAACTCGAGGGGGAGAATGCCTAGCAAACTGACCACCTGCTGACTCTCCAGACCAACCACCAGCAACTCCACCTCTAGAACTGAAACCTCTCGACTTACCATCTCGAAAACCACTCCGCCCAGAATTCGGGGGGGGGGGTCGGTTCAACGGCCTAGCCAGGCCGGTCTAACCGCCCCCCTCTAGGCAGGGCCGGTCTGACCGCCTAGCCAGGACGGTCTGACCGCCCTCTCCAGAATTGCTCCTCGGCTGTGGGAACTTGCATCTCCCCATGCCGGAACACTTCTCACCACCGCTTTACCCCTGGGTAGTGGCATACGAGGCTTAGGCACACCATGGGAAAGGCTGTACCTATCCTTGTTCGCCCACTCCTTTGCCATCCTCTCTTAATGCTTCCTCTTGAAGCAAAACTCATCCTTGTGACCCTCTTTCCCACAATAGCCACAAAGGAACCTCACAAGCTTAGGCTTAGGCTTGGATTGGGGCTGCTCACTTGATTTCTCTCCACTCAACTCCTCCATCGGTTTCTCCCACTAGCCTTCTCACTCACTTTCCCAAAGAACACTTTCCCGGAAGTGCTCACAAACTTGATAGGCTTTTGGAGATCATTTGTGGGTGTAGGAAACACGGGTGGAGCTGGAGTTGTGTCTAGTCGGTTCCTTAGATGGTTGGGTTTTGGAGGGAAATCATTTTTTTGGTGGGTTTTTGGTGGATCTGGGATATTCTCTCCACTTCCCTCACCAACCTTGTTTGCCCCAAGTCCCTCACCATCCTGCCTCTTAAATGCCTCGATCATCATTCTCAACTAAGGCTCATGACCCGACAACCAACCCATCAACTTTCTGAACTCATCATTCTCATCCTGCAAATGATCAACATAATGTGCAAGTTCCAAATTTTTCAAAGCATGCATTTCACAGGTAGATCATGATGTAGGCATGGGTTCCTTCAATTTAGCCTCAAGAGAACTAGTGTAAGCATGCATCTCATCAATCGTAGCATGCAAAACAGGGCAAGAAGTGCAAGCACCTAGCAAAGCAGGTCTAGACTTAAGCTCAGCCACTTCAACCCTAAGCACATCTAGTTTCTCACACTTAGAGGCATGCTTCTCCTTGAACAGAGCAAGATCAGCAAGAAAAATGGAGCAATCAGCACAATGAACCTCATTCATAACAACAGGGCTAGCCTTAATGGTATCAATCTCAAGCTTGCTATCAAGCACCTGTGTTTCTAGCTCAGCCACTCTAGTCCTAGCATCCTCAAGTGAAGCCCTAAGCTCTTTTCTCATTTTCTTTGCCTCTCTAAGCAGGTCATCACGATTATCAAGCAAAGTACCGAGCCGTTCATTCTCCTGGCGCAAGAAGGGAAGCTCATCACGCACCTCGTCGTCAGACTCAGAGTCTGAGTCGCTCTGTGTGCTCTTCTTGCTGCCAGAGCTCAGCGCCATGGTGCAGAAGCCGTCTCTAGTGAAGCAGCTCAGCCCGCTAAGGTTCTTGGACGCCTTCTTGCTCTTGCGACGATCACCTTCATCTTCACTTCTACTCGAGCTCGAGGTGGAGTACGCAGAACTGGAGTCGACGTTGCTCGCTCCAACCATCGCTCGGGCCTTTCCTCGGCTCTCCTTCTTCCTCGATCGTCGCTCGTCCTTGTGCTTGTTCTTGTACTTGCTCTTGTGGTCGCACCTCGATCGGTACTTGCCATCGTTTCTTGGCTTGTGCTTGTAGCCGTCCTTGTTCTCGACCTTCTCCGGGCAGTCAGCGACGAAGTGTCCTAGCTTGCCGCACTGGAAGCATGTTCTCGTGTTCCTCCTCATGTTCACTCGGTTCTCGTGCAGCCTCTCGAACCGCCTCGTCAGGAGCGCCAGCTCGTCCTCTCCAAGCACATCGAACTCCTCATCTGGCATAGACATCAAAGAGGACAAAGAGAACATCCTGGTGGATGGGTTAGTGTTAGCCTTTCCTTTCAAACCACCAACGAGGGCAAGACTATGGGAATCAGTCGGACCCTCAAGCTTGGCAGTCATGCCCCTATCCACCTCAGCCGACTTGAGCTTCGAGAACAGCTCGTTCACCGTCAGAGTGTCATACTTCTCTGACTCCACAATGGCCTCGAACTTTCCGCCCCAAATCGTACGATCCAAAGAGTGTAAGAGCTTGACAGCCCTATCATGATCATCGTACGGGAGCACATCCACATTGGCCGTCATGTTGTTCACAACCACCGTGAACCTCTGAAACAAGGCATCGATGGACTCACCGGGGAGATGAGTGAAGTTCTCGTACTCTCTCCGGTAGGTCGCATACATCCGTGCCTGAACCTGGGCATTCCCAACATGAGCCTCCTTCAGAACCGTTCAAATTCTACAAGCCAATTGCTCGGTGTGCACCCGATCGAACTCAGGCTGACACAAAGCATGAAACAAGTAGTCGACCATCTTATTGTTGGCGTCGAATCTGTCCCTCGATCCTAGAGCAAGGAAATCCATCGGCTGGACATAGCCTGTGTCCACCGTGACATCCCAAAAGATCTGACCCTTTCCGCGGAGGAACGCACCCATCCGCTTACTCCACATCTGGTAGTTCTTGCCATCGAAGTGTGGAGGACCCGAACCCTGTTCCTGGTACGCCATCCTTGGATCTTAGACTTGTTAGAGTCAACAAAGACCCGAACCGGCTCTGATACCACTTGAAGGACCGATTAGGTGACCAGAGAGGGGGGGAGTGAATGGGAGCCAATAAAAATTCTTCTCGAAGGAGATTGAAACTCCGACAATATGAACTCACTCGGTCGGACCCCCAAAATCACACGCTCCGCACTTCTACCTTCCGTTTGCCAAAACCACGTAGCCACTGGAGTGCTACTGGTCCTAGGAACAAACACTACCTGCAACCTCAACACACACGCACCCATGACAGCTGAAACAACTTGAAAGCCGGCTGTCCAGAGGGGGCGGTTAGACCGCCTCCACCAGGTAACCAAGAAATCCTCCGAAACACCTCTTCCGAGCACCAAAACGCACCACGGTTTCACCAACAAAGATCTCTGGTCAGGGCCATGCTAGCTACCAGAAAATCTTGGCAAAAACCAAAACTCCACCCAAGGGCCTAGGGGCGGTTAGACTCGCCACCAGGGGCGGTCTAACCTCCTGTACCCAGCAACGAACTCCAAACAAGAACTCCTAGCAAACGGCATGAGAACGACCCGAAATTTCACCCAGACGCTCCTCTGATCAAGGCAAACAAACTCGAAGAGGAAAATCCAGCAAAACAAATCTTTGACTTGGAAAGCCTAGGGCGGTTAGACCACCCCCTCCAGGCGGTTAGACCGCCCCTTCCAGAAAACGAACCCACGGGTTAAACCTCAACTTTCTCGCGCCCGATCTCCCGAATCACTCCACGGATTGCAGCGAAACTTTGGGATTAGCTAGGTTACCTCCTGGCCAACCTCTACCTCAAAGGAATCTACCCGAATCGCACACAATCAAGAGGAATCAAAGAAATCGCCTCTCTAGGTCAAGAACCTACCCAACTCGAAGAGCCACCAAATCGAGTCCGATTCAAAGGAGATTTGGGGGCAAAGTCACCAGCCAAAGAGGCACAAGATCCTCATACGTGACACCCACCAAAAACCCCAAGAAATCGTTCTCAAAACACCGCCAACAAAGAGCTCCGAAAATCACCACAAAGAAGGACGGGAAAACCACCTTGAGCAACAACGTTGAACCATCTATACATACCATGAAGGTTCGTACAAGGTCTAGCTTGCCACCCAAACATCCAACCCTCTCTCTAGATCTCAAATGAAGCTCTCAAGCTAGTCCTAGGAAAAACTAGGGAAAAAGAAGAACGAAAAAGGAAAAACAAATGAGCTAGGGTTCCAAGAGTTGGCTGCCATCCATCCACTCAATGAGTATATATGGAGGCACCCAAAAGACTAAACTACCCTCACTTAAAACTAGGGATACAAGCCCCTCGAGGGAGAATTCGGAAGTCTTCAGATTTTCTTCATCGGACGGATGCTCGGCGACCGCAACCTGCTTAGCCTCGACGCAAGCCTTGCGATCCTGACGCGTGTCCTCCGCTTCGAAGCATCTCGGCGTCGGCGGCCAGGGCGGTCAGACCGCCCCTCCTGGGCGGTTGAACCGGCCTGGGTGGCCACACCTCCTCGTCGAGTCTTCGGCCTCGGTTTTGTGGCTCAACCGAGTAACCAAGTGGTTTTCTGGTGAACCACTGCAAACCCCGCGAACTCGGTGTAGCCTCCGCCAATCTCCACTCATGACTCGGCTCCCACGTAGTCCGGCTCGACCTTGGTTTTGAGGCTCTACCAAGAAACCGTCCACGACTTCATCTTGCTGTTCATGCCACCATGCGGCCCGCACTTCACCCCACAGGCCACCGGGTCCCTCGAACGAAGCCTACTTGTTTTCTCCACACCTGGAGGCCTCATCGGCGACGACCTTTCGCACTTGTTCTTCACCTGCACCAACACGAGTCAAGCCGCAACCTGCACCTTCATTACTTGGCTAAGAATCAGTCCAGACAACGTTGTCAATCACTCATCACACAAGGAAGCGACCATCCACCGGTCCTCGAACCACACATGGTCCTCAATGTCGCCGATGATCCTCGAAGCTGGGTGATCCACTTGTACTCGCCAGGGAGGTTCTCGCCTCGATGCTACCTCCCCTCAACAACAGCTTCTCCTCGATCTTGATTTGTCGTCGTAGGTGCAGGAGAGGGTCTGTCCACAACCGTAGTCAAAGTAGTGGGTACATGTTTAGCCGGGGGCGCCACACCACCATCTTCATCATCTCCAAGTTCATGCTCCTCCTCCAGAAAGATCTCCTCACCAAGTTCATCATCACCTGCACACTCAAAGACAAGCTGACTACGTGGTTGTGTCTCGTCGAAGGTTATCTTACAAGTCTCCACGATTTGGTTAGTTTCAAGATTGAGCACACGATATGCTCTAGAATGAGATGCATAACCAAAGAAAATACCATCGACAGACCTAGCCTCAAACTTATCCAACTTCTTCCCTTTCTTCAGAATAAAGCATTTGCAACCAAAGACATGGAAGTGACTCACCTTAGGTGTGCGACCGTGCATCAACTCGTAGCATGTTTTCTTCTTATGCACCCTGAGGTAGATCCTGTTCGACACATAGCACGCGGTATTCACTGCCTCAGCCCAGTACCTTCTCGGAGTCCTATGCTCATCAAGCATCATCCGAGCCATTTCGCACAAGGTCTTGTTCTTCCTTTCCACAATACCATTCTGGGGAGGCATATACGGACTCGAAAACTAGTGCTCAAGACCCAAGTCATGGCAAAAGGTTTCAAAATGAGAGTTTCTGAATTCCGAGCCATTGTCACTGCGGATTGCTCGTATGGCATCTCCGTGCCTCTCGTTCCTCGACCTCAAGACTAGATCTCGAACAAAACCAAATGTCTCCCCATTATCCTCGAGAAAGAACACCCACGCATACCGAGAATAGTCGTCCACCACAACAAGGACATACCACTTCCCACCCGCAGATCGCACACGAGCTGGGCCAACAAGATCCATATGGAGCAGCTCGCATGGACGCTCAGTCATCACATCGGTGAGAGGCGGGTGAGAAGAGGCTACCATCTTGGCATGCCTACACGGTGCACAAACCAACTCTTTCTCAAGCCTCAACCGTGGCAATCCTCGAACCAAATTGAGTTTACTCAGGCGAAAAAAAGGTCAAAGCTCAAGTGACCCAACTTCCTATGCCACTTCCACAACTCACTCAAAGAACCTGCCAAGAAACAACACTCCACACCAGAAGACTGAGAAAAATAATCAGCACGAAACACCTGACCCTCGGGAACGACCATACAAACAAGGTCCCCTCGAGAGTCCAAAATCCGAGAACCACGAGGCCGAAACAACACCTCAAAACCCTCATCCAACAGCTGGGACACAGAAAGCAAATTGTACCCCAGCGATTGGACAAGAGCAACACGCCTCAGAGTGATCTTGTCACTCACCTTAATCTCACCTCCTGAAAGCACACGCCCACGCCCATTGTCCCTAAAAGTGATGTACCTCTTTGTCACGACCGGGACGAGACTTGAGAACCACCCCTTGTCTCTGGTCATATGCCTCAAGCAACCCAAGTCAATCAACCAAATGTTCTTCAAGTCTCCCACCTGAAATTCAAAAACAAGCACGTGAGCGAACAAACGACTCAGCACTGGGGTTAGTACCAAAAGAGTAAAACCAGTGCCGAGCCATTTGCTCGAAAGTGAGGTTAGCACACACCAAACCATCTTTCCTACCAAAACTACCACCACAAACACCACCTCGGTAACCGCTCCGAGGAAACCAACCTTCTCTGCCTGGAGGAGGACCAAAACCACGAAAGGAGAACCATGGATCGTCCCTCCTCTCCATCTCAAAGCTACGACTCCTCCCATTCCCGTATTGAACACGAGAGGGAGAACGCCTAGCAAATTGACCACCTACTGACTCTCCAGACCAACCACCAGAACCACGACCACCTGAGACAAACTGAGACTCCTCACGGGCAAGAAAACCAAACTTGCCACTCTGCAGACCCCAAACCGGTCTGACTGGTTCCAAAACTAGTCTGACCGGTTTCACTCCTCCAGCAACACCTCTTGCACTCTTTCGCTCTCCCCAAGCCAGAACTGTCCTCACAATTGCCTTGGCCCTGGGCATCTGCACACGAGGCTCAAGTACACCACTGGAGGGGTGATACTTGTCCTTGTTAGCCCACTCCTTCGCCATTTTCTCCTCTCGCTTCCTCTTGAAGCAAAACTCATCCTTATGGCCATCTCTCCCACAATAGCCACAATGAAACCTCACAAGATTAGGTTTGGGCTTGGATTGGAGCTGCTCACTTGGTTTCTCTCCACTCGACTTCTCCACCGGTTTCTGCTCACTAGCCTTCTCACTCTCTTTCCCATAGAACACTTTCCCCGAAGTGCTCACAAACTTGATAGGGTTTTCAAATTCGTTTGTTGGTGGAGGAAACACAGGTGGAGCGGGGGTTGTGTCTAGTCAGTTCCTAAGATGGTTAGGTTTGGGAGGGAAATCATTTTTGTGGTGGGTTTTTGGTGGCTCTGGAATATTCTCTCCACTTCCCTCACCAACCTTGTTTGCCCCAAGTCCCTCACCTTCCTGCCTCTTAAATGCCTCGATCATCATCCTCAACTGAGGCTCATGACCAGACAACCAACCCATCAACTTTCTCAGCTCATCATTCTCATCCTGCAAACGGTCAACAGAATGTGCAAGTTCCAAATTCTTCAAAGCATGCACTTCACAGGTAGAGCAAGATGTAGGAATTGGTTCTTTCAGCTTAACCTCAAGTGAAGTAGTGTAAACATGCATCTCATCAATCTTAGCATGCAAAACAAAGCAAGAAGTGCAAGCACCTAGCAAAGCAGGTCTAGATTTAAGCTCAGCCACTTCAACCCTAAGCACATCTAGTTCCTCACACTTGGAGGCATGCTTCTCCTTGAACAAAGCAAGATCAATAAGAAAGATGGAGCAATCAGCACAATCAACCTCATCAGAAACAACAGGGCTAGCCTTAAGGGAATCAATCTCAAGCTTGCTATCAAGAACTTGTGTTTCTAGTTCAGCCACTCTAGTCCTAGCATCCTCGAGTGAAGCCCTAATCTCTTTTCTCATATTCTTGGCCTCTCTAAGCATGTCATCACGATTATCAAGCAACGAGCCAAGCCTTTCATCCTCCTAACGCAAGAAGGGAAGCTCATCACGCACCTTGTCGTTGGAATCAGAGTCCGAGTCGCTTTGTGTGCTCTTCTTGCTACCAGAGCTCAGCGCCATGGTGCAGAAGCCGTCTCTAGAGAAGTAGCTCAGCCCACTCAGATTCTTGGACGACTTCCTGCTCTTGCGACGATCACCTTCGTCTTCACTGCTGCTTGAGCTCGAGGTGGAGTACGCGGAACTGGAGTCGACGTCGTTCACTCCCACCATTGCTCGGGCCTTGCCTCGGCTCTCCTTCTTCCTCGATCGTCGCTCGTCCTTGTGCTTGTTCTTGTGCTTGCTCTTGTGGTCGCGCCTCGACCGGTAATTGCCATCCATCCTCGACTTGTGCTTGTAGCCGTCCTTGTTCTCGACCTTCTCCAGGCAGTCGGCGACGAAGTGTCCCGGCTTGCCGCACTGGAAGCATGTCCTCGTGTTCCTCCTCATGTTCACATGGTTCTCGTGCAGCCTCTCGAACCTCCTCGTCAGCAACGCCAGCTCGTCCTCTCCAAGCACGTCGAACTCCTCATCTGGCATAGACATCAAAGAGGACAAAGAGAACATCGTGGTGGATGGGTTAGTGTTCGCCTTTCCTTTCGAACCACCAACAAGGGCAAGACTATGGGAATCAGTCGGACCCTCGAGCTTGGCAGTCATGCCCCTATCCACCTCAGCCGACTTGAGCTTCGAGAACAGCTCGTTCACCGTCAGGTTGTCATACTTCTCCGACTCCACAATGGCCTCGAACTTTCCGCCCCAAATTGTACAATCCAAAGAGTGTAAGAGCTTGACAGCTCTATCGTGATAATCGTACGGGAGCACGTCCACATTGGCCCTCATGTTGTTCACAACCACCGTGAACCTCTGAAACAAGGCATAGATGGACTTACCGGGGAGATGTGTGAAGTTCTCGTACTCTCTCCGGTAGGTCGCATACATCCGTGCCTGAACCTGGGCATTCCCAACATGAGCCTCCTTCAACACCAACCCGATTCTACAAGCCAAGTCCTCGGTGTGCACCCGATCGAACTCAGGCTGACACAAAGCACAAAACAAGTAGACGACTGCCTTATTGTTGGCGTCGAACATGTCCCTCGATCCTGGAGCAAGGAAGTTCATCGGTTGGACATAGCCTGTGTCCACCGTGGCATCCCAAAGGATCTGACCCTTACCGCGGAGGAACGCCGCCATCCGCTTACTCCACATCTGGTAGTTCTTTCCATCGAAGTGTGGAGGACCCGAACCCAGTTCCTGGAATGCCATCCTTGGATCTTAGACTGGTTAGAGTCGACAAAGACCTGAACTGGCTCTGATACCACTTGAAGGACAAATACGGCGAACCAGAGAGGGGGGTGAATGGGAGCCGATAAAAATTTTTCTCGGAGGAGATGAAAACTCCAACAAGATGAACACAGCTTCCAACACACGTCTCCGACTCACTACCCAAGTTGGCCAAGCCCACGTAGCCACTGGAGTGCCACTGGACCTAGGAATCAACACACAACCTTCCGACCCGAGAACGCAGCGGAACACCAAACCTCGAGTCCACTGACCAACACCGGCAAGACCTGTGAGCACCACCAGTCAGACCGGTCCCTGCTGGTGAAACTTGGTGACTTCCACAGAGTGGCTCCACATCGGTCAGGCCGGTGAGACACACCGGTCACAGCCAGAAAGCCCCAAAGCACCAAACAGGCCAACCGAGCTCCAAACTCGAAACAGCCCCAACCCAGGACAACAGCAAACACACCCAGACGTTCACCAGAGCAAAAACCCACCAAGGGTTGCACCGGTCAGACCGGTCAAGAGCACTGGTCAGACCGGTGTAGCCTGGGCATCTCGGGATGAACAGCACCCGCGAGTCAACTCCCCAAATCCAAACTTCGATCTCTCGAATCGCTCCATGAACTTGAACAAGACTTTGGGGATAATAGGAACACCTCATGAGGAGTCCATATCCAAGTTTAATCCCACAAAAACTTGTTCAAAAAGGAGGAATCAAAGAAATCCCGCCAAGAACACATCTAAACCTAGAACACGGAAAACCCCAAAATCGAGCCCCTTTACTCATGGATTTGGGAGGGGAATCACAGCTCAAAGAACCACGAAGGGTTCCCACAAATTTCCTCCATCAAATCCCCAAGAGCAAGGTCCCGAAAACAACCCAAAGCAATCACCAAGAGAGGGCTCCGAAAATCACCACCAAGAACAGCCGGGAACAACACATCCAAACCTTGAGGAACCACGCCGAATCATCTATACATGCTACAAAGGTTCATACAAGGTCTAGCTTGCCTCCCGATCATCCAACCCTCTCAACAAGATCTCACCATGAAGCTCTCAAGCTAGTCCTATGGAAATCCTAAGAAAATAGGAAGGGAAAATAGGAAAGCAAGTGAACTAGGGTTCCTAGAGCTTGGCTGCCATCCTCTCACCTCATGGGTTATATGGAGGCAACTGAAAGTCTAAAATACCCTTTCCTAACAACTAGGGATACAAGCCCCTCAAGGGCGGTTTTGGAAGTCTTCAAGCTTTTTCCATCGGATGGATGCCCGGCGTCCGCAATCTGCTTAGCCTCGACGCAAGCATTGCGATCCCGACGCGTGTCCTCCGCTTAGAAGATTCCGGACTGCATCGTCGCACACCTGTCAGACCGGTGCTCCTCACCGGTCAGACCGGTACCCACCGGTCAGACCGGTCCGCACCGCCTTTGCAGACCGTCTTCGGTTCTTCGGTCTTGGCTTTGTGGATCAACCAAGGAACCCAGTGGTTTTCTGGTGAACCACTGGAAACCCCGCGAACTCGGTGTAGCCTCCACCAATCTCCACTCATGACTCGGCTCCCACGTAGTCCCGGCTCGACCTTGGTTTTGTGGCTCAACCAAGAAACCGTCCACTGACTTCATCTTGCTGTTCTTGGCACCATGCGGCCCGCACTTGACCCCGCTAGCCACCAAGTCCCTCGAACGAAGCCTACTTGTCTTCTCCACACCTGGAGGCCTCACCGGCAACGACCTTTCATGCTTGTTCTTCACCTGCACCAACACGAGTCAAGCCGCAACCTGCACCTGCAATACTTAGCCAAGAATCAGTCCACACAACGTTGTCAATCACTCATCACACAAGGAAGCGACCATCCACCGGTCCTCGAACCACACATGGTCCTCAAAGTAGCTCCTCACAGGTGTCCACATGCTCCCTCTCAAGCTATAGCAGGACAGTAGTCGAGCGGTCGAGGCTTTGCTCGAGCTAGCGAAAACACGGAGGCGTAGCGCGCTGTTCTCTCTCTCCAGCTGAAGACAACGCGACTAGTACTGGTGGGCATCAACGGTGGCGTCTTTGATCTTGCCAAAGAGGGTCCGTGACTCGTCCTCCAGGCGGTGTGTGTACTTGTCGAGGTCGATCAAGTAGCTGGCTGTCTCCACCAATGTCTCGTCGGTCTCGCGGAAGGGCGCGACGTCAACGTCGTCTTGGATCCCCTCGTGCAAAGGGACTCTGTCCACGAGCGGTGCCAGGCGCCAGTAGTCCTGAGGTAGAAGTTGAAGTGTCCCAGACTCAAAGGTGGTGCACTACTGATCGAGAAGGCAGCCCAGTGCCTGACGGCAGGTGACGTCCAGCGCGGTCGTGATGGTCAGTGCGGTGTTGTAGCAGACCTTCCCCTTGAACCCCGAAAGGTTTGGGTGAGGAAGGACGGTGACCATGCAGAGCACCATCTTCCCTGTCACGGCGGGTACGTACTTGACGCGGTACGTGACGTAGGTAGGAGGGACCCCAAGCCTGAGAAGGGCCCTCTCCATCCAGTGGCAGATCGCCCCGCACATCTCGGGGGTGATCTCAGCAACTTGGTGCTCTATCTCCTGTGAAACGTAAGAAACCTTAGTTAGCGCAAGTAAGTGAGATGTTTTCAAGAAGAGATAAGTTTTTGTAGCATAGATCAAGGGTATAAATATAGAAATAGAGTGTATAAAGTCCTATTTTTATCGGCCATTTCTAGAGATACATGCTACAGTCAAGTATGGCTCTGGTACCACCTGTAAAACCCCGGATTTTCATAGAAAACCCGAATCCCTGTACCATCGCGATAGTCCTTGGATCAGTGTCTATCGCGTACAAAATGTCTCACAGATAATAACACAAAGTCATACATCGCATCACACATAAGCAATAGTACATAATTTGTTACATGTCCATTATGGAGCATATCATTACAAGCCTCTTGGCTAAATCAGGGTGAAGTTCTACGCAACGGTAGTTAGCTTCTCAGAAGGGTCTCCATTTTTATTCTTCTCGCTACAGGCATCCTTGAGCGAAGTGACGCAACCCTCAGTCGTACCATCCATCGACGTTGTTGTCGTACTCGGACTCGTATCCTGCACACCAAAGTCTATCCCCAAGGAGTAGGATAGGTCCACGTCACCAATTGTATGCAGCTTTAAGTGGCCTAACTTCTAAAGGGGAGAAAAGGAGTCAAGGAAGAAGCTCGGGTTTCATATGCAGCAGCAGCAACAGAGTACAACAAGGTATCTCCATCAAGTTTTCCCAACCCAAAGCTCTCAACACAGCTCAGAACCACCTTGTCACCCAGGGCCCCATATCCACAACCTACTCCCATCTAGGGTCGATGCGAGAACTCAATGATTGCAATTGGATCAATGAGGTAGAGGGTGCCACTCTCCTCCAGCCGACTGCAATCACGGCTCACCATGCACTCATCTATAGGGGGAAGGTAGAAATCCCAAAACATGATAAACAACAATCCACTAGGCTCGTCCATGACTGAGGACACAGCTATAGCTATAGATTGAACAACTCTGCAAAGTGTGTACACCTGTATCCAACCCAGAATGGCACCCGTCCGATGTACGGCCGACCGAGCCCATCATACCGTGCGAAGTCTCAGTAGCTACAGTACCATCCTGCATCTGGCCCTCAAAACGATCCCCCCCTCAGAAGGGACTGCACCGGAACTGTGAAATGCCCCCGTGTGGCCACACGGGAGTCGCTATGAGAGGGTGATCTCACCTCCACATCGCCCCCACTGATTCCCGGCTATTCTGCTGGAAGGTATGGTTCCGCAATTGCCAAGCTCAACTCGGCCCTAACCCCATGCTCGGCGAGATGGTGTGTACGTAAAGTCCCGTGAAGCGGTTGGCTCAATCGGTTTCAGACCGGGGCGAGTTCATGTCCTCCAAGCGCAAGTAAATCCCCAACACCTGGCTCTAAAAACTGTAAAAGTGGGGATACACTGAGGAGTGCACCCCCATACCCAATCTCATATCAGTTGTTTCGAGCTCACCCCCCGCCAAAGTACCAAAAACGCCTTCTCCTGCCGGCTTTATCCCACTCACACCAAGAACCACTATACCCATCCCAACACATGCATCGCGAAACTCAGCATATATACACGCTTATAAACATATATAGTAGTAGGACAATCAAGGACAGGATATTTAAAGTAGGCAGTGCAAGGTTCATCAACATGCATATAAAGTAAAGCGCTAGCATTCTATATTGTAATGTCTGATAGGTTTCCAAACTTAGTCGGGCATGAACCTGGGGTCTGGTAGTCCTCCACGGTGAAGTCGTCAGCGTAGTAGTACTCCGGGATCAGCTCCCCGGCTCCAGCTGCTCCTATTAACGTGTAAAAGAAAATAAACAATGCCCCTAATGCAATTAACTACAAAATAACAACAATTAAGAGCCAAAAGAGAGTGAACACTAGTCTAGCACATAGTTTAAGATTTTAGAGAAACAGAAAATGTTTTATATTTTTCAAAGAAAAAATGAATTTATTAAGATTTTCCAAAGGCAAAAATAATTTTTTGGAAATACAATACGCATATAGCAAAGACTCTAGGCTAACTAGTGGCTGACTCTAAGGGTCTTAAAGCTAGCTATTAGGTGGCTGCAGGGTGGCTGCTAGCGCGGATGTGGCGTCCATTTGGGCGGCTATAAGCCCAGCGGCAGTTCACATGGCTGCCCACTTGGCGGGGCGCATGGGATCGGCCAGGGATCTTCTACGGCGCGGTTTGGTGTGAGCACGCGCGTGCCAAAGGCTGGGATTGGCCGGCCGCACCAGATCCGGTGGATTAGTTGCGGCCAGATCCACGTGTGGCCCTCTGTGTGCAAGGGAAGACACCCCATGGGTTTTGGGTGCGACCTCAAGGTGCTCGGCACAAAGCCTTAAAGAAGCGGCAATCTAGTAAGGTCTCGCCGGCGGTGAGGTTTCACAGTGACTGGTTGTTGACGGTCTATTTTTGTACACCAAACATGTTCATTACACTTTGGTTTGGATCTATTTATGGAACTAACCTGCCACTAGGCACACTAATCATATAACAAGTTCATCTATGTGCATGCATTTGGAAGTGTTGTGTTTATGTAGGAAAACTTGAACATAAAGGAAGGATTCGCAACAAATTCAAAGGAGCATTTACGGAGTCTTGTTTGTGTTCATTAGCTTGATGAAATAACTTGCAATGGTGGCAAGGACCGAAGTTCTATGTAGGAACACCTTCGAGGATTGAAGCATAAAAGACCGAACTTCATGCACGGAGAACCTCCAACTTGGATGCGAGGATGACATCGTCAAAATCATGCAAGTGGAAGGGGCAAAGTGCATAATCACCTGAGCACCCACGGGAGCGAAGGGGCCACCGAACCGGGCCGAAATGGGCCTGGGCCGGTCGACCCAGGCCGGCCAGCCCAGCCCACTTCCGGCGTCGGTTCGGCCCCCCTTTCCTTGCACCTGAAGGATCTTCAACCCTAAAACCCTAGAGGCGCCGCCATTCGCAGGGGAGAGAGCCATTCGCACCAGGAGGCCATCCACAAGCTAGAGAGAGAGAGAGGAGGGAGATCTCCGGAGGGAGATCAACTACCTCGAAGGAAGCACCCACAAGTGGAAAAGATGGAAGACACCGTCGGAAGGGTGACTATGATCAACGGTGCTATGTCTGGCACCTTGATGGGGTAATCTCCTTATTCGTCCATGGGTTGTAATCGATCTTGAGATGTAATCGTACTTTGTTGGATTATCTATCTATCATCTTGTGTTGAATATACTTTATTGCTTAAGGTTAGCTACCATGCCGTAAAGGGAGTAGAGCTCCAATGCTTCCTTTGATCCATTCAATACACCGTGTCCATCATAGGTCTAGTCACGAATACCTTCACGTAGTGACAATACGAGAGGAGGGAAAGGGCGAAACCGTGGTCACAACCCCCGATAGATTAGATCGGTTTTCTTGTTTAAAGCGATTGCATGTTCTAGTATCGTAGACCCATGGGCGAGTGTCTTTTATCTTGATTGCTTAATCATTCTCTCTAGTGTAGTTTAGTTGTTTTCTAGTTTAATCATAGTTAGGGTTTGAGTAGCTAGATTGTAAAGGTAGATCGAACGCTTGTAATTCCCTTGCTCCGCGGATTGAAAAGAACCTTGGGAATCCCGTGGTGAAAAAGGTGTAGGTCCGTACGCTTGCGGATCGTAGAGGGATACATTTTTTATCCGCCAACAAGCCCCTTTTTCTGGCGCCGTTGCCGGGGAGCAAGGTAGTTTACATCGTTTGGTTTGCATTTAACTTAGTTTTATATTTAGTTTATCTTTTGTTTACTAATATCTAACACATACTACCTAGAAGACCACTTTGTTCGTTTTTGTTTTCGTTTTTGTTTTTATCTTGTTGTCTAGATGGCGTTCATCAATCAACCTGTGGAAGAACTGGAGAAATCACTAAGGGATTACGCTAGCCCTCGATGTGCAGACATAAGAGTACAAGAGTCAGATTCGAAGCTCGAAGCGACCAAGTATGAGATAAAATGCAAGATCATCGAGATGGTGGCGGCAAACCCGTTTGAAGGGATGGTTACGGAGAACCCGTATAGACACATAAGGCATTTCACGACACTATGCAACACGGTGCATCAATAAGGAGTTCCCGATGAATGGTTCAAATGGAATCTCTTTCCCTACTCACTTGCCGGCGAAGAAAAGACATGGTACTCGTTTGCGTCCTTTGAAGTTGAAGGCAAGTGGAACAAGTTGACAAAGAAGTTTTGCGAGAAGTTCTTTCCAATTAGCAAGGTTCAACATCTAAGGAGGCAAGTGATCACTTTCACGCAAGGAAAAGAGGAAGGGGTAGACCAAGCTTGGAATAGGTTTAATGAGTTGATTGAACAAGGACCAAGACTCGACTTTTCCAGTGATGTACTCTTGCATACATTTTTCTTTTCCCTAACCCCTAGTTGCATCCAACACGTCCAAATGTGTGCACGTGGGGATCTCATGGAGAAAACACTCACAGAAGCCGCCCAACCTCTGCAAAAAATTAGTAAAGCAGCTTCCATGCGAAGAGATTGGGAAACAAGACTTGCGGAAGAGCCGGAATATGACTCGAGGATGAAGAAGTGTGCTGAATTTTCTAAGGGCTTGTTCTCTTATATGGGATTCAATCCAGCCGGAATAATAGATATATCAAGAAATTTGTGATAGAGACTCGAATTCATTCCGGATTGAGATTTAATTTACTCATCATGATAGGTAGAACAAGAGACCAAAGAGCCGGATTGATTCCACACCTCTTGACTAGTGGATTGATTCCGAGTCTCATGATGTGCCTATCATGACTAAATTAATTTTCGACCCGGAATAAATCCGGATCTCTTATAGTAACTATCATGATTTTTGTATTACATTTATCAATTCCAGTTGGCATCAATTCGATGGAAACGAATGAGGCCTAAAGAGGCAACCCCGAAAGTCACAAAAGAGGAGCCGATCTCGAAAAAGCTTGAAGAAGAACACATCAAGTCAAGAGCTACCCCGAGCGTTGACTTCGCCGCATCAAATGAAACAAACAAGAGAAGCATGTCAAGCGCGAAGCTACTAAGGGAGTTCGAACCAATGGATTGGGTTCCAATCGATTACGGAGAAGTATTTGATAAAAGAAGACCGTTCCCTTATCAAAAGGGGATGGCAAGAGCATTCGAAGTGGATTTCCCACCGGAAAAGAAAGCGGAAGATTCATACGACCTTGAAATCACCGGTGAGATCTTTCAAAAGCTCTTTGGAGATGATGAAGTGGATCCGGAACATATAGCCGAGGTGAAGAAAATCATGGGGATCAGGCCCGAAGCATCGCCATATGCTCGCCTCGCCGAAGTTTATGCAATAGGATCCGAAGAAGAAGAGAAGATGGCACCACACTTGAGTTGCGAGATCAACGGAGTTTAATGCAAAGCTTTATGCGACATTGGATCCCCAGTAAGTGTCCTATCTTCTAAAATTTACAATAAAGTTCAAGACCACAACCTAGACTTAGCTCTAACATCAACGAAATTAATTATGGGAGATGGTAGAACTATTAGACCTCTAGATATTGCTTGCAACATGAATGCAAAAATCTCTGGAAAATGTATACCAATTGATTTCTTTATTATTGATGCTTACCATAGTAATCATGATCACATAATCCTAGGTAGGCCCTTTCTTAAGTTGGTTGATGCCGTGTTGGATGCCAGAAAAGGCAAAGTATCAATGAACCTTAATGCAAAGAATTACACATATAACTTTCTTTGCGTTTCTAAACACCCTACACCCTTTCCTCCCGAAGACGAAGTAGAGGAGGTAGATAGTCTTTGTTTTGTTGAAACCCTTAGAGACCCGCTGCAAAAAGCGATGGAAAATCAAATTAGTGATCAACAAGATGAAGAACTAGAAGAAGCAACAAAAGGCTTAGAACCACAAGATGGGAGCGTGGAGGAAGAAAAATTCGAGGACATAGGAGAGATTAAACCCGAGGAGCCACACGTTCCTGAGGTAGACCTTAAACCTTTGCCCAAAGGACTAAAGTATGAATTTGTTGACGGATAAAACTAGTATCCACCTACGATCCGCAAGCGTACGGACCTACACCTTTTTCACCACGAGATTCCAAGGTTCTTGTCAATCCGCGGAGCAAGGGGATTACTAGCGCTTAACCAAGTACTAATCTAGTTGACTAAGGAAACCTTTAAAAGAGAGTATTAATCTAAAAGTAAAGACAATATAACCTAAGTTAATCTAAGTTAAGTTGATCAAACAAATCTAGGGTTAAACTAGATGATAAAGGGGTGAACACAAGAGAGTGAGCAAGAAAGATAAGCGTTCCCTCCCTAGGATCTAGGATAACATGGTATGCATCTACTACACGAAAGCGGTAAACCAATCTACCGGGGGTTGTGACCACGGTTTCGCCCTTTCCCTCCTCTCGTATCGTCACTACGCGAAGGTATTCGTGACTAGACCTATGATGGACACGGTATGTTGATGGAATCTATGGGAGTAGCGGATATCATACGCCCGAAAAACATGGTAGCTAACCTTAATCATCAAAGCATCATCAACATGAAAACAATAGATTGAAACCACGAATCGAGTAGCGTTCACATAGCATGTATCCATCTAATCCTAGGGATGAACGGAGACATTACCCATCATCTTACACGGATTGAAGCGCATAGGGGTGATGGAGACTCCGGAGAACGTCGTCGATGAAGATGGCGGCGATGGAGCTTGGGAACACCCCTAGGCCAGCGGCTTGGAGTCCTCCTCTTGCTTCCTTCTCTCCGCCGGCGTTGATCCTTGCGACGAGCTCATCTAACTCTCTCCCTCATCTTGCGGCGGCGGTTTTCTGGTGATTGGCGTCGGTAGGATGATTTGTTCGATGTGGCGGCCGACGGCGGCGGAGGCAATAAATAGACAAACACCTAGGGCAAAGGGGGGACCGACCGACCCCGGAGTGGGCTGGGCCGGTTGGCCCAGGCCGGCCGGCCCAGGCCCATTTCGGCCCGGTTCGGCCCCGGTTTCCTGCCTGGTTGCTTCTCGTGTGATCCCTTATTTGTGTGCACTTGCATGTGGGCCTTTGACGTCGTTTCCTTCAGTGTTAATGAAGGATCAGATGGCGACTAGAGAGGGGGGGAGTGAATAGGAGCCGGTAAAAATTCTTCCAAAAGAATCCGGCCTATATCCTAGACAAACTCCGGTCACACACAAGCGATGGATCGAATCACGCACCAATCGCCAAGACCACGAGGTTATGGGTCAACCTCTAGCCTTAGGAACGATTCCTAGAAGCACACGCGGAAGCACTAGAAAGGGAAGAAAGGAATCGAAACAAACAAAGACAAAGACACACGGCTCTGGCGGAGCGATCGCCCGGCTCGGCGGCAGGATCGTCCGCGATGAACCGCGCGGACCGTCCGCGCCGACGCCGCGGACCGTCCGGCCCTTCCCGCGGACCGTCCGTTAAATCATACAGAACGAACCAAAGCCACCCACGAACCACGGACCGTCCGCGGGGAGGACGCGGACCGTCCGCCAAGCACCCGCGGACCGTCCGCCCAAAACCGCAGACCGTCCGAAACTCCGTCCAACCAAAAACCAAAATCGCGACGGATCGAAACGAAAGACGAGCAAGAACACGAAGAACACGGGACGAACCCTAGCCGCGCGGACCGTCCGCCCGGTCCTCGCGGACCGTCCGCCAAGTGCGGACGGAGCCGAAAACGCCCGACCCCGAAAGTCAACTCCCCCAAATCATCATCGGATTTCCCAAACGGTTGAAGCCTGTAGAGACAAGGGTTTGGGTACTTGAAAGGCGTCACACAAGGATGCTATAGCCCAAAAATCTTGCCTCCTAACTCCCTAAATCACCGGGAATCGCGAATCCTTTGAGCACCACCAAAAGCTAGAGCACCGAACGAAAACTCACGAATCGAAGTGGTTTCCCGGCGTTTGAGGGTACAAGATCAAGCACAAAGATGCACAAGACATCTATCCATGTATCCCTCAAAGAAATCCGGGGAGAAACCCACTCAAATCCGCGGAATCACACCGGGAACAAAGGCACCAAAAACAAGCACGAAAATAGCACAAAAAGAGCTCCGAAAAAGCAATAAAAGAAATTCGGGAATAGAAAGATTGGCACAAGATTTAGAGGATGAAATCACTATGAATATCTTGTCCGAACGATTACAAGCCACTCCTAGAAACCAAATCTAAGATGGCAAAAAGCTCCAATCAAAGAGCCACTCTCACCTCTCTCCCTCTCTCCCAAAGCACTCCAAAATGAAAGAGTACAACGACCTGCGGCCCAAGAGTTGGCTGAAAATTCAGCCCCCCTCCTCCTATATATATAGGCCCTCCGGAAAAGACCGAAGTGCCCCTACACTAGGAGTACAACACAAGCCCTCACAGGGGCGTTTTGGTCAACACATGAAGTTCACCATCGGACGGCCGCGCATCCATCAGGCCTTCACGTCCTCCCGACGCAAGCACCTAGATCATGCCGCGTGTCGCCCGCCTCGAAGCTTCCCGACGCACCCGGATACCGTCTCCGTCACGTCAGGCCCTCGGGCTCGGTTTTGAGGCCCAAACCGAGAAACCCTCCTCAGATGGTTTTGTGGCCAAACCACCAAACCCCGCGTACATGGCCTGGCCTCACCACGCCAAGCGTCGAGCCCGCCAAGCCTTTCACCTCCGGCGCCCGGACGGTCTACTCAGTCTTGCCTCGTTCCTTGACTTGGCCACCACCGATGCACCGGCTCCATGTCCACGACTTCTTCTTGCTCTTCTTGCACCATGCGGCTCGCACTTGATCCCGTCGGCCACCGGGTCCCTCGAACCAAGCCTACTTGTCTCTCCACTCCTCGGAGGCCCCGCAAGGCTAAGACCTTTCGCGCTCGTTCTTCACCCGCACCAACGCAAACCAAGCCGCAACCAACACCCGCAATACTAGGCCAAGAGTCAGTCCACACAACATTGTCAACCACTCCTCACGAGTGCATTGACAACACACCACATAAACAATAAGGTAAATACACAAAATAAAACACACACAACACAACTCAACACTACACACACAAAGCTTCAAACCATCCGGTCAATCACTCATCACACACGAACCAAGGTACTTCTCAACTTGGTTCCTCAATCTCCCCCTTGATGAGTGCATTGACAAAAGAAGGTCAAAAAGCAAATAAGAACTCATTCAAGCGCCACAAAGCCTATAAAAAGCAAACAAAAGGCCACTTGAAGTGAGAAGGGATAAAAGCATGCTCCGACAAATTCCTCTCGAAACCAAAGCAAGCACAAAGGCTAAGCGCAATCAAAGAGACACACTACCAACATGCAATCCCTAAAAGCCATCAAACCAAAATGCTCAACCCAAAGTGCCATAAAACTCTTACCAAAACATTTGTCAACCGCTCATCACCATCAAATCAAGGTTCATATTAACTTGATTTTCCAAATTTCTCCCCCTTGAGGAGCGGATTGACAACATGTGAGCACAAAGAAATGGTTTGAGAGGGCAAAGACCGAACACCTCATCCAAGTGAAAGAAACCACACAGGAGCAAAGAACAAGGTCACTTGGCATGAGAGAAACCACAAATGCCAACTCAATGTCTCGGTCCCCAAAGACATGGGCAACGGCTCGACACAACCGAGACAAGACAAGAATGCATGATCCCTCAAGAAGAGGCACAAAGGGCTCAACACCGATCATGGAATAATCGAAAACATAAGTCAACCGCCGCTCCTCAAGAAGAGGCAAAGGGGCTCAACACCACCGGCACAAGAGCACAAAAATCACAAGCTCCCCCTAAACACATGAACTAGGACCAAAGAGCATACAAAGCTCACCCTAAACTCATGAGATAGAGAAAAGAGCACACCAAGCTCACAAGCTCCCCCTAAACACATGCACTAGGGACAAAGAGCATACAAAGCTCACCCTAAACACACGTGATAGAGTGAAAAGCAACCACCAAAGCACAACTCAGGCAAACAAAGGAGACTCACCGAGCTCCCCCTACACAAATGCGGGCTCCCCCCGAACATGTGGAGCAAACTCCCAAATTTTAAATGCGTTTTTCTGAATTTTTCATTAAGCTCACCTCTTCTCCCCCTTGTTGACAAGTATGAATCAAGGTGAAAATGCAGAAATGCAAAACAAAGCGTATAAACATCTACATGAGCTTCTCAAATAGGCCAAATTTAGTGACAAAGGCTAGAAATGAGACAAAAAGCACATATATGGATCATAACAAATTCAAAGCATTGCCACAAGTAATATATGGAAATATAGGCATGTGACAAAGCAAATTTTCAGATTTGAGTAATTATATTAAAAGATGGCTCACTTCAAATGTAAAAGCCTATCCATGTCACACTTGAGCCACAAACATGCATACCATTCAAAGATCATACAAGGATATCCAATTCTCAGCAAAAGATCATGGCAAACACCCATAAAGCAAAGCATGTCATGTCAAAGCTCATGAGCCATGTGTCCACTTCGGGAGACTTCTCCACCGGTGAACATCATGCAACATGTTTTGCACCCATATGTGAAAGATAAGACATTTTAAGCATAAACATGATGGATGGAGCATTTTTCAAGCATTCACACTTCTTTTCAAGATTAATTCATTTTATGGTACATGAAGTGCCTTTGCGGCAAAAAGAAGCTTATGCTCCTCCATGAATGCAACATAGGCTAAACATTCACAATGATATCGGCCTTTGGCCCAAATGCAAGAAAGAGACATCCAAGCACAATCTAAGCATGAAAGGCATATTTAGACCAAAAAGTGACATGGATATACTACTACACATGAGTGGAGCACATTTCATCAAATTTAGTCAAGATTAGCATTTGATTCAAAAAGGCTATCTCACAACACATATATCTCAAATATTCCAAGAGCATAGCCTCACATAGCTATTTCTCCACACACATGACCAATATCTCACAAGTAGCCAAAGAAACTCAAATGAGGCATATGGAAGAAGCTCATCATCCTAAAATGCAATATGATACAAATGCAACATAGGTAGATATGTACATCAAAAGGAACATGATATATGACAGGATGCGAGACACAAATGTCAAACCTACCAAAGTCTGTACATCATGATATATGATACAAATGCAATGCAGAATGCATAGGGAGACAAGGAACTTGACTTAACACCAATAAAGCTCACGAGGGAACACACCAACCAAGAATCGCTCCAAGCGAGAGAAGAGCCACCAAATGTCCCAATTGAGTACCATAGAAAAAGTACCAATTGCAAAACCGCAAAGATCCCAATTGAATACCATAGAAGGAATATCAATTGGAGGATCACAAAGACTGCCCGAAAAGCCACAACCCTTCTTGGAATCAAATTCCCTATCAAAAGAAGCCAAGCTCCCCCTCAACCAAGGGCAACTAACAAAGCAAAAGCTAGGAAAAGGAAGAGCAAGGAAAAACTCTAAAACCAACCGAAAAGAGGAACAACAACACAACTCGAAGACAAGGCAAGCCCAAAACTCCAAGAAAAGCTCACAACATGCTACACAATGCATTGATAATATCAATTAACATAAATAGAGCATTGTAACATGATTCCACAAATATGAATAAGCATGGGCAAGCAAGTATGTCAACAAGGTACAACAATAAACCAAAATGATACCAAAGAGTAACATGCCAAACAATATACAAGAACTAAACAAAGGCATGATACAAGATCACATGGATCAACCACCAACATATATTACAAAGCTAGCATGACAAGATATACATGGGGGACAAACATGCTAACAGGAAAGGTACCATCGAGCTAGACAAACATGATATGAATGAACAACATGACATAACCGAGCAATCAACCATAAAGCATGACATGATGTTCATAAATATCACCCACCATAAAACCATACAAAGATAGCAAGATAAATATTCAAGATCACAAAGCTATCATGAACAAGGTGGCTAGCCTACCATGGTTTTCACACAAGCAAGACACAAGTATATACAAGAGAGGACAAGGGGAAAAGAAAACTCACTATACATGTGTACAAAGGCTTTCAAGAGCCATCCAAAACGGTGTGGAGAACCATCATGTCTCCATTGAGCTCATGTTCCCCAACCGCGTCTCCATACCTACACACAAGGAGACGAGAAAGACCGAGCCTTGGATCCCAAAGGGTTAGCAAGCACGTACTTGGGAATCCAATATTTGGTCACACGGGTAAGTGGTGCACACAACCTATCATGTGGGTTAGCATGATGCAAATGCCGGTTGGAATGAAAAGTCTTTCGAACACCCTTGGAACCATGCTTCAAAGAAGTCACTCGCGAGGAAAGTCGAGTGCTACCACAAGCAAAAAGGCAAAGATCCTTCGGGGTCGTAGGAGAAGAACCAACACAAGCACCACGGGAAGCATGTCGCGGACCAACACAAGAAACACTAGAAGCATGTCCACGAGCATGGCCTAACTCACTAGAAAGAGTGTCATAAGACCCATCCACAAATCGCGCCTTCATAGGCTCACAAGTGTTCATGCCATGAGAAAGTCTATGAACAACCAAAGGCCTAGAGGCACCTCCTCGCCGTATTCTCCTTGCCCGGCGGTAGCAAAAACTCTCTGGATGCCCATCCTTCCCACAGTGAGAGCAATGGTACAAAGGCCTATCGAGAGGCACGGTCCGAGTGGATGAATCACCATTCTCTTGTAAGTGGGAAGTCCATTGGGACTTAGAGCATGAAGCATCAACCCCAACATCCAACTTGGTGTCCACATTAGAATCACACGTGCCATGAGAAAGACTACATGGCTTCTTAAAAGCTTTAGCACGCACACGTCGCTCGTGCTTGACACGGCGAAAGCAAAACTCAACGGTATGCCCATCCTTCTTGCAAAAGGTGCATTGGAACCTCGGCTTGGGAGTATGAGTTCCAAATATGTGGGAGGCACCCTTTCCATTCAAATCACCTTGGGAAACACCGGAAGAAGCAACAAGCTTAGGAGTAGCTATGGGAGAGCTATCCAAGGCACTAGCACACTTACCACCATCCAAAGACTCACACTTAAGAGAAGAAGTCGACTCCGGTTTAGAAGAAGCAAATTTAGAAGTATCAACACCGGAGTGACAAGAGAAGCGAGACTCCAAACCCTTGGCACAAAGACTCTTGCACCTTGTGCGCAAAACCTCATTTTGAGACTTGAGGCGCTCACAAGTACCACATGTCATATTTCTCAAGTTATTGATTTCTTCTTCAATGCATTTAGCATATGTGGTACGCAAGAGTTCATTTTCTTTCTCAAGGTTGGCACTCATCTCATCATGCTCAACCAACTTAGCGCTCATATCCTCGCGCATCTTTTTCAAAGCCAAAACTTCACTTTCCAAATCAATGCATGAGGTGCAAACGAAATCACATGAACAAGCAACATCATTTACATCTCGCAAAGCACTATCATCATTGCAAGAAGTATGGCAAGCATCCTCAACCAGCAACAAAGAGCACTTGCTACAAGGCATGGATTTTATATCACAAATTTCAGCCCTAGCATGCTCAAGATCATCTACACATGTGGTGTGAGTCAATTTTAATTCATTAATTTCAGCATGCAAAGACTCACAAGAAACACATGGTAAAGAAGCACTTGTCTCTAACAAAGCAATCTTACTCCTAGCCATATCAAGCTCATCATTCAAAACACCACAAGATTTGCAAGGCATAGAAGCATTGGATTTCAACAAGTCAATTTCAGATTGCAAGTTAGCAAGAGATGATCTCAATTCATCATTCTCAAAATCAAGATTGTCGCATGCTCTTCTAAAAGCTTCAACATGCATTTTGCGCCAACTAACTTCATATTTTAATTTCTCATTTTCAGCACACAAGGCATCACAAGATTTGCAAGGCAAAGAAGCTTTGAAATTTAACACCTTGATTTCAGATTTCAAGCATGCAATGGAAGCAATCAAAGCATCATTTTCAGCATGCATGGTGTTACAAGAAGTGCAAGAATTCAAAGCACGAGACCTCCAATGAGCCATACCACATTTCAACCTAGTAAGAGAGCATTTAATCTTCTCATTCTTCCTACGCAAGGCATCGCACAAATCTATGTTTCTCCTATGCAAGTCTCCACAATCACGCTCACAAACATCCAACCTATTGCATAGGATCAAGATAGCTTTGGCAAGTGTACCTTGGTTCATGCCTTCTAGCTTGTGGTAGAGCTTGCCTTTCTTGATGTCACCATCTCGATAGTCCTCGATGAGAGATATCATCTCCTCCACTTCGGCTTCCGCCTCAACCTCCATACTCCTCCTGCTCAAAGAACCACAAGGAGAAGAACTTGGTGCCATAAAAAAATTACCGGTTAGGATTAGCCGAAACCAAACTCAAGGAACAAGCAACGATGCAAAGAAAGCACTCAAAAAGCCTCAATTCTCTAACAACTACTGACGAGTTCAATAGCAAAGGATCTTATCTTTTTCCCAAAATTTTACCACTGAACAAGGAGCACCAAATATAGAGGCACAAAAAATTTCAGCTCAAGATAAGATGAAATGAAGCCTAGAGAAAATCCAGAAGAAACAAGACAAAGTCGCAAGAGACATAAATGAGGATTTTTCAATTATCTTGTTGATTTTTTCTGAATTTTTGAAGACCCCAAAATGATCTTTAGGTATTTTTGGATCACCTACAAATGGAGTCACGAAACCGCTGTAAAAAATTGAGCCAAAACGGAGCACCGAGCGAAAAGTTATGCCCGTTTTACTGAAGGTACCTCAAGTTATGGTTTTCCAAGGGCACAACTCCAAATGGTCGGACTCAAAACGTGCAAACCAAGGTCGCAAGCAAAAGCACCTCTTTCCTCTAGTCACCCTATGGATTCAAGACTTGTTAGAGCCAAAAGAATCCACAACCGGCTCTGATACCAATTGAAGGATCAGATGGCGACTAGAGAGGGGGGGAGTGAATAGGAGCCGGTAAAAATTCTTCCAAAAGAATCCGGCCTATATCCTAGACAAACCCCGGTCACACACAAGCGATGGATCGAATCACGCACCAATCGCCAAGACCACGAGGTTATGGGTCAACCTCTAGCCTTAGGAACGATTCCTAGAAGCACACGCGGAAGCACTAGAAAGGGAAGAAAGGAATCGAAACAAACAAAGACAAAGACACACGGCTCTCGGCGGACCGTCCGCTGGCGGTGCGGACCGTCCGCGATGAACCGCGCGGGCCCGTCCGACCTGCTCCCCGCGGACCGTCCGCGCCGACGTCGCGGACCGTCCGGCCCTTCCCGCGGACCGTCCGTTAAATCATACATAACGAACCAAAGCCACCCACGAACCACGGACCGTCCGCGGGGAGGACGCGGACCGTCCGCCAAGCACCCCCGGACCGTCCGCCCAAAACCGCGGACCGTCCGAAACTCCGTCCAACCAAAAACCAAAATCGCGACGGATCGAAACGAAAGACGAGCAAGAACACGAAGAACACGGGACGAACCCTAGCCGCGCGGACCGTCCGCCTGGTCCTCGCAGACCGTCCGCCAGGTGCGGACAGAGCTGAAAACGCCCGACCCCGAAAGTCAACTCCCCCAAATCATCATCAGATTTCCCAAACGGTTGAAGCTGTAGAGACAAGGGTTTGGGTACTTGAAAGGCGTCACACAAGGATGCTATAGCCCAAAAATCTTGCCTCCTAACTCCCTAAATCACCGGGAATCGCGAATCCTTTGAGCACCACCAAAAGCTAGAGCACCGAACGAAAACTCACGAATCGAAGTGGTTTCCCGGCGTTTGAGGGTACAAGATCAAGCACAAAGATGCACAAGACATCTATCCATGTATCCCTCAAAGAAATCCGGGGAGAAACCCACTCAAATCCGCGGAATCACACCGGGAACAAAGGCACAAAAAACAAGCACGAAAATAGCACAAAAAGAGCTCCGAAAAAGCAATAAAAGAAATTCGGGAATAGAAAGATTGGCACAAGATTTAGAGGATGAAATCACTATTAATATATTGTCCAAACGATTACAAGCCACTCCTAGAAACCAAATCTAAGATGGCAAAAAGCTCCAATCAAAGAGCCACTCTCACCTCTCTCCCTCTCTCCCAAAGCACTCCAAAATGAAAGAGTACAACAGCCTCTGGCCCAAGAGTTGGCTGAAAATTCAGCCCCCTCCTCCTATATATATATAGGCCCTCCGGAAAAGACCGAAGTGCCCCTACACTAGGAGTACAACACAAGCCCTCACAGGGGCGTTTTGGTTAACACATGAAGTTCACCATCGGACGGCCGCGCATCCATCAGGCCTTCACGTCCTCCCGACGCAAGCACCTAGATCATGCCGCGTGTCGCCCGCCTCGAAGCTTCCCGACGCACCCGGATACCGTCTCCGTCACGTCAGGCCCTCGGGCTCGGTTTTGAGGCCCAAACCGAGAAACCCTCCTCCGGTGGTTTTGTGGCCAAACCACCAAACCCCGCGTACATGGCCTGGCCTCACCACGCCAAGCGTCGAGCCCGCCAAGCCTTTCACCTCCGGCGCCGGACGGTCTACTCGGTCTTGCCTCGTTCCTTGACTTGGCCACCACCGATGCACCGGCTCCATGTCCACGACTTCGTCTTGCTCTTCTTGCACCATGCGGCTCGCACTTGATCCCGTCGGCCACCGGTCCCTCGAACCAAGCCTACTTGTCTCTCCACTCCTCGGAGGCCCCGCAAGGCTAAGACCTTTCGCGCTCGTTCTTCACCCCCGCACCAACGCAAACCAAGCCGCAACCAACACCTGCAATACTAGGCCAAGAGTCAGTCCACACAACGTTGTCAACCACTCCTCACGAGTGCATTGACAACACACCACATAAACAATAAGGTAAATACACAAAATAAAACACACACAACACAACTCAACACTACACACACAAAGCTTCAAACCATCCGGTCAATCACTCATCACACACGAACCAAGGTACTTCTCAACTTGGTTCCTCGGTTAAGGCTTGAATCCTTGCTATGCAAGCTTCGCTGTTTTCTGGTTGAGTCCCTGAAGACTTGCACGTTGACGCTTCGGTCCTCGGGACATTTGGAGTCATGTTCATCGCGTGTCTTGACTCTTGTCGGGCTTCATGATCTTCTTCCAAAGTGCTTGGTGAACTTATCCCGAAAGTCTCCTCTTTAGCGTAGATTTCCTGCGTAAACAACAAACTCCAAAATCGACATGCAAGTGTGAACTTGTTACATCATTAGTATGCTTAGTGGCGGGTTAGTTGCAAATCATAATCGAAACCAATGTATAACAAGTACTCTAGGTTGACGGAAATTCACCGTCAACATCTCCCCCATGCTTAAACCTTGCTCGTCCTCGAGTAAGTAATCCTTGCTTAAAAGGGAAATCAGTGTTGCCTTCCAATGTTGTCCCTGCACTTAGTCATTCATGACGAGGCGAATTGCTCTCTCTTAAGAATTTATTTTTAAAGTTCAAGTTGTGACCGACTTCTTTTTCATTATGGAAGATAGACTAACAATAAAGAACAAGCCACATTTAACACGATGCTCTCAAACTTAAGTGAACTTCAAACCATTACCTTGTCACATGGAAGATTTTCAAAAAGATGCATATCCAACATAAGTGAAAATCTCTTGCAAAAGCTCATGGAACACTCATCTCATCAAGTCACACAAGCCTATACTAGATTATTTTCAACCTACTCTACTCATATGTGATAGTAGAAGGCTTATGTGGAGCTTGGAAGGTTAAAAACAATCCTAGCAAAACATACATCCGAAATATTGTCAAATTAAGAGAGAGATCTATTGGAATTACCGAGACTCGTCAAAAAGGCCATGGAAAATATATGTTGGAAAGAGAGAGGGATGAAACACACACATTTAGATAAGTGGACATGTGCAAGTGGCAAATGGATGATCCCGAGGCACGAGTGAAGTCCTCGTTATCGGATTGCACATGGTTGGAAGATTTGAGTATGGATGTGTCATCAAGGCACTTGAGAACTTATGAAGCAAAAAGAACCAAGGAGCATCTTTATTTTTTTCTTTATTTTATTTCCTTCTCATTTTTCTCTCTTTCTTTTTTTCACTTTATTCCTCCTAATTTTCTTACTTTTCTTTTCTTCTTATCATATATTTTTTCATTTTTCATTTTTATTCTTTTTTTATTTTGCTCCTCAAAACTTTTTGCAACATAATACTTACATAGCATTTGTGTTAGAGAATGACTCCTCCCCCATGCTTGAACGATGCTCGTCCTCGAGCATAAAAGAGAGGGGAAATAACTGCTAAAGTAAGTATAAATTCCATAATATTGCGGAATATTTGAATCTCCATCGAGAATTTTACTCCATACTCAAATTGGGTTGTGGACAAGGAGGTGATCACAAAAAGATGTTTTTGGTTTAGGGTGGATGCCCAACGGAGTTTGTGGAATTTTCGATGTGAAAACCCACAATGCATGGACAAAAAGGCTAGCATGAAAAAGTTCCACAAAGGAATGACCAGCTTCTTAGTCTCTAACCATAGAAATCAATCCTAATCCAACTCATCAAAACATATGTTTGCAATCTACGGGTTTTGTTATCATAAAACATATATGTATATGGCTTTGGTAGGTAGAACTTTGCAAGAGCATCCCAAATATGTAGATAGCATAAAAGTTAAATTTTCATAAAAATAACAAGTTATCCGGCTATCCATAAACTTAAATCAAAGAGCAAAGATATGTATGTGGGTCTAGATCATAGTCATTTCACCTCCACAAATAAAAGAGCCGGTATTTAAATTAATTTCATATCATATTATAGAGAGCAATTAGCCAAGACATGTATAACTTCATGTAGGTAAAACAAAGCGGCAACTTTCATCATCTTTCCGTAATCATAGGCAATATAGAACATCGAGGTGAACACATGGTCATGCTTATCTATTGAAAGTAAAAGGAAACCTAGGTTGTCCTCCTAGTAGCCATGTTATTGTTTGGAGAGAAAAACAAAAGGTTGCACCTAGTTGAGGTTGAAGGCATACTTACAAGCATTTGTGTTTGGAAAAGAGAAGGTCTATGGAGGTGTTACCGTCCTTTGTAATTTTTCGTTGCCTTCTTCCGACATCTCCATGTATCGATGTGGCTTTTGCTTTTGTCTTGATTTATCAATGCTCCTAAACTTCTGAATTTGATCTTGTATGCTTAATGGAGTCATTGGTCACCCTTCTCTTCAATGTTGTCATCACCATCTCCTCTTTCTTGTTCTCATCATCTCCTCGTTGTCTCTTTTTCATGGATTTCCCCCTCTGTCCAGAACAGAACATATATCGAAATATAGCTCTATTGAAAAGTTTATGAAATTACCTTTCCAACGTGTGGTCATTCATCAAAAACGGAGTTCAAACAAGGGGGCTATGTCCATTTTACTTCAGCGCTGCGTGCTGTCCAAAACTGATTTCAGGACGTGTTGCACTCGGTGATTCGGGCATAACCGCTTGTAGGAACCTCCGATTGTCTTGATTCTTGATTTGTTGGAATCGTAACTTCATGGGGCTTCTAAATATCCAAAAATATCCAGTGTTTTTCCTTCGAGACCATGCAGAATTTTGATGAGATTGGTGGCTTCTTGCGCATTGATCCGGAGATGTTAACGATCTTTATCATTCTATCTTCTAGAGTGTCATGTTGCACTTCCGTGTTGAAGATTCAGGGTCTCCCCCATGCTTAGCATTTTGCTAGTCATGGAAGAAGAATACAAAGCACTTCTTAGCCATCCTTCAATTTCCTTGTAGTGAGAGTCTTTATCTTGCCCGCAAGACGTTTTAACGCACATTCTACCCCCAAGGTGACGGTTGGGAGTAGATAGAATTGCCAATAATCCAACAATGTCTCCTAAGATTCTTAACTTGTGGCATAATTAGTCTAATGAGAAATAAAAACCTAATGAGTGTACGTAGTGCAAGGTGTGTATGCACATGATAGGAAAGCATATAAACAAAGACAATGTTTTCACCTTGTTCTAAACACCATGTTTACAACTAGGTTGCCGAATTTCTCCATAGACATAAAGGTTTATATATTTAGGGTTAGAACACTATGTCTATCCCTAAATCAATAACTCTTATAGCACAAGAAAAATTAAGCGCATTGCAAAGCTTATAAACTGACCAAAGCAACATGAAAACATATGAAAAGCTAGCTAGGTTTATCGAACTTAACGATGATGGTCCGCAATCATGTTTAAACACCACATTTACACAAGATCACAAAAGGAAAATGCCCAGCTGGAGCATTAACATGGATATGAAAGCATACATCATTAAGTATATAAAACAACCAAGCCAACTATGTGCAAAACATGTATACACAAAGAAACATCACGAGGACAACAAAATGCAATGCATGCAAATAAATAAATATGAGCATGAACATGATGGTGGTTCTAAAAAGGAAATCTAAACTTAGATTAATAACCACAAGTTGATCATCATAAGATGGTGCCATTCTTTATTCTCTCTAAGAAGGTAGTAAAAATATAAAGAAACGGGTTGCCTCCCGAAAAGCGCTTCATTTAAAGTCATAGAGCTCGACTTTCTCACATACCTTCTTTTCGTTGCATAGCCATGGCCCTTCATGCAAGAAGAAAAGGTACCAATGCAGCTTTAATTTACTTCCCATGTTGTGCTTGATCACTTATAGAAGACTTGCCCAAAGCATCCTTTTGTTTCATCGTTATCTCCTTCTCTATCATCCTTTGGTGCTGCATTCACTCTATTATTTTTTTTAATGTCCAGAACAGAAAGTATACTCAAGCTCTACTCCATTGCACAGTGCACAAAATTTCCTTTCCAATGAGTCTTCATTTGCTCAAATCGGACTCCGGACAAGAGAGTTACGTCCGTTTTACTTCGGCGATGAAATCTGTCCTGAAATTTCAGAACGCGCAACACTCAATGTTTTCTCCATAACTCCTTGCACGGTCTTCAAACTTGTTGGTTCTTGATGCGTTGGAATGGTAATTTGATGGAGCTTCTTAATATCTCATTTTGTTCATTTGTACACCTCTGAACAAGCTCTCAAATTGATGAAGACAGCAGCATCCATCGCGGGATTCGGAGAGGTTGATGATTTATCTTGCAACTCTTTTAGGCATGACTTCTTTTTTTCATTATTCAAGCCTTGTCTACATGGTTAGTGAAAATCGGGCCTTTCCCGACATATGATTCTTTAAGGTCATTAGCTTGACCAAGCGCAAAGCATGATCGAGATTTACAAAACTTATTGTAAACATACGCGTCCATAATTAACACCACATGTGAATTGTAGCAACAAGTCAAGGTGTAAATAAAAGAAGCATATGTTTCATGCATAGCACTTAGCTCATCATTAGGCAAAGGTTGTTTAGGTGTGAGATTAATTGGATCAAAAATAAATGTTTCCTCTTTTTCATTCTCAAGAAAATCTAGCCTATCAACATGATCACTATTGGAACAAGGCATAGACATTAAACTATCATTCATACTATTGGTTGAGCATGAGTATTTGAATTTATCAACATTAATACCAATAATATCTTGAGATTTCAGCGCGTACCTTGGCCTTAGAGATTTTTCAATAAGAGTGATATTTGGTTCATCAAGCGGTGTTGAAGGCGAATCGATCTCAACAAGTGTAGTTGCCTCTTCATCACCATCTTGCAATTTCTTCAACTCATCATGTGGAACGTGTAATCCTTCAACTATGTACGCATTCATCTCTTGTTTGAAGTCTTCTTTATCAACCAAATCTTCATCTTCAAAGTTTTGTGTGTTGCTTTCTTTATCTCCCGTGTACCACATGTCGTCAAGATCGCTCATTGTTGATTCACTCTTTCCTTCATCCTTGAGTACTTCCATGTCTTGATTTTCTAGTGTGTAGGCTTCAATAGCACACAAGCTATCATCTAGATTGAGTCCTATCTCCTCCCATTTATCCTTTGAGTCACTAGGCTCATCAAGGTTGTACTCTTCTCTTCCTTCATCATAAATCTTTGAGTTGTCAAACCGGTCGATCCATCGTTCATCTCCTTCTTCTCTTTCTTCTTCAAACATCTTTTGGATCGACTCTCCACTCATCTCTTGATCAAATATATCTTCAATTAGTTTGGCAACGTGTCAGCATTCCTCCTTCCTTCGGTAGTTGATTAGTGGGGCGAAATCAACTTGAACCCAACCGGATTGCTTAAACTCCGCCAATGGTCTGGCATTCCACATACTTCGGCCTACATTCATGTTAGTTTCACCATTTTTAACAACCGAAATGACTTCTCTTACCTTGGGAAGTGCATCTTCACTTTCTTGTATGGTCGGTTCATCTTCCTTGACCTTCGGTTCATCTTTTTCAGAAATTTCAGCAAGCACCTTGGGCTTGATTTTGTCATTTTGCTCCACTCGACAACATCTTTGCCAATCTCGTATTGTTCTTTGTCCATTGCTTATCCTTTGTAAGATTTGTGCGGCTTCACTAATTGTTTTATCCATTATATCACCGCGTGCACACATGCTTACAAACGAGACGAGTTAGGGGTTAGTGAAAATAAAAGGTATGCAACATCAAGTCACCGGAAAATCCCAAGTTCGGGCCTCGCTCAAGTAGTTCATTAAAACGGTCCCATGCTTCATCAATTCCTTCATCCTCTCCTTGCTTGAAATTGAGCACTTGCCTCCTTAAGTCTTGGACCTTGCTTATGGGAAAGAACTTCAAAAGAAACTTCTTCACTAGCTCATCCCAATTTCCTTTTGCTTCAACGGACACAAGTGTGTACCATCTTCGAGAGAGAATGGAAAAAGATTCCACTTGAACCAAGCGGCCGGAACTCCTTTTTGTTGCACCGTGTTGCATAACATCGTGAATTCCTTAATGTGTCTATATGGGTTGTCATCCTCCAATCCTCTAAATGGTTTTGTCGCCACTAACTTGATGATTCCAGGCTTCACTTCATAGTGGGTTGTAGCAAACGTCAAATCTGATTTTTACATCTAATGTCGTCCATTGACGGCATTTCTAGCTCCCTTAGCGACATCTCTTCGTCTTCCAATGATGAGGTGAACAAATCCATCTAGGCACAAGAAAAGTAGAAAGAAAAACAAAAAAGATTTTTTTTCTTTTTTTAGAAATTAGGGTTAGGTGTTAGTAATCAACAAAATTAATACTAGATTAAACGTAGCAAACTGGCTTGCTCCCCGGCAACGGCGCCAGAAAAAGGGGCTTGTTGACGGATAAAACTAGTATCCACCTACGATCCGCAAGCGTGCGGACCTACACCTTTTTCACCACGGGATTCCCAAGGTTCTTCTCAATCCGCGGAGCAAGGGGATTACTAGCGCTTAACCAAGTACTAATCTAGTTGACTAAGGAAACCTTTAAAAGAGAGTATTAATCTAAAAGTAAAGACAATCTAACCTAAGTTAATCTAAGTTAAGTTGATCAAACAAATCTAGGGTTAAACTAGATGATAAAGGGGTGAACACAAGAGAGTGAGCAAGAAAGATAAGCGTTCCCTCCCTAGGATCTAGGATAACATGGTATGCATCTACTACACGAAAGCGGTAAACCAATCTACCGGGGGTTGTGACCACGGTTTCGCCCTTTCCCTCCTCTCGTACTGTCACTACGCGAAGGTATTCGTGACTAGACCTATGATGGACACGGTATGTTGATGGACTCTATGGGAGTAGCGGATATCATACGCCCGAAAAACATGGTAGCTAACCTTAATCATCAAAGCATCATCAACATGAAAACAATAGATTGAAACCACGAATCGAGTAGCGATCACATAGCATGTATCCATCTAATCCTAGGGATGAACTGAGACATTACCCCATCATCTTGCACGGATTGAAGCACATAGGGGTGATGGAGACTCCGGAGAACGTCGTCGATGAAGATGGCGGCGATGGAGCTTGGGAACACCCCTAGGCCAGCGGCTTGGAGTCCTCCTCTTGCTTACTTCTCTCCGCCGGCGTTGATCCTTGCGACGAGCTCATCTAACTCTCTCCCTCATCTTGCGGCGGCGGTTTTCTGGTGATTGGCGTCGGTAGGATGATTTGTTCGATGTGGCGGCCGACGGCGGCGGAGGCAATAAATAGACAAACACCTAGGGCAAAGGGGGGACCGACCGATCCCGGAGTGGGCTGGGCCGGTTGGCCCAGGCCGGCTGTTGACGGTTAATAATTGTATCAAAGTTCGTTTGTGACTCGCAAGCGTACAAGTCTCCCGTCGTAGTCAAGGGACCCTTCTTCCCTCGAGTGGTGAACCCAAGGTATCGAATCTGTGGAACAAATGTGTGACGCAAGAGTTGATCTAGTAAAGCCAAGTAACTTCAATCTTTGGTAAAAGAGAAACCCTAATGCATCTAGATAAGAACACAAAACAAAGATAAATCTAATCTACTAAAGACCGGAGAAAACAAAGTAAGATTGGGTAGATAAACCGATCTAGAGGGATCGGGGTAAGCCTTTTGTTGAAGTTCCAAGCAAGAGAAGAAGTAGCAAATCGAATCTTATAAGAAGCGTCTTTAAATCGTGGTTTCCCGTCCAAATCCGAAAACATCCGCCTTTCGAGACCTCCGTTCTGTCACAACGTATCCCTATTCATGCGGGGAGCTTAGGGCGAGTCAAAAGACAAGTCGAGATTCTTTCGGAAGATCCGGCGTGTACCTCTAGCCACCGCGGCTACAAGAACACCCTATGTAATCTATCGCGCGAATAGAATTGGAATAAGCAAAGCTGATCGAAAAACGAAATCTTCGAGGAAACACTTGATCGCTAAGAAAAGATTCAACTTGATAATTCAACTATGACAATGATACATACACAAGATCACCACCGGATCCTTCCTTGATCTTGCTTCTAGCTCCGGAACTCCGACGTGGTCTTCCATGCAAGGTTCCCACGTCGGCTAGGGAAACCCTAGTCAACTAGCTCGACCCTCTCCTCTCCGACATGGTGTCCCTCTCTTCTCTGCTCCTCGGCGGCCGAAGACGAAATCTTCTCTCCGTGGCTCTCGGTCAGGGGACTATAAATAGCCCGATTGGCGGCTAGGGCAAAGGAGAGCATGTTTGGGCCCAAAATGGGCCTGGGCCGACCGGACTGGGCCGGCCGGCCTGGGCCCATTTAGGCCCAGCCCGTGGGCTCCTTTGCCCCACGTCGGTTCCCTTGCTTCCTGGATGTTTCCTCTTCTGCATGTAGGTCCATGTCGTCGGTTTCTCTCCGAATTGGACTCAACTCCTTGTCTTGCAAGATTCAGCACTTTTCTGGTCAGGTCCCTGGAGTCTGTCGTCTTCGGATCAAGTCCCCGGCTTCTTGGAGTTAAGTTTGCTTCATTGCATGACTTGTACGGGGCTTCAAGGTCTGATCATGAGGTGCTTGATGAACTTATCCCGAAAGTCTTGCATTCAATACTAAAACCCTGCATAAACATTAAACTCCAAAACCGACATGCACACGTGAACTTGTTATACCACGGGGGTTAGTACCAATGGATAAGGTATAAAACTCATGCCAACACCGAAGGTAAACTCATGGCTAGGTTGACGGATTTTCACCGTCAACATCTCCCCCATGCTTAAACCTTGCCGTCCTCGAGTAAGCCTTCGATGGATATCATCATTGCTAAACAATGTTTAAACTTTGCACATGATTACACATGAGAAAACATAATGCTCTCAAAATTTTAATTCATTAAAGTTCCATAATGTACTAGCCTTCATCTCCACGGAGGGTAGATTCTTATTAAGCTTATCCCACAAGTATTAACATGCTCACAAAGTTTTAAATAGATCTCAGAATTTTTTTGAAATGAAGAACGAGATAAAGAAAAGCTAAACCAAATTCACAAATTTAAATCATCTCGTGTATTGCTCATAAACTCTCATCTCACTTGTCTCTCAAGCCTATATATTCTACTCCTTTCCCTCTCATATATATGTGGCGGGGCTTTATATGGAGCTTTGGGAAAGTTTAGTCCTAACAAGATTTTATAAATGAGGTGTTGTCAAAACAAGACAAGCTTCTCATGGTCTTACCGAGACTCGTCAAAAAGGTCATTGGAAAATAATGTTAAATCAAGGAGGGGAAAGAGAAAAATACACACACTTTAGATAAGTGGACATGTGCAAATGGCAAAGAGTGATCCCAAGGCACAAAGGAAGTCCTCGTTATCGGATTGCACATTGTTGGAAAATGAGAATGGATCTTTTTAACTTGAAGCATTGAATGCACTCTTAGAGAACCGGGGAGTTCACTTTACGCACATATTTTTTTCTTTCTCATATTTCTCATTCTTTTCTTTCTTTCTTTCTTTCTTTCATATATGTATTTATTTATGTTTTTACCTTGAAAGTCATGAATATCGCTGGATTTTTTTTTCTTTCATCATCATTTTTTTTAAAATATTCCCCTTTGAACTCTAAAACTGCACCGTACCTACCTCCTCCCCCATGCTTAGACGTTGCTCGTCCTCGAGCAAAGAGGCGAAAAATAAGGTAGGTACCGGAGATATTTTTCCTTGGAGAGATACTTGAAATCTTCAACGTTGGCACCGTCTTGCGATCTTCCTTGAATTGATGATCCATTCTCAACGATAGGTTGTGGTCAAGGAGGTAATCACAAAAGATGATATTTGGTTTAAGGGTGGATATCCGGCGAAGTTTGTGAGATCACCGATGTGGGGATACACAATGCACGGATAAAAGGCTAGCAAAAAGATAGATACGCAAAAATGGAATGACCAGCTTCTTAGTCTCGGGCCAGAGAAATCATGGCCTGCAATAACTCACTCAAAAATAAAACTTGTACACTAAGGTTTATGCACTCAAATATATATAAGGCTTTGGATAGGTTGAGCAACACACAAGCGATATTTGTGACAAGGTTAGCAATATTTTTTGAGCATAAAAGACATCTTTAATCTATTCATAACTTGAAAGCACATAAAACACTATGGGTCTTTATTTTAATCATAACCTCCGCTGAAAATTAAGCTAGTATTTAAATAAATTCAGATCTGTATTTTTAAGAGAGCACTAGCTTAAACATGCATAAATCAATTACAAAGATGAACAAAGCTGCAATTTTAATCATATATCATCATAGCACGAATTTTGTAACTTTTCCAATGATATAATCAAGGTGGTGTCTTTATTAATGGTGACATCAAGTTGAAATACAAACTGAAAATAAACAAACATGCTTGCTGAAATTTAAATAAAAACAGAAAATACTACGCAAACACACATAAGCAAAAGCTGAAAATTACAGAGAAAAAGAAAAGAAAAGAAAACTAAAGTTCCTAAATCTTCTAGTCCTCCGCCGGTGGTTGATGTTGATGATCTTGATAATAATACCCTTGCTTATAATATGGTTGGACACTTCCTCCGACGAATTGATTTGGCTCCACAAGGTGAAGGCGTCCAAGTTCAAAGGCAATATTTGCATTGCCTTCACCAAGTTGAGCTGCGTTAGCTTGGATGGCTGCGATGTTTTGAGCGTTACTTGCAGCAAACCCTCCAATAATGGCCATGCATTGTTGTGGTTGGAGATGATGAGCGTAGGACTCTGCGAAGTTAGCGTTGGGCACAACATAATTTTGTGGGGGTACCGGTGCACCACCCCCCCATGCTTGCTCTTGTGGCCCTCCGTAATAACTTGGCGGAGGAGGGACCCCGCCGAATGGTTGCACATTGGGTTGTGCTCCACTCGCTTGTGCGGAGGATGTTCCCTCCTCTACGATTCTTCCTCTCTTGTTCTTCCTTGCAGGGACAAGTAGTCCCTCTTCCAACCAATCTTCCCTTCCTTCGGTGAAAAGCCTAAGCCTCTCATTCGGAATGGGTAGGTTCACTATGGCCAACCGATAACCTCCTCTCTCATCTCCACTAATGTATTTGCCTTGCCGCAAATACTCAGAACCGAGAGAGGTACCACGCAAAAGGTGAGCGGGGTTTCTTGCGATCCCCGGCCGCAAGGAAAAGGCCAACATGGAGAGGTAACACCCCGAACCAATATTACCCGCCCCCGATGTTGCTTCACAACACCAACGGTTGATCATGAGGTAAGAGGGGTCTATTGGCTGCCTGGCAATTAAAGCCGAGTATAGCCAATTCAACTCCGCGTCGGTCACCTTTGTTTCCTTCATCCTCCCCAATACCCTCTTGCACATCCAAGAGTGAAATATCCGGATAATGGGGTTGCGGATGCAATTGCGTTATTGATGGGCTTCTCCGGAGATCATGTTCCAAAATCTCGCTAACATGCCGGGTGGCACGTCAACTTTCTCCGGAGCTCCCTTGTGGAATCCAAGCAGCTCCCTAACGTGCTCGTAGGGAACCACTTGTTGGACTCCCTCCAAACGGAATGACAAGCTTTGCATCCCATCATCATCAATGATGGGTGCAATAGTCATCAAAATTTCCAAGGCGAACCCCAAATGGGTGTCCACCGATACTCCGTTGGAGATCTGCACCCATCCAAGGTGCCCCAAACATATAGTATATGTCGGTGCCAAAACCCAAGGTGTAGAGTGTCGAACTCGACGTTGGGCACAAGCCTCTTCTCAAGATTAGAGAGCCTCTCCTCCTCCTCCGCCGACAAGATGATGAAGCCGTACGAAGAGTATGTCGGGGTGTAAGGAGGTGGCGCGGTTGAGCGAGTCGATCGTCGTGGTGGCGCGGGTTGCTCCTCCGTGTGCCCACGAGGTTCGGTAAAACCTCATGGAAGTGCTTCTTGCAGCCCTCATCCCACCAAGGAGGAGAGCATCGTTCCTTCTCGGTGGTGCCGTATCCGTCTCCATGCTTCGAGGAGACTCGGAAACCGAGTGCCTTCTCGAAGACGTGGTTGATGACGGCTTGGATGACGACGAACTCTTCTTCTTGGAGAAGAGACTTGTGGTTTTCTTCCACATGGTTGTTGCACTCTTATCTTCAACTAAAACTCCGGGTTGCAACCGGTAACTAGGCACTTAAACTCTTTGATTCGGATGTGGACTTTGAGTGGATTAAGGATGTGGATTTTTTTTCTTGAGTCATCAAGCTTGGGAAGGTTGGCTATGTCTACGGAGGTTTTGAGCACACAAACTTGAACACACAAACAAAGGAAGGAGAGGGAAGCTTGCTGCGCGAGAAAACGGGAGCCGGGGGGGGGGCTCCTTATGTAGGTGAGGCCGGCCTCGGTGCTCCTCCCCGTCTCGTCTTTCTTCCAAAGCACGATCATTTCACCTCTGCAACTTTCCCCGCCCGCGTGCTCCACGAGTTGCACCGCCCAAACGCTCTCGTCCACTATTGGTCCTTCCACTTGATGCTTCATGTTTTGGGTCATGTCCATGCTCCCTAGCTCCACTTGCTTCACATGCCACCATGAAATTCCTACAAAGTTGATGCTTGCTGCCCACCATGCTTGTCCTTAGCATGTGGAATTGGTGAAAGTTGATGAAAGGGAATCCAATGGTGCATGCACGATTGCTAGATTGCCTCCATTAAGGTGTGTTTAAGGTTAAGCACTCCTCTAATTCGAAATTTAAAATATTTTTCAGAGCCATGCAAGAGCTCGAACATAATTTTAGAGAAGTTTTTAAACCATTAAAAACAAATGCAAGTCGAAAATATTTTCTTTTTACGTCGATTTCGGTCTCACCGGTATAGTTTGCCTTCATCGGTTGAGATCAAACATTTCCCGGCTTGATCATGGGGGCATAGGTTTAGGTTCTAATTTTGTCTAGACAAGAAAGATTTTGAATAAAACAAAATTAGAATAGGCTTAGAAAAATTCTAATCCTAGAGAAACCAAGGATATAGATTTTTAAAACCAACCAAAAGTTTTGATTTCTAGGTTCACGCGAGTCCTACCACGTGCTGAATTTTATTAACACTTAAACATAAATCGTGGCTCTACTCGTGTGGTTTTAGCATGAAAAATAAATCAACCTCAGCACCATAATGGGGGTGAAAGGTTGAGCTAAGGTTCTGAAATTATTTGGTTGAGGGTTTCTCGAAAAGAAAAGGAGGGTTCATGCAAAGGGTTTATGATAAAGCAAACATTCAATCAAGAATTATGTCTCTAATATTGTTCAACCACTTCTAAGTCTAATGTCTTTGCGTAATAAAACTCAAAAACTAAATTATTAAAAAGACTCGAAAAACCTGGAATCGGGTTGTCCTCCCGGTAGCTTATTCTTGACTTGACGAAACGGGTTGCCTCCCGCCTAGCGCTTCGTTTATAGTCTACAGCTAGACTTCTTCACTTGATTACTCCGGATCAACGCTCTTTGCGGGTGTTGCAATCTTGGGTACCCATTTTGGCTTAGTCAATTTTTTTTTGGTCTTCACAGGCTGGCTTTGTCCTTTGGTCTTGACGGATGCAACAACTTCCTTGTGGCTCGGCATCTCAAACTCCGGTCCTTCGGTCGTGATCTTCATGGTCTCTAGTGTGATCCTTCATCTCTCCCGAATGATCTTGAGTAGCCTTCGCCGTCTTGGGACCTTGGAGTTGTCTCGGATATTCTTCTTCGTTACCCATCGGGCGCCCGGCAAGTTGTCCCACTTGCGTCTAGCATCTTCATCACGATGAACACTTCACGTATAGAGCTTCCGACCTCCGTCACCTTGCCATCTAAATTCTTCAATATTTTCTCCATAGCCTCGAACTTAGTGACGGCGTCCTTGGACATGGTCGTACTCCACACACTCCTTGCATGAGGATCTTGCTTCGGCGGCCTTTAGGTGTTGAGCTTCTTTCTCCATCTCCATCTTCTCCATCCTCCTCTTAAGTAAACCGATATGCCACTCAAGGAATCCGACTCGTATGCATTCAGCTCTCGCAATCGTCATGCGGATAGTTGAGACTTTGATCTTGAACGGCCTCCCGGCGTCTTGAAGGTTTATGATAGGTAGATCAACGATGTCGGTAGGTTGATCTTCCTTTGGACTTGGAGGTGATGATTCCCTTGGAGATTCCGGCGGTCCTTCAACTTTTGTGTTGCACGTCTCCTTTGCCTGTAAAGTTTTCCTGGATCATCCACAAAAAAGCTTGGGTTTCTTGGAGAGGTAGCCAACCATCTCCGGTTAGGGTTAGCAATAAGCAAAGTATGCAAAACTAGAAAGGAAAAATAAATCTATGAAAACTAGGGTTAGACAAACTAGATTAGATGTATTTTGAGGATGATCAAAGTTTAGTAGATGCAAAAAGAAAGGCAAAAAGAAAACTGAAAATTACAAAAAGGCAATAAAAACCAAATCTTGATCACTTGTTCCCCGGCAACGGCGCCAGAAAAAGGGGCTTGTTGACGGTTAATAATTGTATCAAAGTTCGTTTGTGACTCGCAAGCGTACAAGTCTCCCGTCGTAGTCAAGGGACCCTTCTTCCCTCGAGTGGTGAACCCAAGGTATCGAATCCGTGGAACAAATGTGTGACGCAAGAGTTGATCTAGTAAAGCCAAGTAACTTCAATCTTTGGTAAAAGAGAAACCCTAATGCATCTAGATAAGAACACAAAACAAAGATAAATCTAATCTACTAAAGACCGGAGAAAACAAAGTAAGATTGGGTAGATAAACCGATCTAGAGGGATCGGGGTAAGCCTTTTGTTGAAGTTCCAAGCAAGAGAAGAAGTAGCAAATCGAATCTTATAAGAAGCCTCTTTAAATCGTGGTTTCCCGTCCAAATCCGAAAACATCCGCCTTTCGAGACCCCCGTTCTGTCACAACGTATCCCTATTCATGCGGGGAGCTTAGGGCGAGTCAAAAGACAAGTCGAGATTCTTTCGGAAGATCCGGCGTGTACCTCTAGCCACCGCGGCTACAAGAACACCCTATGTAATCTATCGCGCGAATAGAATTGGAATAAGCAAAGCCGATCGAAAAACGAAATCTTCGAGGAAACACTTGATCGCTAAGAAAAGATTCAACTTGATAATTCAACTATGACAATGATACATACACAAGATCACCACCGGGATCCTTCCTTGATCTTGCTTCTAGCTCCGGAACTCCTACGTGGTCTTCCATGCAAGGTTCCCACGTCGGCTAGGGAAACCCTAGTCAACTAGCTCGACCCTCTCCTCTCCGACATGGTGTCCCTCTCTTCTCTCGCTCCTCGGCGGCCGAAGACGAAATCTTCTCTCCGTGGCTCTCGGTCGGGGGACTATAAATAGCCCGATTGGCGGCTAGGGCAAAGGAGAGCACGTTTGGGCCCAAAATGGGCTCCGGGCCGACCGGACCGGGCCGGCCCGCCCGGGGCCCATTTAGGCCCGGCCCGTGGGCTCCTTTGCCCCACATCGGTTCCCTTGCTTCTCGGATGTTTCCCCCTTCGCATGTAGGTCCATGTCGTCGGTTTCTCTCCGAATTGGACTCAACTCCTTGTCTTGCCCGATTCGAAGCACTTTTCCGGTCGGGTCCCCGGAGTCCGTCGTCTTCGGATCAAGTCCCCCGGCTTCTTGGAGTTAAGTTTGCTTCATTGCATGACTTGTACGGGGCTTCAAGGTCTGATCATGAGGTGCTTGATGAACTTATCCCGAAAGTCTTGCATTCAATACTAAAACCCTGCATAAACATTAAACTCCAAAACCGACATGCACACGTGAACTTGTTATACCACGGGGGTTAGTACCAATGGATAAGGTATAAAACTCATGCCAACACCGAAGGTAAACTCATGGCTAGGTTGACGGATTTTCACCGTCAACACCGGCCGGCCCAGGCCCATTTCGGCCCGGTTCGGCCCCGGTTTCCTCCCCGGTTGCTTCTCGCGTGATCCCTTATTTGTGTGCACTTGCATGTGGGCCTTTGACGTCGTTTCCTTCACGGTTAAGGCTTGAATCCTTGCTATGCAAGCTTCGCTGTTTTCTGGTTGAGTCCCTGAAGACTTGCACGTTGACGCTTCGGTCCTCGGGACATTTGGAGTCATGTTCATCGCGTGTCTTGACTCTTGTCGGGCTTCATGATCTTCTTCCAAAGTGCTTGGTGAACTTATCCCGAAAGTCTCCTCTTTAGCGTAGATTTCCTGCGTAAACAACAAACTCCAAAATCGACATGCAAGTGTGAACTTGTTACATCATTAGTATGCCTAGTGGCGGGTTAGTTGCAAATCAAAATCGAAACCAATGTATAACAAGTACTCTAGGTTGACGGAAATTCACCGTCAACAGAATTTTTGGGCCCAGACAAGATTTATCCAGTCATTGTGAGCGATGAGTTGAGTCCCGAAGAAAATGAGAAGTTGCTGTATTTATTGAAAAAACATAGGAAGGTGATTGGATATTCGATTAATGATCTCAAAGGTATTAGCCCAGCCTTTTGCACTCATTGTATACCAATGGAAGACCAATGTAAGCCCGTAGTGGACCACCAAAGGAGGCTAACTCATGCCATGCTATAGGTAGTAAAGAAAGAGGTCATCAAGTTACTTGATGCCGGAATCATCTACCCGGTTCCGCATAGCGAGTGGGTGAGCCCGGTACATTGTGTACCAAAGAAAGGAGGTTTAACTGTGGTGAAGAATGAGAAGAATGAATTGATACCGCAAAGAACGGTGATTGGGTGGTGGATGTGTATCGATTATTGTAAGCATAACAAGGCAACGAAGAAAGATCACTTCCCCCTACCATTCATCGACGAGATGCTCGAGAGATTAGCAAACCACGCTTATTTTTACTTTCTCGATGGGTACTCGGGGTTCATGCAAATTCCCATTCACCCGGACGATCAACACAAAACAACGTTTACATGCCCTTATGGAACATTTGCATATAGAAAGATGCCCTTCGGTCTACGCAACGCTTCGGCCTCTTTTCAACGTTGCATGATGGCCGTATTCTCAGAATTCATCGAAGAAATTATCAAGGTGTTTATGGATGATTTTTCCGTTTGTGGGAAAACTTTCATGGATTGCTTGGCAAACTTGGATAAGGTCCTCACGAGGTGTGTGGAGGTAGACTTGGTGTTGAATTGGGAAAAGTGCCACTTCATGGTTAAGCAAGGCATAGTGCTCGGGCATGTTATATCCGAGAGGAGCATTGAAGTGGACAAGGCTATGGTAGAGACGGTTGAGCAACTCCCACCTCCGATGGATATTAAGTCCTTGAGGAGCTTTCTAGGCCATGCCGGATTTTATAGAAGATTTATTAAGAACTTCTCAAAGATCACTAAGCCTTTAATGCATCTTTTTTCAAAAGGATGTGGCTTTGGACTTTGATGAGAAGTTCCTAGCGGCATTCCGGACCTTGAAAAGTGCGTTGATGAGTGCTCTCATTATTCAACCTCCAGATTAGAGCCAACCTTTCGAGATCATGTGCGACGCAAGTGACTATGCCGTAGGCGCGGTTTTGGGTCAAAGAAAGGATGGCCGAGTTCACGCCATTTACTACGCTAGCAAAACTCTTAATGGGGCACAATTAAACTATGCCACTACGGAAAAGGAGTTGCTAGCGGTGGTATTCGCCTTCGAAAAATTCAGATCTTACATCGTGACCTCGAAGGTCATTGTTTACACCGATCACGCAGCCATCAAGTATCGTAAACCTTCCACGGATGAATCCATTACTATGATCAAGAACGTAATTTTTCCCTGTTTCGGTACAACGAGAATCTTGATAAGCGATGGAGGAACTCATTTCACCGGGAAGAATTTCAAAAGGTCCGTGTCCAAGTTGGGAATTGAACATAGGGTCTCTACGGCCTATCATCCACAAACCAACGGACAAACGGAAACGTCGAATAGGCAATTAAAAAGCATTCTCAACAAAACCATAGAGAAGGGAGGCAAGGATTGGTCAAAGAAATTAGACGGAGCTTTGTGGGCATATCGAACAGCGTTCAAGACACCGATAGGTATGACCCCTTATTAATTCGTCTATGGAAAAGCTTGCCACCTTCCGATTGAGTTGGAACATAAAGCCTATTGGACGATTAAAGAGATTAACCTTGATCTCGATGCCACGGTAGTGAAACGAAGACTTCAAATAAGCGAGCTAGAGGAGATGAGGTTGAAAGCATATGAAAATGCAAGCATATACAAAGAGAGAATCAAAAGATGGTATGATAAAAGGTTAATGAAAAAAGAGTTTAAAGAAGCAGATAAGGTCCTCCTCTACAATTCGAGGTTTAAAATCTTCGGAAAGGGGAAATTGCAAAGCAAGTGGGACAGACCTTATGTTGTGCATTCGGTGCTCTCCAACGGAGCGGTAACCATTATGGATGTGAAAGGTGATCAATTTATGTTGAATGGTCAATGGCTTAAGGTTTACTACGAACCCGACGTTGTGCCCCTTCACCACGTTGATGTCTTCAATATGGAACAGGAGCCCGAACGTCCGGCCTAGGACGAAAAACAAGGCATGGATTTTCGTAAATAGGTTTTCCTTTAATTTTCTGGAGTTTATCGCGAAGATTTACTGGGCCAACTTTTTCCCATGGGTTGAGAAAGCGAAAGAAGGGCGCTACACGGGAAACCGGACCGGCCCCCGGAACAGGGTGGGCCGGCTGGCCCAGGTGGGACCCGGCGGTGTTTCGCCCTGGGTTTTCCCCGAATTACTCCTTTTCTACTTCCTTCTTCGGTCAGAAAATTTTAAGGCAAGTTTCAATAAGGAAATTGAGGTTCCTAGGGTTTTCCTCTTCGGACTATTTATTTGGCCGAATTGGGAGCTCGGGAATCCATCTCATCAAGCATACTTTTACACCCACGCAGCAGCCATGGCATCCCCAAGGAGCTTAGAGTTGAAGCAAGGCGCCAAGGAGCCATCGATGGAGGAGGCGAGGCGATGCGAGCTCAAGCTACCTGTCGAGATCAAGAGGACCGCCCGCATCTGTTGTGGAGGGCGTGTCCCGTCTGGAGCTATCACTTCTCGCAAGTCCGTCGAAGAGGAGAAGGTCCCTACTCCCGTTCGAAGGTCGGCGCGCATCCGTGGCATGAAGCGGAAAGACTACAAGGAGGTGTCGCACGAGCCTAAGGACTATGGGGATAGCGACTACTCCGGCGATTGTAGCCCGAGCTCGTGGGCGGCCACCGGAAGAGATGATAACGATCTTTACATTTGGGAAGAGGTGCCCAAGGAGAAGACTCCCGAAGGCCCCAACGGCGGCGGCAACGACGACAGTGGCGACAACGACAGAGACCCTGGCAACGACGACCCTTTCGGGATGCATTTGATGTGTTGTGCGGCTTGCCGTCACTCCATCTCGGAGCTCTACGCAACGGTCGACGAATGTTTCCAGGCCATGGAGGCGATGAGGCAGCGTATGGAGGATTTGGAGCGTGTGGTCGAAGATGACTACAAGTTCCTAAACCACAACGTGCGTAAACTTTTTGGCATGGTCGGGAACATGAGAGGCAAGTGGTGCAATAGTTGCGGAAAGTACCACTAGGTTTAGTTTTCCCCCTTAGGATTTTTGTAAGATACGACGAGGACGTCATATGATTTAAGCATGGGGGAGAGCTAGCTAGCTAGCTCTTTAGGCTTTTGAGCTTCAAGTTTAGTTTGGTTCGGTTTAGTTTTCGAGAGAGTTTTAGAGTTTAAGAGTCTTTAGTTTTTTAGTGTGTTTTTAAATTTTTGCAAGTTTGAGGTGTCTTGATTTAGTGTTGAGTCAAAGAAAAACAAATAAAAAGAGTCCTTTAAATTTTGTGTTTTGTGTGACGCTTGTCTTTATTCACTTCTTTGTTTATCTTTAATTCTTGATACATGGACATAAGTGTGTGGTTTGAAAAACATTCACCGTGGTGCTTAGTGGAATTGCTACTTCTAAGAGTACCCATATCACACTTCGATCGTGAGCTTCACATGTTGGTTGTGCCATGTTCAATGCTAAAAGTTGGAGGACTTCAATTCTGAAAATTATCTAAAAACCCTTGTAATAAAGGTTAGCAAAACCTCTTTTTCCAAGTTGAGAGTAAGAAAAAAATCCTATACAAAGCCAAATTTATTTTTTTTGCTCCACCATAAGTGTGATTAGCATGATGAGTTGGGCTAGGATCCTTCTCTCTTGGGAGTTTTAATTTCGAGCAATGATCATGTTCTTGTGCTTATCTTTTGTTGCTAGCCTCGTCATGTATTCGGTAACGTGATTTTCACATCGGAAGTCCCGTACATCGCCGAATTCCATACCCGAACCTATACATCTCTTTTGTACATCACACTCCTTGAACACAATGTACTTTTAATGTTTCGTCTCGTCTCTAGCATGGTTTATTTAAAATTTCAGATTGTATGCATGCAAGAAAGAGAAGAGTTGAGAGCTTTGAAAAGATGTCAAATGAGGGAAAAATAAAGAGAAAAGTATGAGTATGGAAAAGAAAGAAAACAATAATAGAAAAGTAAAGAAAGAGAAAAATATGAGAATGAAAGAAAAAGAAGAGAAAGAGAAAAGAGGAGTGGCAAGAAAGATATGAGAGGGATGAATCAAGTGAAAGAAAAATAAAAGTGCAAGGAAGGATGTCACGTTGTTGAGAGACGAAACTTTCACTCTTTTTCCAACCATGTGCAATCCGACAACGAGGACATCATCGGTGCCTCGTAATCATAATTTTCTTTTGCCCTTGCACATGTCCACCATTCTAAATCTTCTAATCCTTGATATCCCTACATATGGTTTATTCTCATGATCATTGGCTTTGAAAGGTAAGAAACCATTATAGGAAGTTCTTAGCTTGACAATATTTGTGTTGATTGCACTAGCCCTACCTATAGCTCCACTTTACATGTTATTTGAGAGATTTATGGGAGGTGAGAGTTTTATAAAATTTGTTTAGGATAGCACCTTTTATATGAGCAACTTGAGAGAGCTTGGAGAAAGGTTTTTGTCTAATACTTGTTGCAAGAATTTTATTTTTTAAAATCATAAAAACCCTCCAATGGAAGCAAAGAAGTAAGCATGGCTGAAATTGATGACTTCGAGTAAAGAGTTTGAGTTGTGGGGTAAATCTTGATGTGGTAAAGATTCTAAACGCCCATGTTTATGTTTGATGATCATTACTTTATGTTTATGTATTAAAGACAAAGGATTGACTAACTTGTGAAGAAAGATTTAGCGGAACATGATTACAACGCCTTGGACGAAGTTCTTTTACGAGTACTTGCTCAAGCACAAGCAAGAGCTAAGCATGGGGGAGATGTTGACGGTGTATTTTGGTACACCAAACATGTTCATTACACTTTGATTTGGATTTCTTTATGGAACTAACCTGCCACTAGGCTCACTAATCATATAACAAGTTCATCTATGTGCATGCATTTGGAAGTTTTGTGTTTATGTAGGAAAACATGAACATAAAGGATGGATTCACAAGAAGTTCAAAGGAGCAATTACGGAGTCTTGTTCGTGTTCATGAGCATGATAAAATCACTTCCAATGGTGGCAAGGACCGAAGTGCTACGTAGGAACACCCCCGAGGATTGAAGCGTAAAAGATCGAACTTCATGCACGGAGAACCTCCATCTTGGACGCGAGGATGACATCGTCAAAATCATGCAAGTGGAAGGGGCAAAGTGCATAATCACCGAGGACCCACGTGAGCGAAGGGGCGACCGAACCGGGCCGAAATAGGCCTGGGCAGGTTGGCCCAGGCCGGCCGGCCCAGCCCACTTCTGGCGTCGGTTCGGCCCCCCTTTCCTTGCACCAGAAGGATCTTCAACCCTAAAACCCTGGAGGCGCCGCCATTCACAGGGGAGAGAGCCATTCGCACCAGGAGGCCATCCACGAGCTATAGAGAGAGGAGGGAGATCTCCGGAGGGAGATCAACCACCTCGAAGGAAGAACCCACAAGTTTCGCCTTCGCGTGGACGACTATACGAGAATACCTTCACGGTTTCGCCCTTTCCCTCCCCCTGTATTGTCACTACGTGAAGGTATTCATGACTAGACCTATAATGGACACGGCGTATTGAATTAATCCAAGGGAGCATAGGGATCCATATACTTCCTTGACGGCACGGTAGCTAACCTTAAGCATCTAAGCACATTCAACACAATATGATAGATAGATGTTCCGACAAAGTACGATTACATCTCAAGACCGATTACAACCCATGGACGAATAAGAAGATTACCCCCATCAAGGTGCTAGACATGGCAGACGCTTCCGACGATGTCTTCTTCTCTACTTGTGGGTGCTTCCTTCGAGATGGGCGATCCTCCTCCGGAGATCTCCCTTCTCTCTCTAGCTTGTGGATGGCCTCTCGGTGTGAATGGCTCTCTCCTTTTAGAATGGTGGCACCTCCAGGGACTTAGGGTTGAAGATCCTTAGGGTGCAAGGAAAGCGGGGCCGAACCGACCCTAGGAGTGGGCCAGGCCGGCCGACCGGCCCAGGCCCATCCCGGCCCGGCTCGGTCGCCCCTTCGCTCCCGTGGGTCCTCGTGCGATTATGCACTTCCCCCTCCACTAGCACCATTTTGACGATGTCATCCTCGCGTCCAAGATGGAGGTTCTCCGTGCATGAATTCTGGTCTTTTACGCTTCAATCCTCGGGGATGTTCCTTTGTAACACTTCGGTCCTCGCCACCATTGGAAGTGATTTCATCAAGCTCATGAACACAAACAAGACTCCGTAATTGCTCCTTTGAACTTTTTGTGAATCTGTCCTTTATGTCCATGTTTTCCTACATAAACACAACACTTCCAAATGCATGCACAAAGACGAACTTGTTATATGATTAGTGTGCCTAGTGGCGGGTAAGTTCCATAAACAAATCCAAACCAAAGTGTAATGAACATGTTTGGTGTACCAAAATACACTGTCAACATCTCCCCCCCACTTAGCTCTTGCTCGTCCTCGAGTATGCACTCGTAAAAGAACTTCGTCCAAGGCGTTGTAATTGTGCTCCGTTAGTTCTTTCTTCACAAGTTAGTCAATCTTTTATCTTTAATACAAAAACATAAACATAAAGTAATGATCATCATACATAAACATGGGCGTTCAGAATCTTTACCACATCAAGATTTACCCCACAACTCAAACTCTTCACTCGAGGCCTTCAATCTCAGCCATGCTTTCTTCTTTGCTTCCATTGGATGGTTTTCATGATTTTCAAAAATAAAATTCTTGCAACAAGTGTTAGACAAAAACCTTTCTCCAAGCCCTCTCATGTCACTCATGTAAGGTGGCTATCCTAAACAATTTTTACAAAACTCTCACCTCCCATAAGTCTCTCATATAACATGTAGAGTGGAACTATAGGTATGGCTAGCACAACCAACACAAGTATTGTCAAACTAAGAACTTCCTCTAATGGTTGTTTACCTTTCAAAGCCAATGACCATGAGAATTAAACCGTATGTAGGGATATCAAGGATGAGAAGATTTAGAATGATGGACATGTGCAAGGGCAAAAGAAAAATATGACTACGAGGCACCGATGACGTCCTCGTTGTCGGATTGCACATGGTTGGAAAAGAATGAAAGTTTCGTCTATCAACAACGTGACATCCTTCCTTGCACTTTATTTTTCTTTCACTTGATTCATCCCTCTCATATCTTTCTTGCCACTCTTCTCTCTTTTTCTTCTTTTTTCTCTTTTTTCTTTATTTTTTTATTTTTCTTTCTTTCCTTTCCATACACATATTTTTCTCTTTACTTTTTCCTCTCTTGACACCTTTACCTGTCTTTTCAAAGCTCACAACTCCTCTCTTTCTTGCATAAAAACAATCTGAATTTTAAAATGAAACCATGCTAGAGACGAGATGAAACTTCGAAAAAAGGTTGTGTTCAAGGAATATGATGTACAAAAGAGATATAATGGTTTGGGTATGGCATTCGGCAATGTACGGGACTTCCGATGTGAATGTCACGTTACCGAATGCATGACGAGGCTAGCAACAAAAGATAAGCACAAGGACATGATCATTGCTTGAAATTAAAACTTCCAAGAGAGAAGGATCCTAGCCCAACTCATTGTGCTAATCGCACTTATGGTGGAGCAAAATTTAATTAGGCTTCGTATAGGATTTTTTTCTTACTCTCATCTTGGAAAAAGAGAATTGGCTAACCTTTATTACAAGGGTTTTTTAATATTTTTCAGAATTGAATTCCTCCAATATTTAGCATCGAACATAGCACAACTAAAATATAAAGCTCTAGATCGAAGCATGTTATGGGTACTTTTAGAAGTAATAATTCCACTAAGCACCATGGTAAACGTTTCAAACCAAACACTTATGTTCATATATCAAAAATTAAAGATGAACAATGAGTAAAGCAAGAAAAGCATCGCAAGAGACACAAAAGTGATGTACCTTCATGTCACCACCGGGGTATGAGGCCGAAGAACCACCCCCGATATCAACCAAATGTTCTCCGGGCCTCCCACCTGCAACTTAAAACCAAGAGCGAGTACGAGCAAATGACTCAACACTAGGGTTAGTCCCAAAGGTGTGAAACCAGTGTCGGGCCATGTCCTCAAAAGTAGGGTTAGCAACATTCATCCTACCTTGCCTATCAATACAGCGATACATCCTGTCAAACCTATCAAACTTGGAACCACCATGGGAAAACCACTCCCGTCCCATTGGAGGAGTATGACTACCATGATAGGAAAAGCATGGTTCGTAGCCCCTCTGAGACTCAAAGCTGCGACCTCTCCCAAACTCGTATTGATCACGAGGTGGAGAACGTCCAGCAAACTCACCACCTGCAAGCTCTCCAAACCAACCACCAGAACCACGACCTCCTGCAACAAGCCGAGACTCATCACGAGCACGAAAACCAAACTGGTCCCCCTGCTGCCTCCAAACCGGTCTGACCGGTTTCAAAACCGGTCTGACCGGTTTCACTCCTCCAGCAGGACCTCTTCCTCCCATAGCACTCTTTTCTCCCCAAGCCGGAACCTTACGCACAAAACCCTTTCCCTTGGGCAGTGGTATATGAGGCTCAGTCACACCATGAGAAGGGTGGTACCTATCCTTGTTTGCCCACTCCTTAGCCATTCTCGCCTTTCTCCTTCTCTTGTAGCAAAACTCTCTCTTGTGACCATCCTTTCCACAAAACTCATAATGGAAACGGATTGGTTTGGGCTTAGGCTTGGGGTGAGGCTCTTCATAAGGCTTCTCACTTGATTTCTCACTAGGCTTTTCACTTGCCTTCTCACTCGGTTTTTCTCTCGGTTGGTTTGTCTTGGATGCAAACTTGTCTTTGGGTGTGGGTTGTGGTGGAACTGAAACATTCCCAAATTTCCTTTCTCTCTCACCACTGCCCTCACCAACCTTATCCAATCCCAAAGCCCAACCATCAAAGCGCTTGCAGCTAGAAATCATCATACCAAGCTGAGGTTCTTGACTCGACAACCAACTCAGCGCTTCACGCAACTTATCATTCTCATCTTGCAAGTGACCAACACATTTTGCAAGATCCAAAATCTTCATAGAATGCAACTCACATGTAGAACAAGAAGTAGGAATAGACACTTTCAACTCAGCCTCAAGCGAAACAATACGAGAGCGAAGCTCAACAATTTTCTCATGCAAACTAGGACAAGAAGTGCAAGCACCAAGCAAAGTGGGTGTAGATTGTAGCTCAGCCAACTCAACCCTAAGCACATCTAGTTCCTCACACTTGGAGGCATACTGTCGGTGCGGAATATGGTCCCGACACTAACCAGTAGTAAGCGCCGAGGTCTCTCCCTCAATGGTCGATGCTAAGCAACTAATGACACGAGTTTTATCCTGGTTCCGGCCGGGGGCCGTACGTCCAGCAGTGGTGTGCTCGAGGCACTATATTGCTCAGCACCGGGGTGCCTGTAGTGGGGTGGCTACAAGCAAGGAGGGAGAGGAGGAGTGGCCTTCAAGTCCCTGTGAAGTGGCTGAAGATGTTGTGGGAGAATTGGAGAACAAGTGCGTGGTGTCAGGCGTAGTTCTGTCTTGTGTTGTCCTCTGTCCGTCCCCCACGGCGGGGGAGTTCGTCTTCCTTTTATAGGCCAAGGAGAGAGCGAATCACATGTATGCCGCACTATTTAGCTACGTGGGGAAGCGTGGTGCGCCGTGCCGCAGAGTAGGCGGCCGCCTTGACGGTCCTTGCAGCGATCTTGGCCATCATGGTGTATCTTATACCCGAACAGTGGTAGCTTCGAGGGTAGGAGTGCAGCGGACGGCAGTGATGTCTTCAGGCGGGCTCGAGGGAGTTGCTGACGTCGGTCTGTACGGGGCACAGTGGCAGGTAAGGCAGCATCCCGTTCCCGCACGCTCCACAGCGCCGGAGCTGTTGCCACAGTGCCCGGCGTGGGTTTGTATGCGCAGGGGCGGCCGCCACGCCGTTAACAATGGCAGGGATGGCTCCCCACCGGCCTAACACCGCAACCTATCCCTGCAAGGTCACGGGAAAGCAAATCGAGGGTGCGGCCGGCACCCCTTCGAGGGCTCGGCGCGTTAGCCGTACTGGAGCAGGCGGCGCGGCGTCACGGGACTGGCACCGGCCACGTCGCACAGTCCCCCATAGTGGCGGGGATGGGTTCCCTCCTAGGGAGTTGGTGCAACGGAACCGGGGCGCGTGCCCCAGGCGCATGATGGCGCCGCCCCGCCGTGGTCAGAACATTAAATGCCTGTGTACGGGAACGGGCGTGCGCGTGCGGAGCACCCTCGAGCGAGGTGGAGCCCGCTCGAGGGCGGAGCGGACCCTCGAGCGAGGCGGGGCCTGCTCGAGATAAGCGCACCCCCTCGAACGGGGCAGAGCCCGCCCGAGGACGGCGTGTGCCCTCGAGCGAGGCGGAGCCTGCTCGAGGGGATCTTTGAGTGGGCCGCCTTGGTGGGCCGTCGGGGCCACCATGGCGTGGGCCATGCCCTGTGTACTTAAGCGAGGCGCGTTTGGCTTTGGCTTGTTGTGGGTTTTAAGTGGGGATTCCCCATTTGTTTAAGGGGACCCCTAGGGCTGTCCCCGACAGTAGCCCCCGATTATCTGCGGGTTCGCCATTGAGGCTCCCGCAGATGCTGGAGCCTACTGATAGGACGTTCTTCCCTTCTGGTCTTGCGAACGCTTTCCGTGGGGCCGCGTCAGCGGACCCGCGGGTCTAGCCCCCGAAGCCCTACAGGAACGCGGGTGCTCCTGTAGGGGTTTACAGCGAGACTTAGTCATAGGGCGTGGTACATGTTTCAACCGGCGTCAGCAATGTCTCAGCCGGCTTCGGTGACGCACGCGCTGCTGGCACTATCCCCGGCGGGTGCAATCCAGGAGGTGTAGCCGTGTGTCAAGGCCCCGAGCTTGGGCCCGTTCAAGGCGATCGGGTAGAGCTCTACGACTTGTTTTTTAACGCGCCCTCGCCGTCCCTCCGCAGGACGGAGGGTGAGGTTTCCGCAACCCCCATCGGTCGGGTCGCGGATTGCGGATTCCTCGTTGAGCTGTTAGTGGGTGGTTCGAGTGGACGCCCATGCCCCGTTCGATAAGGGTAGGCTGCGTGGTCCAGAGACACGTCCATTAAAGCGCTTGCGTGGGTTTTCTAGGTGGGGCTCGGTCCCGTTCGCTAGGGATCGAGGGCGCGGAAGCTCTCCCTCGGTGGGATCCCCCGGCTAGCTGCCCTCGCTGGCTCTCGAACACGACATGTGGGGCACCCTCGAGCCGGCGGGCTCGAGGAACGGCTCGAATGCGCGTGCCCTCGTCGTCCCTGACTCTGGCGATCTGGGGCGCCTGTTCGAACCCGTCGAGGGTCAGGCTTCGAACCTCTGATCAGTAGGGCCGTGCGGGGTGGTGCCTAGGCGGCCCCGTCTTTGCATCTGCGAAACCTCGAGGGGCCTGGGCGAGCCAGCCCTCGAGGTGCTGATCAGTAAAGTGGTGCGGGGTGGCGGCTAAGCGCTCCCGTCCTGGCATCTGCGGATCCTCGAGGGGCCTGGGCGAGCCAGCACTCGAGGCGCTGATCAGTAAAACGGCGTGGCATCGGTGCCTGCGGTGCCCGTTTTGCTTCAAACGTGCCCCGAGGCGACCGTCTCACACCTGCACCCTTTCGAGGGTTGAAATTTCCCGAGCCAGGAGCTCGTGCCGCTCGAGGGTCCTCCTTACTTGGTAAGGGGCCGGGCCATTTAATGCTCCACAGTCGAGGATGCGGTTTCGCTTTGCGGGCGCGCCTTTTTAGGTGTCGCGACCGCGCGCGTAGTGGGCGGCGTGGGCAGACGGACGTGACCGCCTGCCACGGCCCTCCCGGTTCTACGTCGTGATGATGGCCCGTTTGCGGTGGCGTGGCCGCCGCGGTCGTGGTGGGGCCCGCCCGTCAGCGAGAAAAAGATTCCCTGTAGTTAATGCGCGCGGGATGTGCGCCTCGGAGAGCACGCCCGCGTCTTATAAATCTGAGGGGAGGGAAAAACGACGGTTTTTACCTTAGCGCTTCGCCATTCTCGCCCCCTGCACTCCTGCCTCTGTTTTGCTCTCGCCACCCCGCCCTTTCGTCGTCGGAGTTTCTTCTTCTCCTTCTCGTCCTTTGTTCCCAGATCCCTTGCTTTTCCTCATGGCGCCACTTCCGCCTCTCAGGATCATCGACCCGTACGCGTGGGAGCACTCGTCGGTGACGCGGCTGGCCCTAGGCGACCTGGTGTCCGCCGGCCAGCTGGCGGCGAACGAGGAGGGCCGGCCGGCGGAATGGATCGTGCCGCCGGTAGGGGACCACGCGCCCAACCCGCCGGACGGCTACGTGGTGAGCTTCATCTGCTTCCACGAGCGCGGCTTCGCAGCGCCGGCAAGCCGCTTCATGCGGGCGCTCTTCCACTGCTACGGCGTGGAGTTGCACAACTTCGCGCCGAACGTGATTTCGCAGGCGGCTACATTCGTGGGCGTCTGCGAAGGGTACCTAGGGATCCCAGTGAATTGGGATCTCTGGATACACCTCTTCCGCGCAGAGCTGTTCACGCAGCCGACAACGGAGCAGAGGACCCGCCGCGCGGTGTACGCCGGCGGCATGTCGCTTGCGTTGCGGGCGCAGTACAAGGACGACTACATCCCTTGTACCATGACGTCCAACAACGCCGGCTGGGAGCGGGGGTGGTTCTACCTTCGCAACTCCGAGCCCGGCCTCCCCCCTTACACCGGCCTGGTGCTCCGGGAGAGGCCCGACTCCTGGAGCCACTGCGTGTCCCCGCCTTCGCATCAGAGGCGGTTGGACTCGCTCCTTACCGCGCTGAGGAACCTGGCGGCGCGCGGGCTAACCGCGGCGACCGTCTTCGCCTTCGTCCACCACCGGCGGATCGTGCCCCTGATGGAGAGGCCGCTCTGCATCTTTGAGATGACGGAAGCGGCGAACCCCGTCGCGCTGGCGAGGTCACGGATGCTTCCGAGCCCCCTCCAGCGGGAGTATGCACTCACACGGGCACGGAGCGCCGTCGACACCCGGTTGCTGCGCAGCGACCGGTCCCCGTAGGACCTCGAGATGCTCCCCACCGGTCCGCTGGTAAGTAGAACTCTTGGCTCCGCCTTTGATCTTGATGGTGCTCCGGGCTTCTGATGCACCTCTGACGTTTTCGCTCGCAGATGGTGAGCCTGAGCGCCGCGAAATCCGTTCCGCCCACTCCTGACTCTCGCGCGCTCGGTCGTGCGTCGCAGCAACGGGAGCGGGAGCGGGCGGCGTGCAAGAAGGAGCGAGCAAGGCAGCACCGCGAGCGCCGCGAGCGGTAGAACGAGGAGTACCGGCTGCGCGAGCAGCAAGGGCTCTCCTCTCTAGGGACCGAGGAGTACTCGTCCTCGGAGGAGGATGAGGAGGAAGAAACCGGGGGCAGGGCCCCCCTGATAGGTGGGAGCCTGCGCCCCCGTCGCCGGAGCCAGCTCCGGCGTCAAGACGGCCGGCGCCGGGGCGGGCGCGGGCGCCCGCCGCCGGCAATCGACAACAGGAGCGGCGCGGGCCGCGGAGGCGCCGGCGTGCGCCGCAGAGGCGCGTGCGGCAAGCGCGTAGTAGAGATGGCAGGGGGCGCGGCGGCCGCCGCGCCGGCCGTGCCGGTGTCATCCACCGAGGCCTCGAGGAAGAGGAAGCGTGCCTTCTCCTCTTCGAGGTAAGGGGATTGCTCTTCTGCGGGGTTGGGTTTTTGACAACCAAGTGTTCTGATTATTTGTTTGTGTTTATGCAGGGTGGTGCCGACCGTGCCTCCCCTCGCACCAGCCAAGGTGTTGAGGGCTGACGCCTCCGTTCCCACCCGGCGGCGCTCGTCAAGGGCGCCGCGGGCGGGGGCAAGCACGGCGGCCGCGGCGGCGAGAGCTCGCGAGGCGAGGCCGAGGCCTCGAGGCCTCGGCCCGGCGGATCAGCCCGCCGTGCGCGGCCGGCGGCCGTCGAGGAGCGGCGGGCGCCGGTCGTGGCGAAGGCGCGGCCGGCCGCGGCGGGCGTGGTGGAGGCGCGGCTGCGGCGGCCGAGGATGGCGGTCGGGCGCCCGTGGTCGCGGGGGCGCGGCCGGAAGCGATGGCCACGGCGCGCGGTGGGAGCCCGCGGCTACGGAGGCGCGGGCGGAGGCGTCGACGGAGGCGACACGGGGGCCGGCACCCGCCGGCCGCTCCCGGCGGTGGTGGTGGAGATTCGGACGACGACTCCCCGCCGCCGGTGGGACCGGTGGGTGAGTTTCCCCACGCGTTTCCCCCCGAGTCCCGAGGAGGGGGCCCTCGTGAGGCGGCGTGAGGGCCACATGGTGGCGAGGGGCCGAGGGCACGGCGCCGAGGCCTCGTCTTCCCGCGCCGCCGCCCCGCCCGCAGAGGGGTCCTCCGGCGACCCGCCAGCGTTCGCCGACGCCCAGGGAGAGCAGGAGCTATGGGGAGAGCTCCGCAACCACGGCGCCGCGCTCGACCGAGCGCTGAGGATCCACGGTGGTCCCGCGTGGCGCGTCTTCCAGGTGGGGTGTCGTTGCTTGTTTTTCTTTCTTTTTTCTCGTTTCTACGCGCGATCCTCGCAGCATGATGCTTACAAGCTCTGACTTGTTGGTGACAGGAGCTCGAGCTCTGCGCCCGCGACAAGTACGCCATCTTTGACCAAGTGAGTGCCGAGCTCCGCCAGCTCCAGGAGCGGTGCGACGCCTTCGACGCGCTCGCCGACGCCCTGAGGACCCCGGACGGCCGGGCGTCGTACGGCCATGGCCCCCGCGCGATCAACTCCATGAGAGTGCAAGGCGGGACCCGGCGCACTCCTCCACCCTCGAGCGGGTCCGCACGGCCCTCATCGACCGGATGAGGCGCCGCGGCAGCGCGGGCGGACTCCGGAGAAGACGCGCACCCCGGCGGCCAACCGGGAGGCGGAGGTGGCCGGCGTCCGCAACGACAACCCGGAGCTCCACTCGTTGCTCCGGGGGCGCGAGGCTCGGCGAGCTAGGGCCGAGGAGCGGGCGCGCGCGCTCGAGCGAAGGCGTCAAGGAGGCCGACGATCCGAAGGCCGCCCTCGACGCCAAGGGCGCGCGCGCTCACCGTCGTGGAGGACCGGCCTCCGCAGGAGCGCACCGCCCGCCAAGGGGTTGAGGGGCAGCTCCCGGCGAGGAGCGAGGCCGCCCTTGCCGACGCCCCGGGTCGGCCGGAGCGAGAGCGCGTCGCCCACGAGGAGGCGCAGAAATCGCTGGAGGGCCGAAACGCGGAGCTCTCGAAGCTCGAGGGCGAGCTGGTGGTGCTCAGCATCACGAGCGCGAGCCAGGAGCAAGCCCTCTAGGAGCAAGGCGAGACCATCAAGGGCCTTGAGCAGGCGGTCGAGGCCGGGCGCCGCGCCCTCGAGGTGGAGAGGAAGCAAGTCGAAGGTAAGTCGCTGTTTGACTCTTGTTTTGCTGGTTTTCTCTTAGAGGGTTCGCTTCCCTTTCTGATTTCTTTCTTGCTGGGCAACTTTAGGCTTGCGCACCACGCTGGGGCACGCGGCTGAGCGGGCCGAGGCGCTGCAGACCTCCTACAACTCCTCCGAGTAGGAGCTGCTAGAGTTGCGCACCGCGACCCTCGAGACCTGCCAGGCCGTGGAGGAGGGCGATGCGCAGGCCGGGAGCTTGCCGGCCGGCGGCTCGCGTGCCCTTGGCGGCCACGTCACCGGCGCGTGCGCCGGCGCTGCATCTCGGCGTCCAGAAGGCCCTCGGGGTGGTGCGATCTCACTACGAGGTCAACTTCGAGGCGCTGGCGGAGGGTTACGTCGTCCCCGAGGGTGTCGAGGACAAGGTGGCGATGGAGCGCATGGACGCGCTCGCCGCCGACGCCGCCGTGACGCTTGCCGAGGTCTTCGAGGAGTTCCTCTTCCCAGATGCCGCTGATGCCATCGCTCCTCCAGCCTGAAGACAGCCGGGCGCTAGGCCCTTTTTGTTCATGTATCAGTATGCTGGCCGTGTGGCCTTGTAAAAAAACATGTTACTTTGCTATGAACATTTGTCGAAGTGAAATGATGTCTTTTGCTCATTGCGCTTTTTTGTTTCTCCTTCTTCCTGAGTAAATTCTAGTTAGGGGAGTTCGATTTTCGCTGGTGGCCTGCTGGGTTGGGGGCAAGAGAGAAGGGTCGTATCCTCGCGGAGGTGTAGGCTATCTCTGGCTCGCGCGCTTCTTCCGCTAGGCTGCTTGCGCCCTGTTTGAATCTTTGCTCGGGGACGAAGTAGAAACATACTTGGCGCGCATGAGTTGTTTCTTTTTTTCCGAAAAAATGGGACCATTTTTGGGGGGGATGCCCCCCGCAGTAGCCCCCGAGGGTAACTTGGGTTTCAGGGGAAAGCCGAATTGCCCTTTTTATTAAACTGGTGATATTTACACGGTTGTCACCAACTGGGGTGCTGGTTGCGTGGTTTTACAACAAAATACTTGGAAATCCTAGCTAGGGATAGAAGCGACGTAGCTGTTGGATGTTCCAAGCATTGGTGAGTTCATCGCCGTCCACGTTGGCCAGCTTGTACGTGCCTGGCTTGAGCACTTTCACCACGACGTAGGGTCCCTCCCACAGAGGTGATAGCTTGCGGCGTCCTCGATTGTCTTGGCGTAGCCTTAGGACCAGATCCCATTCGCTGAAGTCCCGCCGGCGTATTTTCCGTGCCTGGTAGCGCCTGAGGGACTGTTGATACCTTGCGGAGTGCATCAAGCCACGAGGCGTGCTTCGTCCAGCTGGTCCAGTGAGTCCTCACGGGCTCGCTGGTTGGCATCCTCGTCGTAGCCTCGAACCCTGGGTGACCCATATTCTAAGTCCGTGGGGAGGATGGCCTCTGCGCCATGGACTAGAAAAAACGGGGTGAACCCGGTGGCTCTGCTTGGGGTGGTCCTTAGGCTCCACACGACCACTGGTAACTCCTGGAGCCATTTCCGACCAGACTTGTTCAGCTGGTCGAAAATTCGGGGCTTTAGGCCTTGTAGGATCATGCCGTTGGCACGCTCTACTTGGCCATTGGTCTGTGGGTGTGCCACAGCTGCCCAATCCACACGGATGTGGAATTTGTCACAGAACTCCAGGAATTTCCTGCCCGTGAACTGGGACCCGTTGTCGGTGATGATGGAGTTCGGCACTCCAAAACGGTGGACGATGTCGGTGAAGAACGTCACCGCTTGCTCAGCCCTGAGGTTCGTAATGGGGCGCACCTCTACCCATTTGGAAAATTTGTCGATCGCAACCAGCAGGTGAGTGAAGCCCCCGGGCGCCTTACGCAAGGGCCCGACGATGTCCAGCCCCCACACTGTGAACGGCCATGTTATGGGGATGGTCTGCAGGACATGAGCGGGAAGGTTGGACTTGCGGGCGTAGAACTGGCACCCTTCGAAGGTGCGCACGATCTCGCCAGCATCCGTGACCGCGGTAGGCCAGTAAAAGCCTTGGCGGAAAGCGTTGCCAACGAGGGTGCGGGGCGCGGCGTGATGGCCACCGATCCCCGCGTGGATGTCCCGCAAGAGCTCGCGCCCCTCGGGGATGGGGATGCACCGCTGCAGGATGCCGGAGGCGGTGCATTTGTATAGCTCGCCGTCGACGAGGGCGAAGGACTTGGCCATCCCGGCGATGCGCCTGGCCTCAGCCCGGTCCGAGGGGAGTTCCCCTCGAGCAATCCAAGCGACATACTTGTCGCGCCAATCTGCCTTGACGGGGGCTGGCTCGACATCCATCACATCAGCCTCGTAGGCGCCATACCCCTTGAGGAGGGAGAGCACGTACACCTCGTTCGAGGGGTCCTCGTCCATGGGCTCCATGCCTGCTGGATTCGAGGGAGCCCCCGAGGGTTCCGCGTGGCTCGAGGGGTGAGGCTCGAAGGTGACAGAGGGTTGGGCGATGTCACGGGCAAAAACATTCGGGGGACGGTAATCCGCTCGGACGCGATCTTGGCCAGCTCGTCTACCTCCTCGTTGTACCGGCGGGGCACGTGATTGAGCTCGATGCCGTGGAACTTGTCTTCGAGGGCTCGCACGGCCTTGCAATACGCTTCCATTTTGTCGTCGTGGCAGCTCGCATTCTTCATGACTTGGTCAATCATGAGCTGCGAATCCCCCCGCACGTCGAGGCGCTTGACGCCTATCTCGATGGCGATCTTGAGGCCGCAAAGGAGGGCCTCGTACTCAGCCATGTCGTTCGACGCGGGAAGTGGAGGCGCACCGCGTACCGCATGTGCTCCCCGAGTGGTGACACGAAGAGCAGGCTCGCGCCCGCCCCCGTTTTCATCACCGAGCCGTCGAAATACAGAGTCCAGCACTCTGCTTGGATCTGCGGCGGTGGTAGCTGCGTATCTGTCCACTCAGCAACGAAATCCGCCAGGATCTGGGACTTGATGGCCTTGCGCGGGGCGTAGGCGAGCGCCTCGCCCATCAGCTCCACTGACCACTTTGCGATCCTGCCCGCCGTGTCTGGATTACGGATGATCTCCCCTAGCGGGAAGGAGGAGACCACCGTGACGGGGTGGGCCTCGAAGTAGTGGCGGAGCTTGCGACGCGCGAGGACCACCGCATACAGCAGCTTTTGGACATGAGGGTAGCGCGTCTTGGTGTCGGACAAGACTTCGCTGATGTAATAGACCGACCGTTGGACCAGCAGGGTGTGCCCTTCCTCCGTGCGCTCCACCATGATTACGGCGCTGACCACCTGGGTGGTCGCGGCCACGTAGAGCTGCAGGGGTTCACCGTCCTGCGGCGGCGTGAGGATCGGGGCGCGGGTCAAGGATGCCTTCAGCTTGTCGAGCGCGTCTTGGGCCTCGACGGTCCAGGAGAAGCGCTCGTGCTTCTTGAGGAGGCGGTAGAGGGGCAGGCCCTTCTCGCCGAGCCGCGAGATGAAGCGGCTCAAGGCGGCAAGGCACCCCAACACCTTTTGCACCCCTTTGAGGTCCCGAATTGGACCCATCCGCTCGAGGGCCGCAACCTTCTCGGGGTTGGCCTCGATGCCCCGTTGGGAGACGATGTATCCTAGGAGCATGCCTCGCGGCACTCCAAAGACACATTTTTCGGGGTTTAATTTGACCCCGTTGGCCCGTAGGCAGCCGAACGCGATGCTAAGATCGCCAACCAGGTCGTCCGCCTTCCTGGTCTTTACGACGATGTCGTCGACGTACGCCTCAACCGTTCTCCCGATGTGGTCTCCGAAAACATGCTGCATGCAGCGTTGGTACGTTGCACCCGCATTCCGGAGGCCGAACGGCATCGTGACGTAGCAGAACATCCCGATGGCGTGATGAACGAAGTCGCGAGCTGGTCGGACTCCTTCATCTTGATTTGATGATACCCGGAGTAGGCATCAAGGAAGCAAAGCAGCTCACACCCGGCTGTTGAATCAACAATTTGATCGATGCGTGGCAAAGGAAAAGGAACTTTATGACATGCTTTATTAAGACTAGTGTAGTCTATACACATCCGACATTTCCCGTTCTTTTTCTTTAAAAGTACAGGGTTTTCTAGCCACGTAGGGTGGAACACTTCCTTGATGAACCCCGCCTCGAGGAGCTTCCGCAGCTCCGCTCCGATCGCCCGCCGCCGCTCCTCGTCGAAACGGCAGAGCCGCTGCTGCACGGCACGGGCATGAGGCAGGATGTCAAGGGAGTGCTCGGCGACCTCCCTCGGGATGCCTGGCATATCCGAGGGACTCCACGTGAAGATGTCGGCGTTGGCGCGGAGGAAGTCGACGAGCACCACTTCTTATTTTGGGTCGAGGGTGGAGCTGACCCTCAACGCCTTGCCCTCGGGGGCAGCAGGGTCGAGGGGCACCTCCTTGGTCTGCTCCGCGGCCTCGAAATTGCCGGCGTGCTTGGAGGTGGTATGGTATGGACATGGCTTTTTCAGCATGTCATCAAACACCCCCGGACCTCGAGGGGCCGGTCGAGGGCCTCGTCGAGCTGGGTCGACAGCAAGGGCCTCGGCGTCGTCACCGTCGCCGCCCTGCTCGCGCGCCTCGCGGCGCGGCTTCTTCCCTTTCTTGCCCCGCTTGTCCTTCCGATGGGGCTCCCTGGACTTGCTGCCCTCCGCGGGCGCGTCGTCCGAGCGCTTGCCCTTCTTGCCGTCAAAGATTGCCCCCACAGCCTCTTCTCCTGAGGCGAAGCTGGTGGCGATGTCGAACAGCCTCGTTGGAGTCCGGGCAGCGGGCCGCGTCCCGGCTCTCGCACGAGGTCCCGCACGTGGTGCCCTCGAGGAAGGCGTGCACAATCTCGCATTGCGCCACGCTTGAGAGCTCCGTACGCCGCTTGGAGAAGCGCCGTATGAAATCCCGAGCGACTTGCCGGGGCTTCGGGTGCGGGAGCGCGGATCCCGGGAATTCCCGTGGCGCACGTATGTGCCCCCGGAAGTTGCCCACGAACGTGCGGACCGCATCATCCCGGTTGTGGATCCGGGCCGGCGGGGCAGTGCTCGAGCCACGTCCGGGCTGAATCGCCGATGTGTAGGGGCAGGTTGCGGATGATGACCTCGTCGCTGGTGGCCCCTCCCAGCTGGCACGCCAGGCGGTAATCGTTGAGCCATACACGGGGGTCCGTTTCCCCGTTGTACTTGACGATGGTCGTGGGCTGGCGGAACCGTTGGGGGAAGGCCACCGCGCGGATCTCCCGACTGAACACACGGGTCCCCGAGGGCTCCGGCGTCGGAGAGCGGTCCTCATCGCTGTGGTAGCGTCCACCCCGTCGAGGGTGGTAGCCTGACGCCGCCCGCGCGTCCGCCTTGCTCGTACGCCGAGCGTTGATGACGTTGCGGGAGTCGCCGTCCAGCGACCTGCGTGTGTCGAGGAGCCGCTCCTTGGCCGGCGTGCATCCCGGGTTGGCGGGTCGCCCCGCCGCTTCAATTGCATGGACCGAGGGTTCGCCCCCCTGCGCGGCTCCGTCGCCCCGCGCATCCCCCTGTTGGCGAATGCGTGATGCGGAGCTCTCGGCCGGCCGCCTGCTCGATGAGAGCCTACACCTCGCGGTGCAGGTTTCGCGCCTCAGGCGTCGAGGGGGCCGGCATGGCTCGTAGCAGCGTTGCGGCAGCGATAAGCTTCTGGCTCGCCCGCGGAGGCGTGTCCGGGTTGTCGACGTTGAAGTCGGCGTTGATGCGGTCGCGGGCCTGTTTGCCCAGCTCCCGCGCGCGCCGCCGCGCGCGGAGGCTTCCCCGGCCATGGAGGCGCGGAGCGCCCGCACCGTCCGATATTCCTCCGCCGGCTTGGCCTCGAGCTCGCGAGCCCGGGCCGCCGCGCGTCGACGTCGGCCCCGGCGGGGGTGCTCGGCCCCCGCGGCCGGCGCGGAGCGATCCCTGGGGCGGGCGTGACCTCCCCGTCGCCGGCGCCCACTGCACGGTGGCGTTTGCTGGGTCGTTGGCGATGACGACGCAGCATTCCCGCACGGGGTCGTAGCTCCCGGTGCTGGAATCGTCGGAGCAGCCGAACCAGTAATCCGTGGCGTCAAGAAAACGCCTGAACATCACGGGGTCCGGCACGCCGGAGAAGTCCCATTCCGCGTACCCATGGAGGTCGGCGGGTGGCAACGCGTCAAGGGAGCCCAGCGACGACTCGTCACCCGCGGAGGCGTCAGGGTCCCGGGCAACGAAGACGTGACGGCCAGGGGGAACCCTGCGCATCGTGGTGTTAACGTTGGCGTTGTAGGCCGTCGTGGCACCGCGCAGACCGATGGGGAAGCGCGGTCCGGAGACCGTGTGCTGCCCCACCGGGGCGGTGGTTGCTGTGCTGACGGGCGCGCCGCGTTGGGAGGCGGCGCGTTCGGCCTTGCCGTCGCTCGGTCCGCGCCCGGCGCGAACGCCGGGCCGGAGCGGCGGCGGCGTGGTGTTGACGGGCCCGCGCGTCGCCGTGCCGGCGGGCGTCCGTGTTGTGGTGGCGCGCGCAGCGGGAACCATAGTGGACCCGGCCTGGCGCCGCGCACGGAGCTCCTCACGGTTGGTGAGGCGCATAAGGTAGCCGTTCCCCGTGGCCTGAAAGTTCAGGCCCCCGAACCGGATTTCAAACCCGGCGGGGAGGGGGTCCGAGCTGCCCATGGAGTAACGCGTGCAGCGGTACTCGGTGCGAATCACCATGGAGGGAGTTGACGGTGGATTGACCTTAGGCGCTCGCTTGCCCCACGGTGGGCGCCAACTGTCGGTGCGGAATATGGTCCCGACACTAACCAGTAGTAAGCGCCGAGGTCTCTCCCTCAATGGTCGATGCTAAGCAACTAATGACACGAGTTTTATCCTGGTTCCGGCCGGGGGCCGTACGTCCAGCAGTGGTGTGCTCAAGGCACTATATTGCTCAGCACCGGGGTGCCTGTAGTGGGGCGGCTACAAGCAAGGCGGGAGAGGAGTGGCCTCCAAGTCCCTGTGAAGTGGCTGAAGATGTTGTGGGAGAATTGGAGAACAAGTGCGTGGTGTCAGGCGTAGTTCTGCCTTGTGTTGTCCTCTGTCCGTCCCCCTCGGCAGGGGAGTTCGTCTTCCTTTTATAGGCCAAGGAGAGAGCGAATCACATGTATGCCGCGCTATTTAGCTACATGGGGAAGCGTGGTGCGCCGTGCCGCAGAGTAGGCGGCCGCCTTGACCGTCCTTGCAGCGATCTTGGCCATCATGGCGTATCTTGTACCCGAACAGTGGTAGCTTCGAGGGTAGGAGTGCAGCAGACGGCCGTGATGTCTTCAGGCGGGCTCGAGGGAGTTGCTGACGTCGATCCGTACGGGGCACAGTGGCAGGTAAGTCAGCATCCCATTCCCGCACGCTCCACAGCGCCGGAGCTGTTGCCACAGCGCCTGGCGTGGGTTTGTACGCGCAGGGGCGGCCGCCACGCCGTTAACAGTGGCAGGGATGGCTTACCACCGGCCTAACGCCGCAACCTATCCCTGCAAGGTCACGGGAAAGAAAATCGAGGGTGCGGCTGGCCCCCCTTCGAGGGCTCGGCGTGTTAGCCGTACTGGAGCAGGCGGCGCGGCGTCACGGGACTGGCACCGGCCACGTCGCACAGTCCCCCACAGTGGCGGGGATGGGTTCCCTCCTAGGGAGTTGGTGCAACGGAACCGGGGCACGTGCCCCAGGCGCATGATGGCGCTGCCCCGCCGTGGTCAGAATATTAAATGCCCGTGTACGGGAATGGGCGTGCACGTGCGGAGCGCCCTCGAGCGAGGCGGAGCCCGCTCGAGGGCGGAAGCGACCCTCGAGCGAGGCGGAGCCTCGCTCGAGATAAGCGCACCCCCCTCGAACGGGCGGAGCCCGCCCGAGGACGGCGTGTGCCCTCGAGCGAGGCGCAGCCTGCTCGAGGGGATCTTTGAGTGGGCCGCCTTGGTGGGCCGTCGGGGCCACCATGGCGTGGGCCATGCCCTGTGTACTTAAGCGAGGCGCGTTTGGCTTTGGCTTGTTGTGGGTTTTAAGTGGGGATTCCCCAGTTGTTTAAGGGGACTCCTAGGGCTGTCCCCGACACATACTTCTCCCTAAGATCAGTCAAGTCAGCTAGGAAAGTAGAGCAATTAGCACAATCATTTTCTTCAGAAACAACAGGGCTAACCTTAAGCGAATCAATTTCAAGCTTGCTATCAAGAACCTGTGTTTCTAGCTCAGCCACTCTAGTCCTAGCATCCTCGAGCAAAGATCTAAGCTCCTTCCTAAGCTTCTTAGCCTCTCTAAGCATGTGATCGCGATTATCAAGTAAGTCAACCAACTCCTCATTCTCCTTGCGCAAAGAAGAGAGCTCATCACATACCTCATCCTCGGAATCCAAGTCCGAGGCGTCCTTCTGGCTTCTCTTGCTACTCGAACTGCGAGCCATGCCACAGAAGTCATCCTTGAGGCTTAGGCCCGTCACAGAGAGGCCATTGAGATACTTGCCGAGGTTCTTCTTCTTCTTTTTTTTCTTCTTCTTGTCATTCTCTTCGTCTTCATCACTCGAGCTTGAAGACGTGTCCTCGGAATCAGACTCAATGTCGCTCGATCCCTTCATCTTCTCTCGAGACCGCGTCTTCTTCTCATGTCCATGATCCATCTTCCTGGACTTCTTCTTCTTGTCCTTGAACTTGTGCTTGTCGTGGCTGTTCACCTTTGGACACTCGGCGAAATAGTGTCCAGTCTTGCTGCACTCGAAGCATGTCCTCGTGTTCCTCCTCATGTTCACTCGGTTCTCGTGCAGCCTCTCGAACCGCCTCGTCAGGAGCGCCAGCTCGTCCTCTCCAAGCACATCGAACTCCACATCTGGCATAGACATCAAAGAGGACAAAGAGAACATCCTGGTGGATGGGTTAGTGTTATCCTTTCCTTTCGAACCACCAACGAGGGCAAGACTATGGGAGCCAGTCGGACCCTCGAGCTTGGCAGTCATGCCCCTATCCACCTCAGCCAACTTGAGCTTCGAGAACAGCTCGTTCACCGTCAGAGTGTCATACTTCTCTGACTCCACAATGGCCTCGAACTTTCCGCCCCATATTGTACGATCCAAAGAGTGTAAGAGCTTGACCGCTCCATCATGATCATCGTACGGGAGCACGTCCACATTGGCCCTCATGTTGTTCACAACCACCGTGAACCTCTGAAACAAGGCATCGATGGACTCACCGGGGAGACGAGTGAAGTTCTCGTACTCTCTCCGGTAGGTCACATACATCTGTGCCTGAACCAGGGCATTCTCAACACGAGCCTCCTTCAACACCGTCCAAAATCTACAAGCCAAGTGCTCGGTGTGCACCCGATCGAACTCAGGCTGACACAAAGCACGAAACAAGTAGTCGATCGCCTTATTGTTGGTGTCGAATCTGTCCTCGATCCTGGAGCGAGGAAGTCCATCGGCTGGACATAGCCTGTGTCCACCGTGACATCCCAAAGGATCTGACCCTTTCCACGGAGGAACGCACCCATCTGCTTACTCCACATCTGGTAGTTCTTACCATCAAAGTGTGGAGGACCCGAACCCCGTTCCTGGTACGCCATCCTTGGATCTTAGAATGGTTAGAGTCAATAAAGACCCGAATCGGCTCTGATACCACTTGAAGGACCGAAGCGGCGAACCAGAGAGGGGGGAGTGAATGGGAGCCGATAAAAATTCTATTCAAGAATTCGGCCAATGAACCTAATTTCACTCATGCACCTCCACATGCTTCTCTTGCCAAGTCCACGCAGCCACTGGAGTGCTACTGGACCTAGGAGCAAGACCCAACAAAGCAACACTCGAAACACGCAGCGGAAAACAACTTGAGCACTTGCTGCCAGAGTAAAACCGGTCAGACCTCTTTTCGAAACCGGTCACACCGGTTTCGCCTAGGGAGCTCAAACTCAAAGACCCAAAGAGCAAACGGCCTCGAACCTTGGCGAAACTTGGACCAGAGCTTCTTCTACCAAAGGAAGACTTGTTCCAAGAAGATCTCCTCCAAAACACACCTTTGACCAAACCGGTCAGACCGGTTTTGCAAACCGGTCACACCGGTTTCGCCCAGAAAACCCCCAAAGAACAACAAGGCCAAAAACCAAGCAAACGAACTCCAAACGCGACGAAACTTGGACCAGGGAACTTCTTAGGCAAAGAACAACATGCCTGCCAAAAATCTTCCTGAACGGCCACTGTGACCAAAACCGGTCAGACCTGTTTCCCAAACCGGTCAGACCGGTTTCGCCCAGACAGACAGGAAAAACAGCCCGCGGGTCAAACCCCAACTTCCTCGCGCCCGATCTCCCGAATCACTCCACGGATTGCAGCGAAACTTTGGGATTAGCTGGGTTACCTCCTGGACAACCTCTACCTCAAAGGAATCGACCCGAAACGCTCACAATCAAGAGGAATCGAAGAAATCGCCTCTCTAGGTCAAGAACTCGCCCAACTCGAAAAACCACCAAATCGAGTCCGATTCAAAGGAGATTTGGGGGCAAAGTCACCAGCCAAAGAGGCACAAGAACCTCATACGTGACACCCACCAAAAACCCCAAGAAATCGTCCTCAAAACAACCGCCAACAAAGAGCTCCAAAAATCACCACAAAAGAGACGGGAAAACCACCATGAGGAACAACGCCGAACCATCTATACATGCCATGAAAGGTTCGTACAAGGTTTAGCTTGCCACCCAAACATCCATCCCTCGCTCTAGATCTCACATGAAGCTCTCAAGCTAGTCCTAGAAAAAAATAGGGAAAAAGGAGAACAAAAATGGAAAAACAAATGAGCTAGGGTTCCAAGAGTTAGCTGCCATCCTCTCGCCCCTTGGGTTATATGGAGGCCAGCCGAAAGACTAAAATGCCCCTAAAGCCTAAACTAAGATACACGCCCACCAAGGGCACTTTGGGAATTTGTCTTCGTAGCACCATCGGACGGATGCCCGGCGACCGCACTTCGCGTAGCCTCGACGCAAGCCTTGCGATCCCGACGCGTGTCCTCCGCCTCGAAGCTTCCGGCGCCCTGCGACCCCAAATCGGTCAGACCGGTTCTGCAAACCGGTCAGGCCAGTTTTGGCCAGACAGCCACGCCCGGTCTTCGGCCTCGGCTTTGTGGCTCAGCCGAGTAACCCAGTGATTTTCTGGTGAACCACCGCAAACCCCGCGAACTTGATGTAGCCTCCGCCAATCACCACTCATGACTTGGCTCCCATGAAGTCCCGACTTGCCCTTGGTTTTGTGGCTCATCCAAGAAACCGTCCACCGACTTCATCTTGCTGTTCTTGCCACCATGAGGCCCGCACTCGACCCCGCTGGCCACCGGGTCCCTCGAACGAAGCCTACTTGTCTTCTCCACACTTGGAGGCCTCACCGGCAACGACCTTTCGCGCTTGTTCTTCACCTGCACCAACACAAGTCAAGCCGCAACATGCACCTGCAATACTCAGCCAAGAATCAGCCCACACAACGTTGTCAATCACTCATCACACAAGGAAGCGACCATCCACCGGTCCTCGAACCACACATGGTCCTCAGAATGCAACACTCATGACTTTTTATTTGATTTAGCAAACCAAACAAGGATTTTCCTATATTATATTTTTTTAAATAAAATAAATGTTGAGAAAATTTTAAAATTATGATACAATTTTTATTTAATTAATCTTTTTATTAACATCCTTAAATTGGAAAATTTCAGGGTGTGATAATATGGCGACGCTTCAGGCTTGATCCCCATGATTCTTTTCACCTCGGCAATGTGTTCTGGATCCACTTCATCATCTCCAAAGAGCTTTTGAAAGATCTCACCGGTGGTTTCAAGGTCGTATGAATCTTCCGCTTTCTTTTCTGGTGGAAAATCCGTTTCCAACGCTCTTTCCATCCCCTTTTGGTTAGGGAATGATCTTCTCTTGTCGAATACTTCTCCGTAATTAATTGGAACCCAATCCATGTGTTCGAACTCTGTAAGGAATCGGATGCCTGTTAGTCTAAGTGGGGGAGGGGGTGAATTAGGCAACTAGAAACCTTAACCTATGGTTTCACTATTTTTACACAAAGATAAACTAGAACATACTATCTAGATGTGCAACTAGGATCGTTCTAGTGTGAAACTCCCATCTAAAAACAAGGTTTGCAACCTATATCCAATCCTAGCATTATACTACTCTAGGAAAGTAAAGGCAAGCAAAGATTGCAATAGAGTAAATGCGGAAACGTAAAGGGTATGAGAGGAAGAAAACTCTTGACAGGCGATTTATCTCGTGGTATCGGTAGGCACTAAGCCACCCCTAGTCCACGTTGTTGAAGCACTCACACAAGAGTATTGCTTCTCGGTCACCAAGTCTCTCCCAAGAGCACCACTTGACTTGCCACAAAGGCTAGCCACTTAAGCACTTGCCAAGCTCCCTTGGACCTTGATGTCGCCTCCACTAAGGAGCTTCTCCACCAAGGAAGGGGGTCTCCACGTCCCCCGCACAAAGTGTCCTCGCCGCTCCACACCAAGCCGGAGGGTCGATGACGATTGCCGGTGAGTCACTTAGGCCCCAAGGCTTTTGGCGCACCTTGTACAACTTGATCCACTCAAGAATCACCTCACAAGGTTGGCACAACCTTGCACTCACTCAGCTCAAAGCTAAGCCTAGCACTAAGCACATACACAAAGCATATGCAAGTCTAAGGATGAGCAATTAATCACTTGGATGGATTCGATATGATCTTGTAGGTGTCTTGAACTCCTCTGCACTTCCACACAATCCAACAACCTCAAATGGGTGAGTGGATGGGGTATAAATAGCCCAAGGCATCCAAAGAGCCGTTGGCTAACGAACATTGAAAAAGTAAGCGTCGGATGAACCGATGCTATGCTTTTTCAGGGCGTCGGTTCATCCAATGCCCTCCATGTCACTTAGCCATTGCAGCTTTGCTGACACAACTGTTCTGATGCTATGCACCGACGGTGCATCGGTTCATCCGGTGCTGAAGACTTCTCACTCAGGGCGGTACTGTATGTTTCCTCTGATCATGGCGTCGGTTCATCCGGTGCTGAAGGCCTCGTCTTGGCGCGTCTCTATATTGATTTAAACTGAGCGTCGGATAGACCGACGGTATCCTCTCTCAGACCGTCGGATCATCAGGTGCTACTGTCTTCTGCTTTTCTTCTCTGCGACTCGTCCAACGCTACTAGAAAATGGACCGTCGGTTCATCCGACGGTGCCTAGGATTTCACCCAGTGTACCAACTCGTCCGACGATTGCACCGACGCTTGCTATCTAGGTACCGTCGGTTCATCCGACGATGTCCTTTCTTTTTTTTCTTTTTCTTCTCAATTTGGCATGTGGTATTTTGGCATTCTTGGGTCCTAGAAATGTCTACAAAGACACGCTAAACAATATTGTTAGTCCCATTGATCATGTTGTCATGAATCACCAAAATCAAACTCGAACTAATGGCAAATGGGGCCATGTTCGCTACAGAACTCCCTTAATGGCTTCGCGCTTGACATAGTTCTATTGGTTGTTTCATTTGACTCGCGCGAAGTCAATGGTCGGGGGTAGTTCTTGACTTGATGCAGTCTTCTTCAAGCTTTTTCGGGATTGGCTCCTCTTTTGTGACTTTCGGAGTTGCCTCTTTAGAAAATTCAGCACACTTCTTCATCCTTGGATTGTATTCCAGCTCTCCCGCGAGTCTTGTTTCCCAATCTCTTTGCATGGCCGCCGCTTTACAAATTTTTTTGTAAAAGTTGAGCGGCTTCTGTGAGTGTTTTCTCCATGAGATCCCCACCTGCACACATTTGGACGTGTTGCATGCAACTAGGGGTTAGGGAAAAGAAAAATGTATGAAAGTGTAGGTCAACGGAGAAGTCGAGTCTTGGTCCTTGTTTGATCAACTCATTAAATCTATTCCAAGCTTGGTATATTCCTTCCTCTTCTCCTTGCGTGAAAGTGATCACTTGCCTCCTTAGATGTTGAACCTTGCTAATTGGAAAGAACTTCTCGCAAAACTTCTTTGTCAACTTGTTCCAATTGCCTTCAACTTCAAAGGACGCAAATGAGTACCACGTCTTTGCTTTACCGGCAAGTGAGTAGGGAAAGAGATTCCATTTGAACCATTCATTGGGAACTCCTTCTTGACACACCGTGTTGCATAGCGTCATAAAATGCCTTATGTGTCTATATGGGTTTTCCATTGCCATCCCTTCAAACAGGGTTGCCACCGCCATCTCGATGATCTTGGATTTAATTTCATACTTGGTTGCTTCGAGCTTCGAATCCGACTCTTGTACTCTTATGTCTTCTTATCGAAGACTAGTGTAACCCCTTAGTGATTTCTCTCGTTCTTCCATGGGGTGATTGACGGACGCCATCTAGGCAACAAGATAAAAACAAAAACAAAAACAAAACAAGTGGTTTTCTAGGTAATATGGGTTAGATATTAGCAAAAGAACGACAAACTAAATATAAAACAAAGTTAGATGCAAACCAAACGATGTAAACTAGCTTGCTCCCCGGCAACGGCGCCAGAAAAAGGGGCTTGTTGACGGATAAAAAACGTATCCACCTACGATCCGTAAGCGTGCGGACCTACACCTTTTTCACCACGGGATTCCCTAGGTTCTTGTCAATCCGCAGAGCAAGGGGATTATAAGCATTTGATCTACTTCTATTCACTAACTACGATGAAACCCTATTTATGGTTAAACTAGAAATCGACTACACTACAAGGTAGAATGATTAAGCTATCAAGATAGGAGACACTCTCCCATGGGTCTACGATACTTGAACATGCAACTGCTTAAAGCACAAAAACCAATCTAATCTATCGAGGTTTGTGACCATGGCTTCGCCCTTTCCCTCCCCCATACTGTCACTACGAGGAGGTATTCATGACTAGACCTATGATGGACACGGCGTATTGAATTGATCCAAGGGAGCATTGGGATTCATACTTCCTTTACGGCACGATAGCTAACCTTAAGCATCTAAGCACATTCAACACAAGATGATAGATAGATGTTCCGACAAAGCACGATTACAATCCATGGACGAATAAGAAGATTACCCCATCAAGGTGCTAGACATGGCACTGTTGATCATGGTGATGCTTCTGACGGTGTCTTTCTTCTTCTCCACTTATGGGTGCTTCCTTTGAGATGGGCGATCCTCCTCTGGAGATCTCCCTTCTCTCTCTCTAGCTTGTGGATGGCCTCTCGGTGCGAATGGCTCTCTCCTTTTCGAATGGCAGTGCCTCCAGGGACTTAGGGTTGAAGATCCTTCGGGTGCAAGGAAAGGGGGGCCGAACCGACCCTGGGAGTGGGCCGGTCCGGCCGACCGGCCCAGGCCCATCCCGGCCCGGCTCGGTCGCCCCTTCGCTCCCGTGGGTCCTCGTGTGATTATGCCCTTTGCCCCTCCACTTGCACCATTTTGACGATGTCATCCTCATGTCCAAGATGGAGGTTCTCCGTGCATGAATTCCAGTCTTTTACGCTTCAATCCTCGGGGATGTTCCTTTGTAACACTTCGGTCCTCGCCACCATTGGAAGTGATTTCATCAAGCTCATGAACACAAACAAGGCTCTGTAATTGCTCCTTTGAACTTGTTGTGAATCCGTCCTTTATGTCCATGTTTTCCTACATAAACACAACACTTCCAAATGCATGCACAAAGACGAACTTGTTATATGATTAGTGTGCCTAGTGGCGGGTTTGTTCCATAAACAAATCCAAACCATAGTGTATTGAACATATTTGGTGTACCAAAATACACCGTCAACAGGCTCCACGTGGTCTTTCGCACGAACAGGTGTGCGAACTCGACGACAACCGGGCGCTCACACTCCTGGGGCGAAAAGTCTACCCTAGCGGTGAGCCCTCGGCTCACAGCGGGTGGAACGCCGGCGAGCTCGGCATGGGACGGGAAGATAGACAAAAGGGCCGAGCTTGCCCTGTCTGGTGAACGGGTGCGTGTGCGTGGGTGCTCGGGCGTGCAGGTGTGCATGAAGGCGCGTGCGTGCGCACACCGACATCAAGACCGCAACGGCGGCCATAACGGCGGCGGTGACACGGCGTCCGGGCAAACGAACAGGGGAACCAAGAAATAATGGAACGACGAGCAAGATGCTCGCGCGGCGGAGATGGCAGTGACACCTGCAAGAAGAGGCATCCCAGCCTGGCAAGAAGGCTGACATCACACCGCGCGAGCGCGGCGGCGCAACGGCGGCGAGAAGGTACGGGCGCTCCTGCCCTCGGCTCGATGGCCGGGCCTCAACAGAGGGGAGGGGAAGCAAGTTCTCACCTCAATCGCCAAGGGCCGAAGCGCAGGCGTCGGTGAAGAGAGCAGAACTGGCTCGACGGTGACGAAGGGGAAGACAGCGGCGCTGGTAGAGGAAGTAGAGGATGCACAGGTCACAGGGGTGCTCGGCTACAGCGGGTCTGACTCCTCCTCTCCTCCTTCTCCGGCGGGCAGGCGGTGCGGACAGGGGATAAGACCCTGAGGCGGCTAGGGTTGGGAGCCCCTAGGGGTCGCGGAGGTGGCTACTTATAGCGACGGGCAGCGCGGGGGCACGTGGACGGCGCGAATGCGCACGCGGGGCGCGCGGCCGCATCGTGACGGTGTCAGCCAAAGCGGTAAAGAGAGAGGGTGACGATGGCGACGTCACGATGACGTCAGCATGACGCATCGCGAGTCCCATTAGTCAACGACTCGGTGTGTGCGCGGTAGGTGGCGGGCGGCCGACGGGTTAGCAGGCCGCACTTGGGCCGAAAGGGGCGGTGGGCCGGTTTGGTTGGCTGTCAGCCCACGCAAGGTTTAAAGGTTTTTCTTTTTTCTATCTCTATAAACTAGATGATTCAAATTTGAATCCACTCAGTCAAAACCAAATAAATCCCAAATGAAAATCCAACTTCTCACACTAGCACTTTATAAGTCCTAAAATTATTTAATGAATTAAATTAAACCTAGGAAGAAGGGATGGGAAGAAGGGAGACATCCTTATTTGATTTCATGAGCACACAAATTCACAGCAAGTTTTTTGAAAATCCTCCATTTTTACAATCAAGCTTTTTCAAGGATGTTACAAGAGCCAAAGGGGTGGGGGTGCGGGAACGTAAGGACAGAGGGTGTGGGACCCAGCGCGTGAGGCTTTGCACAAAACAACTTGTTCGCTGATAGGTGATGAGGTCCTGTGATAAAAATCAAATCACCTTTGTTTTTTATAGTGACTCTGAATCATTCCTTGTCTGATTGTCTCAAACCAAGCACATTGTCCAAATTAGCATAACACTGAGGGTTGAAACTTAATAACTTGCACCAATTTGTTCTCTTGTGGAACATAGATTTTCCATTTATTATTATAGTTTTCTATACATGGAGTTTATCTATCGATTATGTTTGCCTTGGAATTACATATTTATTTGATCCACTACCTCAGACAAGTCTTTTCTCAGACACAACCATGATGCAAAAGTGAGGCCACTACACTGGTATCCAGTTGCATAATACTGAAAACTCTTCTTTAATGGATAAGATTTCAGCATAAGCATCCTCTGTTGTTGGCCGGTCCTTGAGAGACATCTTAGAGCATACTAGGCCAAGATTAGCTAGCTGCAGAGCACACTTTTGGATCCCACCCATTACTTGCTTTGTGTCTTCACCTTCAAGATATTGGGTGAAATTGGGTTCTAAAATCTCATTTATTTTCAGTGGAAGGGATGATTTCACATAGCCACGAAGGTTTATTCTATCGTTAAACATCTCATCAGTTCGACACTTTCCTGTGATCATATCTAGAAGCATGATTCCATAGCTGTAGATCACTACAAGAAATCCTTTGATCTATGACGAAATTCACATGACGTTTTTTAATTTCGTCATAGATTACACTGCATCCATGACAAATAGTCAAATTTCGTCACAGATTCACAGTGTTGGATATGAAGCCCGATATCAGTCCAAACACTATGACATTTTGCCGATTTCATCATAGATTTCATCACATATCACACTGCATCCATGACAAACAATAAGATTTCGTCATAGATTCGCAGAGTTGGATATGAAGCCCGATATGAAGTCCACATACTATGACGTTGTGTCAATTTCGTCATAATCCGGCCGACAATGTGTTTTCATCATTTAATCATGATCAATAAATTAAAAAAATCATATAATGTGTTAAAATAATTAGAGATCATCATGATCAATAAATTTAAAACCTAAATTTAAAATCTCTGTCTAAAGCATAAAATATTATATATTTAATATATAGATATACCATCAAAAGGCAAAATAAAATTTGATTTCCTTTTATGATTTTTTTATAATTTACTATGATTTTCTAAATATTCAGTCGAATTAAATAAAAAAGAAAATGACAAAACCGTTTTGAAAAGCACGTATGACCAAGTCAGAGACATAATCTCGACGGTTTCAAAGGTTAAAGGATATTCTGCGTGTACTTACGAAGTTTAGGGATGTAAAATAGACTTTTGCGAAAATTGAGGGACCTAAACAGGAGTCAAAGTAACCTGGCATTGCTAACCGGAGTCCAAGTCTGTTGGTTGTAACTCCTTAACACAGATTAGAAAACAACCTCGAGATCCCAAATTAGGTCGAGTAGACCAACAGATCGGCCCAGCTGCGCAGCACAACAGGCCGGCCTAGCTCCGCAAAAATTGAGGGACCTAAACAGGACTTTTGCATACATGTAATTCAAAATATAATTATTTCGAATAAACCTGCAAAATTTCAATTAAATATATTGAAGTATAAATGATAATTATTTTTGCTAGTTACTTCAAAAAATGCTTTAAATAGAAAAAATAAAAATAAAAACAATAAACATCAAAAATATGAGGTAAGACCTGTACAAGCCCATGTAAGTATTTGGCCCACACAGCCTTACTGAAATAGCATCTTACCTAAAACGTTGGATGAATAATAGACGGCTAAGATGCACTCAATGTCCAATAAATATCCATCCACTCCCCTAACCCTAACCCTTCCCAGTAGCCCCTCTCCCACCCATCTCCCACCTCACTCACCCATCCGTCGCCGTCTCCCGTCCTTAGACCGCCCACCCCTCCTCTCTCTCTCTCTCCCTCTTCACCTTGGCCGCCGGCCCTGGTCCCCGTGTCGCCGGCCTCCTCTTCCCCGCACTGACGGCGGTGGCGCTCAGATCCGGGCGACCCTCCCTCCTCCCCGGCCGAGGCAGCCCATAGCTACTAGCCAGTCGCCGGGGTCAAATCCGACCGACACCTCCTCCTCGCCTTCTCCCCCCCCCCCCCCCCCGTCGTTGCCTCCTCCTCTTCTCCCCCTTCCCCACCGCCATCCATCACTGCTTCTCCACCCACTAATGTCACCTTGCTGCTGTTGCTATGGTTCGCAGGGAGGAAGTGAGATCCAGATCCAGGGGCGCGCGTCACCTCCGCCTCCGTCCCCGAGGACTATGCATGCGCTGCTCCGCTCCTGCAACCAGGACCGTGATGGCCAGGTCAGATACGACAACTTCCGAAGGTACATGGACGACTCCCTTCTCTCTATGCGGTTTTGAATTTCGGTCTCTCGCTCACGCTCCCGATTTGCACGATTAGGGGACTCCGGCTGTGGCATCTGCTCTGATTGCAGCGATTTCACAGCTGGGGCGTGCAATCCTTACGGTTCGGCGTGAGATTCCTAGGGGTTTTAGGGATGCTGCGTGCTTATAATTAGGGATATTCCTTGGAACTGTTGCTAATATGGCAAGCACGCTTTAGCTCACGCAGAGCTTCCCTCTTTAGGGATGAGTTTATCAGGGGCTCAGGGCTCTTCATTAGGGCGGGTAATTTATGTGTTTCTGAAATAATTTAGGTTTAGTCTATTTGTTTGGATGCCTATGACATTCACAATGCACACAGAATTTAGGTTTAGTCTTATTTCTTCAATGTGCCTTCAGTTCCAGTGTTCACAAGTTACGTTGGATAGTTCTGATGGAATCGGAGTTCTACTCGATGTTGGTTGTTAAAGGCAATCACGTAGTGTTCTTAGATGTGACTGACTAATAGATGTAGCTGCAAGCCTGCAATGCTGAAGTTAATCAGTTGATATTTTGGAAGTTTTCAGGTGGTTGATCCTGTGACTTTAAGGGCTTAATATTTAATTTCACCAAATTTCAAAGACGCTTTCTGTACATGTGTCTAGTTCAATTAGTAGTAGCACTAATAATTTCATATTTTTCTGTCACCATCCCATCTTCCGGAAAGATTTTGAGCACAATTCTGATAACCTTGATGGCCTTGACACATCTTTTAGAGCGTTCTTGATCTCATTTCTATCATCCTGTAGTTCTAACAATAATGATTCAATGGAGATAATAGCCTATTTTGGAGCTTGAGGAATCAACAGAAGTTGCTCCCTCCAGTGCTCTACCAACTATGTCGGAACCATCCGTTCTTTTATCGGAACTAATGCAATCAATTCTCTATGCCTCTCTCTCCTTGTTCTTGCCCAAGGAAGGAACTGGGTCTTGCTATACAGGTTTCCACATGTCTTTTATTCTGATATGTTCGGACTTCTGACCATGTGTGCCTACTGCCATCTAATGTTCATGTTTACGACTGTACAACACATGGAGGCATGGGATATCGTTATCTACTTTATCTAGAAGGAGCATGCTTTTCCCTGGTTTCTCACTTTTGGTATGTTAATGTTTCTTCACTAGCTTGATGCTGGTAGTTGTCGATCCACTTGTTTAACCATCTCGTTGAAGTTCATGCTTATCACCTTGTAACAGTTCTAGGAGAATATAGGTCTGAACAAATATTTTTTACTGCTCTGTTTTCTTAAGTATTTGATTACTTTTACTATGTACGGCATGTCTAGTGATATGGAATACTTTTTGAGGATATAGTGATAAGGAATACTTGATAATAGCTCATCATCACATTCACTTCTGTCACCTTCCTTTATTTCTTCATTTTTCCTGCTTGTTTGATTTCTATGACTTGACTTGTTTTTTTGTTTATGGTTGATCGCCTTTTCAGAGAACATATGGTTGACACTCATGTGCAGACAACTTGACAAGTGAATGTGTGCAGTATCATGTGCAGGTGTGTAGTCAAAAGATGTGAAGAATTTGAACATTAAGCTCCTGCTTGAAGCTTTTTTTTGTAATATTGTGGGATCTTTAGCTAAATTAACTAAAGTTATAATTATTTGATGTTGATGAGATGCTTGAAAAACATTGATATGGTATTTTGATGTCATGCTGGACATGAACATGATTCATGGAAGTATTTTTTTGCCAAAAATGATGTGTTTTTTTTGGGATTTTGGATTTGTATCTATTTGGAAAAATTTGTTGGGCTGAAATGTATATGGCTAAGGCTGAAATGTATTTGAGTTGGGTTGACATGTATGGGCTGTGGCTGAAATATATATGGACTGAAATAGTTGTCCAATTTTAGGCCCAACTTGAATTCGTCTTGTTAATAAATGGCACGTGTTGACGCATGGTGACTTTAGCATTAGCCACATCATGTGCCACGTAATCATGTGCCATGTCATCATCCACATCAGCCGCCAACTTAGTGTCCAAGTCATCCAAAAAGTGAGGTGGCAACTTAATCCATGACGGCCAACTTCGTCACAGATTTTGGGCTTTGGGTTGGGTTCAATGGGCTTTAGACAAATCTATGACAGCTTCAGAACGTCATGGATCACATTAATCTATGACGAAAACTTAAGGACGTCACGAGAAGGTATCCATGACGCTCAATACATGGCATTCTCAATTTTTGTCATAGATGTCGTTTTATGATGAATTTTCGATGATCCATGACGAAAGTGGCACGTCATAGACTACAACATTTTTTGTAGTGATGTCACCCTCAATTGAAACTTTGCACCCCATGCCATACTTTGCAATTTTGCAAAACTTCATAAAAAAGGTATGCACTTGACTTTGTTCAATTGTTGTAAATCGGTTCATATTGTATCAATTATCAGCATCTTTATGCGACAAATTTTTAGCAAATAATGCGAAAACAAGATCGAACACGAGACACGATTTTTACATGGAAAACCCTTGCGGGAAAAAACCACGGGCGCCAATCGGCGATCTTCACTATGATGGGAGAGTTACAATGCAGGGAATACAATGAGCCCTCTTGCTCTTCTGTGTGGCTTACAAGATGTATATATGGTGGACTAAACTAACTGTAGTCAAATATGGAACAAATCCGCTAAACACATAACCCGAACCATGGGCCCTCCAGGCGTCCCCACGAGACACACGTTAAGAATTCGGATCATATCCAACAAACTCCACCTTGAGACGAATTCCATCTTGCAGCGAATGAAGTATCATCAATGAACTCACTTCAATAATAAATAATCACTACACTACAAGAAATCCTTTGATCTATGACGAAATTCACATGACGTTTTTTTAATTTCATCATAGATCACATTGGATTCATGACAAAAGGTCAAATTTCGTCATAGATTCACAGTGTTGGATATGAAGCTCGATATGAGTCCAAACACTATGACGTTGTGCTGATTTCGTCATAGGTTTCATCACAAATCACACAACATCCATGACAAACAGTAAGATTTCGTCATAGATTCGCAGAGTTGGATATGAAGCTCGATATGATGCCCAAACACTATGACGTTGTGTCCATTTCGTCATAATCTGACCCACAATGGGTTTTCATCATTTAATCATGATCACTAAATTAAAAAATCATAAAATGTGTGAAAATAATTAGAGATCATCACGATCAATAAATTTAAAACCTAAATTTAAAATCTTTTTCTAAATCATATAATATTATATATTTTGTATATAGATATACCATCAAAAGGCGAAATAAAATTGGATTTCCGTTTTATTATTTTTTATAATTTACTATGATTTTCTAAATATCCAGTCGAGTTAAATAAAAAAGAAAAGGACAAAACCGTTTTTCAAACCACGCATAACCAAGTTTGTGACATAATTTGGATGATTTCAAAGGTTGAAGGATATTCTATGTACTTACGAAGTTTAGGTATGTAAACCAGACTTTCGCGAAAATTGAGGGACATCAAACAGGAGTCAGAGTAACCTGGGCTTGCTAACCGGAGTCAAAGTCTGCTGGTGGCCCTCTAACTCCTTACGCAGATCAGAAAACAACCCCAAGATCCCAAATCAGCCCGCGCAGCCTAACAGGCCGGCCTAGCTCCGCAAAAATTGAGGGACCTGAACCATACTTTTTGATACATGTAATTCAAAATTTAATTATTTCCAAAAAACCTGCAGAAATTCATTTAAATGATAGAAAATAAAAAATTTGTTCGAAAAAAATCTTGAAACTCAAAGAATACAACTTAAATATATACTTGTACATGTGAAAAATGTATTTAGGGTATATAAGATAATTATTTTTTAGTTAATTCATAAAATTGTCTTAATTAGGTATTTTTAAATGGAAAATTAGTTTTTTTTCACAATAAATGGCAATGTGAATCCCCATGTGTTAATAGAAGAGTAAATGTAAGGTCATGTTTAGAAAATACTTTAAGGTATACAAATTTCAAAGCTTATGTTAAGTTGTATGAAACAATTTGAGAGACCTATATAGTTTTTGAACAATGTATACTCAAATTTTTGTAAAATCTTATTAAACTTTTTTGTCAAGCTTTTACATACATAAAATGATTCTATGTAAATTTACATAATTGTCAGAGATGTTTTGTGTATTATTATTAATATTTTATAACAAGATGACTAATAGAAGTTTGAGTTTCCCTATAACTCGATGGAATTTTTCATCAATATCTTAGATTTGGGTTATAATGGAACATATAAGTTTAAATATATATTTTTTGAAATTTTTAGAATCTTTTCGGAGGTACATAGTTCAATTTGGAAGTATTTTACCTAAACACGCAGAAATTCATTTAAATGGTAGAAATAGTAAATACATTTGAAAATTCTTGAAATTCTTACATAACAAGTTATATGTTGTCTTTTACATGTGAAAAATATATTTAGGGCATATAAGCTAACTATTTTACAACTTTCTTCACAAGGGTGTACTCATTACCGATTGGAAAAAATAGAAAAATAACTTTTTTGCACAACAAATGGAAATAGGAATCCCCATATGTCAATATAAGAGTAAATGTAAGGTTATGTCCAGAATTGAGGAGTACATGAGCAAGAAAAAAGTTTAGGGTATACAAACTTCAAAGTTTAAGTTGATTTGTATGAAACAATGTGATGAACTATCTAGTTTATCAACAATGTATACTCCAATTTTCACAAAATATAATTAAACTTTTTTGTCAAGCTTGTACACCCATAAAATGATTCTATGTAAATTTACATAATTTTCAGAGATGTTTTGGGTATTATTATTATTATTATTATTATTATTATTATTATTATTATTATTATTATTATTATTATTATTATTATTATTATTATTATTATTACTATTATTATTATTTTATAACAAGGTGGCTAATAGAAGTTTAAGTTTTCCCTACAAGTTGATCAAATATTTCATCAATATCTTATATGGGGGCTAGAATGGAACATATAAGTTTAAATATATTTTTTTGAAGTTTTTTGAATCTTATTAAACGTACACATAGTTCAATTTGGAATTACTTTCCGTAAACACGCCGAAAGTCATTTAAATGATAGAAAATATTAAATCTACTTGAAAATTCTTGAAACTCTAACATGACAACTTATATGTTATCTTTTACTTGTGAAAAAAATATTTGGGGGCATATAAGATAACTATTTTGCAACTTACTTCACAAGGGTGTATTCATTAGTGATTTTAAAAAATAGAAAAATAACTTTTTGCACAACAAGTGCCACTCTAAATCCACAGATGCTAATGACAGGGTAAGAGTAAGTTTTTGTTCAATTTTAAAGTGCATATGAGTCCAACCATGTTACAAGGTATTCAAATATCAAAGTTTGACTTCAAGTTATAAGAAACTATGTGAGACATCTACCATTTTCTGAACAATGTATACCCAATTTTTGTAGAATCTTACAGAACTTTTATGTCAAGCTTCAACATCCATAAAATGATTCTATACCAATTTTCAGAATTTCTAAAGAAGGTTTATGTATTATTATCATTATTTTATAATAAGATGGCTAGTAAAAGTTTGTTTTCCCTAAAATATAATTGTATTTTTCATCTATATTTAGGATGTCGCCTATAATAGACCATATGAGACTCATTATATTTTTTCGCAATTTTTAAAACAATATTTTAGATACATGTAGTTCAAATTATAACTATTTTCAAAAAACATGCAAAAATTCATTTAAATGATAGAAAATAGCAAATATACTTTAAAATTATTTAAATTCCTATGTGACAACTTTTATGCATACTATTGTATATTAAAAATATATTTGTGTGTGTAAGGTAATTATTTTAAGTGTTACTTCTAAATGGTACAATAAAATAAAAAAAGATAAAGAAAAATATTAGATAGTGAGTAAATGATTCATGGCCCATTCCAGCTAGGGATGGATCCGGATACCAATTCGGATCTCATTTTTTAGTCGTTCTTTTTTATTTTAGCTAAATTAGGCATAATATTTTGTGTCATAAATTTATATTCTTGTTCTTCGCATTGTGCTTGTTAAGATTCATACAAAATAAACCTCAAATGTGTGCTATATTTTAATCAAATGATGAAAATAAATTCGGATATCTATTCGATTTGAATGCGGATGTTTTTTTTACCTTTTTCTCTATTGAAAGCAAATAATCCATAAAAAATTGTAGCTAATTTTTTTTATTTTTTCGGTAATTAGCCGGTTATAGTGCATAAAAAATTAGCACCGAATTTATTTTATTGTGATCTAAAAATATCAATCTATTACACAATTTGGATGTTTTGGATCCATCCCTAATTCCAGCCCTAATGGCCCAACTATTTACAACTGTTTATTCTCCATTCGATGGCTCAGACTCGCTACTGAGATGAATAAAAAAGTCACATATTCACAAACCCTACCTCTCCCTCTCATTCCTCTCCCTCGATCCGCCTTCTCCCACCCCTCGCGCCTCCCCCTCCCCTCGTTCCCTACTACTGTCTCCTCCTGCTCCTGCACCAACGAGAGAGACACGCGACATGGCGGAGAGCGAGGTTGCGCGGGGCTGCTGACCCCGCTTCTTGTGTCCCTCAGCTCCTCCAGCCCCTAGCCACTCCGCCCCTCCAGCTTGGCGCCGAATCCCTGTATCCTACAGCCCCTAGCAACTCTGCCCCTCCTAGCTTGACGCCGCCAGCACTTGTAGTCTTGCGCTGCTCCGCACATGCAGCTCGGCGCGGCCCCGTCCCTCCAGCTGCTCGCCATCACCACATGCACCGCGGCATCTACCCGCACCTCCAACCCGGCGCCGCCCCAACACCATCGAAGATGTTGTTCCATGGAGACGCCGCATCCACCCCTGCAGGCAGATCCCGTAGTCCAGATCCACAAAATATTCTCAGCAAGGAAGAAGGTCGTTGCTGGCAGCGGCGAGCATGTGGTGTTCCATGAAGCGGGAAGTGCCTGCAAGGGGGAGGGGCCGACAAAGGGATCTCCCGGTGGCAAGGTAATCGATCCTTGAGAACTCTGCTTTTAGGCCTCCCCGCAGATTAGAAGTCAATCTATGGAAGTGCAGTATCTGGTACTTAATTCTTCCTCTTATGTTCGCAGTTGATTGCAGTTGCAGAGGTAGTGTAAGTTCGTGCTGTGCATGTATGGAAATCATGATGCTCGTCTGCTACCCAACTGACGCTGCTAGAATGTTGATATGCTTTGTGTATCCTGCTCTGCTTAATTAGCACTGCTTTTGTGCTTACTTATTTATGTGAAGTTTACTGGAATTTAGTTAATTGGACAGTATGCCTGATCCTCATTCGTGCTGCTTGTTTTCTGAATTTTATATACTGCAAGCACCCTACAGTAGCGGCATAATTGTTCTTTATCGTGAATGAGATGACACTCCAATGTTCTGATAATATAGTATTTACTTGTTTTCAAGTTATGAGATTGTTATTCCTGCTGTTCGAGTTTAGGGAGATGATGACATTGATTGCTAAGATGATTTGCTCACTTCTGCATCGAGCTGGTGGAGAACATTATCCTCTAACTGAAGGGTTCTCTTGCTTCTATTTCTGATCTTTATTACTCTTTCTCCAAGAATTAAATTGGTGATTTTTTGCAATTCTTACTAGAAAAGCATGTGACAGCAGAAAGTCTTTTTTGAATTAATACCTGAAAAGACATATATCTGAGACATTGTATTATACATGTTGGTGCCATCTTAAACTACATAGTTTCAGCAATTATTTTCTTGTTGCATATTTCCCTGTCTAGCACCGTCATTTGCAGTTTATTTGTGCAGCTTGATTCAGGTCAGCAGGTCGAACTGCAGCAAGTGAACATCAACAGAGAATAGTTAGCTGAGTAATCGTTGCTAGCAATTTAGTTGTTCATGTCTGTTCCATTTCTTTCTCTGCACTGGTGTGGTTACTATTTCTGGAGATTATACTACTGTAATTATGCATCTCTGCTTCTCTAACTTGCAATTATTTTCTCCTGCATGCTTTTAGTCAGAAATCTCATAGCATAACCTTTTATTTACTGCTTGCTTGTCTTAGAAATAAGTACATGATGACAACTTTACTTGGAATTACTTCCTGGCATGGAACATGATTTTATTCCAGATTTCTAACTACTAGCTATATTTGTATCTCAATGGCTGACTACAACTTATAAGTAGCATGACCTCTATTTGATTTCTCACGTAAACTGACACACATGACTTTGCTTCGTTATTGGCACATTTTACACTGATACACTGACACCATGGATGAAATGCCTCCAATGTGACTTCATTTTATAGAACTCAAGTTTATTTGTAAGTTTCAGTAACTAAGCGACTATGTTTTTAATTTTGATGTGAATAAACAGTGAGCTAGTCTTTGCACGTCAAGTGGCCTGAGTTTTTACTTCTAAAACTATTGCCTGAACTATTTGATTTGTTGACGGAAGTTGATTTCTACTATCAAATTAGCATACTAGTGCTTGTTGCTTTTGTACGTCTCACTGGATTTTACGCTTGTTGGCGGGAGGAGCAGAGTCACCTCGACCTTGCTGGCACATAGTTTTTGCAGGGCTACCTGCTTTCTTCACTAGCTATCCTTGGTCCTACTCCTAAGTAAGTGATTCCTATCAATGTTATTTATTTAGACTAAGTTATGTTACCTGTTAGCTTCATAACACATGCACATGTAGTCACCTGTTAGCTCAATATTTTTTTACACATACTTCTGACACCTGTTGCTTGAGATTTCCTGAACTGAACTATATGCACGATTGCTTGTTTTTGAATTCTGAACTGAGCATGCCTGTTATGGTGGTTGGAACTGCATGTTTCCTGACTCATTACTTTTGTGAAAATTTGGGTTACAGTAATAGCTATAAGTGATTTGCTCCATTCAATTCTTCCCTAGCCAGTACTGTAGGTGAATCGCTTAAGGCAATTCAATGCATCCATGTATATGCACACCAATGTTAAAGCTTACACTGTATTTGAGATTTAAGTGTTACAAAACAAAGAAATGGTTCTCACTCTTTTGTGTTATATGTAAATGTATATATTTGCCCACTTTATGTTTGTATGATATAACATATGTACGTGCAGTCCTACACACATAGCATTTTAGTAATTTCAAGGTAAAATATTGCCCACTTACAAGTGTTTGGAAATGTGCTCTTTCAGGTTGAGGATTAGATGCATCAAGAAGCAAGCCATTACAAGTGATTGGAGCATCAAGCAATTGACATGTGCTGGACTGCTAGTGATGCTACAAGAACATATTTGTTCTGTTGTTTTGATGTCATGTTATGGTGTTTTTGACTGGAATTGCTTGTGATTTATGGTCTTTTCCTGCCGTTTTGATAAATCTGTTGAAACATGGGCCTGTTGTGGTGAATATTATATGGGTTGTGTATTTTTGCTAAATGACTTGGTTTAAAATTTGGGCCCGTTGGGCTGAATTATATATGGGGTGTCTATATATTGCTGAATAATTGGGGTTGAGAAATGTTTGGTCTAGGCCCATTTGAATTTGGCCTGCTAACAAATGACATGGTGTGACGTCATCATCACCACATCATCTGTCACATGGCTACCACGTCATCTGACATGTGGTGCCACGTCATCCGACACTTGGCTGCCATGTCATCATTTGCCACATCATCTATTGTAACATCCTTAGAACTGGTATGAATTCAAATTGTGGAATTTCAGAAACTTGAATTGAAATTGAGTGCTCATGAAACAAATAAGAGTGTCTTCCTGTTTCTTTCCCCGATTCCTAGATTTAATTTTGGCATCAACAATAATTTTAGGACTTATAATCTGCTAGTGTGAGAAGTTAGATCTTCCTTTGGACTTTATTTGGGTTTTATTTGAGTGGATTCAAATTTGAATTTGAATTCAAATTTGAATCAAGTAAATAGCCTAAAAAGAAAAGGGAAAGCACCCCTATGCTTAACAGGCCGCCAACCACCCATTCCACCCAGTGCCACCTTGAGCCCAACCGCGGCCCAGCTACTAACCCCGCGGCCTCCACCTACCGCGCGCGGCCGCCCTATCGATGACAAGCGGTCCCCGCACCGCGTCACCCCGGGGCCACGCTGACGCGACCGCGTCATCTCCAACCTAGCTGCTTTGGCTGACGCCCAAAGCAAAAGCGGCGCACCGGCCGCGGACCTCGCCATCGCGGCGTGCCCCGCGCCCCTCGGGGCATCCTCGCCGTCCGCGTGTCCCGTGCCGCGCCGCCCTATTTAAAGCCGCCGCCGAGCCCCCGGGGGAGCTCCCAACCCTAGCCGCCCCAGGGAAGTTGCCCCTGACCGCCCACACCGTTTCGCCGGAGAAGGGGTGAAGGAGGGAAGGAGGAGGAGGGGAGCCGCCCGCGGGAGAGCTGTCCGCCGCGAAGACCGGAGCCGCCCATGGGAGGAGCCGGACCCACCGTGAACGCCTACTTCCCCTACTTCCTCTTCTTCCCTGACGACGCGCCGCCGCCTGCTTCCTCTTCCTCCTCGCCGGCAAGCCGCACCGCCTCACTTCACCGTCGCGCTTCACTTCGGCCAGTGGCCACAGAGGTGAGGACGCCCGTTTTTCCCCTCTTGTGGACGCCACGACCATCGAGCCGAGGGAGAACGCGCCGTTGCTCCACGCCGCCGCGCCGCCGTTGGTGATACCGGCCTTCGTGCTAGGCTGGGATGCAGTTTCTTGCAGGTGCCACTGCCTACATCGACGCGCGCTCGCTCGCTGGCATAGTCCTCTTGGTCGTCGTAGTGTACCGCACCCTACCGACAAGAACGCGCCGCCGCGTCGTGATCGTGTTCGCGTTCGCGCGCGTGGCCGCTCGGGTCCAAACCCCCTTGCGCCAGTGTGCACCCCGCGCACGCGCACGGTAGACTGGGGACAAGGCCGAGCCTTTGGTCCTTTTTGCGCCTGCGCCGTTTCACACCGTCGCATCTAGGATGGCCGCGCCGCCATGGCTTCGCCGTGGCCATGTAGGTCACGCGCGCGGTCGCCAAGAAAAGGGGACGCCACGTCCATGGTCACCCTGAGCACACCGCCGTAACCCCCGTCGCGTTCGCGCCAGCCGACCACGGGCGCCGTGCTCGCCGCCGCCCATGGCGATGAGCCGGGCTCCGCCGTAAACCCTCCTGCGTGTCCCGTCTCGGCCAACCCCTACAGCTACTGGTGCTCACCTTGCGCGCGCACTACCTCGCGCACGCTGTAGCACACACGACCGCTCTGGGATGGGGCGCCCACACTACCGCCGCGCCGTCGCCGCCGCGCCCGCGCCGGCGCCGACCACGCCGCGACCGCAGTCGCCCTTGGTGCGTGACCTTTCGAGCCAGCAACCCTAGGGGAGCCCGTGAGACTATCGTGTGGAGACCAGACGGCGCAGTGGGACCTCGCCGCCGGCAAGGTCGTGACCCGCCGCCGTCACCCTTAGGAGCATTCCGTCGAACACCTTGGGCCACCTTCGAAGCAGCAGGGGACCGCTCTGTACACGGGAGACCACACGCGGGAGTGACCGCAACCGATCCGCTCGGATCCGGTGCGGCCCGCCACTCTTCTCCCAGGCCACACGCCGGCGCACTCAGCGCCCAGCCGCACCGCCCATCGCGGGATCCCGTGCGGGGGCCAATGGCCGCCCGGCCACACGCGGGGCCGCAGCCGATCCGGATCCGGAGGATCCGGTGTGGCTAGGGGATTTTGGGGGAAAACGTATTTTATTTCCAGAAAATCATTTCTCTCTTGGAAAAACCCTAGTAAATCCATTTTAACTCCAAAAAATGTGAAATCCTTTCTAGAAAATTTCTAAAATCTTAAACTCCAGGTTGGGATGGTGTTTGCTCTCTTTTGGCTCTTAATTGCTCTTCTTTGGATTTAAATTGCAATAGGAACGCTATTTATTTTTCCTTTCGCGATATTAGGAGCAGCTAGAGCCGGGGAGTTGATCCCGGAGTACGACTACGCCGACGACTTCACCGCGGAGGACTACCCGACCCCAGGTTCACGCCCGACTGATTCTAAAATACCTATTAGGCATTGCTAAGTAGAATTGCTAGCACTTTACTTATTATATGCATGATGATGAACCTTGCACCGCCATTTGTTTACCCTGTCCTTGATTGCCCTACTACTACTACTGTATATATATGTTTATGTGAGCGTGTATATACGCCGAGCTTCGCGATGCATGTGTTGGGATGGGAATAGTGGTTCTTGGCGTGTGTGGGGTAAAAACCGGCAGGAGAAGGCGTTTTGGGTACTTTGGCGGGGGTGAGCTCGAAACAACCGATCTGGGATCGGGGACAGGAGTGCACTCCTCAGTGTACCCCTACTATTATGGTTTTCGGAGCCTAGGTGTTGGGGGTTTTACTTGCGCTTGGAGGATATGAGCTCACCCCGTCTGAAACCGAGTGGATCAACTTGTCTATAGGACATCATGCACACCACCCCGCCGAAAGTGGGGATAGGGCCGTGTTGAGCTTGGCAAGTGCGGAACCATACCTGCTTAGGATGGATAGCGGGGTATCAGTGGGGGAGCGGTGGAGGTGAGACCACCCTCCCAGAGCGATTCCTGTGTGGCCACACGGGAGCATTTCACAGTTCCGGTGCCGTCCCTTCCGAGGGGGGTAGCTTTGAGGGTCGGATGCAGGATGGGACCATAACTACCAAGAGTTCGCCGGTAGGATGGTCTCGGTCGGCCGTACACTGGCCGGGTACCATTCCGGGATGGGTACAGGTGTACACACTCTGCAGAGTTGTTCGATCTATAGCTATAGCCGCGTCCTCGGTCATGGACACTGCCTAGACGACATGTTAGTTCCTCATGTTTTGGGATTTCTACCTTCCCCCTATAGGAGAGTGTGTGGTGAGCCGTGGTTGCAGCCGGCTAGAGGAGAGATGCTCCATCTACCTCGTCGATCCGGTTGTAATCATTGAGGTGCGAGAAGAGGAATTTCTCGCATCGACCCTAGATAGGAGTAGGTGGTGGAGACGGGTCTCCTGGGTGACCAGGTGATTCCGAGCTGTGTTGAGAGACTTGGGATTTGGGGATATTGATGGAGATACCTTGTTTATGCTCTGCTGCTGCTGCTCAGGAAACCAAAGCCGCTTCCTTGTCTACTTTTCTTTCCCTTTAGATGGTAGGCCACTTAAAGCTGCATACAGTTGGTGACGTGGACCTATCCCACTCCTTGGGGATAGACTTTGGGTGTGCAGGGTACGAGTCTGAGTTCGACTGCAACGCCGACGGATGGTACGACTGAGGGATACGTCGCTTCGCTCAAGATTGCCTGTGGCGGGAAAAATAAAGATGGAGACCCTTCTGAGAGGATAGCTACCGTTGTGTAGAATTTTCACTCTGATTCAGCCAAGAGGCTTGTAATGATGTACTCCATAATGGACTTGTAATAAAACTTGTGTACTATTATCTTTATGTGATGCGATGTATGACTTTGTGTATTAATTTGTGAGACGTTCTGTACGCGATAGCCACTGATCCAGGGACTATCGCGATGGTACAGGGATTCGGATTTTCTATGAAAATCTGGGGTTTTACAGGTGGTACCAGAACCATGCTTGATCGTAGCATGTATCCCTAGGAAAGGTCGATAGAGATAGGACTCTATACGCTCTACCTTTATAGTTATACCCTTGAGCTATGTTATAAAAGTCGTTCCCTTTTTGAAAACTTTTTACTCACCTGCGCTGACAGAAATTTCTTGCGTTTCACAGGAGATGGAGCACCAGGTCGCGGAGATCACCCCCGAGACGTGCGGGGCGATCTGCCACTGGATGGAGAGGGCCCTTCTCAGGCTTGGAGTCCCTCCGACCTACGTCACGTACCGCGCCGAGTACGTACCCACCGTGACTGGCGGATGGTGCTCTGCACGGTCGCCGTGCTCCCTCACCCGAGTCTCCCGCGGTTCAAGCGACAGTGCCGCGCGCCGCCGCACTCACCGTCGCGACCGCGCCGGACGTCGCCCCGCCGCCAGCACCGGGCCGCCTTCTCGCGCGAAGCGACGGCGCCTCCTTCGAGTCCGGGACTCTTCGGCTGCTACCCCGAGACTACTGGCACCTCGCACCGCTCGTGGACAGAGTCCCTTCGTACGAGGGGATCTAGGACGACGTCGACGCTGCTCCCTTCCGCGAGTCCGACGAGACCCTGGTGGAGACCGCCAGCTACTTGGTCGACCTCGACAAGTACACACGCCTACTGGAGGACGAGTCACGTACCCTCTACGTCCAGGTCAGGGACGCCACCATCGACTCCCTCCAGTACCAGCCCTGATGTGCCTACTGGAGGACGAGTCACGTACCCTCTACGGCCAGGTCAGGGACGCCACCATCGACTCCCTCCAGTACCAGCCCTGATGTGCCGAGCTGGAGAGATAGAACAGCGCATTACGCCACCGTGTTCGCCAGCTCGAGTTGAGCCTCGACCGTGCGACCACTGTCCTGCTACAGTCCGAGAGGGAGAGGGTGGACACCCGGGAGGAGATGCTGCACGCCAAGGTGGACCTCCGCAGGCTGACAGCGAGTCAGAACAGGCTGAAGGACAAGCTCGAGCTCAAGGACGACTTGCTCATGGTATGCGCTCACCTGCTCGGATGTGAGCGGCTCAAGGTGGAGAAGCTGGAGAAGAGCCGGGCGGACAACATCGCCAACATCGCGTGGCTCACGCGCACGGCCGTCTACCTGAGAGACAAGGCCGAGAGACTGATGAGGACTTGGGAGGACGCCGACTCACTTCGCGTGGACGAGCTCTTCGAGCTCAATGGAGAGCTACCCCCGAGTCTCAGCATGAGATCCGCACCGAGACCTTCGAGCTACACCAGTCACGCCTCAAGCTTCACCTGTGCCCGATGGCTCGTCTGCCGACCCCCGTCGAGACCGAGGAGGTTCGAGAGGCTCACGCCTTGGTGTCTCGGATCTTTCCGTCAGACTACCCCACTGAGGACCACTACCCCGTCTCGTACAAGAGGGCGCGCACTGAGTAGAGAGCTGAGCGAGGGGCATGACTTAGAGTAGTGTAGTGTGCTAGTAGTTTCCATGAGATGTTCCATGCAGCCGCGAGCATGTTCCGGTGCATGAAGAGAGTCATGCCACACCATGTAGACATTACCCCTTTTGAGATTGTACCGATGTATTAGATCGTTGACTTGTTGTTGCTACCCCAAGGTGTGAGTCAGCCTCCGGGGAGCAAGTGTAATATTCATGCTTGATGTGTGCTTGGATCTTAATGGTGTTATTCGCGTCTTAATGCTTTTTCTTCCTGAGTGTAGGTTATAATTAGAATTATTTTCTTGTTTGCTTTGGACTCATGTGTGTGTTGGTGAGTGACGTAGGTAAACTTTCCCCTTTTTTATGATTTCAGAAGGATGTTGTCGGGCATACACCCCGGTTACTCATGCAAGGAAGGAGGAAGAGTAGAATACACACTCCTATTACAATTCCCCTGTACTCCTACTAGGACTCGCTCTGTGTAATCCTACTAGGACTCCTGTCTTGTAACCGACTAGGAACCCGCCCCCTGGACTATATAAAGGAGGGCCGGGTACCTAGGAGGACATCCACAATCCCTCCGGGAACAACACCTAGCGCAGGGCGCAATACTACTCCAAACAGGACGTAGGGTAACTACTTCGGCTACCTGAACTTGTATAAATCTTCTGTCTTGTGTCCTCGCGCGTACCTTCGGGTTCCAGACCATGGCGATCCTCACCTTCTACCTTGCTGCGGGTACCTCCCATGGAGGTTGAGAGGTTTAAACACCGGCAGCTGACGCCCACCGTGGGGCTATCGTCATGATCATCGGGCGAATTTGAAAGACCTTCACCAGCAAAATTGATCTACACACAGCCATCAGGACATCATCACAAACTCGTCGACCTCGCCTGGTTTTTCACTTCATCAATTCGGCGACTCGTCAGTCAAATCCAAGGATTATCGTCTTTTTGCATCATCTCGATTCCGAGGCGAACTCGACTCCGAGGCGGTCTCGATTCTGTTCGAACTATGCTGACCAAGAGGTGCATGAGGTCTGGTCGTGAATCTCAAAAAAAAATGCTGGCCTACCCATCAAGATAGAAGCAGAGGATCCGTTAACTATGGAATCCCGTAATCAAGTCCAAAGCTGCCACGCTGCCATGCGTCAATCCGAGACAGAATTGCCGTTGTTTTTTCCCTGCGGCTGGAATTCCAATTTCATGGCAATTGTTACACACAAACAAGCCGGGTACGTGCTACTTCAACAACAATACTCCTGCTAAGTACACACGGAAAGCTACCAGCAAGGCTCCAAGACCTTTGGCTCAAGTACACCAAAGACGTATGAGGGAAACAACTACCACGGCTACATCAACCTGCTGTTGACTACTTCGACGATGTCGCGGCTGCATCACCTTCGCCTGCAGCAGTAGCTCCACTTCAACCATTCCGTGCACCACGACGCTGTCTTGCGGCTCCACGCGCTCTACGTCGACCTCGCCGTACGCCGCGACTACTCGTCTCCGGCCGCACGCGCTCCGCGTCGACCTCCACGTGCGCCGCGACTACTCGTCTCCGGCCGCACGCGCTCCGCGTCGACCTCGCCGTCCGCCGCGACTACTCGTCTCCGGCCGCACGCGCGCCGCGTCGACCTCGCCGTCCGCCGCGACTACTCGTCTCGGCCGCACGCGCTCGCGCGTCGACCTCGCCGCCCGCCGCGACTACTCGTCTCCGGCCGCACGCGCTCTACGTCGACCTCGCCGTGCGCCGCGACTACTCGTCTCCGGCCGCACGCGCTCTCGCGTCGACCTCGCCGTGCGCCGCGACTACTCCTCTTCGGCCGCACGCGCTCGCGTCGACCTCGCCGTGCGCCGCAACTACTCGTGTCCGGCCGCACGCGCTCTGCGTCGACCTCGCCGTGCGCCGCGGCTGCTCGTCTCCGGCCGCACGCGCTCTACGTCGACCTCGCCGTGCGCCGCGATTACTCGTCTCCCGGCCGCACGCGCTCTACGTCGTCCTCGCCGTGCGCCGCGACTACTCGTCTCCGGCTGCACGCGCTCTACGTCAACTTTCGCTGTGCGCCGCGACTACTCGTCGCCGGCCGCACCGGCCGCAGCGATCTACCTCGACTACGCTGCGCATCCGGGTGCCTCGGCACGCCGCGCGTCTCGTCACGCGGCTCGTCGCGCCGCTCGTCGTCGACTTTTCCGCCTCGCCCAGGCTCGTCGTCGACTACTTCGCCTACGCCGCGCGTCTGGGTGCCTCGGCACGTCGCGCGGCACGTCACACGGCTCATCGTCGACTACTCCGTGCGCCGCGACTTCGTCTTGCGGCCACGATGGCTCTACTTCAGCCACGCCGTGCGTGGTGACTACTTGTCTCGCGGCAACGCTGGCTCTATTTCAAGTATGCCGTACGCCGCCACGACGTCGTCTTCCGGTCGCATCGCGTCGACCATTCATCTCGACTAGTTTTACAAACTAGTCGAGAACGGCAGTCACGCCCCCAACAACTAGTCGGAATCAACTCTGACTAGTCGACTTCAACAAAAACCGTCGCGGTTCCATCGCCGACCGCCACGGCTTCATCTACAAGTCTGCCCAGGCAGCAACAGCTAAGTCATTTATCTAAATGATTACTGTTTTCTTGGCTTGTTCTCCTCATCATGTAGGACTGCTTGCCGACTACTCATTTGTGTATGCTTCTCGGTGGGTTTTCAGGGGAGCTACACTTTGCTAACTACTCTTGGGGTATATCGATCAAGTCGCCACGAGTCTACTTCATCAACTCGGGGGCTATCCCTAGGAGGCAGTTTCTAAAGTCCGTTCCGCGCGGCAACTTAAAGTCGACTCCGGTCGCATCTTCGCCTGCTTCAGTGGCATACTACGTGTGTAAGCTTCGATGGAACCTAGCTGTAAGTGGCCCTCGGGTCCTGGCGACGATGGAACCTAGCTGCACGTGGTCTTCACGCTCTGTACCATGGGTCCAAGTACCCTAAGTACTCGCGCTCCGTACCTTGGGTCTGAAATCCATGGCCCAGGTACGCAAGTCGACTCTAGTCGCACCTTCAAGCCCGCTCCGACGGCAATCATACCTTGGGTCTGAAATCCATGGTTCAGGTACTTAAGCCCACTCCGGTGGTACAAGACGACTCCGGTCGCACCTTCAAGCCCGCTCCGGCGGCAATCGTACCTTGGGTCTGAAATCCATGACCCAGGTACTCAGCCCACTCTGGTGGCACAAGTCGACGCTAGCGATCGCATCCAAGCCCGCTCCGGCGGCAAAACTACTCGTTTTCTCTGATGTTTCATTCGCTTTGGCTTTCCGGAAAGTGCTTTTCGTTTTTTGCATCTTAAGTCCACCCCGCGTGGCACAAAGTCGACTATTCTAGTCGCATCTCAAAGTCCGCTCCGCGCGGCATCCTAAAGTCGACTTCTAAAGTCGCATCTCAAAGTCCGCTCCGCGCGGCACAAAGTCGACTTCGGTTTTCAAGTCGCATATCAAAGTCCGCTTTACGTGGCAATCTAAAGTCGACTACTGTAGTCGCATCTAAAGTCCGTCTCACACGGCATCCTAAAGTCGACTTCTAAAGTCGCATATCAAAGTCCGCCCTGTGCGGCAACTAAAGTCGACTTCGGTTTTCAAGTCGCATTCTAAAGTCCACTCCGCACGACACAAAGTCGACTTCGGTTTTCAAGTCGCATTCTAAAGTCCGCTCTGCCGGCATCTAAAGCCGACTTCGGTCGCATTTCAAGTCCGCTTTGACGACACGACTACTTCTCAAGCTACTACTCGGAATCTCTCGAGCTCGAGGGCTGCACTCAACATACTACTCGAAGATAACTTCAGCATGCTTCGCTCGCTCTCAAGCTCGGGGGCTCCTCACCAATCACTACTCGACGTGGCTCATACGCCTCTCTTATTTCGGGGTTGCACGCTGCAAGAGTATTCGGATGATGGCTTTCGCGATCACTAAAGACCCTTGGATTGATTACCTAATCATTTAAAGGCTCGGGGGCTGCTATGCTACACCCATCATTCAATTTTTGAAGACGGATGATTTGGAATCAAGACTGACCCTCAGCTAGAGTCTGCGACTCAAACTAAGGCTCGGGGGCTACTCCATATGGAGTGCGATTTTGCAACCGCACTTCCATATAATCTCGACTTCAAGACTGATGAGCTGGACCACCTTCCAGCCTCACGGTAGTTCAAGTACTATTGAAGACTTCTCCAAGCAGTACTCGAGGACGCTCAAGAACTACTCGAAGAGGCTTCAAGACTACTCGAACTACTACTCTCGACTCCAACATGCTCCGGGGCTTGTCGGGCATACACCCCGGGTACTCATGCAAGGAAGGAGGAAGAGTAGAATACACACTCCTACTAGAATTCCCCTGTACTCCTACTAGGACTCGCTCTGTGTAATCCTACTAGGACTCATGCCTTGTAACCGACTAGGAACCAGCCCACTGGACTATATAAAGGAGGGTTGGGTACCTAGGAGGACATCCACAATCCCTCCGGGAACAACACCCAGCGCAGGGCGCAATACTACTCCAAACAGGACGTGGGGTAGCTACTCCGGCTACCTGAACCTGTATAAATCTTGTGTCTTGTGTCCTCGCGCGTACCTTCGGGTTCCAGATCATGGCGATCCTCACCTTCTACCTTGCCACGGGTACCTCCCATGGAGGTCGAGAGGTTTAAACACCGACAGATGTCGATCCGCCGATCCAACCGGCTGATGGCTCGCCTCGAGGAGGCAGCTACGGAGGAAGAAGCCCCGCAGGGGCATGGACGCAGGCGTGGCCATGGACGCCCACCCCTGCGTGGAGGAGCTTTGGGAGCTAGGGCCCGAGGTGACGGAGCACCGCCACCACCGCCCGAGAACGCTAAGGCCGAGGTTGAGCAAGGAGCGGCCGAGCGAGGCCAGCCTAAGCCGGACCAGCCACCACCACCCCCACCTAACTTGGTGGAGGTGATGGCGCTCCAGACTCAGCTGATGCAGAGGATGGCTGAAGCCATGGAGCACCGTGGCAATGGTGGGAACTGCATCGCTCCGCAAGACGAGGTCCTCACGAGGAAGATCGAGAGGTTCATCCGCCTGAAGACCCGCTCGAGGCCGACGACTGGCTGAGGGTGATCGAGACCAAGCTCGACCTCACCGTCTGCTCCGACGAGGAGTGCGTCGCTATCGCCGCGCACCAGCTGGAGGTGAAGGACCAGATGGCGACTAGAGAGGGGGGGAGTGAATAGGAGCCGGTAAAAATTCTTCCCAAAGAACCCAGCCTATGCCCTAGTCAAATCTCGTTCGCACACAAGCGATGGATCGAATCACACACCAATCGCCAAGACAACGAGGTTATGGATCAACCTCTAGCCTTAGAAACGATTCCTTGAAGCACACGCGGAAGCACGAGAAAGGAAGGGAGGAATCAAACCAAGAAGCAAAGCTCACAGGCTCTAGCGGACCGTCCGGCCAGGAGGGGCAGACCGTCCGCACTGGCCTCGCGGACCGTCCGGCCTGATGCCGCGGACCGTCCGCGCCAACACCGCGGACCGTCCGTTAAATCACACAGAACCAACAGAAGTGACCCGAGAAAACGGACCGTCCGCGGGGAGCACGCACACTGTCCGCCAGGCACACGCGGACCGTCCGCCCGCTGCTGCGGACCGTCCAAAACTCCGTCCAACCAAAACTCAAAACCCTGATGGATCGAAATGAAAGGCGAGCAAGAACACGAAGAACACAGGACGAACTCGTGCGGCACGGACCGTCCGCCAGGAGGGCACGGACCGTCCGCGAGGCACGGGTAGAGCAGAAAAACGCCCGACCCCGAAGGTCAACTCCCCCAAATCATCATCGGATTTCCCAAACGGTTGAAGCTGTGGAGACAAGGGTTTGGGGACTTGAAAAGCGTCACACAAGGATGCTATAGTCCAAAAATCTTGCCTCCTAACTCCCTAAATCACCAAGAATCGCGAATCCTTTGAGCACCACCAAAAACTAGAGCACCGAACGAAAATCCTCGAATCGAAGTGGTTTCCCGGTGTTTGAGGGCACAAGATCAATCACAAAGATGCACGAGACATCTATCCATGTTTCCCTCAAAGAAATCCGGGGAGAAACCCACTCAAATCCGCAGAATCACACCGTGAACAAAGGCACGAAAACAAGCACAAAAAGACCACGAAAAACACAACTCCGAATCTTCTATACAAACCAGGAAAGATTCACAAGGTCTAGCATGCCGCTCTAGCATCCATCCCTCTCAACAAATCTCTCATGAAGCTCTCATGCTAGCCTAGAGAAAATGGAAGAAAAATAGCTACGAAAATGAGAAATGGGAGGGGGGAAATGAAACCCTAAGTCGCGGAGAGAGAGAGAGCCATCCACACACCCTCATGGCTTATATATCGGGTCCCGCCGGAGTGGTAAATGACTCGACAACCCCTAACTTAACTACTGGCGATACAACCCACGCAGGGGCATTTGGGTAATGTTTGTGGGTCTTGCCATCGGACGGCCACGCCTTTGCCGCACCCCGCGTCCTCCCGACGCAAGCCATGCGATCCCGCCGCGTGTCCTCCGCTTCGAAGCTTCCCGACACGCCCGGATCCCGTCTCCGTCGTGTTGGGCCATCAGACTTGTTTTTGAGGCCCAAACCAAGAAACCGTCCTCCGATGGTTTTGTGGGCAAACCACCAAACCCCGCGTGCTCGGTTCGGCCTCCCGCCAAGCCTCTTGACTCGACCGCCACCGTGCACCGGCTCGATCGTCCATGACTTCGTCTTGCTCGTCTCGCCACCATGTGGCCCGCACCTAGTCCCGTCGTCCACCGGGTCCCTCGAACCGAGCCTACTTGTCTCTCCATCTCCCGGAGGCCCCTCAAGGCTGAAGACCTTTCGCGCCCATTCTTCACTTGCAACAACACGAACTAGGCCGCAGCCTACACCTGCGCACTAAGCCAAGAGTCAGTCCAACACCCGTTGTCAATCACTCATCACTGAGGAGCAGTCATCCACCGACCACCAGGACGCTCCTGGTCCTCAATCTCCCCCTTGATGAGTGCATTGACAATACACAACGCGAAATGAAATTCAGAGAAAGAAAGAAAGGAAGAAGAAAGAAAAACAAAGAAACTCAACTCATGACCAAAACTAAAGAAAGGCAAAGAAAGGTCACGATCCAAGCAAAGCACAAACTCCACACTGAAATCAGCAAGAAAGCTCCCCCTGAGCAAATGCAAGCTCCCCCTGAACATGTGGATGCAAACTTCCAAGATTTAGCTCACCTCTTCTGAATTTTCATTAAGCTCACCTCTTCTCCCCCTTGTTGACAATGTATGAATCAAGGTGAAAATGCTGAAATACAAAGCAAAGCATATAAACATCTACATGAGCTTCTCAAATAGGCCAAATCTAGTGTCAAAGGCTAAAAATGAGACAAAGATCACACATATGAATCATAGCATAGTCAAAGCATTGCCACAAGGAATATATGAAAATACAAGCATGTGACAAAGCAAAATTTTCAGATTTAAGCAATTTTACCAAAAGAAGACTCGCTTCACATGTAAAAGCCTATCCATGTCACACTTGAGCCACAAACATGCATACCATTCAAAGATCATACAAGGATATCAAATTCTCAGCAAAAGATCATGGCAAACACCCATAAAGCAAAGCATGTCATGTCAAAGCTCATGAGCCATGTGTCCACTTCGGGGAGACTTCTCCACTGGTGAACACCATGCAACATGTTTTGCACCCATATGTGAAAGATAAGACATTTTAAGCATAGACATGATGGATGGAGCATTTGTCAAGCATTGCACACTTCTTTTCAAGATTAATTCATTTCATGGTACATGAAGTGCCTTTGCGGCAAAAAGAAGCTTATGCCCCCCATGAATGCAACATAGGCTAAACATTCACAATGATATTCGGCCTTTGGCCCAAATGCAAGAAAAAGGCATCCAAGCACAATCTAAGCATAGAAAGCACATTTAGACCAAAACGTGACATGGATACACTACTACACATGAGTGGAGCACAATTCACCAAAAATTAGTCAAGATTAGCATTTATTTCAAAAAGGGCTATCTCACCACACATATATCTCAAATATTTCAAGAGCATAGCCTCACATCACCATTTCTCCACACATATGACCAATATCTCACAAATAGCCAAAGAGACTCAAATAAGGCATATGAAAGAAGCTCATCATCCTAAAATGCAATATGATACAAATGCAACATGATATATGACAAGATGGCTATCCTACCATGGTTTATACATCAAGCAAAGCATGTATATACATCAAAGTAAGCATGGTATGATACATATGATACAAAAGAAAACCCCCAAGAAACAACTAGAAAGGGCAACAAACCCCAAGTTCCCCCCGCAAGCGCACAAATGTAGCTTGGTCGAGAGGCTTTGTAAAGATGTCGGCTAGCTGATCTTAGGTAGGGACATGACTCAACACAATGGTTCCTTTTTCCACATTGTCCCTCAAGAAATGATACCTCACTTCTATGTGTTTAGTTCTGGAGTGAAGCACTGGGTTTTTGGCTACGCTTATGGCACTGGTGCTATCACAAATAAGTGGGATCTGGGTGCACTCCTCACCAAAGTCTCTCAACGTGTATGAAATCCACAACAACTCGCGGCAGCAACATACTCTGCCTCGGTGGTAGACTGAGCTACACTAGACTGCTTGCAGGAGGACCATGAAACCAGCGAAGACCCAAGAAACTGGCAAGTACCAGAAGTAGACTTCCTCTCGTCTCGACAACCAAAGAAAATCGCATCGAAAAAACCATGAAGAGAAAGAGTCGAGGAGGAAGAATACCAAAGGCCAAGACCAGGGGGGGCGTAGGTACCGAAAATCCTCTTGACGACCGTCGATGTGATGTCCTCGGCGAAGCCTGAAAATGAGCGCACAGACACATGCTGAACTGTATGTCTGGCCTCGTCGCCGTCAAGTAGAGGAGGGAGCCGATCATGCTCCTGTACTCCCGCTGGTCCACTGGTTCTCCGTCCTCGTCCGCATCCAAAGTGGCCGTACTCCCCATGGGAGTCGACATCGGCTTCACATCTTCCATCTGGAACTTCTTCAGCATGTCTTTCATGTAATTGGTTTGGTGCACAAATGTTCCATCCTTCACTTGCTTGATCTGCAGCCAAAGAAAGTACTGCAACTCGCCCATCATGCTCATCTCGAACTCCCTGCTCATCTCATCTGCAAACTTGGCAACAAGGTTATGTGACGAGCCACCAAAGACAATATCATCCACGTATATCTGAACAATCAACAAGTCATTTCCATGCTTGAGGAGAAACAAGGTCCTATCCACGGTAACCATCACAAACCCTCTGCTCAACAGAAAACCTCTCAATCTCCCATACCAAGCACGGGGCGCCTGTTTCAACCCATACGGAGCCCTTTTCAACCTGTACACACTGTGTGGATACAGCTCGCTCTCAAACCCAGGTGGTTGCTTCATATACACCTCCTCCTCTATGACCCCATTCAGAAAGGCACTCTTCACATCCATCTGAAACAACTTGAACCCTTTAGCCATGGCAAAGGCTAGAAGGATCCGAATTGCCTCAAGACGAGCCACAGGAGCAAAGGTCTCCTCATAGTCGATCCCCTCCTTCTGACTAAACCTCTGAGCAACAAGTCTGGACTTGTTCCTCACAACCATCCCATTCTCACCCTCTTTGTTCTTCCAAACCCACTTGGTTCCTATAGGATGGAAATTTGGAGGTGGTTCAACTAACTCCCACACCTGGTTCCTCTCAAAGTTTTCCAACTCCTCATGCATAGAATTGACCCAGTTTGCATCAGATAAAGCGTGTCCAATGTCCTTGGGCTCAAAGGTGGCAACAAAAGCAGCATGAGCAAAATGAGAGGAATTCCTGGACCTTGACCGTGTAGTATGTTCGTCGATGTCCCCAATGATCTTCGACAGGGGGTGCACTTCTTGAATCCACCGGGGAGCCTCACGCCTCGAGACTACCTCCCCCTCAACTTCAGCTTCTCTCGCCTGGTCCTCTTGTTGCACCGTTGTTGTCCATGAAGTAGACGGTCCACGCTCCGTAGTGGTCGTAGGGGAAGTAGTGGGTACACACTCAGCTTCAGGTACATGGTTCTCCCCATCATCATCTCCAGCTTCATCCTTCTCCTCCTCAAAGAGGTCCTCGGCCATCTCCTCATCACCTGCACATTCAAAGCCAAGAGAGGTACATGGCATTGTCTCGTCGAAGGTTACCTCGCAAGTCTCCATTATTTTGTTAGTCTCAAGGTTAAGCACCCTATAGGCTCTAGAGTGGTTAGCATATCCAAAGAAAATAACATCACTAGACCTAGCCTCAAACTTGTCGAGTTTTCCCTTCTTAAGAATAAAGCACTTGCAGCCAAAGACCCGGAAATGACTCACCTTAGGTGCCCGACCATGCATAAGCTCATAACAGGTCTTCTTCTTGAAAGCTCGCAATAAAATCCTGTTAGAGACATGACAAGCCGTATTGACCGCCTCAGCCCAATACCTCCTAGGAGTCATGTGCTCATCGAGCATCGTCCTAGCCATCTCACAAAGAGTCCGATTTTTCCTTTCCACGACTCCATTTTGAGGGGGCACATAAGGGGTCGAATACTGATGTTCAAGACCTAGATCATGACAGAAGGCATCAAAGCGAGAGTTCTTGAACTCTGAGCCATTATCACTGCGGATAGCTCGAATAGCATTCCCATGCCTCTCGTTTTTCAACCTCACAATCAGATCTCGAACAAAGCCAAATGTCTCACTCTTATCCTCCAAGAAAAACACCCAAGCATAGCGAGAGTAATCGTCCACCACAACAAGGACATACCACTTCCCACCCACCGAGCGAACTCGAGCTGGCCCAACAAGGTCCATATGAAACAGCTCTGTCGGACACTCGGTCATGACATCGGTCAGGGGTGGATGGGGAGTGGCTACCATATTGCCATGCCTACACGGAGCACAAACCAAATCCTTCTCAAGCTTTAACCTCGGCAATCCTCGGACAAGGTCAAGACCACTCAATCGGGAAACCAAATCAATGCTCAAGTGTCCCAACCGCCTATGCCATTTCCACAAATTAGAAGAAGGACCAGCCATCAAACAGCGAGCAGGACCCAAAGAACGAGAGAAATCAGCCCTGAAAATCTGACCCTCGGGGATGATCATACAGACAAGATCACATCGAGAATCAAGCAAACGAGACTCGCCAGACTTGAAACGCACCTCAAAACCCTCATCAAGCAACTGAGAAACCGAAAGAAAATTGAAACCCAAAGACTTCACAAGAGCCACTCTCTTCAACGTTACCTTGTCACTCACATGCACAACACCCCCAGAAATCACCCTTCCTCGTCCATTGTCCCCAAATGTGATGTGCAACTTTTCCTTCACTGGGGTGAGGCTGGAGAACAACTTCATATCTCCGGTCATGTGTCGAGAACACCCAGAGTCGATCAACCAAATGTCCTCCAAGCCTCCTGCCTATAGTCAGAAACAAGAACGAGAATGAGCTAACGACTCGACACTGGGGTTAGCACAAAGAAAGTTGAACCAGTGTCGAGCCATCTGCTCAAAGGAGGGGTTAGCAAACATCATTCCCTTGCCACCAAGCTTCCCATGTCCCAAGGAAGGAGTACGAGCACCACGAGGGGGAAAATGTGGTCCGTAGTTCCTCTTGAACCCAAAGCTGCGATCATCTCCCCTAAACCCGTATTGAGGACGAGTAGGAGGACGTCCAGCAAAACCGCCACGAGCCCAACCAAATCTCTCACCAGCACGCACACCATCATCTCTCCTAGCAAACCTCTCACCACCACCTTTCTGCGGGAACCTGCCAACACTCCTCACACTTCCCACACCCCGTGGAAGTGGCACTCTAGGCTCAGGAATACCATGAGGCTTGCGATACCTGTCCTGGTTTGCTTGCTCCCTAGCAAGCCTCTCATCCCTCTTCTTCTTGTAGCAAAACTCTGCAAGATGCCTCTCCTTGCCACAATACTCACACCTTGTTGACGGTGAAAATCCGTCAACCTAGCCATGAGTTTACCTTCGGTGTTGGCATGACTTTTGTATCTTATTCATTGGTACTAACCCCCGTGGTATAACAAGTTCACTTGTGCATGTCAGTTTTGGAGTTAAGTGTTTACGCAGGGTTTAACGTTGAAAGCAAGACTTCCGGGATAAGTTCATTAAGCACCTCATGACAAGACCTTGAAGCCCGATACAAGTCCAGCAATGAAGTGAACATGACTCCAAGAGCCCAAGGACCAAGCCCGAGAAGATTATAAACTCCGAGGACCGAACCGTAAAAGTCTTCCGAATCTTGCAAGACAAGGAGTTGAGTCCAATTCGGAGAGAAACCAACGTCAAGGGCCCACATGCAAAAGGGGAGAACATCTAGAAGACGCGGGAAGCAACACCAGGCGAAGCAGGCCGCGAGATGGGCCGACTTGGGCCCAGGCCGGCCGGCCCAGCCCGGCTGGCCCAGCCCAATTCGGGGCCCAATCGGCCTCCCCTTTGACCTAATTGCTTCTCAGGCTATAAATAGCCCCCTGACCAAGAGCCACGCATCAACCGAAGTCCTAATCCGCCGCCGAGAAGCAGAGAAGCTTGAGGGACACCATCTCGGAGATGAGGGTTGTGCTAGTTGTCTAGGGTTTCCCTAGCCGACGTGGGAACCTTGCATGGAAGACCACGTTGGAGCTCCGGAGAGAGGATCAAGATCGAGGGAGGGCCCCAGTGGTGATCTTGTTCCTGTAATCATTCATGGTGAAGTTTGTAAGTGAATCCGATTTCTAGCGATTAAGTGCCTTCTCGATGATTTTGTTTTCTTCTTGGTCTTGCTTCTTCTACGATCTAGTCTATAGCTAGATTACATAGGGTGCTTTTGTAGCCGCGGTGGCTAGAGGTGCATACCGGACCGGCCAAGTGATTTCAACTTGTTCTATCGAACTCGCCCTAGACTACCCGCAGGAATAGGGATACGTTGTGACAGAACGGGGGTTCCGAAAGGCGGGAGATTTTCGGAGTCGGATGGGAAGGCCACGATTTAAAGATGCTTTCAATGAGATTCGCTTTTCTATCTTCATCTATCTTGTTTGGAGCTACAACATAAGCATGATCTAGATTTTCTAGATTGGTCATCTCTTGCTTTCTCTTGTTACCTCTTTCGTAGATTTGATTAGATTCGTTTTCCTTATGGTATCTTAGATTAGATGCAATTTGATTCTTCAATAGATAGCTTTACCTTGCTTTACTAGATTGAATCCTTGCGTTGCACATTGTTCCACGGATTCGATACCTTGGGTTCACCACTCGAGGGAAGAAGGGTCTCTTGACTACGACGGGAGACTTGTCCGCTAGCAAGTCTAAACGAACTTTGATACAACTATTAACCGTCAACAAGCTCCTTTTTCTGGCGCCGTTGCCGGGGAACAAGCAATCAAGTTCCGATCTAGTATCACTTATCTTTTAGTTTTTCTTTTGATTTTCTTTTGCATCTCTTATGTTTGATCATCCCCAAAAAGAAAAAAAAGAGTCAATCTAATCTAGTTTTGATTAACCCTATTTTTTCTTTTCTTTTTAGATTTTTTTTGCTAACCCTAACCGGAGATGGTTGGCTACCTCTCCAAGAAACCCAAAACTTTTTTTGTGGATGATCGAGGAAAACTTTACTGGCAAAGGAGACGTGCAACACAAGCTAAAGGGGAGGAAACCCTAGATTCAAAAGTTGAAGTCGAAGGACCGTCGAAATCTCCAAGGGAATCACCACCTCCAAGTCCAAAGGAAGATCAACCTCAACCACTGGAACGCAAGATCAAGCTATGCACCCCGGACATCGTTGATCTACCTATCACAAACCTTCAAGACGCCGGGAGGCCGTTCAAGATCAAGGTCTCAACTATCCGCATGACGATTGCGAGAGCTGAATGCATACGAGCTAGATTCCTTGAGTGGCATATCAGTTTACTTAAGAGGAGGATGGAGAAGATGGAGATGGAGAAAGAAGCTCAACACCTAAAGGCCGCCGAAGCAAGATCCACGTGCAAGGAGTGTGTGGAGTATGACCATGTCCAAGGTAACTCCGATTTAATGCAAGTTCGTCCATTCAAGATTTGGTTCCTCTTTGTGCACAATTCAAGGACTTGATGGACGAGCAAGTTAAGATCAACAAGGACACCGTCACTAAGTTCGAGGCTATGGAGAAAATATTAAAGAATTTAGATGGCAAGGTGACGAAGGTTGGAAGCTCTATACGTGAAGTGTTCATCCTGACGAAGATGCTAGACGCAAGTGGGACAACTTGCCGGGCGCCCGATGGGTAACAAAGAAGAATTTCGGAGACAACTCCAAGGTCCCAAGACGGCGAAAGGCTACTCGAACTCATTCGGGAGAGATGGAGGATCACACTAAGGAGACCATGACGATAACGACCGAAGGACCGGAGTTCGAGATGCCGAGCCACAAGGAAGTTGTTGCATCCGTCAAGACCAAAGGACAAAGCCAGCCTACGAAGACCAAAAAAATTGACTAAGCCAAAGTGGGTACCCAAGATTGCAACGCCTGCAAAGAGCGTTGATCTGGAGTAATCAAGTGAAGAAGTCTAGCCATGGACTATAAACGAAGCACTAGGCGGGAGGCAACCCGTTTCGTCGAGTCAAGAATAAGCTACCGGGAGGACAACGCGATTCCAGGTTTTTCGAGTCTTTATAATTCAGTTTTGAATTTTACTACGCAAAACATTAGACTTAGAATGGTTGAACAATATAGAGACATAATTCTTGGTTGAATATTTTTCTTGATCATAAACCCTTTACATGAACCATCCTATGTGATTGTTTGCTTCTTTTTCGAGAAACCACAACCAAAACCAAAAAAATTCAGAACCTAACTCAACCCTTCACCCTCATTAAGGTGTTGTGGTTGACTTGTTTTTCATGCTAAAAACACTCGAGTAGAGCCACGACTTGTATCTAGATGGTTATTTAAATTTCAGCACGTGGTAGGACTCGCGTGAACCTAGAATCTTGATTTTTTGTTGGTTTAAAAATCCATATCGTTGGTTTCTCTAAAGATTAGAATTTTTCCAAGCCTCACTTAATTTTATTTCATTCAAAATCTCTCTCGTCTAATCAAAATTAGGACTTGAACCTATGCCCCCATGATCAAGCCGCGAAAAGTTCGCTCTCAACCAATGAAGGCAAACTATACCGGTGAGACCGATATCAACGTAGTCGGAAAATATTTTCAACTTACATTTGTGTTTAATGGGTTAAAAACTTCTCTAAATTTATGCTTGAGCTCTTGCATGGCTCTGAAAAATATTTTTAAACTTTGAAATTAGAGGAGTGCTTAACCTTAAATACACTTAAAGGGAGGCAATCTAGTTTGAATTAACCATACATGCACCATGATACATCACGGATGCCCCTCCAACATCTTTTATCAAACCACATGCAAAGTACAAGCATGGGGGGCAGCCAAGGCCTTGTTTTGTAGGAATATCATGGATGCATGTGAGGCAAGGGAGTATGGAAGTGAATCAAGCGAAAACATCAAGTGGAAGAAGCAATAATGCAAGCGAAGGAGTGGACGGGAATGTTTGGAAGGTGCACGCGGCCACGAAGCAACATGCATTAGAGAAGAACCGAGCCAAGAGAAGGAGAGAGGTAAGTCTTTCATCCAACTCTTTGTTCATGTGCTCTAGTTTGTAGGCCGGAACCACCTTAGACTTAGCCATCCACCACGTTTGTTTCGTGCAACAAATCACATCCTTAATCCACTCAAAGTCCAGACTCCAAAATAATATTTGTGCACCTTGTTAACGGGTGAAAACCCCGGATATATATTTGTGAGGGAGAGTGCTGCAATCATGGAGGAAAACTACAAGCCTTTTCACCGAAGAAGAAGGGATCATCGTCGTCTGAGCCATCACCATCAACCCCTTAGAGGAGGCACTCGGTTTCCGAGTTTCCTCGGAGTATGGAGGAGGACACGGCACCACCGAAGAGGAATCACACTCTTCTCCTTGGTGGCATGAGGGCCGCACGAAACTCGTTTATTAGGTTTACCAAACTTCAATAACATATGGAGGAGCCGCTCGTCCAACCTCACCACTTGACACGATCATCCGCTCCACCTCCATGTGCTCCGTAGTATTCCAATGGGTTTATCATCACGACGGAGGAGGAGGAGAAGAAGCTCGCTCGCCTTAAGTAGAGGCTTGTAGCGAACGTCGACATCGACGACCAAGCTCTCCACATATTGGGTTTCACACGGGACACCGGTGCAATTCTCTAACGGAGTGTCGGCAAACACCCACAAGGAATTCGCCTAGGAAATTTTCATGACCATGGCGCATACCCTTGATGAAGGAGTGCTGAGTCTCTCATTCCGTTTAGAGGGAGCCCACAAGTGGAGAAGAAGGAAGACACCGTCGGAAGGGTAACCTTGATCAATGATGCTATTCCTAGCACCTTGATGGGGTAATCTCCTTTCATCCATGGGTTGCAATCGATCTTGAGATGTAATCACACTTTGTTGGATTATCTATCTATCATCTTGTGTTGGAAATACTTTAATGCTTAAGGTTAGCTACCATGCCATAAAGGGAGTAAGGGCTCTATGCTTCCTTGGATCCATTCAACACAATCCCCGATAGATTAGATTGGCTTTCATATTCGAAATGATTACATGTTCTAGTATCGTAGACCCATGGGCGAGTGTCCCCTATTTTCAAAAGGGAGCTCCGGAACAAGTGGATGTGCATGAGGCACATGGGGAAGTTTTTGGAGTATGATCACGGGAAGAGACCATCAACGAAGAAATACTATTCGGAACCCCATCATCCAAGTGTGTCACTTTTGTGCAAGTGGATTTTTGGGAGAACAAGAGAGACAAAGATAATCAACACGGAGTTGAATTGGCTTTACTCGGCTTTGATTGCCAAGTGGCCAATAGACCCCACTCACCGATGATCAACCGGTGGTGTTGTTAAGCAACATCGAGTTCGGGAGATATTGGTTCGGGGTGTTGCCTCTCCATATTGGCTATCTCTTTAAAACCGGTTATTACAAGGAACCCGAATCATCTCCTACCTGGGACCTCCCTAGGTATATGAAGAAAGGAAAATAAGAGTGAAGATGAGAGAGGAGGCTTCCAAGTGGCCTAGGTGAATTTGCCCTTATCGGATGGAAGATTAAGACTTTTTCTTGAGGGGGAGAAGATCAGTTAGAGGAAGGACTTCTTGTCATGGCGAAAAAAATAATAGAGAAGGATTAGGAGAAGGTTTTTCCACGACCCAAGAAGGAGGTGCACAACACAATTATGTCCCACCATTGGGAGGAACCCCGGCGCCGCCGAGTTACTACGGTGGTGTACCAATGCAAGCATGGGGGAGTGGTGCAGCCATACCCCCACCATTTTTGCGGTGCCCAATGTTGCCTTTGCGGAGCCATATGCACACCTTCCTCAACCACAACAAAATGGAGCCACCATTGGAGGATACGCTGCAAGGAACGTGCAAATTATTGCAGCCATCCTAACCAATGCAAACCAAATGGGTGAAGGAAATGCAAACATCGCTTATGTGTTTGGACACCTTCACCTAGCACCGTCGGTCAATTCATAGGAGTGGTGCATTCCTATTACAAGTAAGGGTACAACAACCAAGACTATCAATATCAACCACCGGCGGAAGATTGGAGAGAGGAGGAGCTTTAATTATCTTTCCTTTACCCCCTTTTCTTTAATTTTCAGCTTGGATGTGCCTATGTTTGCGTAATATTTTCAGCTTTGCTTTAATTTTTAGTTTTTAGTTTAATTTTCAGCATGTGTGTTAGTTTTTATTTTCATCATGAATAATGTCACCACCAAGTTTTTACCTTTGGTAAAGTTACAAAGTTTGTGCCATGATGATATATGATTATAATTGTCGCTTTGTTTATCTTTGTAATTGATTTATGCATGTTTGAACTAGTGCTCTCTTAAAAATACAAATCTGAAATTATCTAAATGCTAGCTTAATCTTTAGTGGAGGTTATGATTAAAATAAAGACCCATAGTGTTTTATATGCTCTCAAGTTATGAATAGATTAAAGATGTCTTTTATGCTCAAAAATATCGCTAACCTTGTCATAAATATCACTTGTGTGTTGCTCAACCTATCCAGAGCCTTATATATATTTGAGTGCATAAACTTTAGTGTACAAGATTTATTTTTGAGTGAGTTATTGCAGGCCATGATTTCTCTGGCCCGAGACTAAGAAGCTGGTCATTCCGTTTTTGCGTATCTATCTTTTTGCTAGCCTTTTATCCGTGCATTGTGTATCCCCGCATCGGAGATCTCACAAACCTCGCCGGATATCCATCCTTAAAACCAAATATCATCTTTTTTGTTTACCTCCTTGACCACAACCTATCGTTGAGAATGGATCATCAATTCAAGGAAGATCGCAAGACGGTGCCTACATTGAAGAATTCAAGTATCTCTCCAAAGGAAAATATTCCGGTACCTACCTTATTATCGCCTCTTTGCTCGAGGACGAGCAACGTCTAAGCATGGGGGAGGAGGTAGGTACGGTGCAGTTATAGAGTTCAAAGGGGAGTATTTTAAAAAAAATGATGAATGAAAAAAATTCGGCGATATACGTGACTTCCAAGGTGAAGGTCTCACAAGAAGAAAGAAAAAAAAATATATATATATATAATGAATGAAAGAAAGAAAGAAAGAAAGAAAAGAATGAGAAATATGAGAAAGGATAAAAAAATATATGCGTAAAGTGAACTCCCCGGTTCTCTAAGAGTGCATTCAAGGCTTCAAGTTTAAAAGATCCATTCTCATTTTCCAACCATGTGCAATCCGATAACGAGGACTTCCTTTGTGCCTCGGGATCACTCTTTTCCATTTGCACATGTCCACTCATCTAAAAGTGTGTGTATTTTTCTCTTTCCCCTCCTTGATTTAACATTATTTTGCAATGACCTTTTTGACGAGTCTCGGTAAGACCATGAGAAGCTTGTCTTGTTTTGACAACACCTCATTTATAAAATCTTGTTAGGACTAAACTTTCCCAAAGCTCCATATAAAGCCTACCACACATATTTGTTATGAGAGGGAAAGGAGTAGAATATATAGGCTTGAGAGACAAGCGAGATGAGAGTTCATGAGCAATATGCAAGGTGATTTAAATTTGTGAATTTGGTTTAGCTCTTTTCTTTATCTCGTTCTTTATTTCAAAAATTCTGAGATCTATTTAAACTTTGTGAGCATGTTAATACTTGTGGGATAAGCTTAATAAGAATCTACCCTCCGTAGAGGTGAAGGCTAGTACATTATGGAACTTTAACGAATTAAACTTTTGAGAGCATTATGTTTTTTTCATGTATCATCAAGTGCAAGGTTTAATCATTGATGGGCAACGATGATATCCATCAAAGGCTTACTCGAGGACGAGCAAGGTTTAAGCATGGGGGAGATGTTGACGGTGAAAATCCGTCAACCTAACCATGAGTTTACCTTCGGTGTTGGCATGACTTTTGTATCTTATTCATTGGTACTAACCCCCGTGGTATAACAAGTTCACTTGTGCATGTCGGTTTTGGAGTTAAGTGTTTACGCAGGGTTTAACGTTGAAAGCAAGACTTCCGGGATAAGTTCATTAAGCACCTCATGACAAGACCTTGAAGCCCGATACAAGTCAAGCAATGAAGTGAACATGACTCCAAGAGCCCAAGGACCAAGCCCGAGAAGATGATAAACTCCGAGGACCGAACCAGAAAAGTGCTGAATCTTGCAAGACAAGGAGTTGAGTCCAATTCGGAGAGAAACCAACGTCAAGGGCCCACATGCAAAAGGGGAGAACATCTAGAAGACGCGGGAAGCAACACCGGGCGAAGCAGGCTGTGAGCTGGGCCGAATTGGGCCCAGGCTGGCCAGCCCAGCCCAATTCGGGGCCCAATCGGCCTCCCCTTTGACCTAATTGCTTCTCAGGCTATAAATAGCCCCCTAACCGAGAGCCACGCATCAACCGAAGTCGTAATCCGCCGTCGAGGAGTAGAGAAGTTTGAGGGACACCATCTCGGAGATGAGAGTCGTGCTAGTTGTCTAGGGTTTCCCTAGCCGACGTGGGAACCTTGCATGGAACGCCACGTCGGAGCTCCGGAGCGAGGATCAAGATCGAGGGAGGGCCCCGGTGGTGATCTTGTTCATGTAATCATTCATGGTGAAGTTTGTAAGTGAATCCGATTTCTAGCGATTAAGTGCCTTCTCGATGATTTTGTTTTCTTCTTGGTTTTGCTTCTTCTACGATCTAGTCTATAGCTAGATTACATAGGGTGCTCTTGTAGCCGCGGTGGCTAGAGGTGCATACCGGACCGGCCAAGTGATTTCAACTTGTTCTATCGAACTCGCCCTAGACTACCCGCATGAATAGGGATACGTTGTGACAGAACGGGGTTCCGAAAGGCGGGCGTTTTCGGAGTCGGATGGGAAGGCCACGATTTAAAGATGCTTTTAATGAGATTCGCTTTTCTATCTTCATCTATCTTGTTTGGAGCTACAACATAAGCATGATATAGATTCTCTAGATTGGTTATCTCTTGCTTTCTCTTGTTACCTCTTTAGTAGATTAGATTATATTCGTTTTCCTTATGATATCTTAGATTAGATGCAATTTGATTCTTCAATAGATAGCTTTACCTTGCTTTACTAGATTGAATCCTTGCGTTGCACATTGTTCCACGGATTCGATACCTTGGGTTCACCACTCGAGGGAAGAAGGGTCCCTTGACTACGACGGGAGACTTGTCCGCTTGCAAGTCTAAACGAACTTTGATACAACTATTAACCGTCAACAAGCCCCTTTTTCTGGCGCCGTTGCCGGGGAACAAGCAATCAAGTTCCGATCTAGTATCGCTTATCTTTTAGTTTTTCTTTTGATTTTCTTTTGCATCTCTTATGTTTGATCATCCCCAAAAAGAAAAAAAAGAGTCAATCTAATCTAGTTTTGATTATCCCTAATTTTTCTTTTCTTTTTAGATTTTTGTATTTTTTCTAACCCTAACCGGAGATGGTTGTCTACCTCTCCAAGAAACCCAAAACATTTTTTGTGGATGATCCAGGAAAACTTTATTGGCAAAGGAGACGTGCAACACAAGCTAAAGGGGAGGAAACCCTAGATTCAAAAGTTGAAGTCGAAGGACCGTCGAAATCTCCAAGGGAATCACCACCTCCAAGTCCAAAGGAAGATCAACCTCAACCACCGGAGCGCAAGATCAAGCTATGCACCCCGGACATCGTTGATCTACCTATCATAAACCTTCAAGACGCCGGGAGGCCGTTCAAGATCAAGGTCTCAACTATCCGCATGACGATTGTGAGAGCTGAATGCATACGAGCCGGATTCCTTGAGTGGCATATCAGTTTACTTAAGAGGAGGATGGAGAAGATGAAGATGGAGAAAGAAGCTCAACACCTAAAGGCCGCCGAAGCAAGATCCACGTGCAAGGAGTGTGTGGAGTACGACCATGTCCAAGGTAACTCCGATTTAATGCAAGTTCGTCCATTCAAGATTTGGTTCCCCTTTGTGCACAATTCAAGGACTTGATGGACGAGCAAGTTAAGATCAACAAGGACGCCGTCACTAAGTTCGAGGCTATGGAGAAAATATTAAAGAATTTAGATGGCAAGGTGACGAAGGTCGGAAGCTCTATACGTGAAGTGTTCATCGTGATGAAGATGCTAGATGCAAGTGGGACAACTTGCCGGGCGCCCGATGGGTAACAAAGAAGAATTTCGGAGACAACTCCAAGGTCCCAAGATGGCGAAAGGCTACTCGAACTCATTCGGGAGAGATGGAGGATCACACTAAGGAGACCATGACGATCACGACCGAAGGACCGGAGTTCGAGATGCCGAGCCACAAGGAAGTTGTTGCATCCGTCAAGACCAAAGGACAAAGCCAGCCTATGAAGACCAAAAAAATTGACTAAGCCAAAGTGGGTACCCAAGATTGCAACGCCCGCAAAAAGCGTTGATCCGGAGTAATCAAGTGAAGAAGTCTAGCCATGGACTATAAACGAAGCACTAGGCGGGAGGCAACCCGTTTCGTCGAGTCAAGAATAAGCTACCGGTAGGACAACCCGATTCCAGGTTTTTCGAGTCTTTATAATTCAGTTTTGAATTTTACTACACAAAACATTAGACTTAGAATGGTTGAACAATATAGAGACATAATTCTTGGTTGAATATTTTGCTTGATCATAAACCCTTTACATGAACCATCCTATGTGATTGTTTGCTTCTTTTTCGAGAAACCACAACCAAAACCAAAAAAATTCAGAACCTAACTCAACCCTTCACCATCATTAAGGTGTTGTGGTTGACTTGTTTTTCATGCTAAAAACACTCGAGTAGAGCCACGACTTGTATCTAGATGTTATTTAAATTTCAGCACGTGGTAGGACTCGCGTGAACCAAGAATCTTGATTTTTGGTTGGTTTAAAAATCCATATCCTTGGCTTCTCTAAAGATTAGAATTTTTCCAAGCCTCACTTAATTTTATTTCATTCAAAATCTCTCTCATCTAATCAAAATTAGGACTTGAACCTATGCCCCCATGATCAAGCCGGGAAAAGTTCGCTCTCAACCAATGAAGGCAAACTATACCGGTGAGACCGATATCAACGTAGTCGGAAAATATTTTCAACTTACATTTGTTTTTAATGGGTTAAAAACTTCTCGAAATTTATGCTTGAGCTCTTGCATGGCTCTGAAAAATATTTTTAAACTTTGAAATTAGAGGAGTGCTTAACCTTAAACACACTTAAAGGGAGGCAATCTAGTTTGAATTAACCATACATGCACCATGATACATCACGGATGCCCCTCCAACATCTTTTATCAAACCACATGCAAAGTACAAGCATGGGGGGGCAGCCAAGGTCTTGTTTTGTAGGAATATCATGGATGCATGTGAGGCAAGGGAGTATGGAAGTGAATCAAGCGAAAACATCAAGTGGAAGGAGCAATAATGCAAGCGAAGGAGTGGACGGGAATGTTTGGAAGGTGCACGCGGCCACGAAGCAACATGCATTAGAGAAGAACCGAGCCAAGAGAAGGAGAGAGGTAAGTCTTTCATCCAACTCTTTGTTCATGTGCTCTAGTTTGTAGGCCGGAACCACCTTAGACTTAGCCATCCACCACGTTTGTTTCGTGCAACAAATCACATCCTTAATCCACTCAAAGTCCAGACTCCAAAATAATATTTGTGTACCTTGTTAACGGGTGAAAACCCCGGATATATATTTCTGAGGGAGAGTGCTGCAATCATGGAGGAAAACTACAAGCCTTTTCACCGAAGAAGAAGGGATCATCGTCGTCTGAGCCATCACCATCAACCCCTTAGAGGAGGCACTCGGTTTCCGAGTTTCCTCGGAGTATGGAGGAGGACACGGCACCACCGAAGAGGAATCACACTCTTCTCCTTGGTGGCATGAGGGCCGCACGAAACTCGTTTATTAGGTTTACCAAACTTCAATAACATATGGAGGAGCCGCTCGTCCAACCTCACCACTTGACACGATCATCCGCTCCACCTCCATGTGCTCCGTGGTATTCCAATGGGTTTATCATCACGACGGAGGAGGAGGAGAAGAAGCTCGCTCGCCTTAAGTAGAGGCTTGTAGCGAACGTCGACATCGACGACCAAGCTCTCCACATATTGGGTTTCACACGGGACACCGGTGCAATTCTCTAACGGAGTGTCGGCAAACACCCACAAGGAATTCGCCTAGGAAATTTTCATGACCATGGCGCATACCCTTGATGAAGGAGTGCTGAGTCTCTCATTCCATTTGGAGGGATCCCACAAGTGGAGAAGAAGGAAGACTCGTCGGAAGGGTAACCTTGATCAATGATGCTATTCCTAGCACCTTGATGGGGTAATCTCCTTTCATCCATGGGTTGCAATCGATCTTGAGATGTAATCACACTTTGTTGGATTATCTATCTATCATCTTGTGTTGGAAATACTTTAATGCTTAAGGTTAGCTACCATGCCATAAAGGGAGTAAGGGCTCTATGCTTCCTTGGATCCATTCAACACAATCCCCGATAGATTAGATTGGCTTTCATATTCGAAACGATTACATGTTCTAGTATCGTAGACCCATGGGCGAGTGTCCCCTATTTTCAAAAGGGAGCTCCGGAACAAGTGGATGTGCATGAGGCACATGGGAAAGTTTTTGGAGTATGATCACGGGAAGAGACCATCAACGAAGAAATACTATTCGGAACCCCATCATCCAAGTGTGTCACTTTTGTGCAAGTGGATTTTTGGGAGAACAAGAGAGACAAAGATAATCAACACGGAGTTGAATTGGCTTTACTCGGCTTTGATTGCCAAGTGGCCAATAGACCCCACTCACCTTTGATCAACCGGTGGTGTTGTTAAGCAACATCGAGTTCGGGAGATATTGGTTCGGGGTGTTGCCTCTCCATATTGGCTATCTCTTTAAAATCGGGTATTACAAGGAACCCGAATCATCTCCTACCTGGGACCTCCCTAGGTATATGAAGAAAGGAAAATAAGAGTGAAGATGAGAGAGGAGGCTTCCAAGTGGCCTAGGTGAATTTGCCCTTATCGGATGGAAGATTAAGACTTTTTCTTGAGGGGAAGAAGATCAGTTAGAGGAAGGACTTCTTGTCATGGCGAAAAAAAATAATAGAGAAGGATTAGGAGAAGGTTTTTCCACGACCCAAGAAGGAGGTGCACAACAAAATTATGTCCCACCATTGGGAGGAACCCCGGCGCCGCCGAGTTACTACGGTGGTGTACCAATGCAAGCATGGGGGAGTGGTGCAGCCATACCCCCACCATTTTTGCGGTGCCCAACGTAGCCTTTGCGGAGCCATATGCACACCTTCCTCAACCACAACAAAATGGAGCCACCATTGGAGGATACGCTGCAAGGAACGTGCAAATTATTGCAGCCATCCTAACCAATGCAAACCAAATGGGTGAAGGAAATGCAAACATCGCTTATGTGTTTGGACACCTTCACCTAGCACCGTCGGTCAATTCATAGGAGGAGTGGTGCATTCCTATTACAAGTAAGGGTACAACAACCAAGACTATCAATATCAACCACCGGCGGAAGATTGGAGAGAGGAGGAGCTTTAGTTATCTTTCCTTTACCCCCTTTTCTTTAATTTTCAGCTTGGATGTGCCTATGTTTGCGTAATATTTTCAGCTTTGCTTTAATTTTTAGTTTTTAGTTTAATTTTCAGCATGTGTGTTAGTTTTTATTTTCATCATGAATAATGTCACCACCATGTTTTTACCTTTGGTAAAGTTACAAAGTTTGTGCCATGATGATATATGATTATAATTGTCGCTTTGTTTATCTTTGTAATTGATTTATGCATGTTTGAACTAGTGATCTCTTAAAATTACAAATCTGAAATTATCTAAATGCTAGCTTAATCTTTAGCGGAGGTTATGATTAAAATAAAGACCCATAGTGTTTTATATGCTCTCAAGTTATGAATAGATTAAAGATGTCTTTTATGCTCAAAAATATCGCTAACCTTGTCATAAATATCACTTGTGTGTTGCTCAACCTATCCGAGCCTTATATATATTTGAGTGCATAAACTTTAGTGTACAAGATTTATTTTTGAGTGAGTTATTGCAGGCCATGATTTCTCTGGCCCGAGACTAAGAAGCTGGTCATTCCGTTTTTGCGTATCTATCTTTTTGCTAGCCTTTTATCCGTGCATTGTGTATCCCCGCATCGGAGATCTCACAAACCTCGCCGGATATCCACCCTTAAAACCAAATATCATCTTTTTTGTTTACCTCCTTGACCACAACCTATCGTTGAGAATGGATCATCAATTCAAGGAAGATCGCAAGACGGTGCCTACATTGAAGAATTCAAGTATCTCTCCAAAGGAAAATATTCCGGTACCTACCTTATTATCGCCTCTTTGCTCGAGGACGAGCAACGTCTAAGCATGGGGGAGGAGGTAGGTACGGTGCAGTTTTAGAGTTCAAAGGGGAGTATTTTAAAAAAAATGATGAATGAAAAAAATTCGGCGATATACGTGACTTCCAAGGTGAAGGTCTCACAAGAAGAAAGAAAAAAATATATATATAATGAATGAAAGAAAGAAAGAAAGAAAGAAAGAAAAGAATGAGAAATATGAGAAAGAATAAAAAATATATGCGTAAAGTGAACTCCCCGGTTCTCTAAGAGTGCATTCAAGGCTTCAAGTTTAAAAGATCCATTCTCATTTTCCAACCATGTGCAATCCGATAACGAGGACATCCTTTGTGCCTCGGGATCACTCTTTGCCATTTGCACATGTCCACTCATCTAAAAGTGTGTGTATTTTTCTCTTTCCCCTCCTTGATTTAACATTATTTTCCAATGACCTTTTTGACGAGTCTCGGTAAGACCATGAGAAGCTTGTCTTGTTTTGCCAACACCTCATTTATAAAATCTTGTTAGGACTAAACTTTCCCAAAGCTCCATATAAAGCCTACCACACATATATGTTATGAGAGGGAAAGGAGTAGAATATATAGGCTTGAGAGACAAGCGAGATGGGAGTTCCTGAGTAATATGCAAGGTGATTTAAATTTGTGAATTTGGTTTAGCTCTTTTCTTTATCTCGCTCTTTATTTCAAAAATTCTGAGATCTATTTAAACTTTGTGAGCATGTTAATACTTGTGGGATAAGACTAATAAGAATCTACCCTCCGTAGAGGTGAAGGCTAGTACATTATGGAACTTTAACGAATTAAACTTTTGAGAGCATTATGTTTTTTTCATGTATGATCAAGTGCAAGGTTTAATCATTGATGGGCAACGATGATATCCATCGAAGGCTTACTCGAGGACGAGTAAGGTTTAAGCATGGGGGAGATGTTGACGGTGAAAATCCGTCAACCTAACCATGAGTTTACCTTCAGTGTTGGCATGACTTTTGTATCTTATTCATTGGTACTAACCCCCGTGGTATAACAAGTTCACTTGTGCATGTCGGTTTTGGAGCTAAGTGTTTATGCAGGGTTTAATGTTGAAAGCAAGACTTCCGGGATAAGTTCATTAAGCACCTCATGACAAGACCTTGAAGCCCGATACAAGTCAAGCAATGAAGTGAACATGACTCCAAGAGCCCAAGGACCAAGCCCGAGAAGATGATAAACTTCGAGGACCGAACCAGAAAAGTGCTGAATCTTGCAAGACAAGGAGTTGAGTCCAATTCGGAGAGAAACCGACGTCAAGGGCCCACATGCAAAAGGGGAGAACATCTAGAAGACGCAGGAAACAACACCGGGCGAAGCAGGCCGCGAGATGGGCCGAATTGGGCCCAGGCCGGCCGGCCCAGGCCGGCCGGCCCAGCCTAATTCGGGGCCCAATCGGCCTCCCCTTTGACCTAATTGCTTCTCAGGCTATAAATAGCCCCCTGACCGAGAGCCACGCATCAACCGAAGTCGTAATCTGCCGCTGAGGAGCAGAGAAGTTTGAGGGACACCATCTCGGAGATGAGGGTCGTGCTAGTTGTCTAGGGTTTCCCTAGCCGACGTGGGAACCTTGCATGGAAGACCACGTCGGAGCTCCGGAGCGAGGATTAAGATCGAGGGAGGGCCCCGGTGGTGATCTTGTTCATGTAATCATTCATGGTGAAGTTTGTAAGTGAATCCGATTTCTAGCGATTAAGTGCCTTCTCGATGATTTTCTTCTTGGTTTTGCTTCTTCTACGATCTAGTCTATAGCTAGATTACACAGGGTGCTCTTGTAGCCACGGTGGCTAGAGGTGCATACCGGACCGGCCAAGTGATTTCAACTTGTTCTATCGAACTCGCCCTAGACTACCCGCATGAATAGGGATACGTTGTGACAGAACGGGGGTTCCGAAAGGCGGGCGTTTTCAGAGTCGGATGGGAAGGCCACGATTTAAAGATGCTTTTAATGAGATTCGCTTTTCTATCTTCATCTATCTTGTTTGGAGCTACAACATAAGCATGATCTAGATTCTCTAGATTGGTTATCTCTTGCTTTCTCTTGTTACCTCTTTAGTAGATTAGATTAGATTCGTTTTCCTTATGATATCTTAGATTAGCTGCAATTTGATTCTTCAATAGATAGCTTTACCTTGCTTTACTAGATTGAATCCTTGCGTTGCACATTGTTCCACGGATTCGATACCTTGGGTTCACCACTCGAGGGAAGAAGGGTCCCTTGACTACGACGGGAGACTTGTCCGCTTGCAAGTCTAAACGAACTTTGATACAACTATTAACCGTCAACACACCTGAAGGGGATGGGTTTTGGTTTTGGCTCTGGCTTCTCTTTAGGCTTCTCACCCTTCTCACTCACAAACCTCACTGGTTTCTGGAAGTCATTTGTCTTAGGTGGGAATTTGGGTGGATCTTGGGTTGTGTCAAGCTTGTTGCAAAGGTGGTTGGGCTTTGGTGTGAAAGAGTTCTTGGGTGCTTTTGGAAGTGGGACTTGGATGTCTCCAATCACCTCAAACTCGGGGTTAGACTCAACACACTTCTCATACACACTCTCCCCACCTGTTCTCTCCCACTTTCTCACCCAACTTCTCAAAACCCAAACCACGACCATCCGCTCTCTTGAACTCCTCAATCATGATTTTCAATTGAGGTTCCCGCCCCGTACAACCAACCCAACACCTTCCTCAAATAGTCATTCTCCTCATAGATGACATCCAAATGGGAAGTAAGTTCAAGATTGCGCAAAGTAACTTCATCACAGCTAGAGCATGCATTTGCAACAGGAGATTTCAAAGATTCTTCCAAAGAACTAATGGTAGAACGAGCATCAACAAGCTTAGCATGCATAGTAGGACATGATTTACAAGCACCAAGCAAAGTAGGTCTAGCCTTAAGCTCATCATATTCAGTCCTAAGAGCATCTAGTTTAGCCAAAGTAGAAGCATTCTTCTCATTAAGCAACTTGATCTCATTCAACCATGCATCACACTCAAGACATTCAACATCATCAGGAGTAGTAGGAGCAAGTTTCAAAGAGTCATTCTCAAGTTTCAATTCAAGCAATTTGGACTCTAACTCTCCTACTTTCTCACTAGCATTCTCTAGTTGAGCCCTAAGATCTTTTCTCATCTTCTTAGCATCTCTCAACACACTATCACGGTTGTCAATCAAGCCATTCAACCTAGCGATCTCAGCAAGCAAAGAGTCGGGGTCATGATTTACCTCATCCTCTGAGTCGGAGTCACTGTCTTCCTTCTCGCTCTTCTTGCTTCTTGAGCTATGGGCCATCCCACAAAAGCCTTCAAGCGCCACACAGCTCAACCCACTGAGGTTCCGGCTTGCACTCTTCTTGCCCTTGCGCCTCTCGGCGTCTTCATCTTCGCTGCTTGAGCTTGACTGCTCGACGCTTGAGCTTGAGTCGACGTCGCTCACACCGGCCACCATCGCTCTTGCCTTGTTCTTCTTGTAGCCGCTGTTGCTCGGTCGCCGCTTGTCCTTGTCCTTGCTCTTGTACTTGTTGAAGTGCTTGCCCTTGGAGGAGTACTTGTCTTCACGCCTCGGGTGCGCCTTGTACTCGTTCACCTTGTACTTGTTCTCCTCCACTTCCGGGCACTCGGCGATGAAGTGGCCTCGCTTGCCACACTTGTAGCACGTCCCTGAGCTCCTCCTTGCATTCCTCCGGCTCTCGTGTAGTCGATCAAACCTTCTTGAGAGCAAGGCCAGCTCCTCCTCGCCCAGCACATCAAACTCCTCATCTGGAATATACATAAGAGAAGACAAGGAAAACTGTCGACAGGAAGGATTAGATTTGCCCTTTGATCCGCCCACAAGAGCAAGACTATGGTCAGTCGAGCCCTCATGCTTGGATTGCAACTTCCTGTCAACCTCAGCCGACTTGAGCTTAGAAAAGAGGTCATCCAACTCAATAGTCAAATATTGCCCATACTCCTTGATGGCCTCAACCTTAGCACCCCAAACATTTGGGTCCAAGACATGCAAGAGCTTCAAAGCCTGATCATGCTCGGTGTAAGGAAAATCCTCAACATTAGCTTTCATGTTGTTCACGATGGCGGTGAACCTTTGAAACATGGCATCAATGTCCTCACCGGGAAGTGGAGTGAAGTTCTCATATTGCATCCGGTAAGAGACAAAGAGGCGAGCCTTCACATGGTTATCACCACCATGAGCAACCAACAACTTCTCCCAAATTTTCCAAGCAAGATTCAAATGGCGAACACGCTCAAACTCTGGATCACACAAGCTTCGGACCAAGTGATCAACGGCTTTTGCATTAGCCTCATACTTGGCCTTAGCACCGGCATCGGTCACCATAAGAGTATGGATGTTGACCGGAATAGCATAGGTCTTGTCAAGCACAATGAAATCCAACAGCTTCCCACGAAGAAAGATCATCATTCGGGCCGCCCACTTGTGGTAACCCTTGCCATCGAAGTGCGGCGGACCGCCCCGCTCAACGTACGCCATCTTAGGATTCGAGACTTGTCAAAGTCGCAAAGAATCCGGCACCAAGCTCTGATACCAATTGAAGGACCAGATGGCGATTAGAGAGGGGGGAGTGAATAGGAGCCGGTAAAAATTCTTCCCAAAGAACCCGGCCTATGCCCTAGTCAAATCTCGTTCGCACACAAGCGATGGATCGAATCACACACCAATCGCCAAGACAACGAGGTTATGGATCAACCTCTAGCCTTAGTAACGATTCCTTGAAGCACACGCGGAAGCACGAGAAAGGAAGGGAGGAATCAAACCAAGAAGCAAAGCTCACAAACATTGCCAAGGATGATATATCTATCAGATTGAATCGAATTCTAGTCCACTGGATGACTAGCTCTAAGAAAATCCAAAAAACCCACATCTACCGCATGATACCCGGTTCTGTCAAGATCTATGCAAGATCAACAAGCTTGAATCCGCAACACGTGACAATCTAGATTGATCTGAATTCAGCTATAGAGAACGCATGACCCACTTGCCACGTCAAGCCAAAGACTTGAGCGTGCAACACGTGGATCACAAACAAGATAGAACTGAATCTAATCAATCTAAATTGGGCAATAAGAGTGTTACATGAATTAAACACAAAAACTAAAATTCAAAGCAACACATGGTAACTTAATGAATCTATTAGATCTTGCCAAATCTAATAGAGACGATAACTATCTCCAAGCTAGATCTTAGCCTACTGCATGACTCATGATCCAACAAGGAAACCTTCTTGAACGAAGCTTAAATCCACCGCATGATACTATGCATGGTAACAAGACTACTTGCTTCACGGTCTAAATCCACCACATGATACTAGACCTGATACAAGGTTGCCGGTACTTATGGAGGTCGACGGATCGATGGCTCCTCTCGAAGAACTCGACGACACGACTAGAAGGACTCGAAAGTTGGCACGAGGCCGGTTTGTTGTGAAATTGTTCAATCCCTATTACAAACACTAAGGGTTTATATTTATACCCTAATTCTAACATGACTCCTATTCGACCACGATTACAATATTTATTACCTAAAATAAACACCATGGCGTCATGTCCGTCTCGTATCCATCATCAACTTGTCTCCCTCTTTGTATCCATTCAACGTCATCACACACTCCCGAATTCTTCCGCTTTCATCCGTGGAACAGCTCTCCTGCCGAATGACGATGTACTCCCGACCGCAGACGCCTCTACCGAATGCTTTGAGGAAAACCTCCTGCCGAATGGTGTTCTTCTGCCAAATTCGGCTCACATGTCAGTCTCTTCCCTGTACCAATTTTTGGTGTTAACAGGTTGAATGGTCGAGTTCGTCACCGAGACCATTGTTTTTCTTTTTAATCTACAATTAAAACTTGTAAGTGGTATTTCTCGGTCATAGTAACTCCAAATGTTGTGATTCTTTTTTCTGGTTTTATCTAAAATCAATCTCTGTCACTTTATGACATTTACTTGCATGTAAGTTGTTATTTTATAGAATTTGTTATATACATTGTCTTTTCTCAGCAAAGTACAAAGTAGAAAAACATGATTTTGCATAAGACTTGCTAAAGTAACTTGATATTTACCAATTTTATAGTCAAACTACGGTCATGTACAAACTTGAGTTGCATATGAGTTGAAACATGTTAGGAGGTATTGAAATCTCAAAGTTTGACTTAGAGTTGTAGGAAACAATGTGAGAGATCTATCCATTTGTGAGCAATGTATGTTATCACTTTATTAAAACTACTTCAGTCTGATAATGACAGGATTGTGGACCAAAAATATGCTGCTATGCCAATTTCTAGAATTTTCTGACCAAATTCAAATATTATTGTAATTATTAAAAGGTAAATTGGAGGTAGAAATTTGACATGTTTATTTACAGTTCCATGAATAGGAATGAGAATCTTGATTACATAAGTGTGCTTCTTAATTTGAAATGCCGCGATATTATAATATAATAATGTGACTCATTTTCTTAAATGGTTAAAATAATGGACATCGTTTTGTATTGAATGCCAGCAAGGTGCTCGCTCCTTGTATTTAATTATAGAAAGTAATTGATCCCAGTTGGATGCTATTAATATTACCTTCCTTACTGCTTGGTTCCTATGTACATTGTTTACTCTTTATCCTAAAAATTATCTTTTGAAAGATTCATTGCGATTTGGAATTAGTGATTTGCATTATGTTTTATTCCTGCTGTTTGTAGCTTTTCGTGATCACATCTGGTACCTGTTTGACACTCTGCCCACCTCTTCCTTGCATTGGTTAAATACACATGCTTATTTTTACACCATTCAGGTTCTTCCAGTAGCTATCCTATTGCTCATGAAACTAACAGATATTATACTAAGAGCATGCTTCTAGTTGGGTTCAAATCCTTTTGTCCTTCAGTACTCACAGTTGAACACATGTTTAAAAAAGTTCATGGTCTTGATCTGGTGACATGTTTAATTCTTGTGAAGGCACAAATAAGTGTTGCAGTCAAGAAGGTTGTAGTGAAGAGAGTGCACATCCGGGCTTCAATCCAAGGAAAAACCTAAGGAAGGAGCCCACTACATCTAGTGAACAAGATCATCATCCCAAAAGGTAGCACACAATTGGGACTTTTGGTGAAACAAACCTGGTACCATACTGTTTTTATTTAGTTTAAAGTAGTAACACTGCATTATTGTTCTTCAGTATAACAGCTTGAGTATACATCTATCCATCAGTAAAGGGACTTGTTTGACCATTTAAATAAAAATACATGTTATAAAATGTAAAATTATTCATGTATATGTCTTTTAGTAGCAGAATTAGTACTATTATAAGTTAACCATTCACAATGCAGCAGAAGCTGTGGTACCTTTCTAGTCATTAAGTAATTTATGTCTCCATTGGTTGTTGTAATTTGCTAGGCTCTAATTGCACGTAGGCTTGTGAGCTACACTTCAGAATTAATTTACACTTTAGACAACGTAGTAGTATGGTGTTCATATCATATAATTGCAGGTTTTGTGCATGCTGTGTAGTGGTGACTAGTGAGAAGTTTGCTAGCTTATTTGACGCTAATTACTGTCCATGCAGTTCCTAGTATTTCAGATTGAAATTTGCATGCATATTTGATCTGATCCTTGAGGAGGTGTCATTCATATCTCTTGTCTCAATTAAATTATAGAGAATCTTGTCACAATAACATTCATGTCAGCATATTTGATCTGATTGTGAAGTTCAGGTACTAGATATGAATGTCATTGCTTATTTTAAATTGTTCTAAGCTACAAATGTTATTTGCTGCTTTCTTGCTAGATTGAAATGGAGAATCGGTTGGCTGCAGCACCAATTGAAGGTGAAAAACCAAGGCCTGTTGTATAGATGCTGCTGATGCAAACTTTGCAACAGATTTTGGTGTTGTGATGCTTCTGATGCAAAATGAGACTGGAAAAGATACAAATGTTAAATAACGAAAAATCATGTGATTGTCTTATGGGCTGAATTTGATTGTATCTGGGCTAAATTCTGTATGAAAGATTTTTGTGTTTATTATTCTATGGGTTAAATGTGATGGGTATTTTTGGTGGGCTGAAATGATTTCAAGAGGCTGAAATTCTGGGCTGAAATGTGGCCCACCGCTAGAATAGGGCTCGTCAGACAGGGGTCCCAAAAATTCCACGTCATCACGCCATGTGATTGTCCACATTATCGTTGACGTCCAAGTCAGCTGCCATGATAGAAGCCATGTGGCAAACCGCGTCATTGTCCATGTCATTAAAACCATCCAAGTCGGCAGCGATGTGGCACACCACGTCAGCTGACAAGTGGCATCCATGTCAGCAGCCAGGTGGCATCCAGTCAGCGTCCAGGTGGCATCCACGTCGGCATCCAGCTGGCATCCACGTCAGCAGCCAGGTGGCATCCATGTCAGCATCCAAGTCAGCAGCCATGTCACATCAGTCAATAGCAAGCCGTGACGATTTTATTTTGTCACGGATAGTGAGCCATTGGTTGGGCTGCATGGGCCTCGGGCTGCTCCGTGACGATTCAGATACGTCACGGATCAGGACGTTTATTAAGGGAAGGTCGAGAGATTTAATCAATGACGCTCATTCCACCACGAAAACGTAAATCGTCGCGAATGCTGATTTGCGACGAATTTTATTTAATCCACGACCGAATGGTTATGTCACAGATTAAATAGTTTCTTGTAGGGAGTGCTACAACGACAATCCGTGCGCTTGCGAACCTTTATGTGAACGTGTGTTTTACCCCCGACGTTCCATAGCTCCATCACTATGTACAAACTTAGTGGTGAGGCTAAGGAGCATCAACAATTGTTCATATTTTATTCAAAATACCAAATGCCCAACTATGAGTTCTTCAATTCTCAAAAAAAATATGAAATGTTTGTATTTTTATTAATTTTTAGGTGCTGCTTTATGGACCCTAATTTGTGAGGGAAGCAAGTGTCATTTCAAAATAAAAAGTGTCAGGCCCACGCGTCAACGTCAGCAGCCTATTATAAAGAAGGTAATCGTTGTCCGCCCGCGCACCAACTGTTGACGGTGTATAATCGTATCAAAGTTCATATGGATTTGCAATCGGACAAATCCCCCGTCTTAGTCAAGGGACCCTCCTTCCCTTAAGTGTGAGAACTCAAGGTATCGAATCCATGGAACAATGTGCAACGGAAGGATTCAATCTAGTAAAGCAAGGAAGGCTATCTTTTGAAGAGCCAAGTTGCATCTAATCTAAGAGATCATCAAGGAAACACATCTAATCTAATCTACTAAGAGGTAGCAAGAGAAAGCAAGAGATAACCGATCTAGAGAGTCTAGATCATGCTTATGTTGTAGCTACAAACAAGATAGATGAAGATAGAAAAGCGAATCGCATTAAAAGCATCTTTAAACCGTGGCCTCTGGTCCGATTCCGAAGATGCTCGCCTTTTGGAGCCACCGTTCTGTCACAACGCACCCCTATTCGTGCGGGTTAGCCTAGGGTGAGTTCAAGAAGAACAAGGTGAAATCACTTGGTCAGTTCGGTATGCATCTCTAGTCACCACGGCTACAAGAGCACCCTATGCAATCTATCTTAAGTATAGATTGGGGAAGAAGCAAAACCAAGGGAGAACAAAATCATCGAGAAGGCACTTGATCGCTAGAAATCGGATTCACTATAAAACTTCACCATGAATGATTAAATGAAAAAGATCACCACCGGGATCCTACCTCGATCTTGATCCTTGCTTCGGAGCTCCGACGTGGTCTTCCATGCAAGGTTCCCACGTCAGCTAGGAAGACCCTAGACAATTAGCACGACCCTCCTCTCCGAGATGGTGTCCCTCAAGATTCTCTGCTCCTCGTCGGCGGATGACGAAGAATTGATGGATGGCTCTCGGTCAGGGGCTATAAATGGAAGGAGAGACGGCTAGGTCAAAGGGGGCGACTGGGCCTTAAAGTGGGCTGGGCCGGCTGGCCTGGGCCTACCGGCCTGGGCCCACTTTGGCCCAGCCCGCGGTCTCCTTTGCCCAGTGTTGCTTCCCGAGTCTTCTAGAGTCTTCCCCCTTCTGCATGTGGGCCCTCGTCGTTAGTTTCTTTTCAGATTAGATGAAGCTCCTTGTCCCACAATATTCAGTAGCTTTCTGACTCGGTCCTCAGAGTTTTTCATCTTCTCGAGTTTGGTCCTTGGGCTTCTTGGAGTCATGTTTACTTCAATGATTGACTTATACCGGGCTTCAAGGTCTTGTCATGAGGTGCTTAATGAACTTATCCCAGAAGTCTTGCTTTCAACACTAAAATCCTACATAAACACTAAACTCCAAAACCGACATGTACAAACGAACTTGTTATACCAAGTGGGTTAGTACCAATGGATAGGATATAAAATTCATGCCAACACCGAAGGTAAATTCATGGCTAGGTTGACGGAATTTCACCATCAACATCTCTCCCATGCTTAAACCTTGCTCGTCCTCGAGTAAGCCGTTGATGGATATCATCATTGCCCTTCATTGTTTAAACCTTGCACTTAATCATACACGAGAAAACATAATGCTCTCAAAAATTTAATTCGTTAAAGTTTCATAATGTACTAGCCTTCATCCCTACGGAGGGTAGATTATTAATTAAGCTTATCCCACAAGTATTAACATGCTCCCAAAATCCAAATATATCTTAGAAATTTTGAAATAGAGAATGAGACGAAAAATAACTAAACCAAGTTCACAAATTTAAATCAACTTGCATCTTGCTCATGAATTCTCATATCCTCTTGCCTCTCAAGCCTATTTATTCTACTCCTTTCCCTCTCATAACATATATGTGGTAGGCTTTATATGGAGCTTTTTGGAAAGTTTAGTCCTACCAAGATATTATAAATGAGATGTTATAGAAAACAAGACAAGCTTCTCATGGTCTTACCGAGACTCGTCAAAAAGGTCATTGGAAAATAATGTTATATCAAGGGGAGAGAAAAATACACACACTTGAGATAGGTGGACATGTGCAAATGGCAAAGAGTGATCTTGAGGCTCAAAGGAAGTCCTCGTTATCGGATTGCACATGGTTGGAAAAATGAGTTTGAATCTTTTAATCTTGAAACCTTGAAATTCCTAATGCACTTTAGAGAACTGGGGAGTTCACTATTTTATTTTTACACATACTCACATTTTTTATTCTTTTTCTCATTGTCAGGGGGTGAGACCTGGACAGATCCACAAGGGGGCTACCCAAGCGGTTGTAGGTTGACTAATGGGGGATCAGGACCTAAGAGTGTAAGCGGTAGTTCTTGGATGAACTCAGAACTCGGCGAGTATGGCAAGGACACAAGGGATTTTAGACTAGTTCAGGCCTCCGGAGAGTAAAACCCTACGTCCAGTTTTGTGGGATTATGTGGAAGGTGATCTCCCCTCGAATGGAGCTCTAGGCCTCCTTATATGGCCGGCGGGCTAGGGTTTCCATTCGAGGTCGGTGGACCCTCATCGGTGTCGGTTACAAATTTTAGGAAGGTCGCCTTCCGTAATTACAGAGAGGATCCCACAATCCTCGGGTCTACTGGCGCCGCCGCTGCCGTGATCTAAGGGGAGGCTTGCCCCGTAAGCCTAGTAGATCATCCGCGATCTTGGTGAGGTCGTTTGAGGTCTTCCAAGGTCGCTGGGATTATGGATAAGGTCTCCGGGCCCACTTGCAGGTCGGCAGGGCTTCTGGCAGGTCGGGTCCACTTGACAGGGACCTCAGGGACCCTGGTCGGTGGGGACCCATGGGTACCCATGTCTCACAAGCCCCCGATCGACGTGTAGACGAAGCGGCAGAGACGAAGTCATGTCAAAGCAGAGCGAAGACGTGATGGCGATGAAGTCGCAAAGGGTGGACGAGGATCCAAAAAGGAAAATCCTCCTGGGTGCGTATGAAGACAAACATCAAGTCGCTGGGAAGTGGGACCAGAGGCTTAAAGTGAGGAAAAGGCGCCATGACCGCCAGAAGAACCCCCGACCTGAACAGAATCAGACGAAGCCAACACCCTCAAGGAAGGTCGAAACGCTGACCAACGGGAGGTCGAGTAGAGACGTATCGGAATTGTACTTCTAGTAGGTCGAGGCGACATGAAAGAGAGAGAGCGTCACACAGACGCACTCGTATAGTAGCCCCAAGCAGTAAGGCGACCTAGAAGGTCGGGTTGATGCTCGAAGAAATAATCCGCGACCTACGACCTTCTGTTAAGGAAATAGATGTTCTTCTCTTAGAAAACCGACAAGGCAACAGGAATCTCCACACAGAAACACCGGGTAACTGAGGTTGTTGTCGCCTACCGACCCACGGGCGTACTGTGGAGGTGCAGAGCTTGTCCCTTCATGGAGATGCCGCTGCCACCACTAGAAGACAGTCTGAAAAGGTGTCATCAAGCCTGCTGCAGACGTGCCAGAGCTTCCAAAAGTTGACAAAGACCTCGTGATCCATGTGCCAACAGTGTCCTGATAAGGCCGCCACGCCATCGGTGAGATAGATGGCCACCGATGCTGAGTTCCTTTGCTATAAATAGGTGCCCAAGACCCTTCAGCTAGCCAAATCCAGAGAGAGCACCATGGCAACTTCAATTGATAATATAGCCATGCCCTGGCTTTGTGTGCGTCCACCCGAGTATAGAGCTGAGGTATCATCCCTTGAAGCTAGAAGAATGCTTGTGAAGTTAGGAGAACTCCACCAACCTGTGCACCCGCGCCCCGTGAAGAATCCAGGTGCAGCATGGGGCAGTACATGCCATGATGGGCCTTGCAAGGAGAGGCCTAATATGGTGTTGGAGGTCACTGTGCTGCATCGAGAGAGGTCGAAGGCGGAGCTGGCTCCGTTTGGGATCTTGTGAGAGCACCCTAGCAAAAGATGGGACTCCACGGGAAACCTGCTGGGGCTAGAGTACAGGTGGCTGTGTGACAGCCACAACCTTGTCAGCAGTGGACGGCCCGAAAGAGGTCCTGAAGCTAGAAGAAAGCTTGCGACGTGCTTCATAAGTGTACGTTGCGCCGCTTGCATCATGTAAGGTAGACCAGGACCTTTAACATGTTTGTATCTTGTAACTTGGCCTAGGGCCAATCCTTCCAAGAGCAGATTGAGTGAGTAGGTAGAGAAGTGAACCATGTAAACGCTGGGCCTGTCAATGACAGGGGGAAATATATAATTCTGAAGGCCTCATCAGCAGAAGCTTCCCCAAGCTGCATTAGGTACCGAGCTATATGTTCCACTGTACTGGTGTCATCTTGTCATGAAAACTTGGTGAACTCTGTGGGAACTTTAACCCTATTTGGTAATGCCACCCTGTGGTACCATTCTGGGAAGGGAGGTGTATACACGTGTCCTTGGCTCTTGGGTTTTAGACCGAATTGATTTTGTAGCACATCGGTCATTCTCTGCACCAGGAAATCAACATTGGCGTCCTGATTCCCTGGACCCCAACAGGCATCCCTGTAGCACCACCATACCCAGGATTCGGGAGAGCATCAATAGCATTGTAGTCCATGAACTCTGAATACCTGTTGCCATACATGTTCCTTTGCAACCTATTACTTGTTGGGGCTATCCTGTAGGCAGAGACTGGTTGAACTCCAGCAGTGCCGAATGCCATCTCACTATATGTACGTGGATTAGGTACTGCTTGATGAGGGTTCTGCCGAATTGGTTGACTATCCACATGTTGAGTCCGCTGAACACTCATACTTTGCTGAGGTGCCTGAACACTTGCATCTTGACGAGGTGGTTGGCCAGCAGCAGTAGCACTTGATTCACCTTGTTCAAAATGTTTGTCCACGCTTGGGCTAAAGACACCAACCATCATCTGTCGGAAGCTATTTAAAAATGCAGTGTTATGTCTAGCCATTATGTCTTCCACAGCTTGTTGTATCATGCCAAAAGCTTCTTGCTTCTCTGCAGCAGTTGTGGCATCAGTCTCTCCTGGCATCAGAACTCTTGGCATATCTAACTTGAGGAATGGCACACCACTCCTATTCTTGGAAAACGACATTAGACACTTCTGCTAGAATTGCTCCACAACTTCTTTCAGTAGTAATTGATGTTCTGAAGACAGTTCATTGAAGGTGACATCCAGGACGTCTTGGATGCCAGGCATCTTGATCAATTTGAAGGTCCCATCGGGCGTGCCAAAAAGTGTGTTGATGTAAAATCAGCACCTCACGCCAAGCACACAACAAGCCGAATTAGTTGGCTTCACACACGTGGCCCGGGCGTCAGAATTCGGATGCGTGCCAGTCAATTTTCCCTGAAACTGACAAAGGATGAAAACGGTTAGATAATACCTGGAACTTGTCGGGTGGTACCAGACAGTTCCGTATTTACGGCTATAAAGCCAATTAGAACGACATATAGCTACAAACAAGCTATCTACCAGCAATCCGAACGTCATTCGGGAACTGATAAAGCATGTAAACAGGGCATAGCCGAATGTATGACGTAAGTGTTGACGGTGAAAATCCGTCAACCTAGCCATGAGTTTACCTTCGGTGCTGGCATAAGTTTTATACCTTATCCATTGGTATTAACCCCCGTGGTATAACAAGTTCACGTGTGCATGTCAGTTTTGGAGTTTAGTGTTTATGCAGGGTTTTAGTGTTGAATGCAAGACTTTCGGGATAAGTTCATCAAGCACCTCATGACAAAACCTTGAAGCCCCGTACAAGTCATGCAATGAAGCAAACTTAACTCCAAGAAGCCAGGGACTTGATCCGAGAAGACGACAAACTCTGAGGACCTGATCAGAAAAGTGTTGAATCTTGCAAGACAAGGAGTTGTGTCCAATTCGGAGAGAAACTGACGACATGGACCTACATGCAGAAGGGGGAACATCCAGGAAGCAAGGGAACCGACGTAGAGAAAAGGAGGCCTCGGGGCCGGGCTCGGATGGGCCCGGGCCGGTCGGCCCGGCCGGTCGGCCCGGCCCTCGTCCGGGGCCCGCAAGGCTCCCCTTTGCCCTAGCCGCCAATCAGGCTATTTATAGCCCCCTGACCGAGAGCCACGCAGGATAGAATTCGTCATCGGCCGCCGAGGAGCAGAGAAGAGAGGGACACCATCTCGGAGAGGAGAGGGTCGAGCTAGTTGACTAGGGTTTCCCTAGCCGACGTGGGAACCTTGCACGGAAGACCATGTCGGAGTTCCCGGAGCTAGAAGCAAGATCAAGGAAGGATCCCGGTGGTGATCTTGTGTATGTATCATTGTTATAGTTGAATTATCAAGTTGAATCTTTTCCTAGCGATCAAGTGTTTCCTCGAAGATTTCGTTTTTCGATCGGCTTTGCTTATTCCAATTCTATTCTCGAGATAGATTACATAGGGTGTTCTTGTAGCCGCGGTGGCTAGAGGTACATGCCGGATCTTCCGAAAAAATCTCGACTTGTCTTTTGACTTGCCCTAAGCTCCCCGCATGAGTAGGGATACGTTGTGACAGAACTGGGGTTCCGAAAGGCGGATGTTTTCGGATTTGGACGGGAAACCACGATTTAAAGAGGCTTCTAATAAGATTCGATTTGCAACTTCTTATCTTGCTTGGAATTTCAACAAAAGGCTTACCCCGATCCCTCTAGATCGGTTTATCTACCCAATCTTACTTTGTTTTCTCCGGTCTTTAGTAGATTAGATTAGTTTCGTGGCTTTTACTTAGATGCATTAGGGTTTCTTTTATCGAAGATTGAAGTTACTTGGCTTTATTACATTAAGTTTTGCGTCACACATTTGTTCCACGGATTCGATACCTTGGGTTCACCACTCAAGGGAAGAAGGGTCCCTTGACTACGACAGGAGACTTGTCCGCTTGCAAGTCATAAACGAAATTTGATACAACTATTAACCGTCTACGAGCCCCTTTTTCTGGCGCCGTTGCCGGGGAACAAGTGATCAAGATTTGATTTTTTATTGCCTTTTCTCGTAATTTTCAGTTTTCTTTTTGTTTTTCTTTTTGCATCTACTAAATTTTGATCATCCTCAAAATACATCTAATCTAGTTTGTCTAACCCTGGTTTTTATAGATTTGTTTTTACTTTCTAGTTTTTGCATACTTTGTTTATTGCTAACCCTAACAGGAAATGGACGGCTACCTCTCCAACAAACCCGATAATTTTGAAGATGATCCAGAAAAACTTTACAGGCTAAGGAGACGTGAAGCACATCAAGCTAAAAAGTTGGATTTTGTAGATTCGGAGTCGGAAGACAAAGGATCGCAGGAATCTCCAAAGAATTCACCACCTCAAAGTCCTCGGGAGAATCGACTTCCACCGATGGGTGACCAACCACCGCAAGAACGCAAGATTGGGGAGCTATGCACCCCAGACATCATCGACCTACCAATCTTGAACCTCGAGGAGATCGGAAGACCGTTCGAGATCAAGACCTCAACAATCCGCTTGGTGCAACATTCACCCTTCACCGGTAAAGAGGATCCGAACCTTCACCTCCAAGCATTCATTCAACTATGTCAGACTTTCAACATAGATGGGGTGACTCAAGATCAAATGAGGGCAAGGCTTTTTCTGTTCTCACTACTCGGGAAGGCTTTGCAATGGTTCCACTCTCAACCAGCGGAGACGGTGCAAAATTGGAACACGTTGATGAAGGCTTTCATGAAGGAATACTACTCACCGGGTAAAACTCAAAGCTTGCGTAATAAGATTGCCACCTTTGTTCAATATCCTACGGAAACTATCTCCGAGGCATTCGAGCGCTTCAACGAGTACACCCGGGCGGTTCCACATCACAAGTTCTCGAAGGAAGACCTCGTGCAAAAGTTCTATTAAGGACTCACCATGGCGTTAAGGACGATCATCGATGCATCGGCGGGAGGATCCATCATCGAACTTACACCGACGGAAGCTTTCACGCTATTCAAGAAGGTCGCGGATAATGAGACATGGGCGTTGTCCGGGCGCCTACATCCAGTTCAACCCACGGGGAACGTCAAAGGAGTCTTGCAAGTGGAGAAGGAGAACATACTTGAAGGCAAGATCGACTCGCTCATGAGGAGGTTGGAGAAGATGGAGATGGAGAGGAAAGTGGCTCAAGACTTGAAGGCCGCCGAAGAAAGGTCCACATGCGAAGAATGTGGAGAGTATGGCCATGTCCGCAAAGATTGTCTGGAGGAAGCCAAAGTGCTCGACTACATGAGGAAGGGAGAATTGACGAACTTCCGCTACAGGCAAGGTAGGCCTCAATTCAATGCAAGCTCATCTATTCCTAATGCGGTTCCGCTTCGTATACAATTGAAGCAGTTCATGGATGAGCAAGCTAAGATCAACAAGGACACCGACACCAAGTTCAAGACCATAGACAAGGTGTTGGAGAACATCGATAGCAAAGTGACAGAGGTCGGAAGTTCCAATCATCAAGTGCTCAACATGATGAAGATGCTTGTTGACGGTTAATAGTTGTATCAAAGTTCGTTTAGACTTGCAAGCGGACAAGTCTCCCGTCGTAGTTAAGGGACCCTTCTTCCCTCGAGTGGTGAACCCAAGGTATCGAATCCGTGGAACAATGTGCAACGCAAGGATTCAATCTAGTAAAGTAAGGTAAGCTATCTTATGAAGACAAGTTGCATCTAATCTACTAACTCATAAAGAAAACGAATCTAATCTAATCTACTAAAGAGTTAGCAAGAGAAAGCAAGAGATAACCAATCTAGAGAGTCTAGATCATGCTTATGTTGTAGCTCCAAACAAGATAGATGAATATAGAAAAGCGAATCTCATTAAAAGCATCTTTAAATCGTGGCCTTCCCATCCGACTCCGAAAACGCCCGCCTTTGGGAACCCCCGTTCTGTCACAACGTATCCCTACTCATGCGGGTAGTCTAGGGCGAGTTCGATAGAACAAGTTGAAATCACTTGGCCGGTCCGGTATGCACCTCTAGCCACCACGGCTACAAGAGCACCCTATGTAATCTAGCTATAGACTAGATCGTAGAAGAAGCAAAACCAAGAAGAAAACAAAATCATCGAGAAGGCACTTAATTGCTAGAAATCGAATTCACTTACAAACTTCACCATGAACGATTACATGAACAAGATCACCACCGGGGCCCTCCCTCGATCTTGATCCTCGCTCCGGAGCTCCGACGTGGTCTTCCATGCAAGGTTCCCACGTCGGCTAGGGAAACCCTAGACAACTAGCACGACCCTCATCTCCGAGATGGTGTCCCTCAAGCTTCTCTGCTCCTCGGCGGCGGATTACGACTTGGTCAATGCGTGGCTCTCGGTCAGGGGGCTATAAATAGCCAGAGATGCAACTAGGTCAAAGGGGAGGCCGATTGGGCCCCGAAACAGGCTGGGCCGACCGGCTTGGGCCCGTTTCGGCCCAGTTCGTGTCCTCCTTCGCCCGGTGTTGCTTCCCGTGTCTTCTAGATCCTCTTCCCTTTTGCATGTGGGCCCTTGACGTCGGTTTCTCTCCGAATCGGACTCAACTCCTTGTCTTGCAAGATTCAGCACTCTTCTGGTTCGGTCCTCGGAGTTTATCATCTTCTCGGGCTTGGTCCTTGGGCTTTTGGAGTCATGTTCACTTCATTGCTGGACTTGTATCGGGATTCAAGGTCTTGTCATGAGGTGCTTAATGAACTTATCCTGGAAGTCTTGCTTTCAACGTTAAAACCCTGTGTAAACACTTAACTCCAAAACCGACATGCACAAGTGAACTTGTTATACCACGGGGGTTAGTACCAATGGATAAGATACAAAAGTCATGCCAACACCGAAGGTAAACTCATGGCTAGGTTGACGGATTTTCACCGTCAACATCTCCCCCATGCTTAAACCTTGCTCGTCCTCGAGTAAGCCTTCGATGGATATCATCTTTGCCCTTCATTGTTTAAACCTTGCACATGATCATACATGACAAAAACATAATGCTTTCAAAAGTTTAATTCGTTAAAGTTCCATAATGTACTAGCCTTCATCCCTACGGAGGGTAGATATTTAATTAAGCTTATCCCACAAGTATTAACATGCTCCCAAAATTCAAATGGATCTCAGAAATTTTGAAATAAAGAACAAGATGAAAAAGAGCTAAACCAAGTTCACAAATTTAAACCACCTTGCATCTTGCTCATGAACTCTCATCTCATCTTGTCTCTCAAGCCTATTTATTCTACTCCTTTCCCCCTCATAGCATTTATTTATGTGGTAGGCTTTATATGGAGCTTTTTGGGAAAGTTTAGTCCTACCAAGATATTATAAATGAGATGTTGTCAAAACAAGACAAGCTTCTCATGGTATTACCGAGACTCGTCAAAAAGGCCATTGGAAAATAATGTTAAATCAAGGAGGGGAAAGAGAAAAATACACACACTTGAGAGGAGTGGACATGTGCAAATGGCAAAGAGTGATCCCGAGGCACAAAGGAAGTCCTCGTTATCGGATTGCACATGGTTGAAAAATGAGAATGGATCTTTTAAACTTGAAGCCTTGAATTTCCTAATGCACTTTAGAGAACCGGGGAGTTCACTTTACGCATACTCATATTTTTTCTCTTTCTGATATTTCTCCTTCTTTTCTTTCTTTCTTTCTTTTTTTCATTAATTCATCATTTTTTTCTTGTGAGACATTCACCTTGGAAGTCACGTACATCGCCTTTTAATTTTCTTTCATTCATCATTTTTTTTTAAAAAATTGCTCCCTTTGAACTCTAAAAATTTCATTGTACCTACCTCCTCCCCCATGCTTAAACGTTGCTCGTCCTCGAGCAAAGAGGCGGTAAATAAGGTAGGTACCGGAAATATTTTTCCTTGGAGAGATACTTGAATTCTTCAATATTGGCACCGTCTTGCGATCTTCCTTGAATTGATGATCCATTCTCAACGATAGGTTGTGGTCAAGGAGGTAAACACAAAAGATGATATTTGGTTTTAAGTGTGGATATCCGACGAGGTTTGTGAGATCTCCGATGTGGGGATACACAATGCACGGATAGAAGGCTAGCAAAAAGATAGATACGCAAAAACGAAATGACCAGCTTCTTAGTCTCGGGCTAGAGAAATCAAGGCCTGAAATAACTCACTCAAAAATAAATCTTGTATACTAAGTTTTTGCACTCAAATATTTATATGGCTCTGGATAGGTAGAGCAACACGCAAGTGGTATTTATGACAAGGTTAGCTTTACATTTAAGAACAAAAATAAATCATCTTTAATCCATCTAAAACTTGAGAGCACATAAAACACTATGGGTCTTTATTTTTATCATAGCCTCTGCTAAAGATTAAGCTAGCATTTAGATAATTTCAGATTTGTATTTTTAAGAGAGTACTAGCTTAAACATGCATAAATCAATTACAAAGATAAACAAAGCGACAATTATAATCATATATCATCATGGCACAAACTTTGTAACTTTACTAATGGTAAAAACTTGGTGGTGGCATTATTCATGATGAAAATAAAAACTAACACACATGCTGAAAATAAACTAAAGATAAAAATTAAAGTAAAGCTGAAAATACTACGCATACATAGGCACATCCAAGCTGAAAATTAAAGAAAAGGTGGTAAAGGAAAGATAACTAAAGCTCCTCCTCTCTCTAATCTTCCGCCGGTGGTTGATATTGATAGTCTTGGTTGTTGTACCCTTACTTGTAACAGGAATGCACCACTCCTCCTATGAATTGTCCGACGGTGCTAGGTGAAGGTGTCCAAGCACATAAGCGACGTTTGCATTTCCTTCACCCATTTGGTTTGCCTTGGTTAGGATGGCTGCAATAATTTGCACGTTCCTTGCAGCGTATCCTCCAATGGTGGCCACATTTTGTTGTGGTTGAGGAAGGTGTGCATATGGCTCCGTAAAGGCTACGTTGGGCACCGCAAAAATGGTGGGGGTATGGCTGCACCACTCCCCCATGCTTGCATTGGTACACCACCGTAGTAATTTGGCGGCGCCGGAATTTCTCCAAATGGTGGCACATAATTTTGTTGTGCACCTTCTTCTTGGGTCATCGAAGATCCTTCTCCTATAATCCTTCTCCTTTATTTTTTCTTCGCCGGCACAAGAAGTCCTTCCTCTAACCGATCTTCTTCCCCTCAAGAAACCATCCATCCGATAGGGGCAAAATTACTTTGGCCACTTTGAAGCCTCCTCTCTCATCTTCACTTATATTTTTTCTTCATATACTCAAATCCTAGGGAAGTCCCGGGTAGGAGATGATTCGGGTTCCTTGTAATACCCTATTTTAAAGAGATAGTCAACATGGAGAGGTAACAACCCGATCTCCCGAATCCGATGTTGCTCACAACACCACCGGTTGATCATAGGTGAGTGGGGTTGATTGGCTTCTTGGCAAAAAGCCGAGTAAAGCCAATTCAACTCCGTGTTGGTTATCTTTGTCTCTCTTATTCTCCCAAAAATCCACTTGCACAAAAGTGACACACTTGGATGATGGGGTTCCGGATAGCATTTCTTCGTTGATGGTCTCCTCCCGTGATCATACTCCAAAAACCTTCCCATGTGCCTTCATGCACATCCACTGTTTCCGGAGCTCCCTTTTGAAAATAGGGGACACTCGCCCATGGGTCTACGATACTAGAACATGCAATCATTTTGAACATGAAAACCAATCTAATCTATCGGGGGTTGTGACCACGGTTTCGCCCTTTCCCTCCTCTCGTACTCTCACTATGCGAAGGTATTCATGACTAGACCTATGATGGTCACGGTGTAAGATGATAGATAGATAATCCAACAAAGTTTGATTACATCTGAAGATCGATTGCAACCCATGGATGAAAGGAGATTACCCCAACAAGGTGCTAGAAATAGCATCGTTGATCAAGGTTACCCTTCCGACGGTGTCTTCCTTCTTCTCCACTTGTGGGCTCCCTACAAACGGAATGAGAGACTCAGCACTCCTTCATCAAGGGTATGCACCGATGTGGTACGACCCTCATCTCCGAAATGGTGTCCCTCAAACTTCTCTACCCCTCGGCGGCGGATTACGACTTCGGTTGATGCGTGGCTCTCGGTCAGGGGGCTATTTATAGCCTGAGAAGCAATTAGGTCAAAGGGGAGGCCGATTGGGCCCCGAATTGGGCTGGGCCGGCCGGCCTGGGCCCAATTCGGCCCATTTCGTGGCCTGCTTCGCTCGGTGTTGCTTCCCGCGTCTTCTAGATGTTCTCCCCTTTTGCATGCGGGCCCTTGACGTCGGTTTCTCTCCGAATTGGACTCAACTCCTTGTCTTGCAAGATTCAGCACTCTTCTGGTTCGGTCCTCGGAGTTTATCATCTTCTCGGGCTTGGTCCTTGGGCTTTTGGAGTCATGTTCACTTCATTGCTTGACTTGTATCGGGCTTCAAGGTCTTGTCATGAGGTGCTTAATGAACTTATCTCGGAAGTCTTGCTTTCAACGTTAAAACCCTGCGTAAACACTTAACTCCAAAACCGACATACACAAGTGAACTATTATACCACGGGGGTTAGTACCAATGGATAAGATACAAAAGTCATGCCAACACCGAAGGTAAACTCATGGCTAGGTTGACGGATTTTCACCGTCAACAATGCTCGAGACACAAGTTGGACAACTTGCGGGGCGCCTCACTAATGATGAAGGGAAGCTTCCGGGACAACCCAAAAGTCCCGAATCGGCGAAGGCCATTCAAACACATTCGGGGAAGGAGACCGAAGATCCGGAACGTTCTGCGGGAGCAAGGAAGCTTAAACCGTCCACCGAGGTGGAAGGAGTTGCTAAAGAGAAGGTTACGGGGATCGTCACCGAGGAACCCGAATTTGAGATGCCGGAGGAAGACACGAGGATACCGCAACTCAAGCCACGCTACTTGCGAGGTAAACTTGACAACCACTTTGAGAAGTTTGTGGAAGTTGTGCGTAGACTTAGCATCAACATGCCATTACTAGATGCCGTACAAGTACCTACATAATCTCGTTACTTTAAAGATATACTTGCAAATAAATGTGAGATAGCAACACTCGGGGTAGATCATGTCAAGATGTCTGAGGAGTGTAGTGCCGCTATTGCTAATGGGCTAGAGAAGCAAAAGGACCCCGGGTGCCCTACAATTCCATGTTCGGTTGGTTCTTTCAACTTCGAGAAGGCGTTATGTGACCTTGGAGCAAGTGTGAGCGTCATGCCGAGGGATGTGTTCGAGAAGCTATGCCTACCAATGGAGCCTACGGGAATATGTTTAGAGTTGGGGGACAACTCCATTCGCTATCCCTTGGGCATTGCTGAAGATGTACCCGTGAAGATCGGACACCACTTCATCCCCGTCGACTTCGTTGTGCTCGAGATGGGAGAGAGGGAGAAGCCGCCGCTCATCCTTGGGAGGCCTTTCCTCAAGACCGTGGGAGCTACTATTGATGTTGGCAAAGGGGAGATCATGTTCGATATCAACGGAGAAAGGAGTTCCTTCAAGTTCCGTCCAAGAATCGAGGCATGCAACATGATTGGAGTAAAGGGAGAAACAAAGCAAACGGAGGGGCTGAAAAAGAAGAAGGAGCCGAAAAAAATGAGCGTAAAGAAAATCAAAGAAGGTGTTGCATCCGTCAAGACAAAGGAAGAGAAGCAGCCTGTGAAGACCAAAAAAATGACTAAGCCGGAAGACAAGCCCGTGCCCAAGATGGTGCGGAAGTGGGCACCCAAGATTGCAACGCCCGCAAAGAGCGTTGATCCGGAGTAATCAAGTGAAGAAGTCTAGCTATAGACTATAAACGAAGTGCTAGGCGGGAGGCAACTCGTTTCGTCGAGTCAAGAATAAGCTACCGGGAGGACAACCCGATTCCAGGTTTTTCGAGTCTTTTTAATAATTTAGTTTTGAGTTTTATTACGCAAAGACATTAGACTTAGAAGTGGTTGAACAATATTAGAGACATAATTCTTGATTGAATGTTTTGCTTTATCATAAACCCTTTGCATGAACCCTCCTATGTGCTTGTTTGTTCTTTTCTTTTCGAGAAACCTCAACCAAATATTTTCAGAACCTAACTCAACCTTTCACCCTCATTATTGTGCTGAGGTTGACTTATTTTTCATGCTAAAACCACACGAGTAGAGCCACGATTTATATCTATGTGTTAATAAAAAATTCAGCATGTGGTAGGACTCGCGTGAACCTAGAAATCAAAACTTTTGGTTGGTTTAAAAATCAATATCCTTTGTTTCTCTAAGATTAGAATTTTTCTAAGCCTCATCTAATTTTGTTTTATTCAAAATCTCTCTTATTTAGCCAAAATTAGAACCTAAACCTATGCCCCATGATCAAGCCGGGAAAAGTTTGCTCTCAACCGATGAAGGCAAACTATACCGGTGAGACCGAAATCAACGTAGTCGAAAAATATTTTCGACTTACATTTGTTTTTAATGGTTTAAAAACTTCTCTAAAATTATGTTTGAGCTCTTGCATGGCTCTGAAAAATATTTTAAATTTCGAATTAGTGGAGTGCTTAACCTTAAACACACCTAAATGGAGGCAATCTAGTTTGAATTAATCATGCATGCACCATTGGATTCCCTTTTATCAACTTTCACCAATTCCACATGCAAAGGACAAGCATGGTGGGCAGCAAGCATCAACTTTGCAGGAATTTCATGGTGGCATGTGAAGCAAGTGGAGCTAGGGAGCATGGACATGACCCAAAGCATGAAGCATCAAGTGGAAGGACCAATAATGCAAGAAAAGGAGTGGACGAGAGCGTTTGGGCGGTGCAACTCGTGGAGCACGCGGGCAGGAAAGTTGCTGAGGCGAAATGATCGTGTTGGAAGACAGACGAGGCGGGGAGGTGCACCGAGGTCCCCAGGCCGGTCAGCCCAGGCCGGCCGGCCTCCCCTACATAAGGAGCCCCCGCCTCCCGTTTTCTGCAGGCAAGCTTCCCTCTCCTTCCTTTGTTTGTGTGTTCAAGTTTGTGTGCCCAAAAGCTCCGTAGACATAGCCAACCTTCCCAAGCTTGATAGCTAAAAAAAATCCACATCCTTAATCCACTCAAAGTCCACATCCGAAGCAAAGAGTTTTAGTGCCTAGTTACCGGTTGCAACCCGGAGTTTTAGTTGAAGAAAAGAGTGCAGCAACCATGTGGAAGAAAACCACAAGTCTCTTCTCCAAGAAGAAGAGTTCGTCGTCATCCAAGCCATCATCAACGACGTCTTCGAGGAGGCACTCGGTTTCCGAGTCTCCCCGAAGCATGGAGACGGACATGGCACCACCGAGGAGGAACGATGCTCTCCTCCTCGGTGGTATGAGGGCTGCAAGAAGCACGTCCATGAGGTTCACCGAACCTCGAGGAAACACGGAGGAGCAGCCCGCGCCACCACGACGATCGACCCGTTCGACCACGCCACCTCCTTACAATCCGATTTATTCTTCGTACGGCTTCATCATCTTGTCGTCGGAAGAGGAGGAGAGGCTTTCTCAACTCGAGAAGAGGCTTGTGCCCAACGTCGAATTCGACGACCAAGCACTCTACACCTTGGGTTTTGGCACCGACATATCCTACATGTTGGGGCACCTTGGATGGGTGCAATTCTCCAACGGAGTATCGGCGGACACCCACATGGGGTTCGCCTTGGAAATTTTAATGACTATTGCACCTATCCTTGTTGATGGGGTGCAAAGCTTGTCATTCCGTTCGGAGGGAGTCCAACAAGTGGTTCCCTACGAGCAAGTTTGGGAGCTACTTGGATTCCACAAGGGAGCTCCGGAGAAAGTTGACGTGCCACCCGGCATGTTAGCGGGATTTTGGAATATGATCTCCGGAGAAGCCCATCAACAACGCAATTGCATCCGCAACCCCATTATCTGGATATTTCACTCTTGGATGTGCAAGAGGGTATTGGGGAGGATGAAGGAGACGAAGGTGACCGACACGGAGTTGAATTGGCTCTACTCGGCTTTAATTGCCAGGCAGCCAATAGACCCCTCTTACCTTATGATCAACCGTTGGTGTTGTGAAGCAACATCGGGGGCGGGAAATATTGGTTCGGGGTGCTACCTGTCCATGTTGGCCTTCTCCTTACGGCCGGGGATCGCAAGAAACCCCGACCATCTTTTGCGTGGTACCTCTCTCGGCATTGATTATTTGAGGCAAGGCAAATACATTAGTGGAGATGAGAGAGGAGGTTATCCGTTGGCCATAGTAAACCTACCCCTTCCGAATGATAGGCTTAGGCTTTTCATCGAAGGGAGAGAAGATTAGTTGGAAGAGGGACTCCTTGTCCTTGCAAGGAAGAACAAAAGAGGAAGAATCGTAGAGGAGGGAACATCCTCCACACAAGCGAGTGGAGCACAACCCAATGTGCAACCATTCGGCGGGATCCCTCCTCCGCCAAGTTATTACGGAGGGCCACAAGAGCAAGCATGGGGGGTGGTGCACCGGTACCCCCACCAAATTATGTAGTGCCCAACGCTAACTTCGCGGAGCCCTACGCACATCATCCCCAACCACAACAAAGCATGGCCATAATTGGAGGGTATGCTGCAAGAAACGCCCAAAACATCGCAGCCATCCAAGCTAACGCAGCTCAACTTGGTGAAGGCAACGCGAATATTGCCTTTGAACTTGGACGCCTTCACCTTGTGGAGCCAAATCAATTCGTCGGAGGGAATGTACGATCATATTATGAGCAAGGGTATTATTATCAAGATCATCAACATCAACCACCGGCGGAGGACTAGAAGATTTAGGAACTCTAGTTTTCTTTTCTTTTCTTTTTCTCTGTAATTTTCAGCTTTTTCTTATGTGTGTTTGCGTAGTATTTTCTGTTTTTATTTAAATTTCAGCAAGCATGTTTGTTTATTTTCAGTTTGTATTTCAACTTGATATCATCATTAATAAAGACACCACCTTGATTATATCATTGGAAAAGTTACAAAAATTTGTGCCATGATGATATATGATTATAATTGCAGCTTTGTTCATCTTTGTAATTGATCTATGCATATTTAAGCTAGTGCTCTCTTAAAAATATGAATCTGAATTTATTTAAATGCTAGCTTAATCTTCAGCGGAGGTTATGATTAAAATAAAGACCCAAAGTGTTTTATGTGCTCTCATGTTGTGAATAGATTAAAGATGTCTTTTATGCTCAAAAATATCGCTAACCTTGTCATAAATATCACTTGTGTGTTGCTCAACCTATCCAAAGCCTTATATATATTTGAGTGCATAAACCTTAGTATACAAGATTTATTTTTGAGTGAGTTATTGCAGGCCATGATTTCTCTGGCCCGAGACTAAGAAGCTGGTCATTCCGTTTTTGCGTATCTATCTTTTTGCTAGCCTTTTATCCGTGCATTGTGTATCCCCACATTGGAGATCTCACAAACCTCGCCGGATATCCACCCTTAAACCAAATATCATCTTTTGTGATTACCTCCTTGACCACAACCTATCGTTGAGAATGGATCATCAATTCAAGGAAGATCGCAAGACGGTGTCAACATTGAAGATTTGAAGTATCTCTCCAAGGAAAAATATTTCCGGTACCTACCTTATTTATCGCCTCTTTGCTCGAGGACGAGCAACGTCTAAGCATGGGGGAGGAGGTAGGTACGGTGCAGTTTTAGAGTTCAAAGGGGAGTATTTTAAAACAAATGATGAATGAAAAAAAATCGGCGATATACGTGACTTCCAAGGTGAAAGTCTCACAAGAAAAAAATATATACATATATATAATGAATGAAAGAAAGAAAGAAAGAAAGAAAAGAATGAGAAATATGAGAAAGAGAAAAAAATATGAGTATGCGTAAAGTGAACTCCCCGGTTCTCTAAGAGTGCATTCAAGGCTTCAAGTTTAAAAGATCCATTCTCATTTTCCAACCATGTGCAATCCGATAACGAGGACTTCCTTTGTGCCTCGGGATCACTCTTTGCCATTTGCACATGTCCACTCATCTAAAGTGTGCGTTTTTTTCTCTCTCCCCTCCTTGATTTAACTTTATTTTCCAATGACCTTTTTGACGAGTCTCGGTAAGACCATGAGAAGCTTGTCTTGTTTTGACAACACCTCATTTATAAAATCTTGTTAGGACTAAACTTTCCCAAAGCTTCATATAAAGCCTACCACACATATATGTTATGAGAGGGAAAGGAGTAGAATATATAGGTTTGAGAGACTAGTGAGTTGAGTGTTTATGAGCAATACACAAGATGATTTAAATTTGTGAACTTGGTTTAGCTTTTCTTTATCTCGTTCTTTATTTCAAAAATTCTGAGATCTATTTAAACTTTGTGAGCATGTTAATACTTGTGGGATAAGCTTAATAAGGATCTACCCTCCGTAGAGATGAAGGTTAGTACATTATGGAACTCTAACGAATTAAAATTTTGAGAGCATTATGTTTTCTCATGTATGATCAAGTGCAAGGTGTAACATTGTTTGGCAATGATGATATCCACCGAAGGCTTACTCGAGGATGAGCAAGGTTTAAGCATGGGGGAGATGTTGACGGTGAAAATCCGTCAACCTAGCCATGAGTTTACCTTCGGTGTTGGCATAAGATTTATACCTTATCCATTGGTATTAACCCCCGTGGTATAACAATTTCACGTGTGCATGTCAGTTTTGGAGTTTAGTGTTTATGCAGGGTTTTAGTGTTGAATGCAAGACTTTCGGGATAAGTTCATCAAGCACCTCATGACAAGACCTTGAAGCCCCGTACAAGTCATGCAATGAAGCAAACTTAACTCCAAGAAGTCAGGGACTTGATCTGAGAAGACGACAAACTCCGAGGACCGACCGAGGAAAAGTCTTGAATCTTGCAAGACAAGGAGTTGTGTCCAATTCGGAGAGAAACGACGACATGGACCTACATGCGAAGGGGGAAACATCCGGGAAGCAAGGGAACCGACGTAGAGCAAAGGAGGCCTCGGGGCCGGGCCTGGATGGGCCCGAGCCGGCCGGCCCGGCCGGCCGGTCGGCCCGGCCTGTCCGGGGCTCAGTAAGGCTCCCCTTTGCCCTAGCCACCAATCAGGCTATTTATAGCCCCCTGACCGAGAGCCACGCAGGATAGAATTCGTCATCGGCCGCCGAGGAGCAGAGAAGAGAGGGACACCATCTCGGAGAGGAGAGGGTCGAGCTAGTTGACTAGGGTTTCCCTAGCCGACATGGGAACCTTGCACGGAAGACCACGTCGGAGTTCCCGGAGCTAGAAGCAAGATCAAGGAAGGATCCCGGTGGTGATCTTGTGTATGTATCATTGTTATAGTTGAATTATCAAGTTGAATCTTTTCCTAGCGTTCAAGTGTTTCCTCGAAGATTTCGTTTTTCGATCGGCTTTGCTTATTCCAATTCTATTCTCGAGATAGATTACATAGGGTGTTCTTGTACCCGCGGTGGCTAGAGGTACACGCCGGATCTTCCGAAAGAATCTCGACTTGTCTTTTGACTCGCCCTAAGCTCCCCGCATGAGTAGGGATATGTTGTGACATAACGGGGGTTTCGAAAGGCGGATGTTTCCGGATTTGGATGGGAAACCACGATTTAAAGAGGCTTCTAATAAGATTCGATTTGCTACTTCTTGCTTGGAACTTCAACAAAAGGCTTACCCCGATCCCTCTACATCGGTTTATCTACCCAATCTTACTTTGTTTTCTCCGGTCTTTAGTAGATTAGATTAGTTTCGTGTCTTTTACTTAGATGCATTAGGGTTTCTTTTATCGAAGATTGAAGTTACTTGGCTTTATTAGATTAAGTTTTGCGTCACACATTTGTTCCACGGATTCGATACCTTGGGTTCACCACTCGAGGGAAGAAGGGTCCCTTGACTACGACGGGAGACTTGTCCGCTTGCAAGTCATAAACGAAATTTGATACAACTATTAACCGTCAACAGTAAGCATGATAAAATCAGTCTTTATTTAAATAACATTGTAGCACGTAACCATGACCGATTATCAAGGATAAATCATGATAAAATAAATAAAAGCGAAGCATGATCATAAATTTGCAGTAAACATGCATGCATAGACCAAAAGCACTAGTCTACCGCATGTCTAGGTACTTTCAAATCCGTCAAGCATGACACCAAACAAGTTAATCCACCACATGATACAACTTGTTTGAAAATCACACCACCAACCAAGAATAGATCAATCCACTGCATGATACAATCTATACATGGAAGGCTAAAAGCATATGTTATTTAAAAGAAGCTCATGAACATGTTTCACTTGTGATGGGATTGCCGAATAGAGCTGTACAGCCGATTCGGGTTCCGCGGAGAAGGAACAAACTATGCTAGATTAACATGTTTGAACCTGCAACACGTGACAATCTAGATTGATTCAAATTCGGCTATTAGAGAGCACATGACCCGTTTGCCACGTCGAGTCAAAGATTTGAGCGTGCAACACGTGGATCACAAACAAGATAGAGCCGAATCTAGTCAATCTAAATTGGGCAATAAGAGTGTTATATGAATTAAACATAAAAGCAAAATTCAAAGCAACACACGGTAACTTGATGAATCTATTAGATCTTGCCAAATCTAATAGACCCGATAACTAGCTCCAACCTAGATCTTAGCCGACCGCATGACTCATGATCCACAAGGAAACCTTCTCGAACCAAGCTTAAATCCACCGCATGATACTAAGCATGGTAACAAGACTACTTGCATCACGGTCTAAATCCACCGCATGATACTATACATGATACAAGTTTGCCGATACTTACGGAGGTCGACGGATCGATGACTCCTCTCGAAGAACTCGACAACTCGACTAAAAGGACTCGAAAGTTGGCACGGGGCCGGTTTGTTGTGAAATTGTTCGATCCCTATTACAAACACTAAGGGTTTATATTTATACCCTGGCTCTAACACGACTTCTAGTCGACCATGATTACAACATTTATTGCCTAAAATTAATATCATGGCGTCATTTCCATCTCATACCTGTCATCAATTCATCCCTTCTTTATATTCAATCCACATCATTACGCATTCCCGAATGCTTTCCGCCTTTACCCGTGGAACAGCTCTTTTGCCGAATGATGACGTACTCCCGACCGCAGACGCCTCTACCGAACGCTTTAAGGAAAACCTTCTGCCGAATGGTGCTCTTCTACAAAATTCGGCCCACATGTCAGTCTCTTCCCTGTACCAATTTTTGATGTTAACAGTCATGATTCTCCGACCTTGAATCACTGCAGGCACTCGAGAGACCGAGGAGGCCCTCAAGAAAGAGATGACCACGATCAAGAGCCAGCTGACGGCTATCAAGGAGAAGTCCACGGAGACTCGGCGAGGTTAGCATCTTGCTTGTTGTTTGAGAGTTGGCCAACATGTCACAGCTGGACATGCTTCTCTGATTCTACTTGCTTGTGATGCAGGTCTTGAGAAAGAGCTGGGCGAGCTCAAGGATGCCACCCAATATGTCATGGACCTCTACATCCCATAGGAGGAAGGGGCTGAACCCAAGCCACTGATCGACTGGCTGGACGAGGCTGAAGGTCGCATCAAGGGCTTGCTCCTGGACACTACCAACCTTGCGGCGGCTGCGGCATTGTCAACCGTCAGGTATCACGACCCATCGTTCGACCGGCAGGAGGTCTCAGAAGATGTGGACCTATCGTGCCTCATCAGGCGTGAAGATGTTGTGGCAGCCACTGAAGAGGTCGTCAAGAAGTTTGATTTCAGCACTGACTGAGATGGTGCTGAAAGGAGCTTTTAAATGTGGGTTAGGTTGATGGACTTGTAAATAAACTTGCGATGTTAAAAAGCTTTTGCTCGTTAAGAATATGTATGCATGCTTTAGCAAAGCGCTCTCATTATACACATCAAAAGTATCTAGGTGGCAAGAGAACCCTCCGCTCACCCAACTTAGTGGAGGAACGGCTTACCGACCGTGCGGCCCAGCGTGGGTACTTAGGCATGACTGGCGCACGGAGGGGGGTAGTGGACCCTAGGTCTTTTGGACCAGAGACTTATAAACGTTTATAACGGAAGTGGAAGCTAACTTTATGATAAGAACTTAAAAGCGTAAAACATAAACAAAATCCCTTCAGGTCGTGAGACCCTTAGGTTGGCAAAGCCAAGCCCCCGAGTGTGTCGAGACCTGACCTAGATCAAGCCCCTGAGCGCTTCGAGGGGGAAGGGAAAAAGAACTTAAAGTAAAAAGGGAGATCGAAACACGGGTCGATAGAGGGGTTGCCGAACAGGGGATCTCTTTCTTTATTATATTGAAATTACAAAGGGGAGAGTACATAGCTTTATTTTTATACAGATCTTCTAAGGATAGAAGCGATGTAAGTGCTCGATATTCCAGATGTTAGGAACTCCTTGGCCATCGGCCCACTAGGCGGTAGGTCGATGGGCTGACGACATCCATCACGATGAAGGGGCATTCCCAAGCGGCATAGAGCTTGTGCATCCCCTTGGTGCTTTGGACACGACGTAGGACTACGTCTCCCACGTTGAAGGATCACTACCGCACGTTGCAGTCATGATAACATCGCAGCTGCTACTCGTACCGCGTATTTCGCATTAGCGCGGCTACGCGGTGTTCTTTGATGCTGTCGAGGTCGACCTTGCACACTTCCTCGGTCGTCCCTTCCTCGTAGTGTTTGATGCGCAGGGCACCAAAGGCTACGTCGGTTGGGAGGACCGCCTCTGACCTGTACACCAAGAAGAAGGGCGAGTATCCCGTGACCCAGCTGACCTGGGTGCGGAGACCCCAGATGACGTGAGGTAGCTCTGCCTGCCATCTGGTCGCGTACTGCTAAGCGTCGTCGAAGATGCGGTCTTTGACGTCTTGAAGCACCATGCCATTTTCTCGCTCGACCTGGTCGTTGCACCGCGGGTGGGCCACCGAGGAGTAGTAGATGTCGATGAGGTTGTCCTGGCAAAAATCTCAGAAGTTCGACCCTGTAAAGGCCTTACCCAGGTTGGTGACAATCCTGTTAGGTACCCCGAACCGATTGGTGATGTCCTCGATGAACTTTGCGGCCTCTTTCGACATGACTATGGCGACGGCGTGGACCTCGATCCACTCGTGAATTTGTCCACCACCAGGATGTGCTTGTAGCCGCTAGGGGCCGTCTTGAATGGTCCCACCGTGTTAAGGCCCCATATGGCAAAGGATCAGGATGGTGGAATGATCCTCAGAACTTGAGCCGGGACGTGTTGTTTCTTGGCGAAGAACTGGCAACCTTTGCACCGCCGAACTAGGTCTTGAGCGCCAGCTAGGGCGGTTGGCCAGTAGAAGCTCGACCTGTAGGCTTTTCCCACTAGGTTTGCGGAGGATGCATGGTTGCCGCATTCCCCGCCATGGATCTCTTGTAGGAGCTCAAGACCTTAAGTCCGGAGGATGCACTTCATCAGCACACTGTTGGAGGCGGACCTCCGATACAGCTCAGTGCCGATGACAATGTAGTTGGCTGCATGCCTGGCGATCTTTTCGCGCTTGACCTTGTCTTCTTTGACACGTTTCTCCACGATGTAGGCGATGAAGTCGAGGTGCCAAATGTTTGCGGCCTCCGTCATGAGGAGTCTGATCAACGGCTTGCGTAGGTCTTGGACGAATACGCCAGCCGGGACCAGCATGCACTGGGACCCTAGCTTGGAGAGGACGTCAGCTGCCACGTTGTTGTCGCAGGAGACGTGGTGGAACTCTAGACCTTCGAAGTGATCCTCGAGCTTGCGCACCTCGGCGCAGTAGGCGTTCATTGTCTCCTTCGTGATGTCGCATGCCATGTTGAATTGGTTGATGATGACCTTGGAGTCGCCGTAAGCAATGAGTCACTTGATTCCAAGGGAAACAGCGATGTGTATCCCATGGATCAGGGCCTCATACTCAGAGCCATTGTTGGACGCCTTATAGTGGATCTATAAGACGTACTTCAGGTGATCGCCCTGGGGCGAGATGAATAGGACGCCTACGCCTTCGCCTTCGAGGTTCAGGGAAGCATCGAAGTACATCTTCCAGTGCTCTGGCTTCTCCGCCGGCCGAGGCTGCTGCGTCTCCGTCCACTCAGAGACAAAATCGACGAGGATCTGGGACTTGATGGTCTGCCGTGGGAAAAACTCGAGGTCGAATTCGCCCAACTCGACTGACCACTTGACGATGCGTCCCACGGTGTCGCGGTTGCGTAAGATTTTTCCGAGGGGGAAACTGGAGACGACCTTGATCTTGTGCGACCAGAAATAATGTCGCAGCTTGCGCGACGTGACGAGAATGGCATATAATAGTTTCTGAGGCTACGAGTACCTGACCTTACTGTCGGATAAAACCTCGCTGACGTAGTAGACAGGTCACTGGACGGGGTACTGGTGGCCCTCTTCAGGTTGCTCGACCACCAACACCTCGTTGACCACCTCGGTGGATGCGGAGATGTACAACAGCAAGGTCTCCTTAGGTGTCGGGGGCACCATGACCGGAGGTGTCGTGAGGAAGGTCTTCAGCTCCTCGAGCGCCTGGTCCGCCTCATCTGTCCACTTGAACTTGTCAGACTTTTTCAGGAGCTTGAAGAAGGGCAGGTCTTTCTCTCCAAGCTTGATGATAAAGCGACCTAACGCTGCCATCATGCTGGTAAGGTTCATGACGTCTTTCTTCCCAGTAGGTCGATTCATCCTGCGGATGGCGTCAACCTTAGTGGGGGTCGCCTCGATGCCGCGGTGGCTCACCATGAAGCCTAGAAGCTTGCCAGATGGAACACCGAAGACGCACTTCTCCAGGTTGAGCTTCCAGCTGTAGACCGGAAGGTTGGCGAAGGACTGGGCGAGGTCGTCGATTGTGGAACTTCGAGCTAGAGTCGTCGGTGGCGCCAGAGGCGCCGGCATCCTGCTTGCCATCATGGTCAAACTGGTTGACCAGGGCTTCTTCCGTGTCAATCAACTTGTTGACGACCTCCATGAGCGGCGCGACCTTCGTGGCACCAGACTCGTGGATCTTCTCAAAGACCTTGCGGTCCCTGAGACCTTTCTTGTAGTTGTCGATGACCTGGTCGTCCCAAATGCCGACGCAGGTGTTACGGTTCTCGAAGAATTGGTTGGTGTAGTCCCGCAACCGCTCGCCGGGCTTCATGGTCACCCTCCCGAGGTTGAAGGCATTGCTGGGGCAATTGTACGTCACCTGGAAGTTCGACGTGAAGGCCTGAGAAGGTCGGCCCACGACGTGATGCTGCCTACTAGGAGGTTGTTGAGCCAGAGCAACGGTGCGTTTCCCATCACCAGCGGGAAGTAGGCCGCCATGTGGTCGAAGTTTCTGCCAGCTGCCTTGACTGTGACGTAGTAGGTCGACAGCCAAATATTCGGGTCGGAGCGGCCGTCGTACTTCTGGATGTTGGGCTTGAAGTGAAGGATCGGATGGCGTACTTCTGGATGTTGGGCTTGAAGTGAAGGATCGGATGGCGACTAGAGAGGGGGGGAGTGAATAGGAGCCGGTAAAAATTCTTCTCAAAGAACCCGGCCTATACCCTAGACAAATCCCGGTCACACACAAGCGATGGATCGAATCACACACCAACCGCCAAGACAACAAGGTTATGGATCAACCTCAAGTCTTAGGAACGATTCCTTGAAGCACACGCGGAAGCACGAAAGAAGGAGGAAGGAATCGAAACAAAGAACAAGACACTCAGGCTCTGGCGGACCGTCCAGCCAGGATGGGCGGACTGTCCGCACGGGCCACGCGGACCGTCCGCCAATGTGCCGCAGACTGTCCGCACAGGTACGGCGGACCGTCCGGCCTTGGCCACGGACTATCCGTTAAAGACAACAGAACCTCCAGTAGCGAACCCCGAAAAACGGACCGTCCGCGGGGAGCACGCGGACTGTCCGCTAGGCACTCGCGGACCGTCCGCCCGCTGTTGCGGACTGTCCGAAACCACTTCCAACCAAAACTTGAAACCAAAACAGATCGAAAGCAAAGCCGAGCAAGAACACGAAAAACACGCGAAGAACACTGTGCGCGCGGACCGTCCGCCAGGCCCTCGCGGACCGTCCGCCAGGCACGGACAGAATTGAAAACAGCTCGACCCCGAAAGTCAACACTCCCAATCCATCACCGGATCTCCCAAACGGTAGAAGTTGTTGAGACAAGAGTTTGAGGACATGTAAAGTGTCACCCAAGGATGCTATACCCCAAAAATTTCGCCTCCTAACTCCATAAATCATCGGGAAACGCGGATCCTTTGAACACCACCAAAAGTTAGAGCACCGAACGAAAATCCTTGAATCGAAGTGGTTTCCCGGCGTTTGAGGGCACAAGATCAATCACAAAGATGCACTAGGCATCCATCCATGTTTCCCTCAAAGAAATCCGGGGAGAAACCCACTCAAATCCGCGGAATCACACCAAGAACAAAGGCACCACAAAACAAGCACGAAAAATACCACGAAATTCACAACGCCGAATCTTCTATACAAACCAGGAAAGATTCACAAGGTCTAGCATGCCGCCCTAGCATCCATCCCTCTCAACAAATCTCACATGAAGCTCTCATGCTAGCCTAGAGAAAATGGAGAAGAAAATAGTTCAGGAAAAAGAGAAAGAGGAGTGGGGAAATGAAACCCTAAGTCCCGGAGAGCGAGAGCCATCCACACACCCACATGGCTTATATATCGGGTCCCGCCGGTGTGAGAAATGACTCCACTACCCCTAACTCAACTACTGGCGATACAACCCACGCAGGGGCATTTATGTAATGTTTGTGGGTCTTGCCATCGAACGGCCACGCCTTCGCCGCACCCTGTGTCCTCCCGACGCAAGCCATGCGATCCCGCCGCGTGTCCTCCGCCTCGAAGCTTCCAGACACGCCCGGATCCCGTCTCCGTCGTGTTGGGCCTTCAGACTTTTTTTTGAGGCCCAAACCAAGAAACCGTCCTCCGATGGTTTTGTGGGCAAACCACCAAACCCCGCGTGCTCGGTCCGGCCTCCCGCCAAGCCTCTTGACTCGACCGCCACCGTGCACCGGCTCGATCGTCCATGACTTCATCTTGCTCGTCTCGCCACCATGTGGCCCGCACCTAGTCCCGTCGTCCACCGGGTCCCTCAAACCGAGCCTACTTGTCTCTCCATCTCCCGGAGACCCCTCAAGGCTGAAGACCTTTTGCGCCCGTTCTTCACCTGCAACAACACGAACTAGGCCGCAGCCTACACCTGCGCACTGAGCCAAGAGTCAGTCCAACACCTGTTGTCAATCACTCATCACTGAGGAGCGGTCATCCACCGACCACCGGGACGCTCCTGGTCCTCAATCTCCCCCTTGATGAGTGCATTGACAACGCTGAACGCGAAATAAAATTCAGAGAAAGAAAGAAAGAAGAAAGAAAAACAAAGAAGCTCAACTCATGACCAAAACCAAGCAAAGGCAAAGAAAGGTCACAAGCCAAGCAAAGCACAAACTCCACACTGAAAACAGCAAGAAAGCTCCCCCTGAACATGTGGATGCAAACTTCCAAATTTTAGCTTACCTCTTCTGAATTTGCATTAAGCTCACCTCTTCTCCCCCTTGTTGATAATGTATGAATCAAGGTGAAAATGCAGGAAAGAAAAACAAAGCATATAACCATCTACATGAGCTTCTCAAATAGGCCAAATCTAGTGTCAAAGGCTAGAAATGAGACAAAGAGCACATATATGGATCATAACATAGTCAAAGCATTGCCACAAGTAATAGATGGAAATATAGGCCTGTGACAAAGCAAATTTTCAGATTTTGAGCAGTTTTATCAAAAGATGGCTCACTTCAAATGTAAAAGCCTATCCATGTCATACTCGAGCCAAAAACATGCATATCATCCAGAGATCATACAAGGATATTCAATTCTCGACAAAAGATCATTGCAAACACCCATAAAACAAATCATGTCATGTTAAAGCTCATGAGCCATGTGTCCACTTCGGGGAGACTTCTCCACTGGTGAACATCATACAACATGTTTTGCACCCATGTGTAAAAGATAAGACATTTTAAGCATAAACATGATGGATGGAGCATTTTTCAAGCATACACACTTCTTTTCAAGATTAATTCATTTCATGGTACATGAAGTGCCTTTGCGGCAAAAAGAAGCTTATGCTCCTCCATGAATGCAACATAGGCTAAACATTCACAATGAAATTCGGCCTTTGGCCCAAATGCAAGAAAAAAATATCCAAGCACAATCTAAGCATAGAAAGCACATTTAGACCAAAACGTGACATGGATACACTACTACACATGAGTGGAGCACATTTCATCAAATTTAGTCAAGATTAGCATTTGATTCAAAAAGGGCTATCTCACAACATATATATTTCAAATATTCCAAGAGCATAGCCTCACATAGCCATTTCTCCACAAATATGACCAATATCTCATAAAAAGCCAATGAGACTCAAATAAGGCATATAAAAGAAGCTCATCATCCTAAAATGCAATATGATACAAATGCAACATGATATATGACAAGATGGCTATCCTACCATGGTTTGTACATCAAGCAAAGAATGTATATACATCAAAGTAAACATGGTATGATACACATGGTACAAAAAGGAAATCCCCAAGAATCAAATAGAAAGGGCAACAAACCCCAAGTTCCCCCCGCAAGCGCAGAAAAGTAGCTTGGTCGAGAGGCTTTGTGAAAATGTCTGCAAGCTGATCTTGGGTAGGGACATGATTCAACACAATGGTCCCTTTCTCCACATTGTCTCTCAAGAAATGGTATCTCACCTCTATATGTTTGGTTCTGGAGTGAAGCACAGGGTTTTTCGCTACGCTTATGGCACTGGTGCTATCACAAAGAAGTTGGATCTGGGTGCACTCCTCACCAAAGTCTCTCAAAGTGTATGAAATCCACAACAGCTGGGAACAACAACTCGCGGCTGCAACATACTCTGCCTCGGTGGTAGACTGAGCTACACTAGACTGCTTGCGGGAAGACCACGAAACCAACGAGGACCCAAGAAACTGACAAGAACCAGAAGTAGACTTCCTCTCAACTCGACAACCAGTAAAGTCTGCATCAGAAAAACCATGAAAAGAAAGAGTCGAGGAGGAAGAATACCAAAGACCAAGACCAGGGGCAGACTGTAGGTACTTGAAAATCTTCTTGACGACCTGTCGATGTGATGTCCTCGGCGAAGCCTAAAAACGAGCGCACAGACACACACTGAACTGTATGTCTGGCCTCGTCGCCGTCAAGTAGAGGAGGGAGCCGATCATGCTCCTGTACTCCCGCTGGTCCACTGGTTCTCCGTCCTCGTCCGCATCTAAAGTAGTCGTACTCCCCATGGGTGTCGACATAGGCTTCACATCTTGCATTTGGAACTTCCTCAGCATGTCTTTCGTGTACTTGGTCTGATGTACAAATGTTCCGTCCTTCACTTGCTTGGTCTGCAACCCGAGAAAGTACTGCAACTCGCCCATCATGCTCATCTCGAATTCCCTGCTCATCTCATCTGCAAACTTGGCAACAAGGTTATGTGACGAGCCACCAAAAACAATATCATCCACGTATATCTGCACAATCAACAAGTCATTTCCATGCTTGAGGAGAAACAAGGTCCTATTCACGGTACCCATCACAAACCCTCTGCTCACCAGAAAACCTCTCAATCTCCCATACCAAGCCCAGGGCGCCTGTTTCAACCCATACAGAGCCCTTGGCAACCTGTACACCCTGTGTGGATACTTCTCACTCTCGAACCCTGTGGCTGCTTTACATACACCTCCTCCTCTATGACCCCATTCAGAAAAGCACTCTTCACATCCATTTGAAACAACTTGAACCCTTTAGCCACGATAAAGGCTAGAAGGATTCGAATTGCCTCAAGATGGGCCACAGGAGCAAAGGTCTCCTCATAGTCGATCCCCTCCTTCTGACTATATCCCTGAGCAACAAGTCTGGACTTGTTCCTCACAACCATCCCATTCTCACCCTCTTTGTTCTTCCAAACCCATTTGGTTCCTATAGGATGGCAATTTGGAGGTGGTTCAACTAACTCCCACACCTGGTTCCTCTTAAAGTTTTCCAACTCCTCATGCATAGAATTGACCCAGTTTGCATCAGATAAAGTGTGTCCAATGTCCTTGGGCTCAAAGGTGGCAACAAATGCAGCATGAGCGAAATGAGAGGAATTCCTAGACCTTGATCGTGTAGTACGTTCGTCGATGTCCCCAATGATCTTCGATAGGGGATGCACTTCTTGAATCCGCCGGGGAGCCTCACGCCTCGAGACTACCTCCCCCTCAACTTCAGCTTCTCTCGCCTGGTCCTCTTGTCGCACCGTCGTTGTCCATGAAGTAGACGGTCCACCCTCCGTAGTGGTCGTAGGGGAAGTAGTGTGTACACAGTCTGCTTCAGCCGCATGGTTCTCTCCATCATCATCTCCAGCTTCATCATTCTCCTCTTCAAAGAGGTCCTTGGCCATCTCTTCATCACCTGCACATTCAAAACCAAGAGAGGTACATGGCATTGTCTCGTCGAAGGTTACCTTGCAAGTCTCCATGATTTTGTTAGTCTCAAGGTTAAGCACCCTATAGGCTCTAGAATGGTTAGCATATCCAAAGAAAATCCCATCACTAGACCTAGCCTCAAACTTGTCGAGTTTTCCCTTCTTAAGAATAAAGCATTTGCAACCAAAAACTCGGAAATGACTCACCTTGGGTGCCCGACTATGCATCAGCTCATAACAAGTCTTCTTCTTGAAAGCTCGCAATAAAATCCTGTAAGAGACATGACAAGCCGTATTGACCGCCTCAGCCCAGTACCTCCTAGGAGTCTTGTGCTCATCGAGCATCGTCCTAGCCATCTCACAAAGAGTCCGATTTTTCCTTTCCACAACTCCATTTTGAGGAGGCACATAAGGGGTCGAATTCTGATGTTCAAGACCTAGATCACGACAAAAGGCATCAAAACGAGAGTTCTTGAACTCTGAGCCGTTATCACTACGGATAGCTCGAATGACATTCCCATGCCTCTCGTTTTTCAACCTCACGATCAGATCTCGAACAAAGCCAAATGTCTCACTCTTGTCTTCCAAGAAAAACACCCAGGCATAGCGAGAGTAATCATCCACCACAACAAGGACATCCCACTTCCCACCCACCGAGCGAACTCGAGCTGGCCCAACAAGATCCATATGCAACAGCTCTGTCGGACGCTCGATCATGACATCGGTCAGGGGTGGATGGGGAGTGGCTACCATCTTGCCATGCCTACACGGAGCACAAACCAAATCCTTCTCAAACTTCAACCTCGGCAATCCTCGGACAAGGTCAAGACCACTCAAGCGGGAAACCAAATCAAAGCTCAAGTGACCGAACCACCTATGCCATTTCCACAAATGAGAAGAAGGACCAGCCATCAAAGAGCGAGCAGGACCCAAAGAACGAGAGAAATCAGCCCTGAAAATCTGACCCTCGGGGATGATCATACAGATAAGATCACCTCGAGAATCCAGCAAACGAGACTCACCAGACTTGAAACGCACCTCAAAGCCCTCATCAAGCAACTGAGAAACCGAAAGCAAATTGAAACCCAAAGACTTCACAAGAGCAACCCTCTTCAATGTTACCTTGTCACACACATGCACAACACCCTTAGAAATCACCCTTCCTCGTCCATTGTCCCCAAATGTGATGTACATCTTTTCCTTCACTGGGGTGAGGCTGGAGAACCACTTCTTATCTCTGGTCATGTGTCGGGAACATCCAGAGTCGATCAACCAAATGTTCTCCAAGCCTCCTGCCTGTAGTCAGAAACAAGAACGAGAATGAGCTAGCGACTTGACAATGGGGTTAGCACACAGAAAGTTGAACCAGTGTTGAGCCATCTGCTCAAAAAAGGGGTTAGCAAACATCATTCCCTTGCCACCAAACTTCCTATGTCCCATGGAAGGATTACGAGCACCACGAGGGGGAAAACGTGGTCCGTAGTTCCTCTGGAACCCAAAGCTGCGATCATCTCCCCTAAACCCGTATTGAGGACGAGTAGGGGGACGTCTAGCAAAACCACCACGAGCCCGACCAAAGCTCTCACCAGCACGCACACCATCATCTCTCCTAACAAACCTCTCACCACCACCTCTCTGTGGGAACCTACCACCCTGAGCTCCAACTCTACCAACACTCTTCACACTTCCCACACCCCGTGGAAGTGGCACTCTAGGCTCAGGAATACCATGAGACTGGCAATACCTGTCCTGGTTTGGTTGCTCCCTAGCAAGCCTCTCATCCCTCTTCCTCTTGTAGCAAAACTCTGCTAGATGCCTCTCCTTGCCACAATACTCACACCTGAAGGGGATGGGTTTTGGTTTTGGCTCTGGCTTCTCTCTAGGCTTTTCACCCTTCTCACTCACAAACTTCACCTAGGTTTCGGAAGTCATTTGTCTTAGGTGGGAATTTGGGTGGATCTTGGGTTGTGTCAAGCTTGTTGCAAAGGTGGTTGGGCTTTGGTGTGAAAGAGTTCTTGGGTGCTTTTGGAAGTGGGACTTGGATGTCTCCGATCACCTCAAACTCGGGGTTAGACTCAACACACTTCTCATACACACTCTCCCCACTGTTGTCTCCCACTTTCTCACCCAACTTCTCAAAACCCAAACCACGACCATCAGCTCTCTTGAACTCCTCAATCATGATTTTCAATTGAGGTTCCTGCCCAGACAACCAACCCTACACCTTCCTCAAGTAATCATTCTCCTCATAAATGACATCCAAACGGGAAGTAAGTTCAAGATTGTGCAAAGTAACTTCATCACAGCTAGTGCATGCATTGACAACAGGAGATTTCAAAGAAGCTTCCAAAGAGCTAATAGTATAACGAGCATCAACAAGCTTAGCATGCATAGTAGGACATGATTTACAAGCACCAAGCAAAGTGGGTCTAGCCTTAAGCACATCATACTCAGTCCTAAGAGCATCTAGTTTAGCCAAAGTGGAAGCATTCTTCTCATTCAGCAACTTGATCTCATTCAACCATGCATCACACTCAAGACACTCCACATCATCAGGAGTAGTAGGAGCAAGTTTCAAAGAGTCATTCACAAGTTTCAATTCAAGCAATTTGGACTCTAACTCTCCTACTTTCTGACTAGCATTCTCAAGTTGAGCCCTAAGATCTTTCCTCATCTTCTTAGCATCTCTCAACACACTATCACGGTTGTCAATCAAGCCATTCAACCTAGTGATCTCAGCAAGCAAAGAGTCAGGGTCACGATTTACCTCATCCTCCGAGTCAGAGTCGCTGTCTTCCTTGTCGCTCTTCTTGCTGCTCGAGCTATGGGCCATGCCACAAAAGCCTTCAAGCGCCACACAGCTCAACACACTGAGGTTCCGGCTTGCACTCTTCTTGCCCTTGCGCCTCCCGGCGTCTTCATCTTCACTGCTTGAGCTTGACTGTGCGTCGCTTGAGCTTGAGTCGACGTCGCTTGCACCGGCCACCATAGCTCTTGTCTTGTCCTTCTTGTAGCCGCCCTTGCTCGGTCGCCGCTTGTCCTTGTCCTTGCTCTTGGACTTGCTGAAGTGCTTGCCCTTGGAGGAGTACTTGTCTTCACGCCTCGGGTGCGCCTTGTACTCGCTCATCTTGTACTTGTTCTCCTCCGCTTCCGGCACTCGGCGATGAAGTGTCCACGCTTGCCACACTTGTAGCATGTCCCCGAGCTCCGCCTTGCATTCCTCCGGCTCTCATGTAGTCGATCAAACCTCCTTGAGAGCAAGGCCGCTCCTTCTCGCCCAAAGACATCAAACTCCTCATCCGGAATAGACATAAGAGAAGACAAGGAAAACCCGTCGACAGGAAGGGTTAGATTTTCCCTTTGATCCACCCACAAGAGCAAGACTATGGTCAGTCGAGCCCTCATGCTTGGATTGCAACTTCCTGTCAACCTCAGCCGACTTGAGCTTAGAAAAGAGGTCATCCAACTCAATAGTCAAATATTGCCCAGACTCCTTGATGGCCTCAACCTTAGCACCCCAAACATTTGGGTCCAAGACATGCAAGAGTTTCAAAGCTTGATAATGCTCAGTGTAAGGAAAATCCTCAACATTAGCCTTCATGTTGTTCATGATGTCGGTGAACCTCTGAAACATCGCATCAATGTCCTCACCGGGAAGTTGAGTGAAGTTCTCATATTGCATCCGGTAAGAGACAAAGAGGCGAGCCTTCACATGGTTATCACCACCGTGAGCAACCAACAACTTCTCCCAAATTTACCAAGTAAGATTCAAATGGTGAACACGCTCAAACTCCGGATCACACAAGCTCCTAACCAAGTGATCAACGGATTTTGCATTTGCCTCATACTTGGCCTTAGCACCAGCATCGGTCACCATAAGAGTATGGATGTTGACCGGAATAGCATAGGTCTTGTCAAGCACAATGAAATGCAACAACTTGCCACGAAGAAAGATCATCATACGAGCCGCCCACTTGTGGTAACCCTTGCCATCGAAGTGCGGCGGACCGCCCCGCTCAACATACGCCATATTAGGATTCAAGACTTGTCAAAGTCACAAAGAATCCGGCACCAAGCTCTGATACCAATTGAAGGATCGGATGGCGACTAGAGAGGGGGGGAGTGAATAGGAGCCGGTAAAAATTCTTCTCAAAGAACTCGGCCTATACCCTAGACAAATCCCGGTCACACACAAGCGATGGATCGAATCACACACAAACTGCCAAGACAACAAGGTTATGGATCAACCTCAAGTCTTAGGAACGATTCCTTGAAGCACACGCGGAAGCACGAAAGGAGGAAGGAATCGAAACAAAGAACAAGACACTCAGGCTCTGGCGGACCGTCCGGCCAGGATGGGCGGACTGTCCGCACGGGCCACGCGGACCGTCCGCCAATGTGCCGCGGACTGTCCGCACAGGTACGGCGGACCGTCCGGCCTTGGCCGAGGACTGTCCGTTAAAGCCAACAGAACCTCCAGTAGAGAACCCCAAAAAACGGACCGTCCGCGGGGAGCACGTGGACTGTCCGCCAGGCACCCGCGGACCGTCCGCCCGCTGCTGCGGACTGTCCGAGACCACTTCCAACCAAAACTTGAAACCAAAACGGATCGAAAGCGAAGCCGAGAAAGAACACGAAGAACACGCGAACAACACTGTGCATGCGGACCGTCCGCCAGGCCCTCGCGGACCGTCCACCAGGCACGGACAGAACTGAAAACAGCTCGACCCCGAAAGTCAACACTCTCAATCCATCACCGGATCTCCCAAACGGTAGAAGCTGTTGAGACAAGAGTTTGGGGACATGTAAAGCGTTAACCATGGATGCTATACCCCAAAAATTTTGCCTCCTAACTCCCTAAATCATCAGGAATCGTGGATCCTTTGAACATCACCAAAAGTTAGAGCACCGAATGAAAATCCTTGAATCAAAGTGGTTTCCCGGCGTTTGAGGGCACAAGATCAATCACAAAGATGCAGTAGGCATCCATCCATGTTTCCCTCAAAGAAATCCGGGGAAAACCCACTCAAATCCGTGGAATCACACCAAGAACAAAGGCACCAAAAAACAAGCACGAAAAAGACCACGAAATTCACAACGCCGAATCTTCTATACAAACCAGGAAAGATTCACAAGGTCTAGCATGCCGCCCTAGCATCCATCCCGCTCAACAAATCTCACATGAAGCTCTCATGCTAGCCTAGAGAAAATGGAGAAGAAAATAGTTCAGGAAAAAGAGAAAGAGGAGAGGGGAAATTAAACCCTAAGTCCCGGAGAGCGAGAGCCATCCACACACACACATGGCTTATATATCGGGTCCCGCCGGTGTGAGAAATGACTCGACTACCCCTAACTCAACTACTGGCGATACAACCTACGCAGGGGCATTTATGTAATGTTTGTGGGTCTTGCCATCGGACGGCCACGCCTTCGCCGCACCCCGCGTCCTCCCGACGCAAGCCATGCGAGCCCGCTGCGTGTCCTCCGCCTCGAAGCTTCCCGACACGCCCGGATCCCGTCTCCGTCGTGTTGGGCCTTCGGACTTGGTTTTGAGGCCCAAACCAAGAAACCGTCCTCCGATGGTTTTGTGGGCAAACCACCAAACCCCGCATGCTCGGTCCGGCCTCCCGCCAAGCCTCTTGACTCGACCGCCACCATGCACCGGATCGATCGTCCATGACTTCGTCTTGCTCGTCTCGCCACCATGTGGCCCGCACCTAGTCCCGTCGTCCACCGGGTCCCTTGAACCGAGCCTACTTGTCTCTCCATCTCCCGGAGACCCCTCAAGGCTGAAGACCTTTCATGCCCGTTCTTCACCTGCAACAACACGAACTAGGCCGCAGCCTACACCTGCGCACTAAGCCAAGAGTCAGTCCAACACCCGTTGTCAATCACTCATCACTGAGGAGCGGTCATCCACCGACCACCAGGACGCTCCTGGTCCTCATGAAGTTGTCGGGGTAGGCGACCGACCAGAGAGATGGCGCCAATGCGGGGAAGGCGGTGATGGCCATGTCGTCGCCACTATCGTCGACCTGATCTGCGTCGTCGTCCCGCGCTGCAGCCACGACCTGGGATCTAGGCTACCAGTCTGGGTTACAGACCAGACCCTCGGGATGGCCGTGTTCGGCATAGTACTGGGCACGCCACCGGTTTTCAACGTCATGGAGTTTGTGCTCCTCGCGCTCCATGATCTGGTGGACGTCGCCCGGAGGACTGTACTCACGATCGTAGTCGAGGCGACACCGGAGCTCCCGCTTCTCACATTCGCGGTGATGTTGGTCGATGTAGCTGTGATCATCGCGACCACGCCGGTTGTTGTCGAGGTTGACGTGTAGGTCGACGGTCGGCGCGGCTTTCGCTCCGGGCTGGTTGACCTACTCCTGGATCGTGGGGAGCCTGCTATGCGCAGGACGATTAGATCGGCTGTGCGGGTGCCGGCTCGACGTAGATGCCGCCGACTTGGACGCCGCACTCTTCTCCTCCACAGGGCTGTGAAGACCCAGACATAGGCCATGGCCGCGTCGGCCTCGGGCGAGGGGTTAGTTTGATGAAGACGTTCCAATGCCACACCCAGGTTGGCCTGGGGGTTGTTGAACGTCGGGAATCCCACCTCTTTGAACTCGAGGCGTAGGTCGCGGGCACACGGGGGTGCCGCCTAGCGCTGCTCCTCCGCCCGCCTCTAGGTGTGGTTCACATTGGCTTGGATCCGACGTGCCTCCTCGGAATCCGTCGCGCCGACCTGTGGTGGGTTGTTTGCTGAGACTACAAAGACGTGTTGCCGGGTGGATCTCTGGTTGTTAGGGGAGATGCGGTTCCGGGCCTTCTAAAACTCGCCGCCGTCCGGAGATGTGGGAGCCCGTGTGGCGCGCACGACATTGCGCTCGTGATAGATCTTCTTTCATAGCTGACAGACACGGAGTGTGTGCCGTGCACCCTTGTGGTAGATGCACAGTACGTCAAGGGGGTCGCGATGTGGGCGAGGTTCGACCTTGAGGTCGCCAGATGGTTGTTGTCGCGCAAATTGGATCTGGATCGACTTTGCCGAAGCTAGGGACGGCGTCAGAGGTCGTCGGGGCCTCCACTGAGGCCGTTGGTGAGGTCGCCGCTACCAGTGTGGTCGAGGTCGGCGTGAAGGAACCGAAGCAGATCTCCACGCGGTTGGCGAGGATGTCCACAATGCTCACCTGAAAAACGACGCCAGATCGGGCCGCCATGCTGCACAGCGAGTTCTTGATCTCCCGTACCTAGCGCGCCAACTGTCAGGGGGAGAGACTTGGACAGATCCGCAAGGGGGCTACCCAAGTGGTGGTAGGTTGAATAATGGGGGAATCAGGACCTAAGAGCGTAAGCGGTAGTTCTTGGATGAACTCGGAACTCAGCGAGTATGGCAAGGACACAAAGGAATTTTAGACTGTTCCAGGCCTCCGGAGAGTAAAACCCTATGTCCAGTTTGGTGGGATTATGTGGAAGGTGATCTCCCCTAGAATGGAGCTCTAGGCCGCCTTATATGACCAGCGGGCTAGGGTTTCCATTCGAGGTTGGTGGACCCTAATCGGGGTCAGTTACAGATTTTAGGAAGGTCGCCTTCCGTAATTACAAAGAGGATCCCGCGATCCTCGGGTCTACTGGCAGCGCCGCCGCCGTGATCTAAGGAGAGGCTTGCCCCGCAAGCCTAGCAGGTCATCCGCGATCTGGATGAGGTCGTGTGAGGTCTTCCAAGGTCGCCGAGATTATGGATAAGATCTCCGGGCCCACTTGCAGGTCGGCAGGGCTTCTGGCAGGTCGGGTCCACTTGAAAGGGACCGTAGTCACTGGGGACCCATGGGTACCCATGTCTCACACTCATACATATATTTTTTCTTTTTCTCTTTCTTTCTCTTTCTCATTTTTTTATTTGCTTCCCTTTGAACTCTAAAATTGCATTGTACCTACCTCCTCCCCCATGCTTAGACATTTGCTCGTCCTCGGGCAAAGAGGTGATAGAGATAAGGTAGGTACTAGAAATATTTTTCCTTTGGAGAGATACTTGAAATCTTCAATCTCGGCACTATCTTGTGATGGATTTGCGCACGTGCTGGCGAGGTGGTGGCGAAGAGGGAGACGATGATGAGCACCGGAGAGGGGCCAAGCGGCGGTGGAGTGAACCTAGTGCCGGAGACGAGGGTCCTCGACTGGATCCTCTCGGGTTCCGACGAGCGGCCAAGAACCGGCAAGGAGAAGTGTGCCGATGAGGGGGCAGCGAAGTGGGCAAGGCGCCTGCCTCACGTCTGTGAGCACAAGTGTCTGGCAATGACGAAGAGGGGTCGAGGGAGCAGCAAAGGTGTAGAGGACCTCATCTCTGACTCTGGCAACGACCACGACGACGACAAGCAAGCTTCTCTGAATCTCACTTCCTTTTTACTTGTTCTATAGATGGATCTTGAGCTTGATAAAGTTAGTTCCTATGATAATGTCTTCCATGATTGTCATGATCTTATACCAAGTTTTGAGGCAAATCAGTTCTGAACTAAGTTCTTCTTTTACTTGTCACCCTGCTATGAAGCCTAAGCTAATTTTCAAGTTCTTATATAATTTTCCTATGACGTTTACTATTCCTATACTGCTCCAAGTTCTGAGACAAATTAGTTCTGAATTAACTATGTTATTCTTATACCATGTTTAACCCTATTTCAGGCATAACTCTATGAGTCACGAGCAGAGCTTGAGTTACTTCTAAACATTAATGTCTGGGATTATGTGAAACCTGAGTTTGAAAAAATCACGAAATAAGTGAACATCCTCATGAAAAAGGCTAAGCACGTAAGGAGGTAGAAGTATACTATTGAACAGAATCTCGAGCCCATTGAAGATGCGCTCGAAGGGCTTCAAGAATCCTTGGTTGCTTACGGAAGAGACTGCAAAAAGATCCTATCTTGATGGGGCATGAGGAAGTTCAAGCTTGTTGATGTGCAGGGTCAGGTAGCCATACTTTTGTGGATGTTCAAGGGGCATGCTTTTGTTGATGTGTATGGTCAGATAGCTCGACCGTAGTAAATAATTAATATGATGGACAAGTTAAGTCCAAGCCTGATGGACAAGTTAAGATAATTGTTTGTAATAAGTATTCTTTATTCTTGTGGACAAGTTATCTTCATCTACGTGGACAAGTTATCTCTCTTATGATGTCTGTTTTGTCTCAAAAGATATATGTGTTGATTGTGCCTGTATGTCGAAATGGAAGCAATGAGAGATTGAGCTGACCAGACAATGAAGACAAACTCAAAGGAGGCGCGGTTTCACAAACCTCCATCTCCTTTCTTCGCAAAGGGGACATGGATTAACAAACCTCCGTCTCCTTTGTTCACTACCGCCGCACTCCAGCTTCAAGGCAGTGAAGAGTGCTATTAGAATTTAATTATTGAGCTCTCAGTCTAATAACAGGCGTGAAATGGTCATCAGTAATGGACACTGAAGCCGGTTACCGATACGGCAGCGATTAGTAATGGACTTAAAGAGCCCGTTACCGATAGGGCATTGATCGAAAACGGATTTTACAAGACCGTTACCAATACATTTAACTTTTGTAATGGACTCACTTTAAGGTCCGTTACAAAGAATTAATGTAACGGGCATTTAAGAAGCCTGTTACCAGAAGTCCACATTGGTTAATGAGCGTTGTGGAGGCCAATCCCAGGGTCGGTCTGCCTCGCTTATGGGTAACGGGCGCCAAACAACAACCGTTACAAATATGGGTGCATGTAACGAGTGTTAAGGGCCTATTACAAAGGTTGCTTGACCTATTTGAGGTTTTCACATAGTGGAGGAAGCCGCGAGCATGACATGGCACACACGTGAGGCACGGCATGGGTGGAGTATGTGCATTGGTCAGCGGTGTGCGCAGTGGCGAGGCAGCGGCAAGGTCACCGAGCCGTGCGTCGGCCTGTGTGTGGTCGCCAATGGTGACAGCTGATGGTGACACTATGATGGTGGATTGTGTGTCGATTCTACCAGGCGTGATGTGCTCTACAGTGTGTGTCACCGGAGCCGTAGATGATGGCATGTGTCGATGTCAGGCGTGTGTCGCCGGCGTTGATGAAGCTTGATGTGTGTTGCTGAGAAAGAAGATGGAGGCCGCGTCATTCAGCGAGCTAGTGTGGCTCACGTCGACGCTAAGCGGTTGTTGCTGCGTCGTTAGGCGAGCTAGTTGCTCACAACGATGTTGAGCGGGTGCTGCAGAAGATGGCGTGTGTCGCCGGAGAGGAAGAGGGAAGCTGCAACCACTACATGAAAAACACACTTTGGTAACAGGCATAGATTGCCTTAAGTAACAGGCAAAGCGCCCATTACCGATCAAGTGTTGCAAATGAGCAAAGAAAGGTAACGGGCTCATGCTCATTACTGATAACGCATATTCGTCGGCATCAAACAACAACTGTTACCACAACTTGCCGCCGGTCACGTGAAATGATTGTTTCTCTGGGGCCATAGGGAACTTTAGTAACGAGCATGAAAACAACACCCGTTACATCAAGTCAACATCAGAGAGTCATGTTGTAAACATGTGTCTCCTCTGTCTCGACCAAATGAGACGGGTCTATTTCACACGCGTCTTAGCACAGCTAGGATTAGTAAAGGGAATCAAACAACAATCTTTACAACAACTAGTCACCGGTCACGTGAAATGTTTGTTTCTCTCGGCGCACAGGGAACTTTGGTAACAAGCACCAAAACGGAGCCTGTTAGTATGAACTCAACATCGGAGGCGCGTGCTATGAACCTACATCTCCTCTGTCTCAACGAAATGAGAATCATCTATTTTCACACGCGTCTGATGTCCCTCGACTAAAGGAGACACGTTATGTCAACCTGCTTCTCCTCCATCTCGATGAACAGGCTAAGTTGTGGGGCCCACTGGTCAGTATTGGTAATAGGCTTTTAAGTTGCCCGTTACATTGTTGGCATGTTTGTAATGGGCGTTCCGAATGAAGCCCGTTACTCACAGATCAGTGTTTGTAACGAGCTTTAATTAACGCTCGTTACAGATACGCAAGCCACCCATACAGCAACCTGCTAGCTTGTCGGATGCAACCTAGAACCAGCCATGATTTGGCAGTCGTCTGGGGCTACATCCTGCCATCGTAGAACCAGCCAGTATATGGCAGTTGTTGACGCAAAAATAGGACGTCACCTATGCACGTGACACACGTGACTCCCTGGTCTGTAGCGAGGCGCGCCAGCCAATCTGACTTGTTGATTGACGATGGAAATATTAGGGGTCGGCTAGAGAACTGTTGGCCTTTTAGTGACATGTTTACCAGCCAATCGGCCGATACGAGTGAAAGTGGGATCGGCCGGCTCAAAGGCGACCGAAGCGCAGTGCGATCGGCTGGATCGACCGACCGTGACGTCAGTGCTCGAGCAGGTCGGAATCGGTTGTGGTAGAAGCAGATGGATCTAGATCGAACGGATGATAATGATAATAGCTAAAACCACAATAATTGGTACAAAGACTGGTAGATCTAGCTAATATCGGTAAGGGGTGAATAAAGAACTAGATTGTCGGGGACCGCCCTAGGGGTCCCCTCAAACAATGGGGGAACCCCTACTTAAATTCTTGCATCAATGTAAGCTAAGCCTAACCATGCAGGAAACTAACCCTGCAGGACACGGCCCACGCAGCAGGACTTCGGAGGCCCACCAGGGCGGCCCGCCTAGGAAGACCCCTCGAGCAGGCTCCGCCTCGCCCGAGGGCATGCTCCTCCTCGAACGGGCTCCGCCCCGTTCGAGGGACGACTCCCTTCTCGAACAAGTTCCGCCCCCGCTCGAGGGGCGACCCTCCCCTCGAGCGGTCCCCGCCCGCTCGAGGGCGCGCGCCCCCCCTCGAGCGAGTCCCGCCCTCGCTCGAGGGTCCGCTCCGCCCTCGGCGGGGCCCGCCACGCTCACGGCGCCCCGCACGCGCGCGCCGGCCCCGTACTTAGGCATTTAACGCCCTGACACCGCGGGACGGCGCCATCATGCGCCCGGGGCTCACGCCCCGGTGCCGCCGCACCAACTCCCCATGGAGGGAGCCCATCCCCGCCACTGTGGGATGGACTGTGCGGTACGGCCGGTGTCAGTCCCGTGACACCGTGCGCACGCCGCTGTACGACTAACGCGCCCGACCCTCGAAAAGGGGCCGGGCGCACCCTCGATTCCACTTTCCCGTGACCTTGCAGGTTAGGTGAGGGGCGCTAGGCCGGTGGGAGGCCATCCCGGCCACTGTAACGGCGCGGCCGCCGTACCCACGCGTGCGGGCGCACATCTGACTCCACAGGCGCACGCCCAAGCACTGCAGCAACCACTCCGCCACCACAGAGCTCATTGGGAAGGAACGCCGTTCTGCCCGCTCCTGTACCCCGTACCGGTCATCATCAGCACCTCCCTCGAAGCCTATCAGAGAACGCCATCACCATCTGCCGCCTCCTACCCTCGAACCGCCACTGTTCGGGCACGAAGTAGGCCATCATGGCCGGATCGCAGCATGGATCATCCGGACGACCGCCCGCTCTACACCGTAGCACGTCGTGCTCCAACACGTAGCCAGGTAGCGCGGCGTGCATGTAACTCGCCGCCCCCTTGTCCTATAAAAGGGGAAGCGAGCCCCCAGCCGCGGGGGGGGACGATCGAGACGAACTCAGAAGAACACAACGCATTGTGCACTCACTCTCTTATTCTCCCATAACATCTCCAGCCACTCACCAGGGACTTGGGAGCCACGCTTCCTCTCCCGCTTTGCTTGTACTTGCCCCACTACAAGCACCCCCGGTGCTGAGCAATATAGTGCCACGAGCACACCACTGCTGGACGTACGGCCCCCTCGGCCGGAACCAGGATAATCCTTGTGTCATTTGTTGCTTGGCATCGACCATAGAGGGATAGACTTAGGCGTTATCTACTGGTTAGTGTCGGGACCACATTCCGCACCGACAGTTGGCGCCCACCGTGGGGCACACGAGCGCCTAAGATCATTTCGCTAACTCCCTCCATGGTGATCCGTACTGAGTACCGTAGCACCCGCTACAACATGGGTAGCTCGGACCCTTTTCCGGCCGGGTTTGAGATCCGTTTCGGAGACTTGAACTTCCAGGCTACGGGGAACGGCTATCTTATGCGCCTCACCAACCGTGAGGAGCTTCGCGCGCAGCGGGAGGCCAGGTCCGCTCTGGTCACCGCCGCACGCACAACACCGGCGCAGGCGCCTGCAGGCACGGATGCTGCGGGTCCGTCGACGCCGCGACGACGTCACCGCTCCGGGCCGCGCTCTCGTCGGGGCGCGGTCCGAGCGGCGGCAGGCCGAGCGCGCCGCCGCCCGGCCGCGGTGCGCCCACCGTCATGACGACCGCCACCGCCCCCGGCGGGACCGCGAGCGGTCTCCCCGACCACGCATTCCCATTGGGCTGCGCGGCGCCACTACGGCCTACAACGCCAGCGTCAACACGACGATGCGCCGGGTTCCTCCTGGTCGCCACGTCTTCGTCGCCAGGGATCCTGGCACTTCGGCAGCGGACGAGTCGTCCCTGGGCTCCGTCGACACGATGCCACCCGCCAACCGTCATGGGTACGCGGGGTGGGACTTCTCTGGTGTGCCGGACCCAGTCGCGTTCAGGCGCTTCCTCGACGCCACGGACTACTGGTTCGGCTGCTCCGACGACTCCAGCACTGGGAGCTACGACCCCACGCGGGAATGCTGCGCCGTCATCACCAACGACCCGGCCAACGCCGCCGGCGCGGCGGGCGCCGGGAGACGGGGAAGTCACGCCGGCCCCGGGGGCCGCTACGCGCCCGGCCGCGGGGCCAAGCGCACCTCGCCGGGGCCGACGTCGACGCACGGCCGGCCCAAGCTCGCGAGCTCGAGGCCAAGCCGGCGTAAGAGTACGGACGGTGCGGCTACTCCGCGCCTCGATGGCAGGGGAGGCCTCCGCGCGCGGCGAACGCGCGCGGGAGCTAGGCCGTCAAGTCCGCGACCGCTTCAACCCCGTCCCCAACGTCGACAACGCGGATACTCCACCGCGAGCGAGCCAAAAGCTCATCGCCGCCGCGACACTCATCGCGCGCCATGCCGCACCCTCGACCCCCGAGGCTCGAGAAATGCACCGCGAGGTGCAGACCCTCCTTGAGCAAGCGGCTGTCCAGCAGGCCGAGAGCTCGGCCTCACGCATCCGCCAACAGGGGGACGCGCGGGGGTGACGATCCGCACCGGGGGGCGAACCCTCGGTGCATGCGGGTCGACCTGCTGACCAGGGGCGCACGCCGGCCAAGGAGCGGCTCCTTGACACGCGCAGGGCGCTGGATGGCGACGCTCGCAACGTCATCAACGCCAGGCGCACCAGCAAGGCGGACGCGCGAGCAGCCAGGGGCTACCACCCTCGAAGGGGTGGACGCTACGACAGCGGTGAGGATCGCTCCCCAACGCCGGAGCCCCCGGGCACCCGTGTGTTCAGCCGGGAGATCCGCACGGCAGCGTTCCCCCAGCGCTTCCGTCAACCCTCGACGATCGTCAAATACAACGGGGAGACGGACCCTCGTGTCTGGCTAAACGACTACCGCCTGGCCTGTCAGCTGGGCGGGGCCACCAACGACGAAGTAATCATCCGCAACTTGCCCTTGCATCTGGGCGACGCGGCCCGGACGTGGCTCGAGCACTTGCCCGCCAGCCAGATCCACAACTGGGACGATCTGGTCCACACCTTCGTGGGCAACTTCCAGGGCACATACGTGCGCCCTGGGAACTCCTCGGGACCCGCGCTCCCCGCACGCGAGGCCGGGCGACCGCCGCGGGACTTCATACGGCGCTTCTCCAAGCGCCGCACGTAGCTCCCCGCCGTGGCGCAATCCGAGATCGTGCATGCGTTCCTCGAGGGCACCACGTGCCGGACCTTGTGCGCGAGCCGGGACGCCGCCCGCCCACGGACTCGAACGAGCCGTTTGACATTGCCACCGCCTTCGCCTCCGGAGAGGAGGCCGTGGGGGCAATCTTCGACGGCAAGAAGGGCAAGCGCTGCGAGGACACGCCCGCGAGGGCGGCGGGTCCAAGGAGCCGCGCCGCAACGACAAGCGGGGCAAGAAGGGGAAGAAGCCGCGCCGCGAGGCGCGCGAGCGGGGGCGCAACGGCGGCAACGCCGAGGCCCTCGCTGTCGACCCGGCTCGACGGGGCCCTCGACCGGCTCCTCGAGGCCCGGGGGTGTTCGATGACATGATGAAGAAGCCATGCCCCTACCACAAGACCCCCGTGAATCACACTCTTGAGCAGTGCGACATGCTCAAGAAATTCTACGGCCGTGCCGCCGCGAAGGAGGCAGAGGCCAAGAAGGATGGGGGCGATGGCGACGCGGGTGGTTTCCCCGCTGTCGAGAATGTGTTCCTCATCTTTGGGGGACCTACCGTTGACATGTCAACCCGGCAACGCAAGAAGGAGCGGCACGAAGTCCTCGCCGCAGAGAGGGCGCCTCCGGCCTTTCTCAACTGGTCGAAGGATGCCATCACCTTTAGCCGGGATGATCACCCGAATCGCATCCCGAACCCGGGCCAGTACCCCCTGGTGGTCGATCCCATCATAGGGAACGCCCGGTTTTCGAAGGTCCTTATGGACGGAGGCAGTAGCCTCAATATCCTCTTCGCGCACACATTGCGCCTAATGGGGATTGGGCTGGACCAGGGCGCGGCCCGGACACGAAGCCGTTTCCACGGCATCGCACCCGGAAAGCGAGTTCACCCCCCTCGGCGCATCGATCCGCCCGTCCGGTTTGGGACCCCCAAGAATTTCCGCAAGGAAACCCTCACATTCGAAGTGGTGGGATTCAAAGGGGCCTACCACGCCATCCTTGGGCGACCATGCTATGCCAAGTTCATGGCAGTCCCCAACTACACGTACCTGAAGATGAAGATGCCGGGTCCAAACGGCGTCATCACCGTCGGGTCGTCGATCGAGCATGCATTCGACTGCGATGTCGAGTGCGTGGAGCATGCGGAAGCACTAGCGTTGGACGAAGCGCTGGTGAACACACTGGAGAAGATGGTCAACGACGACCTCGGCTCCGCCACCAAGCACGTCGGCACGTTCGAGGCCGCCGAGCAAACCAAAGGGGTCCCCCTCGACCCGTTGGCCCCCGAGGGCAAGGCTTTGAGGGTCAGCTCGACCCTCGATCCTAAATAGGAAGCAGTGCTCGTCGACTTCCTCCGCGCCAACGCCGACGTCTTCGCGTGGAGCCCCTCGGACATGCCAGGCATTCCGAGGGAGGTCGCCGAGCACTCCCTTGATATCCTGCCTAACGCTCGCGCTGTTCAGCAGCGGCTGCGCCGCTTCGACGAGGAGCGGCGACGGGCGATCGGAGCGGAGCTGCGGAAGCTCCTCGAGGCCGGATTCATCAAGGAGGTGTTCCACCCTACGTGGTTAGCCAATCCTGTGCTTGTAAAAAAGAAAAATGGGAAGTGGAGGATGTGTATTGACTACACCAGTCTCAATAAAGCATGTCCAAAAGTTCCTTTTCCTTTACCACGCATAGATCAGATTGTTGATTCCACTGCTGGGTGTGAACTACTCTGTTTCCTTGATGCCTATTCGGGTTATCATCAAATAAAAATGAAGGAGTCCGACCAGCTCGCGACTTCGTTCATCACACCGTTCGGGACGTTCGTTACGTCACGATGCCTTTTGGCCTCGTAAACGCGGGCGCAACCTATCGCCGCCGCATGCGCACGTTTTTGGGGACCATATCGGCGAACGGTCGAGGCTTACGTAGACGACATCGTCGTCAAAACCGGGAAGGCGGACGACCCGGTCGGCCGATCTTGGCATCGCATTCGCCTGCTCGCGGGCCAACGGGGTCAAGCTCAACCCCGAAAAATGTGTCTTTGGAGTGCCGCGGGGCATGCTCCCGGGATACATCGTCTCCCGGCGGGGAATCGAGGCCAACCCCCGAAAAGGTCGCGGCCCTCGAGCGAATGGGTCCACTTCGGGACCTCAAAGGGGTGCGAGAAGGTGTTGGGGTGCCTTGCCGCCCCGAGCCGCTTCGTCTCGAGGCTCGGTGAGAAGGGCCTCGCCCTCTACCGCCGCTCAAGAAGCACGAGCGCTTCTCTTGGACCGCCGAGGCCCGTGGAAGCGCTCGACAAGCCGAAGGCATCTCTCGACGCACGCCCCAATCCTTACGCCGCCGCGGACGCGCGAACCCCTCCAACTCTACGTGGCCGCAACCACCCGTGTGGTCGGCGCCGTGATCGTCGTGGAGCGCACGGAGGAAGGGCATGCCCCCGCCCGTGCAGAGGCCGCCTATTACATCGCCGAAGTCCCGTCGGACACAAAGACGCGCTACCCTCAGGTCCAGAAGCTGTTGTACGCGGTGGTCCTCGCGCGGCGCAAACTCCGCCACTACTTCGAGGCCCACCCAGTCACGGTGGTCTCTTCCTTCCCGCTAGGGGAGATCATTCGCAACCCCGACGCGGCAGGCAGGATTGCCAAGTGGTCCGTGGAGTTGATGGGCGAAACGCTCGCCTATGCTCCGCGCAAGGCCATCAAATCGCAAATCTTAGCAGACTTCGTCGCTGAGTGGACGGACACACAGCTGCCGCCCCCTCAAATCCAAGCAGAGTGCTGGACTCTGTTCTTCGACGGCTCGGTGATGAAGACGGGAGCGGGTGCGGGCCTGCTCTTCGTGTCACCCCTCGGGGAGCACATGCGCTACGCAGTGCGCCTCCACTTCCCCGCGTCCAACAATATGGCAGAATACGAGGCCCTCCTATGCGGCCTCAAAATCGCCATTGAGTTGGGCATCAAGCGCCTCGACGTGCGAGGGGATTCGCAGCTCGTGATCGACCAAGTCATGAAGAACGCGAGCTGCCACGACGACAAGATGGAGGCCTACTGCAAGGCCGTGCGGGCCCTCGAAGACAAATTTTACGGCATCGAGCTCAATCATGTACCCCGCCGGTACAACGAAGAGGCAGATGAACTTGCCAAGATCGCGTCCGGGCGGATCACCATTCCCCCGAACGTTTTCGCGCGCGACATCGCGCGCCCCATCGCTCACCTTCGAGCCCTACCCCTCGAGCGACAGCGGACCCTCGGGGGCTCCCTCGAATCCAGCGGGTGCGGAACCCATGGAAGAGGACCCCTCGAACGAGGCGTACGTGCTCTCCCTTCTCGAGGGGTACGGCTCCCACGAGGCTGTCGCGATGGACATCGAGCCGGCTCCCGCCCAGGCGGACTGGCGGGAGAAGTACATCGCCTGGATTGCTCGAGGGGAGCTCCCCGCAGACCGGGCCGCAGCCAGGCGCATCGCCAGGATGGCCAAGTCATTCACCTTGGTCGACAGCGAGCTGTACAAGCGCGCCGCGTCGGGCATTCTCCAGCGGTGTATACCCATTCCCGAGGGACGCGAGCTCCTACGGGACATCCACGCGGGGATCTGTGGTCACCACGCCGCGCCGCGCACCCTCGTCGGCAACGCGTTCCGCCAAGGCTTCTATTGGCCTACCGCGGTCGCGGACGCCAACGAAATCGTGCGCACTTGCGAAGGGTGCCGCTCTACGCCCGCAAAACCAACTTGCCGCCCTCACGCTCGCAAACAATCCCCGTGACATGGCCGTTCGCTGTGTGGGGGTTGGACATCGTCGGGCCCCGCGGAAGGCGCCGGGGCTTCACCCACCTGCTCGTCGCAATCGACAAGTTCTCCAAGTGGGTGGAGGTGTGCCCCATTACGAATTTGAGGGCTGAGCAGGCGGTCACGTTTTTCACCGACATCGTCTACCGCTTTGGAGTTCCAAACTCCATCATCACGTACAACGGGTCCCGCCTCACGGGCCGAAGTTCTTGGAGTTCTCGTGACAAGTTCCACATCCGCGTGGATTGGGCAGCCGTGGCACACCCACGTACCAACGGCCAAGTGGAGCGTGCCAACGGCATGATCCTACAGGGCCTCAAACCCAGAATTTTCGACCAGCTCAACAAATCTGGCCGGAAATGGCTCCAAGAACTACCAGCAGTCGTGTGGAGCCTAAGGACCACCCCAAGCAGAGCCACCGGGTTCACCCCGTTTTTCCTAGTCCATGGCGCGGAGGCCGTCCTCCCCACGGATCTGGAATACGGGTCGCCCAAAGTTCGAGGCTACAACGAAGATGCTAACCAGCGAGCCCGCGAGGACTCGCTGGACCAGCTGGACGAAGTACGCCTCGTGGCGTTGATGCACTCCGCAAGGTATCAACAGTCCCTACGGCGCTACCAAGCACGCAAGATACGTCGCAGGGATTTCAGCGAGGGGGACTTGGTCCTAAGGCTACGCCAAGACAACCGAGGGCGCCACAAGCTATCGCCCCCATGGGAGGGACCCTACGTCGTGGTGAAGGTGCTCAAACCGGGCACGTACAAGCTGGCCAACGAAGACGGTGAAGAGCTCACCAACGCTTGGAACATCCAACAGCTACGTCGCTTCTACCCTTAGCTAGGATTTCCAAGCATTTTCTGTTGTACAAACACACGGCCAACACCCCAGTTGGTGTCACCTATGTAAATTTTCTAAGTATAATAAAAGGGCAACTCGGCTTTCCCCTGAAACCCAAGTTACCCTCGGGGCTATTGCGGGGGCACCCCCCCCCCAAATGGTCCCATTTTTTCGCGCAAAAAACGTAATAACACGCGCTAGGTTTGCTTCCTACTTCAACCACGAGCCACGATTCGAAAAGGGCGTAGGCGGCACAGTGGAAGGAACGCGAGCCAGAGACAGCCTACGCCGCGTGGCTATGGCCCGTCTCTCTCACCTCCAACCCAGCGGGCCCCTACGAAAGGCGGACTCCCCTAACTAGAATCCACTCAGGAAGAAGAAGAAGCAAAAAAGCGCAATAAGCAAGTGATTTCATTTACAAACTGACCATGTTCACGAAATAACTTGTTCATTTACAAAGAGGCCACGAGGCCAGAATTCTGATACATGAAAACAAAAACGGGCCTAGCGCCCAGGTGCTTTCAGGCGGGCGGAGCGGCGGCATCGGCGGCATCTGGGAAGAGGAACTCTTCGAAGGCCTCGGCAAGCGACCCAGCGGCGTCAGCAGCAAGCGCGTCCGCGCGCTCCATGGCCACCTCGTCCTCGTCGCCCTCGGGCACGATGTAGCCCTCAGCTACCGCCTCGAGGTTCACCTCGTAGTGGGATCGCACCACTCCGAGGGCCTTCAGCACGCCCAGGTGCAACGCCCGGCGCATCCTCTCCGTGACATGGCCGCCGAGGGCGCGCAGCGATCGGCCGGCCGAGCCGCCGGCCTGGGCGTCGCCTTCCTCGACGACGCGGCAGGTCTCGAGGGCCGCGTCCCGCAGCTCTCCCGCAGCCTCCCCGCTCGCAGGAGTTGTAGGAGGCTTGCAGGCCTCGCCCCGCCCGGCAAAGATGCCCCGTGCGTGCGCAAGCCTGGAAGCAACAACACGACAAGAAATCAGAAAGGGGGAGACTAACCCTCTAAAGCAAGAATTAACAAGCAGGGTCAGACAATAGCTTACCTTCGACTTGTCTCCTCCCCAGATCAAGGTCGCGGCGCACGGACTCAAGCGCCGCCTCGAGGCCCCGGACGGTCTCGCCTTGCTCGACGAGGGCCATCTCTTGGGCGGCGTTGCTGATGCTGAGCGTCAACGCCTCATCCTCAACCCTCGCAGAATGCGGCGTTCCGCTCCTCCCGCCGACTTCTCCGCCGCCCTCGCGAGCAACGCGCTCCCGCTCCGGGCCGCCGTCCCGGCGTCGCGAAGGGCGCCCCCGCTCCCCGCCGGAGCCGCCCCCCGCCCCCCGCGCGGGCGACGCGCTCCCCGCCGGAGCCGCCCCTCGCCGGCGACGAGAGCCGCGCCTTGGCGTCGAGGGCGGCCTTCGTGTCATCCGCCTCCTTGGCGCGCTCGCTCCAGCCCCGCGCGCCCGCCCCCCGCCCCCGGCGCCGCCGCGCCCCGCGCTCCTTCGAGCGCCGTGCGGAGTCTCCCCGGCCCCGCGCGAGCGGTGGCCACCTCCGCCTCCCGTGGTGGCGGCCAACGTCCGCGTCTTCTCCGTGTCCTCGCGCGCGGTTCCACGCCGCCTCGTCACGATCAACGAGGGCTGCGCGGATCCGCCCGAGGCTCGAGTCGCGCGCCGCGTCTTGCCCTGAGCTCTCGGGGAGCACATCGCACCACGCCGCCGCCGCGAGACCGGCCCGCCTATCCGGCGTCCTAAGAGCCTCCGCAAGCGCGTCAAAAGCGCTGCATCGCTCCCGGAGCTGGCGGGCCTCGGCGTTCACCTGGTCGAACGCGCTGTACTTCTCGCGGGCGCGGCGCTCAAGCTCCTGGCATCCACACATCGAGCCTCGTCAGCGCCAAGCCTTGAATGCAGCGCGCGAAAGCGAAAAAGGGAAAGAAGAAGAGCAACCGTGGCTCACCTGGAAGACGCTCCAGGCCGGGCCGCCATGGACCCGCAGCGCCTCGTTCAACGCACGGTCGAGCGTGGCGCCGTGGCTCCGAAGCTCGCCCCAGAGCTCCCCGCTCCCCCCCGGGCGCGGCCGAACGCCGGGGGATCCCTCCACCGCCCCCCCCCCCCCCCGGGCGGGGGCGACCGCTTGGGAGGACGAGGCCTCGGCGTCGTGCCCTCGGCCCCCCACTATCATGCGACCCTCGTGACGCCTCACGAGGGCCCTCTCCCCGGGGCTCGGGGAGTTTGTGGGCCGCCCGGCCCACCGGTTCCACCCGTGCGGCGAGGAGTCGTCCGAGAGCTCCACCACCTCCGCCCTCGGGGACCGCCGGCGGGCGGAGCCACCTCGCTCCGCCTCCGCCGGCGCCTCCACCCGCGCCTCCGCGGCCACGGGCGCCCGCTGTGGCGCCGTCGCCGCCACCTCCGTCCGCGCCGCCACGTCCGCGGGCGCTCCCGCGAGTTGCGCCCGCTCCGCCTCCTTTGCGGTGGCCGCCACCGCGGCGGCAACTCCACCGTAGCCGCCGCCGTGGCCCGCGCCTCCATGGCGACCGGCGCCGCCCGCCCCCCCGCGACCTCCCCGGCCGCGGCGCGGCGGGGTTGATCCACCGGCCGGGGCCTCGAAGCCCCGCCCGGGCCTTGCGCGCTCGTGCCCGCCGCCGCGCCTGTTCCTGGGCGCGACCCCCTCGACGAACGCCGCCGGGTGGGGATCGACGCGCCCGTCCTCAGCACCTTAGCCGGCGCAAGAGGAGGGACGGTTGGCACCGCCCTGCGGAAACGCGAACGGAGGATTAGAGCATCTAATAACCAGCGTACCAAGACCAAGCAAAGGAAGAGCAGATTCCTTACCTCGCGGAGGAAAAGGCCCGCTTCCTTTTCCTCGAGGCCTCCGACGAGGCCGGCGCAGAGGGCCGCGCCCGCCGCGGCGCCCTTGACGGTGCCGCCGCGCGTGCGGGCACGCCCGCCTCACGCGTGGGCACGCCCGACGCCGCCACCACGCGCGGAGGCACGCTAGCCCCCGCGCACGGGCGCGCCCGCCGACGCGCCCCTTGATGAAGACCCCGCGCGCGCGGACGCGCTCCCGCCGCGCGCGCGGGCACGCTCGACGCGCGCGCGGCGCGCGCGCGCCTCCGTGGTGCGCGCGCGGCGCCGCCGCGGCGCGAGCCGCCCCCGACGATGACCGCCCGGCGGCGGGCGCCGGTGCGCCCGCCCCAGTAAAGCCGCCCCCCGACGCCGGCGCGGGTTCCGCGACGGGGGCGCGGGCTGCCACCGTCCGAGGGGCCCTCCCCCTCGGACTCTTCCTCCTCGTCCCGGTCCGAGGACGAGGGCTCCTCGATGTCCGGGAGGAGAGCCCCGCCTCCTCCCGCCGCCGCACTCCGCGGACCGGCGGCCGCGGCGCGCTTGGCGCCGCCTTGCGTGCTCCCGCTTGCGCGCCGCCCGCTCCTGCTGTTCCCGCTGCGCCGCCCGGCCGAGCGCACGGGAGTCGGGGGTGGGTGGAACGGACTTGGCGGCGGTGAACTGCACCAGCTGCACGCAAGGGTAACAATGGCACGTCAGAAATCAAAAACAAGACCGAAGATGGAAGCGAAGTCAGGAACTCTACTCACCAGCGGGCCCGTGGGGAGCATCTCGAGATCCCATGGGGTCCGACCCGCAGGTGGCGGCGTCCTGGTGTCGACGGCGCTCCGCGCCCGGGTGAGCGCGTACGGTCGCTCCAGCGGCGTCGGGAGCATCCGCGACCTCGCCAGGTCGACGGGGTTGGCCGCCTCCGTCATCTCGAAGATGCAGAGGGGCCTCTCCATCAACGGCACGATCCGCCGGTGGTGGAGGAAGGCGAGGACGCCCATCGCGTTGAGCCCCTCCTTCGCCAGCCGCTGCAGGGCGCGGAGGACGGACTCTTGCCGCGCCCGGTGGTTGGCCGTAGGCAATCCGTAGCCCCAGCGGTCCGGCCTCTCCTTGAACACCCGCCCGGTGTAGGGAGGAAGGCCGGGCTCGGCGTTGCGCAGGTAAAACCATCCCCGCTCCCAGCCGGCATTGTTCGTCGTCATGGTGCAGGGGATGTAGAAGTCCTTGAGCTGCCCCCGCACAGCAAGCGACATCCCGCCGGCGCGCACCGCGCGGCGGGTCCTCGGCTCCGTGGTGGGCTGCGTGATGAGCTCCCCGCGGAAGAGGTATACCCAGAGCTCCCACTGACCGGATCCCCCGTGTACCCTTCGCAGACGCCCACGAACGTGGCCGCCTGCGAGATGGCGTTGGGGGCGAAATTGTGCAGCTCCACTCCATAGTAGTAGCACAACGCCCGCATGAATGTGCTCGCCGGCGCATTGAAGCCGCGCTCGTGGTAGCGGAGGAAGCTCACCACGTATCCCTCCGGCGGGTTGGGCTCAAGATGCGACGCCGGCGGCACGATCCATTCCGCCGGCGCCCCTCCTCGTTAGCCGACAACTGGCCGGCGGCGACCGCCGCCCCGTGGCGAGCCGGTCACGGTCGACCTCTCCCAAGCGTACGGCTCCAGAACACGGATCGGAAGCTGAGGCGGCGCCATGAGAAAGGGCGAGCAAGTGCAAGGGCGGAGGACAAAGAAGCGAGAAGAAAGGCTCTAAGCGACGAAACCGCGCGGTGGCGAGAGCAGAACGAAGGCGAAGGGTCGGAGGATTGAAAACGGTGAGGAGCCAAGGTAAAAAACCGCCGCCCCTTCCTCACCGCAGTTTTATAGGCGACGGGCGATTTCTCCGGAGCGCACGCCCCGCCAAACAGTAACTGCAGGAATCTTTCCATCGCGTCGACGGGCGGGCCCCACCACGACCGCAGCGACTCTAACCCTGCAGGCGGGTCATCATTACGGCGAGACCGGCGGCGACCGAGGCGAAACCGTCACATCCGCCGGCCACGTCGCCCACTACGCGCGCGCGCGCGCGCCGCCCAAAAAGGCGCGCCCGCGCCGCAAAACCCGCGGCCACGCCCGCGCAGGCACCAAATGCCCGGCCCCTTGCCAAGCAAGGAGAGCCCTCGAGCGAGGCGAATCCCTCGGCTCGAGACAAAGGTGACCCCTCGATGGGTGACAACGTGAGAAGGTCGCCGGGACTCGCTCGGTGTAGAGCGAGCGCCGCGGGCACCCATGCCACGTGAAGCCCTCGAGCGGCATGACCCTCAACTCGAAACAAGGCGACCCTCGATGGGTAACAGCGTGAGAAGGTCGCCCGGACCTCGCTCGGTGTAGAGCAGGCAGCCACGGGCACCCATGCCACGTGAAGCCCTCGAGCGGCATGACCCTCAACTCGAAACAAGGCGACCCTCGATGGGATATCAGCGTGAGAAGGTCGCCCGGGACCTGCTCGACGTAGAGCAGACCACCGCGGGCACCCATGCCACGAAGGACCCTCGAGCGGCATGACCCCCAACTCGAGACGATGTCAACCCTCTGAAAAAAGGCTCGCGCGCAAGAGGATCGCCCGAGTGTCACGCTTGAAATAGAGCGACACCGAAAGCACTCACACCGCGCCACGCCGCTAACAAGCACCTCGAGGACTGGCACGCCCAGACCCCTCGACGGCCGCAAACGCGAAAAAGACGGAGCTGTCCATACACAGCCCCGCACGGCCTTACTGATCAGGGGTTCGAAGCCTGACCCTCGACGGGTTCGAACAGGCGCCCCAGATCTCAGAGTTAGGGACGACGAGGGCACGCGCATTCGAGCCGTTCCTCGAGCCCGTCGGCTCGAGGGTGCCCCACATGTCGTGTTCGAGAGCCAGCGAGGGCAGCTAGTCGGGGGATCCCACCGAGGGAGAGCTTCCGCGCCCTCGGTCCCTAGCGAACGGGACCGAGCCCCACCTAGCAAACCCACGCAAGCGCTTCCATGGACGTGTCTCCGGACCGCGCAGCCTACCCTTATCGAACGGGGCATGGACGTCCACTTGAACTACCCGCTAGCAGCTCGAAGAGGAATCCGCGATTCGCGACCCGCTCGATGGGAGTCGTGGAAACCTCACCTCCCGACCCGCGGAGGGGCGGCGAGGGCGCGATAAAAAACAAGTCGTCAGGCTCGACCCGATCGCCTCGAACAGGCCAAGGCTCGGGGGCTTGACGCACGGCTACACCTCCTTGGAATTGCACCCGCCGGAGACAGTGACAGGGGAGCGTGCCACCCCCGATGCCGGCGAAACACCGCCGATGCCGGTTGGCATATGTGCCACGCCTTTCGACCGAATTGCTCGCGGTAAACCCCTCGCGCAGAGAGCCCACACTCCTGCAGGGCTTCGGGGGCTAGACCCGCGGGTCCGCCGACGCGGCCCCACGTGATAGCGTTCGCAAACAAGGAGGGAAGAACGTCCTATCGCAGGTTCCGGCATCCGCGGGAGCCTCAATGGCGTACCCGCGGATGCTCGGGGGCTACTGTCGGGGACCGCCCTAGGGGTCCCCTCAAACAATGGGGGAACCCCTACTTAAATTCTTGCATCAATGTAAGCTAAGCCTAACCATGCAGAAACTAACCCCCGCAGACACGGCCCACGCAGCGCAGACTTCGGAGGCCCACCAGTGGCGGCCCGCCTAGGAAGACCCCTCGAGCAGGCTCCGCCTCGCCCGAGGGCATGCTCCTCCTCGAACGGGCTCCGCCCCGTTCGAGGGACGACTCCTTCTCGAACAGGTTCCGCCCCGCTCGAGGGGCGACCCTCCCCTCGAGCGGTCCTGCCCCGCTCGAGGGCGCGCTCCCCCTCGAGCGAGTCCCGCCTCGCTCGAGGGTCCGCTCCGCCCTCGGCCGGGGCCCGCCACGCTCACGGGCGCCCCGCACGCGCGCGCCGGCCCCGTACTTAGGCATTTAACGCCCTGACACCGCGGGACGGCGCCATCATGCGCCCGGGGCTCACGCCCCGGTGCCGCCGCACCAACTCCCCATGGAGGGAGCCCATCCCCGCCACCGTGGGATGGACTGTGCGGTACGGCCGGTGTCAGTCCCGTGACACCGTGCGCACGCCGCTGTACGACTAACGCGCCCGACCCCTCGAAAGGGGCCGGCGCACCCTCGATTCCACTTTCCCGTGACCTTGCGTGCCAGGTGAGGGGCGCTAGGCCGGTGGGAGGCCATCCCGGCCACCGTAACGCGCGCGGCCGCCGTACCCACGCGTGCGGGCGCACGCCTGACTCCACCGGCGCACGCCCAAGCACCGCAAAGAACCACTCCGCCACCACAGAGCTCATTGGGAAGGAACGCCGTTCGCCCGCTCCCCGTACCCCCGTACCGGCCATCATCGCACCACCCTCGAAGCCTATCGAGAACGCCATCACCATCTGTCGCCTCCTACCCTCGAACCGCCACCGTTCGGCACGAAGTAGGCCATCATGGCCGGATCGCAGCATGGATCATCCGGACGACCGCCCGCTCTACACCGTAGCACGTCGTGCTCCAACACGTAGCCAGGTAGCGCGGCGTGCATGTAACTCGCCGCCCCCTTGTCCTATAAAAGGGGAAGCGAGCCCCCAGCCGCGGGGGGGGACGATCGAGACGAACTCAGAAGAACACAACGCATTGTGCACTCACTCTCTTATTCTCCCATAACATCTCCAGCCACTCACCAGGGACTTGGGAGCCACGCTTCCTCTCCCGCTTTGCTTGTACTTGCCCCACTACAAGCACCCCCGGTGCTGAGCAATATAGTGCCACGAGCACACCACTGCTGGACGTACGGCCCCCTCGGCCGGAACCAGGATAATCCTTGTGTCATTTGTTGCTTGGCATCGACCATAGAGGGATAGACTTAGGCGTTATCTACTGGTTAGTGTCGGGACCACATTCCGCACCGACATAGATGAAACCTCAGCGATGCACCCGGATGCTAAAGCCTAGTGTTATTCGGTAAAACGATACTCGCAAAGCTTGCCAGAGATCAGTTGATGCAGCCCGACGAACTCGAAGCACGACGTTGTAGAAAAGAGAAAAAACGCAATGGTGAAGTCGCCAAAAAGTAGATGTTGTAAAGGTAGATGGTGTAAAGTAGATGCAGTAAAGGTAAAGGGTTTGCCTGGAGGCGGTTTGTTTGATATTGGTGTGTACACCTTTTCCCGAGCACGCAGGGTCACTATTTATATCCTGGGGACAACCCCGACTCCTAGCCAATCACGACACTGTTTACTTGTTTCTAAAGTAAAAAACCACTAAAATAGAAAAGGACTCTCGCAGGAGTCTAAAACCTTCTAACAACTAACTCTTGACCCGTTGTCAATCGTGGATTGACCAGCCTCCTCCATACTTTCCATCCGACGTATTTCTTTGAATACTGCTTTCTTTATGCTCATCAGTCGATTCTCTGGATTGCCATCGACCGATCACTTTAACCTGTTGGCCCACTGTCAGGGCTAAACCCTTTTGACCATCGACAGATCTCCTTGACTGCTCTGTTCTTCCTTCAATCGGCTGATAACGCTCTACTTTTCATCGGCTGCCTCTCTTGACCCTTTTTTGACTTGTTTTTCCAAAAAACGGTGTCAACACATGCCCCCTAGTTTCCGAGTAAATAATCTTTTGCTCTGAAATTTTCTTGATATCTTTTGAGTAATAGCCAAATCTCCTCATGATCAACCTGATCAACCTTCATTGATATGTCTCCTCCTTTCCATCCACTTTCCTTCGGGGTTATTCACCATGTGATTCTTTGGCTTCTCTCATTCCCCTACCTTATAAAACTCACTCTTTTACCCATAGGTTCTTTGTATCCACCTTGGGTTTTTCCGGATATATACGTTAACTCTTTCAGCTTTATAGGTATGAGAGGTATCTTCCCTGAAGGATCAGATGGCGACTAGAGAGGGGGGGACTGAATAGGAGCCGGTAAAAATTCTTCTCGAAGAACCCGGCCTATACCCTAGTCAAATCCCGGTCACACACAAGCGATGGATCGAATCACACACCAATCGCCAAAACAACGAGGTTATGGATCAACCTCTAGCCTTAGGAACGATTCCTTGAAGCACACGTGGAAGCACGAAAGAAGAAAGAGAGGAATCGAACCAAGAAGCAAAGCGCGCAGCCTCTGGCGGACCGTCCGGCCAGACAGGGCGGACCGTCCGCGATGGGCCGCGCGGACCGTCCGGCAGGTACCGCGGACCGTCCGCAACCTTGCCGCGGATCGTCCGGCCCGAGCCGCGGACCGTCCGTTAAAACAAACACGAACCACCAAGGGCACACCGCGAACCACGGACCGTCCGCGGGGAGCACGCGGACCGTCCGCCAGGCACCCGCGGACCGTCCGCCCGCTGCTGCGGACCGTAAGAAACTCCGTCCAACCAAAACTCAAAATCCCGACGGATCGAAACGAAAGGCGAGCAAGAACACGAAGAACAGGGGACGAACACGAGCGGCGCGGACCGTCCGCCAGGAGGGCGCGGACCGTCTGCGAGGCTCGGACAGAGCAGAAAAACGCCCGACCTCAAAAGTCAACTCCCCCAAATCATCATCGGATTTCCCAAACGGTTGAAGTTGTGGAAACAAGGGTTTGGGGACTTGAAAAGCGTCACACAAGGATGCTATAGCCAAAAAATCTTGCCTCCTAACTCCCTAAATCACCAGGAATCGCGAATCCTTTGAGCACCACCAAAAGCTTGAGCACCGAACGAAAACTCTCGAATCGAAGTGGTTTCCCGGCGTTTGAGGGCACAAGATCAATCACAAAGATGCGCGAGACATCTATCCATGTTTCCCTCAAAGAGATCCGGGGAGAAAGCCACTCAAATCCGCGGAATCGCACCGAGAACGAAGGCACGAAAACAAGCACAAAAGACCACGAAAAACACAACTCCGAATCTTCTAAACAAACCAGGAAAGATTCACAAGGTCTAGCATGCCGCCCTAGCATCCATCCCTCTCAACAAATCTCTCATGAAGCTCTCATGCTAGCCTAGAGAAAAATGGAAGAAAAATAGCTACGAAAAAGAGAAATGGGAGGGAGGAAATGAAACCCTGAGTCACGAAGAGGGAGAGCCACTCACACACCCTTATGGCTTATATATCGGGTCCCGCCGGAGTGGTAAATGACTCGACTACCCCTAACTTAACTACTGGCGATACAACCCACGCAGGGGCATTCAGGTAATGTTTGTGGGTCTTGCCATCGGACGGCCATGCCTTTGCCGCACCCCGCGTCCTCCCGACGCAAGCCATGCGATCCCGCCGCGTGTCCTCCGCCCTCGAAGCTTCCCGACACGCCCGATCCCGTCTCCGTCGTGTTGGGCCCTCGGACTTGGTTTTGAGGCCCAAACCAAGAAACCGTCCGCCGATGGTTTTGTGGGCAAACCACCAAACCCCGCATGCTCGGTCCGGCCTCCCGCCAAACCACTTGACTTGGCCGCCACCGTGCACCGGCTCGCTTGTCCATGACTTCGTCTTGCTTGTGTCGCCACCATGTGACCCGCACCCAGTCCCGCTGTCCACCGAGTCCCTCGAACCGAGCCTACTTGTCTCTCCATCTCCCGGAGGCCCCTCAAGGCTGAAGACCTTTCGCACCCGTTCTTCACCTGCAACAACACGAACTAGGCCGCAGCCTACACCTGCGCACTAAGCCAAGAGTCAGTCCAACACCCGTTGTCAATCACTCATCACTGAGGAGCGGTCATCCATCGACCACTGGGACGCTCCTGGTCCTCAATCTCCCCCTTGATGAGTGCATTGACAACACACAACGCGAAATGAAATTCAGAGAAAGAAAGAAAGGAAGAAGAAGGAAAAACAAAGAAACTCAACTCATGACCAAAACCGAAGAAAGGCGAAGAAAGGTCACAAGCCAAGCAAAGCACAAACTCCACACCGAAAACAGCAAGAAAGCTCCCCCTGAACAAATGCAAGCTCCCCCTGAACATGTGGATGCAAACTTCCAAATTTTAGCTCACCTTTTCTGAATTTTCATTAAGCTCACCTCTTCTCCCCCTTGTTGACAATGTATGAATCAAGGTGAAAATGCAGAAATGCAAAACAAAGCATATAAACATCTACATGAGCTTCTCAAATAGGCCAAATCTTGTGTCAAAGGCTAAAAAATGAGACAAAGATCACACATATGAATCATAGCATAGTCAAAGCATTGCCACAAGTAATATATGAAAATACAAGCATGTGACAAAGCAGAATTTTCTGATTTAAGCAATTTTTGCCAAAAGAAGGCTCGCTTCACATGTAAAAGCCTATCCATGTCACACTTGAGCCACAAACATGCATACCATTCAAAGATCATACCAGGATATCAAATTCTCAGCAAACGATCATGGCAAACACCCATAAAGCAAAGCATGTCATGTCAAAGCTCATAAGCCATGTGTCCACTTCGGGGAGACTTCTCCACTAGTGAACATCATGCAACATGTTTTGCACCCATATGTGAAAGATAAGACATTTTAAGCATAGACATGATGGATGGAGCATTTTTCAAGCAATATACACTTCTTTTCAAGATTAAATCATTTCATGGTACATGAAGTGCCTTTGCGGCAAAATGAAGCTTATGCTCCTCCAAGAATGCAACATAGGCTAAACATTCACAATGATATTCGGCCTTTGGCCCAAATGCAAGAAAAAGGCATCCAAGCACAATCTAAGCATAGAAAGCACATTGAGACCAAAACGTGACATGGATACACTACTACACACGAGTGGAGCAAATTTCGTCAAAAAATTAGTCAAGATTAGCATTTATTTCAAAAAGGGCTATCTCACCACACATATATCTCAAATATTCCAAGAGCATAGCCTCACATCACCATTTCTCCACACATATGACCAATATCTCACAAATAGCCAAAGAGACTCAAATAAGGCATATGAAAGAAGCTCATCATCCTAAAATGCAATATGATACAAATGCAACATGATATATGACAAGATGGCTATTCTACCATGGTTTATACACCAAGCAAAGCATGTATATACATCAAAGTAAAACATGGTATGATACATATGGTACAAGAGAAGATCCCCCAAGAATCAACTAGAAAGGGCAACAAATCCCAAGTTCCCCCCGCAAGCGCACAAATGTAGCTTGGTCGAGAGGCTTTGTAAAGATATCGGCTAGCTGATCTTGGGTAGGGACATGGCTCAACACAATGGTTCCTTTTTCCACATTGTCCCTCAAGAAATGATACCTCACTTCTATGTGTTTGGTTCTGGAGTGAAGCACTGGGTTTTTAGCTACACTTATGGCACTGGTGCTATCACAAAGAAGTGGGATCTGGGTGCACTCCTCACCAAAGTCTCTCAAAGTGTATGAAATCCACAACAGCTGGGAACAACAACTCGCGGCGCAACATACTCGCCTCGGTGGTAGACCGAGCTACACTAGACTGCTTGCGGGAAGACCATGAAACCAACGAAGAACCAAGAAACTGGCAAGTACCAGAAGTAGACTTCCTCTCGACTCGACAACTAGCAAAATTCGCATCGGAAAAACCATGAAGAGAAAGAGTCGAGGAAGAAGAATACCAAAGGCCAAGACCAGGGGCAGACTGTAGGTACCTGAAAATCCTCTTGACGGCCTGTCGATGTGATGTCCTCGGCAAAGCCTAAAAACGAGCGCACAGACACACACTGAATTGTATGTCTGGCCTCGTCGCCGTCAAGTAGAGGAGGGAGCCGATCATGCTCCTGTACTCCCGCTGGTCCACTGGTTCTCCGTCCTCGTCCGCATCCAAAGTGGTCGTACTCCCCATGGGAGTCAACATCGGATTCACATCTTGCATCTGGAACTTCCTCAGCATGTCTTTCGTGTACTTGGTCTGGTGCACGAATGTTCCATCCTTCACTTGCTTGATCTGCAGCCCGAGAAAATACTGCAACTCGCCCATCATGCTCATCTCGAACTCCCTGCTCATCTCATCTGCAAACTTGGCAACAAGGTTATGTGACGAGCCACCAAAGACAATATCATCCACGTATATCTGAACAATTAACAAGTCATTTCCACGCTTGAGGAGAAACAAGGTCCTATCCACGGTACCCATCACAAACCCTCTCGCTCACCGTAAAACCTTTCAATCTCCCATACCAAGCACGGGCGCCCGTTTCAACCCATACGTAGCCCTTTTCAACCCGTACACCCCGTGTGGGTACAGCTCGCTCTAAAACCCGGGTGGTCGCTTCACATACACCTCCTCCTCTATGACCCCATTCGAAAAAGCACTCTTCACGTCCATCCGAAACAACTTGAACCCTTTAGCCACGGCAAAGGCTAGAAGGATTCGAATTGCCTCTAGACGGGCCACAGGAGCAAAGGTCTCCTCATAGTCGATCCCCTCCTTCTGACTAAACCCTGAGCAACAAGTCTGGACTTGTTCCTCACAACCATCCCATTCTCTCCCTCTTTGTTCTTCCAAACCCACTTGGCTCCTATGGGATGGCAATTTGGAGGTGGTTCAACTAACTCCCACACCTGGTTCCTCTCAAAGTTTTCCAACTCCTCATGCATAGAATTGACCCAGTTTGCATCAGATAAAGCGTGTCCAATGTCCTTGGGCTCAAAGGTGGCAACAAAAGCAGCATGAGCAAAATGAGAGGAATTCCTGGACCTTGACCGTGTAGTGCGTTCGTCAATGTTCCCAACGATCTTCGACAAGGGATGCACTTCTTGAATTTGCCGGGGAGCCTCACGCCTCGAGACTACCTCCCCCTCAACTTCAGCTTCTCTCGCCTGGTCCTCTTGTCGCCCCGTCGTTGTCCATGAAGTAGACGGTCCACGCTCTGTAGTGGTCGTAGGGGAAGTAGTGGGTACACACTCAGCTTCAGGCGCATGGTTCTCTCCATCATCATCTCCAGCTTCATCCTTCTCCTCTTCAAAGAGGTCCTTGGCCATCTCTTCATCACCTGCACGTTCAAAGCCAAGAGAGGTACATGGCATTGTCTCGTCGAAGGTTACCTCGCAAGTCTCCATGATTTTGTTAGTCTCAAGGTTAAGCACCCTATAGGCTCTAGAGTGGTTAGCATATCCAAAGAAAATACCATCACTAGACCTAGCGTCAAACTTGTCGAGTTTTCCCTTCTTAAGAATGAAGCACTTGCAGCCAAAGACTCGGAAGTGACTCACCTTGGGTGCCCGACCATGCATAAGCTCATAACAGGTTTTCTTCTTGAAAGCTCGCAATAAAATCCTGTTGGAAACATGACAAGCCGTATTGACCGCCTCAGCCCAATACCTCCTAGGAGTCCTGTGCTCATCGAGCATCGTCCTAGCCATATCACAAAGAGTTCGATTTTTCCTTTCCACGACTCCAGTTTGAGGAGGTACATAAGGGGTCGAATACTGATGTTCAAGACCTAGATCACGACAAAAGGCATCAAAACGAGAGTTCTTGAACTCAGAGCCATTATCACTGTGGATAGCTCGAATAGCATTCCCATGCCTCTCGTTTTTCAACCTCACAATCAGATCTCGAACAAAGCCAAATGTCTCACTCTTATCCTCCAAGAAAAACACCTTGGCATAGCGAGAGTAATCGTCCACCAAAACAAGGACATACCACTTCCCACCCACCGAGCGAACTCGAGCTGGCCCAACGAGGTCCATGTGCAACAGCTCTGTCGGACGCTCGGTCATGACATCGGTCAGGGGTGGATGGGGAGTGGCTACCATCTTGCCATGCCTAAACGGAGCACAGACCAAATCCTTCTCAAGCTTCAACCTCGACAATCCTCGGACAAGGTCAAGACCACTCAAGCGGGAAACCAAATCAAAGCTCAAGTGTCCCAACCGCCTATGCCATTTCCACAAATCGAAGAAGGACCAGCCCATCAAACAAATGAAAGCAGGACCCAAAGAACGAGAGAAATCAGCCCTGAAAGTCTGACCCTCGGGAATGATCATACAGACAAGATCACCTCGAGAATCAAGCAAACGAGACTCGCCAGACTTGAAACGCACCTCAAAACCCTCATCAAGCAACTGAGAAACTGAAAGCAAATTGAAACGCAAAGACTTCACAAGAGCCACTCTGTGATGTACATCTTTTCCTTCACTGGGGTGAGTCTGGAGAACCACTTCTTATCTCCAGTCATGTGTCGAGAACACCCGGAGTCGATCAACCAAATGTCCTCCAAGCCTCCCCGCCCGTAGTCGAAACAAGAACGAGAATGAGCTAACGACTCGACACTGGGGTTAGCACAAAGAAAGTTAAACCAGTGTCGAGCCATCTGCTCAAAAGAAGGGTTAGCAAACATCATTCCCTTGCCACCAAGCTTCCCATGTCCCATGGAAGGAGTATGAGCACCACGAGGGGGAAAACATGGTCCGTAGTTCCTCTGGAAACCAAAGCTGCGATCATCTCCCCTAAACCCGTATTGAGGATGAGTAGGGGACGTCCAGCAAAGCCACCACGAGCCCGACCAAACCTCTCACCAGCACCCACACCATCATCTCTCCTCTCAAACCTCGCACCACCACCTCTCTGTGGGAACCTGCCAACACTCCTCACACTTCCCACACCCCGTGGAAGTGGCACTCTAGGCTCAGGAATACCATGAGGCTGGCGATACCTGTCCTGGTTTGCTTGCTCCCTAGCAAGCCTCTCATCCCTCTTCCTCTTGTAGCAAAACTCTGCAAGGTGCCTCTCCTTTCCACAATACTCACACCTGAAGGGGATGTGTTTTGGTTTTGGCTCTGGCTTCTAACTAGGCTTCACACCCTTCTCACTCACAAACTTCACAGGTTTCTTGAGGTCATTTGTCTTGAGTGGGAATTTGGGTGGATCTTGGGTTGTGTCAAGCTTGTTGCAAAGGTGGTTGGGCTTTGGTGTGAAAGAGTTCTTTGGTGCTTTTGGAAGTGGGACTTGGATGTCTCCGATCACCTCAAACTCGGGGTTAGACTCAACACACTTCTCATACACACTCTCCCCACTGTTCTCTCCCACTTTCTCACCCAACTTATCAAACCCCAAACCACAACTATCAGCTCTCTTGAACTCCTCAATCATGATTTTCAATTGAGGTTCCTGCCCAGACAACCAACCCAACACCTTCCTCAAATAGTCATTCTCCTCATAGATGACATCCAAACGGGAAGTAAGTTCAAGATTGCGCAAAGTGACTTCATCACAGCTAGAGCATGCATTTGGAACAAGAGATTTCAAAGATGCTTCCAAAGAACTAATGGTAGAACGAGCATCAACAAGCTTAGCATGCATAGTAGGACATGATTTACAAGCACCAAGCAAAGTAGGTCTAGCCTTAAGCTCATCATACTCAGTCCTAAGAGCATCTAGTTTAGCCAAAGTAGAAGCATTCTTCTCATTAAGCAACTTGATCTCATTCAACCATGCATCACACTCAAGACATTCAACATCATCAGGAGTAGTACGAGCAAGTTTCAAAGAGTCATTCTCAAGTTTCAATTCAAGCAGTTTCGACTCTAACTCTCCTACTTTCTCACTAGCATTCTCAAGTTGATCCCTAAGATCTTTCCTCATCTTTTTGGCATCTCTTAGCACACTATCACGGTTGTGAATCAAGCCATTCAACCTAGCGATATCAGCAAGCAAAGAGTCGGGGTCACGATTTACCTCATCCTCCGAGTCGGAGTCGCTGTCTTCCTTCTCGCTCTTCTTGCTGCTTGAGCTATGGGCCATGCCACAAAAGCCCTCAAGCGCCACATAGCTCAACCCGCTGAGGTTCCGGCTTGCACTCTTCTTGCCCTTGCGCCTCCCGGCGTCTTCATCTTCGCTACTTGAGCTTGACTGCTTGTCGCTTGAGCTTGAGTCAACGTCGCTCGCACCGTCCACCATCGCTGTTGCCTTGTTCTTCTTGTAGCCGCTCTTGCTCGGCCGCCGCTTGTCCTTGTCCTTGCTCTTGGACTTGTTGAAGTGCTTGCCCTTGGAGGAGTACTTGTCTTCATGCCTCGGGTGCGCCTTGTACTCATTCACCTTGTACTTGTTCTCCTCCGCATCCGGGCACTCGGCGATGAAGTGGCCACGCTTGCCACACTTGTAGCACGTCCCTGAGCTCCGCCTTGCATTCCTCCGACTCTCGTGTAGTCGATCAAACCTTCTTGAGAGCAAGGCCACCTCCTCCTCGCCCAACACATCAAACTCCTCATCTGGAATAGACATAAGAGAAGACAAGGAAAACTGTCGACAGGAAGGGTTAGATTTGCCCTTTGATCCGCCCACAAGAGCAAGACTATGGTCAGTCGAGCCCTCATGCTTGGATTGCAACTTCCTGTCAACCTCGGTCGACTTGAGCTTAGAAAAGAGGTCATCCAACTCAATAGTCAAATATTGCCCGTACTCCTTGATGGCCTCAACCTTAGCACCCAAACATTTGGGTCCAAGACATGCAAGAGCTTCAAAGCCCGATCATGCTCTGTGTAAGGAAAATCCTCAACATTAGCTTTCATGTTGTTCACGATGGCGGTGAACCTCTGAAACAGCGCATCAATGTCCTCACCGGGAAGTGGAGTGAAATTCTCATATTGCATCCGGTAAGAGACAAACAGGCGAGCCTTCACATGGTTATCACCACCGTGAGCAACCAACAACTTCTCCCAAATTTCCCGGCGTTTGAGGGCACAAGATCAATCACAAAGATGCGCGAGACATCTATCCATGTTTCCCTCAAAGAGATCCGGGGAGAAACCCACTCAAATCCGTAGAATCGCACCGAGAACGAAGGCACGAAAACAAGCACAAAAGACCACGAAAAACACAACTCCGAGTCTTCTAAACAAACCAGGAAAGATTCACAAGGTCTAGCATGCCGCCCTAGCATCCATCCCTCTCAACAAATCTCTCATGAAGCTCTCATGCTAGCCTAGAGAAAAATGGAAGAAAAATAGCTACGAAAAAGAGAAATGGGAGGGAGGAAATGAAACCCTGAGTCACGAAGAGGGAGAGCCACTCACACACCCTTATGGCTTATATATCGGGTCCCGCCGAGTGGTAAATGACTCGACTACCCCTAACTTAACTACGGCGATACAACCCACGCGGGGCATTTAGGTAATGTTTGTGGGTCTTGCCATCGGACGGCCACGCCTTTGCCGCACCCCCGCGTCCTCCCGACGCAAGCCATGCAATCCCGCCGTGTGTCCTCCGCCCTCGAAGCTTCCCGACACGCCCGGATCCCGTCTCCGTCGTGTTGGGCCCTCGACTTGGTTTTGAGGCCCAAACCAAGAAACCGTTCGCCGATGGTTTTGTGGGAAAACCACCAAACCCCGCATGCTCGGTCCGCCTCCCGCCAAACCACTTGACTTGACCGCCACCGTGCACCGCTCGCTTGTCCATGACTTCGTCTTGCTTGTGTCGCCACCATGTGACCCCCACCCGGGCCCCGCCGTCCACCGGGTCCCTCGAACCGAGCCTACTTGTCTCTCCATCTCCCGAGGCCCCTCAAGGCTGAAGACCTTTCGCACCCATTCTTCACCTGCAACAACACGAACTAGGCCGCAGCCTACACCTGCGCACTAAGCCAAGAGTCAGTCCAACACCCGTTGTCAATCACTCATCACTGAGGAGCGGTCATCCATCGACCACTGGGACGCTCCTGGTCCTCATTCCCCTAGAAAACTCTGCGGGCACTGATGATCACTACTAGCCATTGACAGACTTTATCTCAAAATAGCATTCCTCCTGAGCACTGCTAGTGAGCTAGTAGACTCCGTCCGTGATATTGGGCAGATGATGTTTGTGAACCATGCTCTGCAGTCTGTTGACATGATAGAGAAACTTCCAATTGTTTAAGTATATATGAGTCATCCTTTATTTGGGGTGATTTTTCTGAATCGGTCATCGTTTGGAAACTGAGTCATTCACGGGATATCTTTTTCCCCTTTTACCGGACCTGGCGTATTCAATTTCAGTCTTTTCTGGCTCCTTCATCTCTATCCCTTCCGGCACTTTGGCTATAAATAACCATCCTTATACCTTCACATGGCCACACCTTTCAACCATGGCTCGAGATATAGATCTAGGGAGCTTTAGACTCTTACTCTTCAATTCTTTCTCCCTCCCCTGACTCGAGATGGCTAGAAGAATTCTTGTGAAGAAATCTAGAACATGCTCCTCCCTCTAGCCTCCTTTTGTGAAGCCAGGAGGTCCAACAGCTACAAGAAACCTTGTGATGCAACTTAGGTGTATCAGCTGGTGGAGGAGGGCAGAAGTTGTTCCTAGACGTTGTGGAAAGAAGAACAATCCTATGTCTTCTTTCCCAACAAATTTGACGAGAAGGATTGCCACATCTGGTGATTCATCTTGGTCAAATTTGCATTTTCTTTTCGTTTTTCTCTTTCTTCGTCTCCATCATCTATTTCGTTGATGACTGATGTAATATATTTGTAAGTCTTATCTGAGTCACCTTCAAATGTATTCTTCAGATTTGTACTCGTGGTGTCATCACTATAATTGAAGATGAGAGAAAACATACTTGAGGTATCTCACAAACTATAGGGTATCTTTGCATACTTGAGGTTTCTAAAATAAGTATGTACACATACTTGATTTTCAAAAGTGGTATGTGGACATACCCTTTTTTTATATATGAGGAAATACATAGTTTACGAACATACTCCTGTTTCTATATAGGAAACAACATATATCACAAGGTACAAAAAAAAATATGAGTTGCACTAAAATTTTTTTCATGGTTATCACTTTGATAAATCTTATTTTATGTATGTTTACATACTCCAAATGATAAATGGGTATGTATACATACGCAAAGTGGTATTTTTAACGTGGGAGTAGTTACACACGGGAGTAGAATAGATTTATCATACTCCCGGGTGTAGCTACTCCCACGTTGAAAAAAAACTTTTGCGCATGTGTACATACACATTTATCAACTGGAGTATGTAAATATACCTAAACTAAGATTTATCAAAGTGATAACCATGTAAAAGTTTGAGTGGAACTCATAATTTTTTGCAACTTGTGATATATGTTATTTCATATATAGAAACAGGAGTATGTTCACAAACCGTATATTTCCTCGTATATAAAAAGAGGGTATGTCCACATACCACTTTTAAAAATCAAGGATGTGTACATACTTGTTTTAGACACCTCAAGTATGCAAAGATACCTTATAGTTTCTGAGATACAAATATGGGAGTAGCTACACCCAGGAGTAGAAAAAACTCATCCTATATATATATATGGCGATGTGTACATCGGCCATAACCGAACATGCTCCGATGATTCGGCTTTTTGATGATTTTTCTATGATCGACTGCAACTCGAGTCTCAAATCAGCCGATTAAGCTCAGTTTGAACTATGCGTCTACCCATGTGCTTGGATAATATTTCTTTAAATATTTTTTATTTAATGCTCTAGCAAATCTTTCTCCTTCCAAAGTCTCCAATATATATGCATTGCCTAGTACGCATTGACTGATCTGATATGGTCCTTCCCAGTTAGGTGACCACTTTCCATATTTAGGTGAGTTTCCAAACTCGATCTCCTTCAACAAATTCTTTACCTTTGACATTCTTTTCATACCATCTGGCTACCCTTTTCTTTTTCTTTTCGATATTCTCTAAAGCTCTCAGCCGATTGCCAGCAAGGTCTCCTAATTCCTCCTTCATCATAGTTGAATAATCTTCGGTCGACAGTTGATCTTGTAGAGAAGTTCTCCTGGATCCAGTTCTCAACTCCCAGGGTAGCACGACATCATGACCATACACTAGTTTATATGGTGAGATATTTTGGTCGCTCCGTGGCATGCCATCCTGTATGCCCATAGTGCTTCATTAAGGACCATTTGCCATTTCTTAGGACTTTCATCAATCTTGTGTTGATCAATTTAATGATACCAGTGTTTGTTGCCTCTGCTTACCCATTTGCCTGAGCATAATAGGGAGATGAATTTAACAGTTTATTCCCTAAAGAATTTGCATATTCTTCGAACTCCCCTGAAGTGAATTGACTTCCCTGATCGGTTGTAATGGTTTGAGGTATACCAAACCAATAGACAATATGTTCATTGACAAAATCAATCATATTGCCTGATGTCACAGTCTTGATTAGGATGGCTTCAACCCACTCTGTAAAATAATCTGTAGCCACTAGTACGAATTTATGACCTTTGCTTGATGGTGGGTATATCTGCCCGATCAAATCATTTGCCCTACCTCTGAATGGCCACGGTTTTCTTATCGGGTTCATCGCTGATGCCGGAACTCTTTGAATACTTCCAAACTTCTGACACTCTTGGCATCCTTTGAAATACTTGAAGCAATCTTCCAATATCATTGGCCAGTAATAACTATTATTCCTGATCATCCACTTCATCTTGAATGCTGACTGATGAGCTCCACATACTCCCTCATGAATCTCTACTATTAAAATTTTAGCCTCCTCTTCACCAAGTCATCTGAGCAGAACTCCATCGATGGTATGATTGTACAACTCATCTTCTAGCAGAACATACTTAATTGCCTTGTACCTTAATTTCTTATCTACCTTCTTGGACGGATCTTTCAAGTAATCTGTTATTTCTTTCCTCCAATCTTTATTTGATAACTCCATAGTTATAATCGGCCGGTATCCTGATGCCCCTTGGGCCAGTTGATTAGCTTCACTGTTGTGAGGGTGCGTTTGGTAGAGACTCTTCATCAGCTTCTGGAGCTGTTTTTTGAAGGAGCTCTACCAAACGCGTTGCAAAAACAGCTTCAAAAGAGTAGTAGCCGGAAAACCTAGTCTCTAGAGCAGAAAGTGGGCGCCGGAGCCAAAAATACCAGCTTCCCCCTACTTCATCTCCTTCGTGGGGCCACAATCCCCAACTTGCCCCATGGTCTGCTCTGTGCAGGCTCGAGGATGCCGGCGGCCGATGGCTGGCGCAGCAGCGTAAAGATGAGGACCGATGCAGAGATGGGTAGAGCCGTCGGTCGGTGGCAGCGCAGCTATGCAGGGGACAACGACGACGATATCGTTAAAGAGGTTGCCCACAGACGACTGACGCAGTTGGAGGGCCGGCGGGGTAGAGGACGCCGACATAGGAGCAGTGGGAGGTCACAGGCGTGGGAGCAGGAAGGGCCGGTGGAGCAAGCTCACACGAGCCTCCTCCATGGTCGGCCAACGAGGGAGCTCCGAGCGAGCCACCTGGCCCCGGCCGAGGTCGACGACGACACAGTGCTAGAGGGCGGCCGGGAGGGCGCGATGCGGCGTTGGAAGGCCGCCGGGAGGGCGCGGCGTGGTGTGAGAGATGGATTCGGCCGAGCTGTGCGATTTGGCCGTCGGAGATGGATGGATGGGGATGGATTCTTGTGTCGAAGAATGGATAGGGATAAGAAGAGAAGGGTATTTTGGAAAATTTGCATTTTTTCAATTTTAAACTACCAGAAGAAGCTGTTTTGCCAAACAGTTTTTCAAAATAGTTTCAGATTCACTATAGAATCCGCTCCACCGGCACAGCCACAGCCGGAGCTGCCACAGCCGGAGCCACAGCTCTACCAAATGCACCCTAAATTTTTGGGATATGTTTGACTCACTATTCTAAATTCTCGGAGTAACTGAAGGCATTCTTCATGATAAACCATTAATATATCATCTTTGCATTCATATTCTCCTGCCAATTGATTTATCACGAGTTGAGAATCTCCAAATATCTCAATGACTTTAGCATTGACCTCTCGTAGTAGTTTTATCCCTTTTAGAACAGCTTGATACTCAGCCTAATTGTTTGTTGAAGTCTTCTCAACCGGGATAGAAAACTCATAACTTGTTCCTTGAGGCGAAACAAGGATGATACCGATTCCAGCTCCTGCTCCACATGATGATCCATCAAAGAACATAGTCCATGGAATAGGTTCTATGTCTGCATCCTCAGGTCCACAATGCTGAGTCACCAAATCGGCCATTACCTGTCCTTTGATTGCTGTGGCCGATTGATAAGTTAGGTCAAATTTTGACAAAGCTAGGATCCATTTTCCAATTCTCCCCTTCAAGATTGGTAACGATAGCATGTATTTGACCACATCATCTTTGCACACCATGGTGCACTCAGCAGTTAATAGATAAGGTCTCAACTTTGTGCATGAGAAATATAAGCATAAGCATAACCTTTCCACTGCTGAATATCTTGTTTCTGCATCCAAGAGTCTTCTGCTCACAAAATACACGACTCGTTCTTTTCCTTCAAACTCTTGCACGAGGGCCGATCCAATAGCATGCTCATTAGGCAATAAGTATAACTTGGATGGCTTATTATCTTGAGGAGGCATCAAGACAGGAGGGGATTTCAGATAATGTTTGACATTATCTAAAGCCTTTTGCTGCTCTTATCCCCATACGAATTTCTGATCGGCCTTGAGCTTGAGTAGAGGTGTAAATGGTTGAATCCTTTATGATAGGTTGGATATAAATTTTTTGATGAAACTGATCTTGCCAACTAATGACTGAAGCTCTTTCTTGTTTGTTGGTGCTTTTATATTGTCAATTGCGCTGATAGACTTCTGACCTACTTCGATTCCCGTTTTGTGTATTAGGAAACCCAAGAACTGACCAGCTGAAACTCCGAACGCACATTTATTGGGATTCATCTTTAAACCATGCTTCCTTGTACATTCTAGCGTTTTCTGTAGATCTGCCAAGTGTTCCTTGTAGCTCTTTGACTTGACGACTACATCATCAATGTAGATTTCTACTATCTTGCCGATGAGTTCATGGAATATGTAATTTGTGGCTCTTTGATAAGTGGCTCCCGCATTTTTCAATCCAAAGGTCATGACAATCCATTCATACAACCCTACATGGCCGGGTCACCTGAAAACAGTTTTTGCGATGTCTTTTATAGACATGGCCAGCATTACCATCCATGAAGCTGATGACCTTGTGTCCTGCAGCATCATTGACCGATGCATCGGTGTTGACACATATTAACGTATACTTTTACTTGTCAACTAAATAAAAGAAGGGCATAAAATGAATATCAATATAGACTTAGGGGTTTGCTACTAATGAATTCCATGAGTTTTGGTGAAGTTATGATTTGCAGGGACTAAATAGAAAAATAGCAAATATTATCAAGTCATACGACTCCAAGACGTGTCCCAATCATACTCCGATCCAACTCCTACAAAATAGCAACCTAGAAGTATCTTAAATGAAGAATTAAAGTGCAACATTGTGAAGACCTCGTCGAGATGATCGAAATGGATATATCATTGGCCATATTCGGAGTTCAGAATCAGAAGATATCAGTCATAGAGCGGGGTTCGGTAAAACGGGCATAACTTCCTCATCCGGACTCCGTTTGACGCAAATTATAGTTTTTCGGAAAGGGCACGATGGCATGCACGCACCCACCAAAGATGGACCTGGACTTCCACCACCAGGGGCTGACTGGCTAAATGAGGAGGCCGATCCGCCTGCTACAGGGCCCGTTTCGGTCCATCTTCTGGAAGCTTCCTCCGCCGCCACCTAGGATCAATCTAAACCACTCGTTTAGATTGGTTTTATCCTACGGTGCACGGTACCCCCTAGGACTATATAAGCTGCCCCCTAAGCCCAGGGTAGGAATCTTATTCATTCTAATCACCAATTCCTATCTGAGATTAGAGCTCTAGATTAGAATTAGAGTTGGAGAGTTGTATCAAGTTGAGAGAGTGGAGCCATGGTCTAATTAGATCTAGCTAATCTTGTTCGAGAGAATTAGAGTGCGGCAGACATGGTGGAGAAGGAAGGCTCAGACATGTCGGTGTCTCCTATTCATCTTCTTCCTCTGGGATCAGACTCCATTGGAGCCCGATATTGAAACCTTATGGACAGGATCAACTTCATATTCAAGTAATAAGGAACATTGTTACTCTTGTTCTTATGGTTTATAACTGTTTTGAGTACTTTAATTCCTGCAGCTTTTGAGTTAAAGTTGCATGTTTAGTGTAAGCTTGGTGCTTAGACTAGCTAGCTTATGAATGCCTTCTATATTCCGGATCCTGTGGTAGAAGCGGGAAGTGACCTTGTTCCCGTCTATCCTTTGCAGTCCACCTCCCGTCTATAGAAACTATAGGATTCCCCCATATAGAATGTCGGGAGGCTCCCTTTCCTAAGTGTGTCTTCAGGCAATCTCCCCATAAGAACATTAATGCATTGCTTATGTGAGTAAGGACTAGATTATCCTAAAGTTTTCCCTACCTTTCTTTCTGTCGAGTTCCTTGATAGCTTCTCATGGAATAGTTATATACATGAGAAGTGTGTTGAGTCTAACCACGAGGTTTGAGGTGATCGGAGACATCCAAGTACCACTTCCAAAAGCACCCAAGAACTCTTTCACACCAAAGCCCAACCACCTTTTGCAACAAGCTTGACACAACCCAAGATCCACTCAAATTCCCACAAGACAAATGACTTCCCGAGCGGTGAGGTTTGTCGGTGAAGGGTGAGAAGCCTAGAGAGAAGCCGGAACGAAACCAAAACCATCTCTTCGGGTGTGAGTATTGTGGCAAGGAGAGGCATCTTGCGAGTTTTGCTACAAGAGGAAGAGGGATGAGAGGCGCTAGGAGCAAGCAATATCGGGACGGTATGGCCGATCTCATGGTATTCTTTGAGCCTAGAGAGTGCCACTTCCACGGGGTGTGGGAAGTGTGAGGAGTCACAGCGGGTTCCCACGGAGAGGTGGTGGTGCGAGGTTGAGAGGAGAGATGATGGTGTGCATCTTTGGTGAGAGGTTTGGTCGGGCTCATGGTGGCCCTATTTGGACGTCCTCCCTACTGCGTCCTCAATACGGGTTTAGGGGAGATGATCGCAGCTTTGGGTTCCAGAGGAACTACGGACCACATTTTCCCCCTCGTGGTGCTCGTACTCCTTCCATGGGACATGGGAAGTTTGGTGGCAAGGGAATGATGTTTGCTAACCCCTCTTTTTGAGCGGAGATGGCTCGACATTGGTCTTTCTTTGTGCTAACCCCGAGTGTCGAGTCGTTGGCTCATTCTCGTTCTTGTTTCGACTACGGGCGGGAGGCTTGGAAGGGACATTTGGTTGATAGGCTACGGGTGTTCTCGACACATGGCCGGAGATAAGAAGTGGTTCTTTAGCCTCACCTAGGTGAAGGAAAGATATACATCACATTTGGGGACAATGGACGAGGAAGGGTGATTTACGAGGGGTGTTGTGCATGTGAGTGACAAGGTAACGTTGAAGAGTTGCTCTTGTGAAGTCTTTGGGTTTCAATTTGCTTTCGGTTTCTCGGTTAGCGATGAGGGTTTTGAGGTGCGTTTCAAGTACGGTGAGTCTCGTTTGCTTGATTCTTGAGGTGATCTTATGCGTATGATCATCCACAGAATTGATTTGCGGGGCGATTTCTCTCGTTCTTTGCGTCTGCTCGGTTGTTTGATGGTAGATCCTTCTTCGATTTGTGGAAATGGCATAGGAGGTTGGGACACTTGAGCTTTGATTTGGTTTCCCGCTTGAGTGGTCTTGACCTTATCAGAAGTTGCGGGGTTGAAGCTTGAGATGGATTTGGTTTGACGTACTCCCTAGTGTAGGCATGGCAAGATGGTAGCCACTCCCCATCCACCCACGGCCCAGGTGTCGCGAGCGGGCGTCGCGACGAGTTCTTTTGCACATGGACCTTGTTGGGCCGGCTCGAGTTCGCTTGGTGGGTGGGAAGTGGTATGTCCTTGTTGTGGTGGACGATTATCTCCGCCATGCACAGGTGTTTTTTCTTGGAGGATAAGAGTGAGACATTTGGTTTTGTTCGAGGTCGATCGTGAGGTTGAAAGAAACGAGAGGCATGGGAATCTTTATTCGAGCTATCAGCGATGATAATGGCTCGAGTTCAAGAACTCTCGTTTTGATGCCTTTTGTCGTGATCTGGGTCTTGAACATCGGTATTCGACCCCTTATGTGCCCACTCGGGAATGGAGTTGTGGAAAGGAAAAATTGGACTCTTTGTGAGATGGCTAGGACGATGCTTGATGAGCACGGGACTCTAGGAGGTATTGGGGCGAGGCGGTCAATACGGCTTGTCATGTCTCCCTAACGAGGATTTTATTGCGAGCTTTCAAGAAGAAGACATGTTATGAGTCGATGCATGAGTGGGGCACCCAAGGTGAGTCATTTCGAAGTCTTTGAGAGCAAGTGCTTTATTCTTAAGAAGGGAAAGCTCGACAAGTTTGAGGCTAGGTCTAGTGATGGTATTTTCTTTGGATATGCTAACCACTGCAGAGCCTATGGGGTGCTTAACCTTGAGACTAACAAAATCATGGAGGCTTGCGAGGTAACCTTCGACGAGACAATGCCATGTACCTCCCTTGGCTTTGAATGTGCGGTGAAGAGGAGATGGCCAGGGATCTCTTTGAAGAGGAGAAGGATGAAGGCTGAAGATGATGATGGGGAGAACCATGCGCCTGGTAGTGTGTACCCACTACTTCCCCTACGACCACTACGGAGCGTGGGCCGTCTACTTCATGGACAACGATGGTGCGACAAGAGGACCGGCGAGAGAAGGCTGAAGTTGAGGGAGGTAGTCTTGAGGCGTGAGGCTCCCGGCGGATTCAAGAAGTGCATCCGTGTCGAAGATCATTGGGGACATCGGCAGGCATTACTACACGGTCCAGGTCGAGAATTCCTCTCATTTCGCTCATGCTGCATTTGTTGCCACCTTTGAGCCCAAGGACGTGGACACGCTTTGTACGATGCAAAGCTGGGTCAATTCTATGCATGAGGAGTTGGAAAACTTTGAGGAGGAACCAAGTGTGGGGATTAGTTGAACCACCTCGAATTGCCATCCTATAGGAACCAAGTGGGTTTTGGAAGAACAAGAGGGTGAGAATGGGATGGTTGTAGGGAACAAGTCCGAACTTGTTGCTCGGGGTTTAGTCGGAAAGGAGGGGATCGGCGCGGGGAGACCTTTGCTCTGTGGCCGATCTTGAGGCAGGTCGGATCCTTCAGCCTTTGCGTGGCTAAAGGGTTCAAGTTGTTTCAGATGGATGTGAAGAGTGCTTTTCGAATGGGGTCATAGAGGAGGAGGTGTATGTGGAAGCAACCACCGGGTTCGAGGGCGAGTTGTACCCACCACAGGGGTATACGGAGTTGAAAAGGGCTGCGTATGGGTTGAAACGGGCGCCCGTGCTTGGTATGGAAGATTGAGAGGTTTTACGGTGAGCGAGAGGGTTTGTCATGGGTACGCAGTGGATAGGACCCTATTTCTCCTCAAGCATGGAAATGACTTGTTGATTGTTGAGATATACGTGGATGATATTGTCTTTGGTGGCTCGTCACATAACCTTGTTGCCAAGTTTGCGAGATGAGATGAAGCGAGGAGTTCGAGATGAGCATGATGGGCGAGGTTGCGGTATTTTCTCGGGGCTGCGGGTCAAGCAAGTGAAGGATGGAACATTCGTGCACCGGACCAAGTACACGAAAGACATGATGAGGAAGTTCCGGATGCAAGATGTAGGCGATGTCGACTCCCATGGGAGTACGGCTACTTTAGATGCCAACGAGGACGGAGAACTAGTGGACCGGCGGAAATCTTGGAGCATGATCGGCTCCCTCCTCTGCTTGACGGCGACGAGGCCCGGACATACGAGTTCGAGGGCGTGTGTGTACGTACGCTCATTTTCGGGCTTCGCCTAGGACATCACATCGACGGGCGCGTCAAGAGGATCTTCGGGTACCTACGGTACGCACTGGTCTTAGCCTTTGGTACTCTTCCTCCTCGACTCTCTCTCTTCATGGTTATTCGTGCGGATTTCTTGGTTGTCGAGTCGAGAGCAAGTCTACTTTGAGTACTTGTCGGTTTCTTGGGTCTTTGTTGGTTTCATGGTCTTCCCGCAAGCGGTCTGAGTGTAGCTCGGTCTACCCGCAGGGCGGGCAATATTTCGGCGCGCGTTGTTGTTCCCGAGTTTGTTGTGGATTTCATACACTTTGAGAGACTTCCGTGAGGAGTGCACCCCGAGTCCCACTTCTTTGTGATAGCACCGATTATAAGCTAGCCAAAAACTTCAGTGCTTCTCCAGACAAACACATAGAAGTGAGGTATCATTTCTTGAGGGACAATGTGGAAAAGGGAACCATTGTGTTGAGCCATGCCCCTACCCAAGATCAACACGGACATTTTCACAAAGCCTCTCGACCAAGCTACATACGTGAGCTTGCGGGGGGAACTTGGGGTGTGTTGCCCTTTTCCAGTTGATTCTTGGGGGATCCTCTTTTGTATCATATGTATCGTACCATGTTTTACTTTGATGTATATACATGTCTTGCTTGATGTACAAACCATGGTAGGATAGCCATCTTGTCATATATCATGTTGCATTTGTATCATATTGCATTTTAGGATGATGAGCTTTTTTCATATGCCTTATTTGAGTCTCTTTGGCTATTTGGGGAATGTGGTCATATGTGTGGAGAAATGGTGATGTGAGGCTATGCTCTTGGAATATTTGAGATATATGCGTAGTGAGATAGCCCTTTTTGAAATAAATGCTAATCTTGACTAATTTTTGGTGAAACGTGCTTCACTCATGTGTAGTAGTGTATCCATGTCACGTTTCGGTCTAAATGTGCTTTCTATGCTTAGGTTGTGCTTGGATGCCATTTTCTTGCATTTGGGCCAAAGGCCGATATCATTGTAAATGTTTAGCCTATGTTGCATTCATGGAGGACCATAAGCATCTTTTTGCCGCAAAGGCACTTCATGTACCATGAAATGATTTAATCTTGACAAGAAGTGTGTAATGCTTGAAAAATGCTCCATCCATCATGTCTATGCTTAAAATGTCCTATCTTTCACATATGGGTGCAAAACATGTTGGATGATGTTCTGATGGAGAAGTCTCCCCGAAGTGGACACATGGCTCATGAGCTTTGACATGACATGCTTTGCTTTATAGGTGTTTACCATGATCTTTTGTTGAGAATTTGATATCCTTGTATGATCTCTGAATGGTATGCATGTTTGTGGCTCAAATGTGACATGGATAGGCTTTTACATGTGAAGCGAGCCTTCTTTTGGTAAAACTCCTTAAATCTGAAAATTTTTCTTTGTCACATGCTTGTATTTTCATATATTACTTGTGGCAATGCTTTGACTATGCTATGATTCATATGTGTGATTTCTGTCTCATTTCTAGCTTTTGACACTAGATTTGGCCTATTTGAGAAGCTCATGTAGACGTTTATATGCTTTGTTTTACATTCCTGCATTTTCACCTTGATTCATACATTGTCAACAAGGGGCAGAAGAAGTGAGCTTAATGCAAATTCAGAAGAGGTGAGCTAAAATTTGGAAGTTTGCATCCACATGTTCAGGGGGAGCTTGCATTTGTCCAGGGGGAGCTTTCTTACTGATTTTAGTGTGGAGTTTGTGCTTTGCTTGGCTTGTGACCTTTGTTTGCCTTTCTTTGGTTTTGGTCATAAGTTGAGCTTCTTTGTTTTTCTTTCTTCTTCTTTCTTTGTTTCTCTGAATTTCATTTCGCATTGTGTGTTGTCAATGCACTCATCAAGGGGGAGATTGAGGACCGGGAGCGTCCGGTGGTCGATGGATGACCGCTCCTCGGTGATGAGTGATTGACAACGGGTGTTAGTGACTCTTAGCTTAGTGCGCGGTGTAGGGGCTGCGGCATAGTTCGTGTTGTTGCGGGTGAAGAACGGGCGCGAAGGTCTTGACCTTGAGGGGCCTCACGGAGATGGAGAGACAAGTAGGCTTGGTTCGAGGGACCGGTGGACGAGCGGGGCCCAGGTGCGGGCCACATGGTGGCGACACGAGCAAGACGAAGTCATGGACAATACGGCGGGGTGCATGGTGGCGGTCGAGGTCAGGGTGGTTTGGCGGGAGGCGGCCAGGAGCACGCGGGGTTTGGTGGTTTGCCCACAAAACCATCGGAGGACGGTTTGGTTGGGCCTCGAAACCAAGTCAGGGCCCAACACGATGGAGACGGGATCGGCGTGTCGGGAAGCTTCGAGAGAAAGCGGAGGGAGGACACGCGGGCGGATCGCATGGCTTGCGTCGGGAGACGCGGGGTGCGGCAAGGCGTGGCCGTCTGGGTGGCAAGACCCACGAGACATTACCTAAATGCCCCTACGTGGGTTGTATCGCCGGTAGTTAAGTTAGGGGTAGTCGAGTCATTTACCACTCACGGTGGGACCTTATATAAGCCATGAGTGTGTGTGGATGGCTCTCTCTCCCGCGACTTAGGGTTTCATTTCCCCCCTCCCATTTCTCATTTCGTAGCTATTTTCTTCTCCATTTTCTCTAGGCTAGCATGAGAGCTTCATGAGAGATTTGTTGAGAGGGATGGATGCTTGGGCGGCATGCTAGACCTTGTGAATCTTTCTGGTTTGTATAGAAGATTCGGAGTTGTGTTTTTCGTGGTCTTTTTGTGCTTGTTTTCATGCCTTTGTTCTCAGTGTGATTCCTCAGATTTGAGTGGGTTTCTCCCCGGATTTGTTTGAGGGAAACATGGATGGATGTCTCGTGCATCTTTGTGATTGATATTGTGCCCTCAAACGCCGGGTAACCACTTCGATTCGAGGATTTTCGTTCGGTGCTCTTGCTTTTGGTGGTGCTCAAAGGTTCGCGATTCTGTTGATTTAGGGAGTTGGGAGAGCCTGATTTTGGGCTATAGCATCCTTGTGTGATGCTTTTCAAGTCCCCAAATCCTTGTCTCCACAACTTCTACCGTTTGGGAAATCCGATGATGATTTGGGGGAGTTGACCTTCGAGGTCGGGCGTTTTACGTGCCGTCGCGAGGGGCGGACGGTCGCGTGGTGTCGGCGGACAGTCCGCGCGGGTGCTGTTCATCGGGTGTTCTTCGTGTTCTTGCTCGCCTTTCATTTCTGCACCGATGAACGTCGGCCTTGGCTTATCACCGCTTCCAATGTCAACTTCTTCCGGCTTTATCGGTCGACATGAATCCTCGCCCTAATTTGCCATCAGTGCCATCTACGGGGTTCTCCATTAAAAATTGCTATAAGAGCCGACTGCTTGAATCGGCTGTTGATCACTGCTGACAGGTTCATGTAACACCCTAATTCTATTAAAAACTTGGCTTTATTAAAATTTGATAGCAACCATTTATTTGCTTAAGGAGCATAAGGTTGTTTTATTTAATTTTAGGCATTTAACATTTTTCTAAAATAAATTTAATGAAATATAGGAATTATTTGTGGCATTCATGCTGGAGCATTTATTTTGGTTGCTGGAATTCAAATTCAAATTTGAATTCTAGATGTTTGAAAACCCTTTGCCAAAATTCCAAAACCTTAACCCCTTCCCCTTTCCCTTTTCGGCCCAGCCTCTTAGCCAACCCAGCCAAAGGCCTGCGCAGCAGCCCGCTTGCGCACCGGCCCAGCCCCAGCCCAGCCGCCACAGCCACCGCACCGCCGCGCGCGCCGGCCCCGCTTGGCCTTACGCCCAGCCGGCCCGGCCGGCCGCCGCGCCCGCCGCCGCTCTTGATCCGAGCCGTCGGATCCGAATCCGACGCGCTCCGTCGCAGCCCGCCCGCGCATGTGCCGCCGACCGAGGGGGCCCACCCGTCATCCCCTTCGCCCGTCGTCCCCGCCCGACTCCGCCGCCGCCGCGCCGCCCGAGTCCCGCTCGGCCACGACGCGTCCCCGTGCGAGGCCCGCACGCCAAGGAGGCCCCCGCCCGGGCTATTCAAAGGCGCCGCCGCCCTCCTTGGACCTCCCACCCGAGCCCTAAGCCCTCGCACGCGCCCGCCGAACCCTAGCCGCGCCGCCGTGTGGAGCTCGCCGCCGCCGCCGTGGAATCCCGCCGCCGTCGCCGCTCCGCCGCCAAGAAGTCGCCCGGGAGTTGCGCCAGGAGGTGAGGAGCCCCCCTCGTGCCGCGCGTCGCCGTCCCCCGAGCCCCTCTTCGCCCTAGCGCGGTCGCCGAGCCCGTGTCCCCGCGCCGCCGCGTCGCCGCCGCCCGCTCCGCCGCCCCCCGCCGCCCGAGCCGGGCCGCCCCTAGACCGGTCCGCCCGTGCGCGCGCGTTGTGTTGGTGCCCTCCGCATCCCCATCCGTGGCCGGAAACCCTAGATTGGGTCCCGCCGCGAGCCCCGCCGCCCGCGCCGCCGCGGCTCGCTCGCCGCCGGCCCGACCCGCCGCCGGCCGTCGCGTACCGCCGCCCGCGCCGCTTGCGCACGACCGTGGCCGCCGGATTGAAATCCGACGCCCAGATCTAAGCCGCGCCGCCGCAACCCGCTGCAGCCGTCAGATCTAGATCCAACGGATCTAGATCGGGTCAACCCGGTCAGCTAGGTCAAACCCACCGCCAGCCCTGGCGTTTTTGTAGAAAAGCCCCTGGATTTTCTTTATTTACAAAAATATCCTTCCACCGTATAAGATTTCTTACAGTTTAGTCCTTTTTCTTTATTTTAGCCCGAAACCTTTTCAAATCTTCGCAGATTAGTCCCTGAAACTTCCCGAGCCCATAACTTGGTCGTTTTAGCTCCGATTTTAGCGTTCTTTATGTCCACGCGTTCGTCTCGAAGCGTAGATTAGTTTTATGCTACTGTTTAGATCTGTTTGATCTGTTTGGTGACTGTTTCTTATTTATTTCTATTGTATGCTTGTATGTGATGATTGTGGATCGTAGAGAGCGATTCGTTCGAGGGATTTGAAGATCCGGTCGTGCAAGAGTTTGAGCAGCAAGGCTTTGTTGAAGGCAAGTATTCCTTGATGCATGCCCGCTTGTCCTACATAACATGCATTTAAATTCACTGTTTTTACTTTTCGCTTGCATTAATTTGATGGGAACCTATTAAGGATCATGCCTAGCTTTTGACTACCTTTACCTTGACACCGGGAATTAAATTAATCTTGTGGTAGTTATTGCTTAGCATGCTCAACTGGGAGTTGGTATTAATTAACTTGGTTACCTTTCTGTTATTTCATGTTCCGTTTATGATCTTTTACTTTGCAAGACCACTTTAATTTGATAATCGGAACATGGAGAACCACCCAGGAAAACAGCACAACCACAAGAACTAATGGGCAATGGTCTTGGCTGATTAATTAGGAACTTTAGCATGGGATGGTCTTACCTGATAAGGACAAGGGATCGGCGGTACTGTGGGGTATGGACTCGCTCTAGCGGGGGTTGGGTGAGTTATTCTTTTATGGTGGGGTATTGACCTCGCTAGGGGACTTTATACCTTGCTAACCGATCCGACCTTGTGGGTCATAACTTGCTAGGGAACCTTTGTAAAGGCCATGTAGCGTCCCTATGCGATCACACCTCGGAAGTGTGGTATGGTGTCTTGCAAACACCGCATGGTTGGGTCCAAAGTTCTTCGGAGCTTCTACGCCGCTTGTGGGTAAAGATGTACAACCTCGCGCAGTGTTAAACTAATCGATTAGCCGTGCTCGCGGTCAAGAGCGGCTCGGACACTCACATGATTAAGTTATGGAACTTTAATGTTTAATTTGTGGTTTATTTCTTTATTTATGATGCTTATATCTTATTAATTGGGTTGGTATGAACTTACACCTTTAGTAATCAGGTTGCTAATAAAACTTGACCAACTAAAATGCTAAAGTGCTTGAACCTTAGCCATCCACCATATGGCCTTGCATGTTATGTTGTTTCCCCTTGCTGAGTACGATATGTGCTCACGCTCGTTTATTCTCTTGCATCTACAATACCCGATTTGTCGCTCGGACCGGGAGAACTTTGAAGATAATCCGGAAGATTTCCGGGAGTTCTAGGTGTGTGTAGTCTTCGCCCACCGCCCGTGGAGGCATTTTGTCCGTCGCGAGAACTCGTTTGTTTAAGTTTCGATTAAGACTATGGTTTGTAATAACTCTTTATTCGTGTGGCACTGATTTTGGTATTCATAATGTCTAAGCGTGTGTGTAACTTGATCCTGGCGCACACGTGATCAATGCATTCGGTTTTGCCTTTAAAACCGGGTGTGACAGAGTGGTACTAGAGCTGTGTTGACTGTAGGAACGCTAGCCTAGATAGAAAATGGTCGAATTAAGGATTTAATACTCATAGAAGCTTTCTTACACATGCTTGCTTTATTCTTTACTAACCTTACTCTTTCCTTTTTGCTTCACTCTTGAGCTGTCTGCATTCTTTATCTTGTGCTTGCTTTAGCTCTCATCCTTTTTACCTTACCATCTTTCTCATTCTGCACTACACTACAGATGGTTCATAGCTTGGAGACTTCTCGGCCGGAGCAGTCCACCGTATGCTCCACAGAACAAGCACCATGATTTGCATGATGGAGATACGGATGAGGAGATTGAGATGGAGCCCGCACCGTGGTTTTCCCTAACCTTATCATGGTGCCTGATGATGAGGAAGATCCGAGGAGGTGATCCAAGAGGAGGATGAGCTAGCTGAACAACCCAACCTAGAGGAGCAAGCGCCAGAAGAAGATGAAGATTCCTCAGATCAAGAGATGGAGGAACAAGAGCAAGAGGAGGAAGAGAGGGAAGCGATCTGGGAAGTGTACCATTACAGAGCTGATGGAGTAGGCATACCCATGGCAGACCACCTGAGGGCAATGGTACTTCGCCTAGGCTATGATAAGGCCCCTGTCTACCATTGTGAGCTTTGGACCCATCCGTGGTTCGAGCCCCATTGGGAGGTTGCTGCCATCTTGGAGGAGTACATTCCATGCCGTGGAGTGAAGGAGATGTCCAAGCATCATGATGTGGCTCACAGGACTACTATGGATGCTGGGATAGCAGAGTCAGCTCGGAGAGCGCTCTATGTGCTCTCTCACAAGGAGCGTGACGAGTTGGAGGATACCCACCGCCGCTACACACCATTCGGGGCAAGTGGGGAAGCCAAGACTTACATCGCCCAAAGCACCAGCCTATGAAGGGACGCTCAACAATGTCCGAGGCCTACTTGCAGCCGTGAACACTGCATTGGATGATGCCAACAACACGCTATATGCAAGACAAAGACAGCAAATCTTCACTCCGGAGACGCGAGGCGTGCCTTGGAAGCCGCACTTTTGAACGAGGGAGCAGCCGGAAGCCCATGAAGCCGCAGAAGGATGTACCTCCCCATCACCCAAGAGGCCACACTACGACTCCCCTGACGCTCGCACAGATGCCATGGCTGAAGATAGTCCTTAGGTTTAAGATTAAGGATAGGATTCCTTTGTAATCGCTAGTAGACGATCGGTAAAGTGTGTTTAGTTTAGAGGTGTGGTTGAATGCTTGATTTTGTGCTTAATGTATGAGTTGAATTTTTGGTTGAGTGCAATGTGTTGTGGAGTGATGACCACAACGACATTGGTTTAGTAGTAAGTTTGTGGGGTTATCTTTCAGTCTCAATCAGTTATCTATCTTAATCTTTTTGTCCTCTTAAGTTTTTCCTTAATACAAATTCGAGATCCCAAAAATCTGTTCGCACAGTTTTCTGAGTCAGCAGTACTGTTTTAATTTTATCTCGGGCTACAGAACTCCGATTGCAGTAAAACCAATTGCAACAGTTCAAGAATTTCATTACTGATTTTCTGTGAAAAATTCAGAATATTTGGATGGAAAACCAGAGAGATATGACTAAAACATTACAGCCCCACGAATCTGTTAAACACTGCCGACCTACCTGACTTGTTTATTTTATAACCAGAGCTACACAACTCCGATTGAGGTGATTCCAGTTGGAGTAGTTTCGTAATTTCATTAACTTTTATCAGCCCAAAATCCATAATTTTTGGTTACTTATACAGAGAGCTATGCCTGATTGTTTGGAGTCAACAGAATCTGTCTTATCTGAATATCATTGCTATCTTATCTTCCTAAGTTTAAACCTTGGTGCAATCATCTAAAATAATGTTCCTAACACTCAGATGGTGAACACCAGGTCAGGATCAGGTGTTAATCAACCAGCAGGAAGAGCACCCCAGCCAGTACAAATGGATCCCGCTATGCAGCAGTTCCTGGAGGCACAGACCCAGCTCCTCCAGAACTTGACCACCACTGTGACAAACTTGCAAGCTCAGGTCAACAATCCGCCGGTGCCGCCACCTGCGCCTCGCAACAAGCACCGAGAGTTCATGAGTCATCACCCTCCTGTGTTTACTCACGCCGCTGATCCACTGGAAGCTGAAGATTGGCTCAAGACAATACTGAAGATGCTCACTACCTGTCAGTGTGACGACAGAGAGAAGGTCCTGTATGCTGCAGGACGACTTCAAGGCTCTGCAGCCGCTTGGTGGGATGCATACTCTGCCGCTCATGCCGCCCCAGACACTATCACTTGGGAGGAGTTTACCACCAACTTCGGGAGCCATCACATACCCTCTGGAGTCATGAAGATCAAGAAGAAGGAGTTCCTTTCTCGAAGCAGGGGAGGAATGTCGGTGGCCGAGTATAGAGACAAGTTCACCGAGCTATCTCGCTATGCGACCGAGGAGGTTGTCGAAGATAGGAAGAAGCAGGAGCCGTTCTTGGATGGATTGGTTGGTTCGCCGCAAGACCGCCTAATGTCATATCCCTTTCCTAACTTTCAGCAGCTAGTTGATGCCGCTATCCGCTTGGAGCACAAGCGCAAGGAGCTTGGAGAGCAGAAGAGGAAGGCCGCCAGCTCTGGGCAGTTTGGGAGTGCGTCTCGCCCGCGCTTCAACCCACCGCCGAACACCCCATTCCGCTATGGGGGACCGGGTGGAAACTTTGGGCAGCAGCAGTCCCGGCGTCCGTTCGGCGGTTCCAATAGCCTCCGCTCGGCAGTTTCCGCATCCCGTTCCTCGGACTCCCCGCCCGGCCTTCCCGGCGAGTCGGCGAGAGAGCCCCGGTTGGCACACCCGTAAGGACCGTGGCACCGCCCAATCCTCGCCACCACTACTTGCTTCAAGTGCGGAGAACTTGGTCACTATGCCAATGCTTGCCCAAAGAGGAACCCTCCACACACCCCCGTGCGGACCCAGCGACAGACAAGGAGCGGAAGCCAAACCCCGCAGTCTAACAAAGGACAACAGAGCTACGCACGAGGCAAGGCAATGCACGTTGATGCCGAAGTCGCCCGAGAGAACCCCGCAGTAGTGCTCGGTATGTTTCTAGTCAACTCTACTCCCGCCTCGGTTTTGTTTGATTCGGGAGCATCCCATTCTTTCATTACATCCCGGTTCGTAGCTCAACATAATCTACCTATCAGTCCCATGTCTCGCCACATGTTAGTTACCTCACACGGGGGGGGAATTGAAAGCTATCTATAAATGTGATAACGTCCATCTCAAGATCGTGGGCGGGAGATTTCCGTGCCAATCTTATAATCTTGGATTCAAAGGGGATCGATGTGATATTGGGAATGGGATGGTTGACCGCGTGTGATGCGGTGATTCAGTGTGCTAAGAGGTCAATCCTTCTTACAAGTCCAAATTCGGTGAAAGGTTTGAGTTTGCGGCAGATCCCGCACCATCAAACGCCGTTGCCGTGAATAAGCTTGACGGAGCGGCCTTGGAAGACATACGAGTAGTGTGCGATTATCCCGATGTGTTTCCCGAGGAGTTTCCGGTGTATGCCCCCGACCGAGATGTTGAGTTCGTTATTGATCTTTTACCACGGTAATCGCTCCTATCTCTAAGCGCCCATATAGAATGTCTAGTGATCGAGTTACAAGAACTTAAAGCTCAGATTAAAGAATTATTGGGTAAAGGGTTCATTCGTGCTAGTTCATCACCTTGGGGAGCACCCGTAATCTTTGTGGGTAAGAAAGATGGCACACAGAGGATGTGTGTTGATTACAGGTCTCTTAATGATGTTACTATCAAGAACAAGTATCCTCTGCCACGTATTGAAGATTTGTTTGATCAGATGAGGGGAGCAACCGTGTTTTCTAAGATCGATCTGCGATCAGGTTATCATCAGCTAAAGATTAGGCCTTCAGATATTCCTAAGACAGGTTTTACTACCAGGTACGGACTTTATGAGTACACAGTTATGTCCTTTGGGTTAACCAATGCACCCGCGTACTTTATGTACTTGATGAACAAGATCTTTATGGAGTATCTGGACAAGTTCGTTGTGGTATTCATTGATGACATTCTGATCTACTCCAAGAATGAGGAGGACCATGAGGAGCATTTGAGACTTGTGTTGCAGAAGCTAAGAGATCATGAGTTATATGCGAAGTTCAGCAAGTGTGAGTTCTGGCTCAAGGAAGTGTCTTTCCTAGGTCATATCATCACCAACGGAGGTATTGCTGTGGATCCTAGCAAGGTTAGCGATGTATTGAAGTGGGAAGCCCCTCGTACGGTGCCTGAGATTCGGAGTTTCCTTGGACTTGCTGGTTACTACCGTCGGTTTATTGAAGGATTCTCCAGGATTGTGAAGCCTCTCACTACATTGCTAGAGAAGGACAGGGAATTCAAATGGACCAGTGCATGTCAGTCCAGTTTCGAAGAGTTAAAGAAGCGGTTAACCACAGCACCTGTTCTAGTAATGCCTGATCTACGGAAGAGTTTTGACATATATTGTGATGCATCTCGACAAGGTCTAGGATGTGTGCTGATGCAAGAAGGTCATGTTATAGCCTATGCATCTCGTCAGTTGAGGAAGCATGAGTTGAACTATCCTACGCATGATCTTGAGTTAGCAGCAGTGGTTCATGCATTGAAGATTTGGAGACACTACATTATGGGAACTAAGTGCCAGATCTATACTGATCACAAGAGTTTGAAGTACATCTTTACTCAGAAGGATCTTAATCTAAGACAGCGTCGTTGGTTAGAGTTGATCAAGGACTATGATCTAGAGATTCATTACCATCCGGGTAAAGCGAATCTGGTTGCTGATGCTTTAAGTCGGAAGGGCCACACTAACATGGCAATGACCATTCAGTTTCCTGACGAGTTGGTAAAAGAGTTTGAAAGGCTCAGCTTGAAAGTGGTTGCACATGCAGAAGGAGTGACTTTGGAAGTACAGTCCACTCTGGAGCAAGAGATACGCAAGTGGCAGTTAGAGGATGCTGGAATACAAAAGATTAAAGAGAGTATGCAACAAGGAGAAGCCCCAGATTTCACAGAAGATGAGCAAGGAACCGTGTGGTTTAAGAACCGGTTGTGTGTACCAGAGACAGGAGATCTCAGAGAGAAGATCTTGAGAGAAGCTCACGACTCAGCTTACTCTATCCATCCAGGCAGTACTAAGATGTACCAGGATCTCAAGCAGAGGTATTGGTGGTACGGTATGAAGAGAGACGTGGCCGCCCATGTGGCTTTGTGCGACACTTGTCACCGGGTTAAGGCTGAACATCAGAGACCCGCTGGTTTGCTTCAACCTTTGAAGGTGCCTGAGTGGAAGTGGGAAGAGATCGGGATGGATTTCATAGTGGGTTTACCCCGAACCCGAGATGGTTACGATTCGATTTGGGTCATCGTGGATCGTATGACCAAGGTAGCTCACTTCATTCCGGTAAAGACTACCTATACGGGAGCTAAGTTGGCAGAGCTATACATGTCCAGGATCGTGTGTTTGCATGGTGTACCAAAGAAGATCGTGTCAGATAGAGGTACTCAGTTTACTTCTCGTTTCTGGGGGAAGTTGCATGAATCTCTGGATACTAAGCTAAATTTCAGCTCAGCTTATCATCCACAGACAGATGGACAGACAGAGAGAACCAATCAGATCCTAGAGGACATGCTGAGAGCATGTGCGCTTAAGCATGGTTGTAGTTGGGATAAGAGCTTGCCGTATGCTGAGTTCTCTTATAACAACAGCTACCAAGCTAGTCTCAAAATGTCACCTTTTGAGGCTCTATATGGAAGGAAGTGTAGGACTCCGTTATTTTGGAGTGAGACAGGCGAAAGGCAGTTATTTGGGGCAGATATCATCAGAGAAGCGGAGAAACAAGTTCAGATTATCAGAGAAAATTTGAGGATTGCTCAGTCTAGACAGAAAAGCTATGCAGATGGTAAACGAAGGGATGTGGTCTTTCAGGAAGGCGATTACGTGTACCTAAAAGTATCACCTATCAGAGGTTTGCGTCGATTCAGAGTTAAAGGAAAGTTGTCACCTCGCTTTATTGGACCTTTCAAGATCATTGAGAGAGTGGGAGAAGTGGCTTACAGATTAGAGTTGCCAGTTCAACTAGCTGATGTGCACGATGTGTTCCATATCTCCCAGCTGAAGAAGGGTTTTGGTCCTCATGACAAAGAGCCGTTACCCTTGGACGATCTAAGCATTAGGGAGGATCTCACTATTGTTGAACACCCCGTTCGAATATTGGAAACCATGACAAGGATCACCAGGAATAGTGTGATTAAGATGTGCAAAGTACAATGGAGTAATCATGCAGAGGATGAGGCAACATGGGAAAGAGAGGATGAGCTGAAAGCAGAGTTTCCAGATCTTTTTCCCAATCTGTCCGAATCTCGAGGACGAGATTCTTCTTAAGGGGGGTAGGATTTGTAACACCCTAATTCTATTAAAAACTTGGCTTTATTAAAATTTGATAGCAACCATTTATTTGCTTAAGGAGCATAAGGTTGTTTTATTTAATTTTAGGCATTTAACATTTTTCTAAAATAAATTTAATGAAATATAGGAATTATTTGTGGCATTCATGCTGGAGCATTTATTTTGGTTGCTGGAATTCAAATTCAAATTTGAATTCTAGATGTTTGAAAACCCTTTGCCAAAATTCCAAAACCTTAACCCCTTCCCCTTTCCCTTTTCGGCCCGACCTCTTAGCCAACCCGACCAAAGGCTCGCGCGCAGCCCCGCTTGCGCACCGGCCCGGCCCCGCCCCAGCCGGCCAGGCCACCGCACCGCCGCGCGCGCCGCCCCGCTTGGCCTTACGGCCCCCGGCCCGGCCCGGCCGCCGCGCCCGCCGCCCGCTCTTGATCCGAGCCGTCGGATCCGAATCCGACGCGCCCGTCGCGGCCGCCCGCGCATGTGCCGCCGACCGAGGGGGCCCACCCGTCATCCCCTTCGCCCGTCGTCCCCGCCCCCGACTCCGCCGCCGCCGCGCCGCCCGAGTCCGGCTCGGCCACGACGCGTCCCCGTGCGAGGCCCGCACGCCAAGGAGGCCCCCCCCCGGGCTATTTAAAGCGCGCCGCCGCCTCCTTGGACCTCCCACCCGAGCCCTAAGCCCTCGCACGCGCCCGCCGGAACCCTAGCCGCGCCGCCGTGTGGAGCTCGCCGCCGCCGCCGTGGAATCCCGCCGCCGCCGCCGCTCCGCCGCCAAGAAGTCGCCCGGGAGTTGCGCCGGGAGGGTGAGGAGCCCCCTCGTGCCGCGCGTCGCCGTCCCCCGAGCCCCTCTTCGCCCTAGCGCCGTCGGCCGAGCCCGTGTCCCGCGCCGCCGCGTCGCCGCCGCCCGCTCCGCCGCGCCGCCGCCCGAGCCGCCGCCCTAGACCGGTCCGCCCGTGCGCGCGCGTTGTGTTGGTGCCCTCCGCGTCCCCATCCGTGGCCGGAAACCCTAGATTGGGTCCCGCCGGCGAGCCCCCGCCGCCGCCGCGCCGCCGCCGCCGCCGCCGGCCTCGACCCGCCGCCGGCGCGTCGCGTACCGCCGCCCCCGCCGCTTGCGCACGACCGTGGCCGCCGGATTGAAATCCGACGCCCGGATCTAAGCCGCGCCGCCGCAACCCGCCGCAGCCGTCGGATCTAGATCCAACGGATCTAGATCGGGTCAACCCGCCGCCTAGGTCAAACCCACCGCCGCCCCCGGCGTTTTTGCGAAAAGCCCCTGGATTTTCTTTATTTACAAAAATATCCTTCCACCGTATAAGATTTCTTACAGTTTAGTCCTTTTTCTTTATTTTAGCCCGAAACCTTTTCAAATCTTCGCGGATTAGTCCCTGAAACTTCCCGAGCCCATAACTTGGTCGTTTTAGCTCCGATTTTAGCGTTCTTTATGTCCACGCGTTCGTCTCGAAGCGTAGATTAGTTTTATGCTACTGTTTAGATCTGTTTGATCTGTTTGGTGACTGTTTCTTATTTATTTCTATTGTATGCTTGTATGTGATGATTGTGGATCGTAGAGAGCGATTCGTTCGAGGGATTTGAAGATCCGGTCGTGCAAGAGTTTGAGCAGCAAGGATTTGTTGAAGGCAAGTATTCCTTGATGCATGCCCGCTTGTCCTACATAACATGCATTTAAATTCACTGTTTTTACTTTTCTCTTACATTAATTTGATGGGAACCTATTAAGGATCATGCCTAGCTTTTGACTACCTTTACCTTGACACCGGGAATTAAATTAATCTTGTGGTAGTTATTGCTTAGCATGCTCAACTGGGAGTTGGTATTAATTAACTTGGTTACCTTTCTGTTATTTCATGTTCCGTTTATGATCTTTTACTTTGCAAGACCACTTTAATTTGATAATCGGAACATGGAGAACCACCCAGGAAAACAAAGACAACCACAAGAACTAATGGGCAATGGTCTTGGCCGATTAATTAGGAACTTTAGCATGGGATGGTCTTACCCGATAAGGACAAGGGATCGGCGGTACCGTGGGGTATGGACTCGCTCTAGCAGGGGGTTGGGTGAGTTATTCTTTTATGGTGGGGTATTGACCTGCTAGGGGACTTTATACCTTGCTAACTGATCCGGATCTTGTGGGTCATAACTTGCTAGGGAACCTTTGTAAAGGCCATGTAGCGTCCATATGCGATCACACCTCGGAAGTGTGGTATGGTGTCTTGCAAACACCGCATGGTTGGGTCCAAAGTTCTTCGGAGCTTCTACGCTGCTTGTGGGTAAAGATGTACAACCTCTGCAGAGTGTTAAACTAATCGATTAGCCGTGCTCGCGGTCAAGAGCGGCCTGGACACTCACATGATTAAGTTATGGAACTTTAATGTTTAAATTGTGGTTTATTTCTTTATTTATGATGCTTATATCTTATTAATTGGGTTGGTATGAACTTACACCTTTAGTAATCAGGTTGCTAATAAAACTTGACCAACTAAAATGCTAAAGTGCTTGAACCTTAGCCATCCACCATATGGCCTTGCATGTTATGTTGTTTCCCCTTGCTGAGTACGATATGTGCTCATGCCTGTTTATTCTCTTGCATCTACAATACCCGGATTTGCTGCTCGACCGGGAGAACTTTGAAGATAATCCGGAAGATTTCCGGGAGTTCTAGGTGTGCGTAGTCTTCTCGGTACCGCCCGTGGAGGCATTTTGTCCGCTGCGAGAACTCGTTTGTTTAAGTTTCGATTAAGACTATGGTTTGTAATAACTCTTTATTCATGTGGCACTGATTTTGGTATTCATAATGTCTAAGCGTGTGTGTAACTTTATCCTGGCGCACACGTGATCAATGCATTCGGTTTTGCCTTTAAAACCGGGTGTGACAGTTCAACAGGACCTTCTCCCCAGTCTTTCCCTGAGAAACAATCGATGCCTTGGTATTCCCAGAAGGCTGGTTCCATGTTGGCCACGCTCACGGAATCATCTGCTTGGACGACCTCGATCTCATCATCCACCCACTGGATAAGCTGTTGATGCATGGTGGATGGGACGCAACAGTTAGCATGAATCCAGTCCTGCCCAAGCAGCAGGCTGTAGGCTCCTTTGCCTTCGATGACAAAGAAGGTGGTGAGCAGCGTCTTGGACCCGATCATCAAGTCCACGTGAGCGCATCCCTTGGTGTCCGAGGGGATCCCAGCGAAATCATTCAAGATGATGCTTGTAGGCGTCAAATCGCTCGGGCCCATGCCAAGCTTCCTGAAGGTGGTGTACGGCATTACGTTGACTGCCGCCCCACCGTCGACGAACATCTTGGTCAATGGCTTGCCATTGACGTATCCCCTCAAGTACAGCGGCCTCATATGACGATTCTTGGCCGGCTTGTCGAAGATGGCCTCGCTTGGCCGCACCCAGGTTGTGCCATCATCCCCTCGGTCTGCTCATCATCGAAGGAAGCTTCCTCCTGCATAACCTGGTTAGCAGGAGCCATGAACTCGTTCGGCAGAAAGTATACCATGCATGCTGGAGCCGAACGCTTCGATCCCTCCGGTTGGTCTTTGGGGCGCCACACTTGGCGCGTCTGGATTCCGGCCTGCCTCAGCTCGCGGTTCCTCAAGCGCTGGACCCGTCTCTTCTGGCTTCTCCTCAGGCCGGGCGGGCACCATTGCCCCTTCTGCCAGACGTAGTCATCCTCATCATCCTCTTGATCAGCCCACCTGAGATCAGCTTGGCGCTTCCTGGGATGATCGATGACTTCAATTTTTTGGCGCCGATCCCCATTAGGATGGATCCTTCCAATTCTCTCGTGGACGGATCGGCGATTGGCAGTCTCCTGCCTATACTCATGGTACTCGTCACCGCATTCGGGACGGTTCTTCAATGTGGGCGGCTTTAAACCCTCATTCCCCAGCAATGCCCGAAGAAGGCGCATCCCCGGTGTGCGCGCTCCCGCTCGCGCGTGTCCGCTCCTGGTCCCTTCGCGCGCCTCTTCTTCGGCTCTGCGTTGCTCCTCCTCGTAGCGCCGCTTCTGGTAGCGCTCTTTCTCTATCTGGCGCTGCCATTTGTTGAGGAGGATGCGCGATGTCACCCTGTGCTTAGCTCTGGATGATTCCCCAATTTCGATGTGACTCTTAAGAATGCGGGGGGCGTCACCTTGCACCTGTTCCAGAGTCACTTGGCGCTCTGGGTCCACTGCTCCACCTTGTCTAGACCTGGTCGAGGTCAAGACCTTGACTTTTCCCTTCTCCTCGGCTGTTATCACATTAACAGAAAAGCCCACCATGTTCGAGGAAAGGGGTGGCCATCCGGGCCTTCATTTTGTTGTCGAACTTAAGGTGACCCTCCTGGATGGCCTTCTGGATCCTCATCCTGAAGACCCTGCAATCATTGATGGAGTGTGAATCCCTGTCATGGAAGCCACAGTAGCGTTTTGCTTTAACTCCATCGGGCCGAAGCATGGAATGCCCCTCAGGCAGCTTGATTCGGCCTTCTTTCACTAAGAGCTCAAACAATTTATCAGCTTTTGTGATATCAAAATCATAAGTTCCCTTGGTCTGCTTGACCCAGCGCTGATTCATTGTCAAAGGCTCCTTCCCCCACATGATCTCTGCTGCGGCTACATCCAATTCATCGTCAGAATCCTCGAACAGATCGGCCTTGTCAAAGAACTGGTTGTAGATGTCAGCGACGTCGTGCTGCTTGCCAAATTTGGCGTCCTTCTTAAAGCCATATGCCTGATTACTCATCAGTGATAGCTTCTACGATAGCTGGCCCAGATTCTCAAATTCCATCCCGAACAACTTCTCGCGCACGGCCGGCAACATCCCGGCGACGGCCATATCAGCCAACTGGTCGTCTGGCAAGTTCAGCGAGAAGCACATGCCTTTGACTTCCCTGAATCTTCTAAGAAATTCTAGAGGCGTTTCGCTGTGCCTCTGCTTCATGGTCGCAAGGTCAATCAGCTTCTTCTCCGAGCTGCCGCTAAAATAGTGAGCGTGAAATTTCCGCTCTAGGTCCTTCCACCTGGCAACCGATTCAGGGGGCAGGGACGAAACCCACTGGAACGCTAGACCTGTCAGTGATGCGGCGAAGTAGCGGACCCTGAATGTCTCCTCAGCCGAGCACTCTTCGAGCTGCATGAGGTAACGAGCGATGTGCTCGACCGTGCTCATGTCGTCTTGCCCCGAAAATTTTGTGAATTCCGTTGGCGGCTTCACCTTTGGCGGCAAGAGCACATTTTAGTACCATTCTGGGAACGGCGGCTTATAGGAGGGTCCTTGCATTTTTGGCTTGAGGCCCAACTGATTTTGCATCAATTCGGCCATCTTCCGCGCCAGGGCGTCGTCCTCCTGTGCGCCTGCAGCTGGCGCGTATCCTGGATGTGGGAAAGCATCAAATGCCCCGTAGTTTCCCACCTCATGATAGCCTCCGCCATACAAGTTTCTCTGCAGCCAGTTGGTCGCCGGAGCAATCCTCTGACCGGAAGTGAGCGGGGCGCCGGGCGAGCCGAATGCTAAGTCTCCGTACGTGGGCTGGTACGGATTCGGGCCGTTGCACATGTTGACCCGTGCCGCCCGCGGTGGTGGCTGGATTGGCTGTCCCGAGGCCTCGCAAGGGGAGGCCGAACCGGCCGTTTCCCGGCCGGCCTGTGGCGGCGGCTGGAAAGCTTGACTTCCGGGGCCGCTTTGGGGAGGAGGCCGCACCGGCGGGCTCCGAAGTGGCGGCTGCGAGCTCGATTCGCCCAGTTCCACAGTGCCCCCCTGGACGGGCGCTTTGGCGAACGCTTGTTCCATGCCAGGGCCGAAGACGGCCACCATCATCTGCTGGAGCGCACCGAGGAAAGCCTTGTTGTGCTTGCTTAACATGTAATCTGCGGATTCCTGGAACACCCGCATGCACTCCTCTTTTTCCTGCTGGGATGTGGTATCGCTCTCTCCCGGCAGCAATACCCTGGGCATCTCGTTCTTCAGATATAGGACGCCGCTTCTATTCTTCTTGAACGATAGCAGACATTTCTGCTGAAACTGGTCCACGACGTCTTGGAGTTGCTGCCGCTGCTCTGGAGAAAGACCTTCAAGGTTGACATCCATGAGGTCTGCGATTTCAGGCATCTTTAATCTATTCGGCTGTAGTCCCACTGGGCGTGTCAAAAAGTGTGTTGGCGCGAAAAGTGCACTCAACGCCAAACACACAGCAAGCCGAACAAAGCTGGCTTCACACGCGCAGAGAGCGAAAGACGTGCCAGTCAATTTTTCCTGAAAATTAACAAAAGACAAAGCAGTTAAATATCAAAGCTTGGAACTTGCCGGGTGGTACCAGACAGTTCATATTTGCGGCCAAGAAGCCATACGAGATGACACATAGCTATGTGAAAGCTATCTGCCAACGAACTACAACCATTCGGGAAACCGCAAAGGGGAAAAAATAACACTGCCGAATGGATGACGTGAGCATGACGGCGATCGGTCTTTGTTTGATAAGGACGCACGTACATGAAGTCATGACCGATCCCCATGAAGATTAACATTAAATAAGTGAATAAAGTAAAGTACGGACATGATCATGTATTAAACAAGTATGCATAGATCCAAAGCACTAGTCTACCGCATGTCTAGTTACTTTAAAACCCGTCGGATACGATGTCAAACAAATCTATCCACCGCATGATACAACTTGCATGAAAAACCGTACCACTTTCCACAAATAGATCTATCCACCGTATGATACAATCTAAATATGGAAAGCTAAAAGCATACATCATTCAAAACATGGATAACGCACGTGTTCTACTCGTGGAGAAACATAACCGAATACGGCTGAACAGCCGATTCGGGGTCCATGAAGAAGGAACAAACATTACCAAGTGAATAAATCTATCAGATTGATTTGGGAACCTAATCCACCGGATGACTAGCTCCAAAGCAACCCGAAAACCTGCATCTACCGCATGATACCCAGCTCTTTCAAGATTTATACGAACATTAGCAAGCTTGAACCCGCAACACGTAACAACCTAGATCGATTCGGTTTCGGCTATCGGAAAACACAAGATCCACGCGTTAAAACATGAAATCTACTCGAACAAGGATCATAAAAGAGATAAAGCCAATCCAAAACCATCTAGATTGGGCAAAGGTGTGTTACATGAATCAAAACATAAAGTAAAAACTCAAGATAACACGGGGTAACTTAATGAATCTATCAGATCTTGCCAAGATCCAATAGAGCCGATAACTAGCTTCAAGCTAGATCTTAGCCCACCGCATGGCTCATGATCTAACAAGAAACCTTCTTGAACCACGCTTGAATCTACCGCATGACACGAAGCATGGTAACAAGACTACTTGCATCAGATCTAAATCCACTGCATGATACTAGACATGATACAAGGTTGCCGGTACTCACGGAGGTCGACGGATCGATTGGCCCTCTCAAAGAACTCGACGACACGACAAAGGACTCTAGGGTTTGGCGTAAGGCCGGTGTGTATTGAAGAATGATTGTCCTTTTACATACATTCAGGGGTCATATTTATACCCTGTTGAGCACAACTTCGAATGGATTCGTTGCCTAACTTATCTCTAAGCTTGATCGCCTATCCATCCATTCGTCTTCCCTGATTGAGCCACGTCACCGTCCAATCCCGCAAAATCATCTCTACTGTTCCTTTGCCGAACCGGAGCAGATAGCCGACCGCAGATCTCTTTGCCGAATATCTCTGAAAATATCCTTCCTTCCACCAGACGGACTCTTTATCGAACCGGACCCACAAGTCAGACTCCTTACCAAATTTTGGTGTTAACACCAGTCTACTTCGTCAGCGAGGTCCTTTCAGAATCCAAGGCACGCTATCAACCCGTACAGAAGCTACTGTACGCAGTGCTCATCACCTCGCGGAATCTATGACACTACTTCCAGGAGTACTCGATCTCCGTCATCACCGACTACCCGCTTGGTGACATCTTGCGGAACCAAGATGCTACTGGAAGGATCTCCAAGTGGGCAGTCGAACTCGGTGCCCTCAACATGGACTTCAAGCCACGAACAGCCATCAAGTCACAGGCATTAGTCGACTTCATGGCGGAGTGGCGGGAAAATCAGCTACCTACTCCAACCGAGCGCCCAGAGCACTAGGTGATGTACTTCGACGACTTGCTCAAGCTTGAAGGCATAGGCGCAGGGGTACTCCAGATTTCCCCAACGGGCGAACAACTCAAGTACGTCCTACAGATCTTTTGGAAGGTCTCAAACAACGAAGCCGAATACGAAGCCCTACTACATGGGCTCCGCCTCGCGGCTTCACTGGGCATCAAGCGGCTACTAGTCTACGACGACTCCGCAGTGTTCATCAACCAAGTCAACAAATCCTGGAACCGCAACAAGGAGAACATGGATGCCTACTGCACAGAAGTCCATAAGCTTGAGAACAAGTTCTACAGTCTCAAGTTCCATCACGTCGTCCGCGACAACAATGTTGCAGCGGACGTCATGTCGAAGCTTGGTTCTACTCGCGCTCAAGTACCAGCGGGTGTATTTGTCCACGAGCTTCATGCGCCATCCATCCCGGAGCCGGCGCCACTGACCACTGATCCGGCACATCCCCTGGCTGGACAAGAGGTCATGATGATAGACGTGGACTGGAGGCAACCCTTCATCGACTACCTCCGCGAGCAGAAGGTTCCCTCAGACAAGAACTTGGCCGAGCAACTCATTCTCCGCGCCAAGTCCTATGTCCTAGTCGGAGACAAGCTCTATAGGTGGGGCGCATCTTCTGGAGTACTCATGAAGTGCGTCCCCCGGGAAGAAGGCAAGGGCATCTTGGAGGAGATCCATAAAGGCGTCTGCGGAAACCACACATCCTGACGCACACTGGTGAGCAAGGCCTTCCGACGTGCTTTCTACTAGTCCACAGCTCTGGGTGATGCCGAAGAACTCGTCAGAAGGTGCCAAGGGTGCCAATACTTCGCCAAGCAACATGTCCCGGCCTACAAGCTAGTCACCATACCACCAACCTGGCCCTTCGCCTGCTGGGGGCTCGACATGATTGGGCCTCTCCCAACTGCGCCAGGCGGATTCAACAGAGTATTGGTGGCCATCGATAAGTTCACCAAGTGGATCGAGGTCAAGCCGGTCACATGCCCCAAGGCCGATAGAGTACTCGACTTCTTGGATGAACTCGTGCATCGCTACGGACTACCCCACCGCATCATCACAGACCTGGGCTCCAATTTCAACAATCACCAGTTCTGGTAATACTGCGAGAACAGCGGGATCGACGTATGATATGTCTCAGTTGCCCATCCTCGGGCCAATGGATAAGTCGAGCGTGCCAATGGGATGGTACTCAACGCTCTCAAGAAGCGACTGCATGATGCTGCTAATTCAAAAGGAGTCAAGTTGATCAAGGAACTACCCAATGCGCTCTAGGTGCTACGTACTCAACCCTCCAAGCCAATGGGACAATCTCCATACTTCCTGGTCTACGGCTCCGAAGCAATTCTCCCCACCGATGTCATGTGGGATTCACCAGCAGTAGAGCAATACGACGAAGGCATATCTTAAGATAGCAGACGAGTTGATATCGACGGACTCGAAGAAGCTCGCTGCGCCTCCCTCGTCTAGTCAGCAAGGTACCTTGAGTGTATCTGACGCTACCATGATCACAACGTCAAGGAACGTTTCTTTAATGTTGGTGATCTCGTCCTCCGCCGCATCCAGAATATGGAAGGACTACACAAGCTCAGCTCGTCCTGGGAAGGTCCCTTCACAGTTGCAGAGGTGACCGGACCAGGCTCCTATCGCCTCCAGACGCTCGAAGGCGAAGACGTCAACAACTCGTGGAATATCGACCAGCTCTATCGATTCTACGCCTAGTCTATCGACTACCCTGGGGGCTCAAGTCTACACGACTACTCCAAAACCCCTTCGCTGTAAGCGGCCTCCGGGTCTAGGCACTAGTCTCCGGACTACTCTACTCCAAGACCTAGCGTTAACAGCTACTAACAGATCTTGGGCTGCTCCGAGCGACAAAGGACTCCAGCAGCGGTCTACTAAGAGACCATGTACTCCTAGATCCAGCCTATACGGCTACTAACGGATCTACTGTTGTAAGCGGCTATACGCTCTAGCACCACTTAGCCGTAGGCAGCCTCTGGGTCCTGGCGACTACTCTTGTAAAATGTCCCTAGCCATCCAAGTGTATTTCTCTCAGTAATAAAGTTTGATTATCTATCAACTGATTTACTGTTTTTTTCCCTCAACGGGTCTAATGGCAAGTACCACTACTCGTGACAACTCCACAATGAGAACTCTGCATACACATCTTGCGGCAACGAGTACTCATTTTTGAGAAGCTTTCTCATTTCATAATTAAACAAGTTTAGTACAACTCTGTTTATACAATTACTGCTACAAGCTAACCCTACAGGACTACTGAAGGTTCAGCTTTTCGGCGACCTGCTCAGCAATTGGCGCCATCTGCTCCAGGAGCTCCGTGTACTACTCATCAGTGCAGTTGGCGGCTAGTCCACTGGCGACTACATCCACTGGAACCTTTGGGAAGTACGACTTCATGTATGCCAAGATTTGATTGGGGATCAATTTTGCCAAATGCTTGACGTACGTCGCCAGTCGAGTGGGAGCTTCTCTCAGCCGGTCCACCAAGGGAGCTATCTTCGGCCCGCCCGGATGAGGCACCAGTAGCCTCGCAATGGGAAGTGCGGCTTCTTCAAGTTATTTCAGCTGGGCCCGCAACTTCTCGCAGTCTTCGTTCAACTTCTGTAGGGATCTGTAGTAGTTGACGAGGTCACGATCTGAGGCAATTCGAAGCTCCATGTGCTTATCGCACTCGTAATCCAATTGCTTATAGTCATATTCAAGTACCTCACGGGCCTCCTTCTCCCGGTAGAAGAGGTTCTTCATGTCGACTTCTGAAGCCTTCAGCTGCTCAACCCGGATCTCAAGCTTTGCAATCAACAAGGCGGGGTTAGACCGCCGCAAGACATCTCCAATGGGTACTCGATAAGACAGCACTGTACCTTTATTCTTGTTGTGGAGTGACTTGTTCTTCCGCACCAGCTCGTCGCTCTTCGCCTGCATGTCCTGGGCTTCGCCATGATGCTGGGCGAAGGCGCCATCAATCTTCGATTGGAGCATGGCGAAGTGCTTCCGGGCCTTTACGAGTTGTTCCTCCAAGGCCTCCGCCCGGAGCACTGTGTCGCCGTATCCTTGGAGCATGCCAGATTTTTGTCGGGATCTCTCCACAACATCCTGTAGCAGACAATAGCTGTTACCGGGGTACTCAGCATCTATGGCAGATTGACTACTCAAGGGTACAGACAATTTACCTTCATCCACTGCTCGGCCTGGCGCATCGCCTCCAAGTGACGCGCTACTACCGCTGGGTTGACGAGGTCGTCTGCCAGGAGTTCAATCCCACCACGACTACTCGTGGCGGCTCCAGACATTGGTGCCGACCGGATCGGCTCCGCATCTTGAATTTTCGGCGAGCGGATGACTACTTCTAGATTCGACTCTGGCAGTACATCAACGCGCTCTTCTCCGGCCATCGCGGGGGCTCCTCCGCTGGCTACCTCCGCCGGCTCGGGGGTAGCTCCGGCAGCTCCTTTGATCTCCGGCACCAAGCCTTCATTGGGCACCGCCTCGGGGATGGTATTTCCCTCGGCTTCGGCCCTATCAACAGAAGACATTCGGATTAGTCTCCCGTGGCGGCTACGACTACTCCTTGAGGACTACTGCGTTCGTGCAGTGTACTCACCTTCTACAACGTTGGCCTCCGGCAGCACAGCTTCCTCAGCCGGCGCCTCGGTTTCTACTTGGGGGCGGGAGCGGACTCCTCAGCGGCTGGTGCGGAATCCTCTTCAGCTATTGCCGCGCTGGGTTCATCCTCGTCCCAGGTCAAGTCCGTGGATTTCCTGCATAATACACAACTGGTTGTCAACCAAGTACGACTACCAAACCACATGTACTACTCGGGAAAGATCTTCACTCACAGGCTTGACCGGACTACTGTCACGGTTGGGGCGCCAAGTATGCTGGTGATGTTGACTAGTCCGGCTTCAGCAGGCGCCTCCTCTTCAGCTTCAGTAGCCGCTGGCTCTTCGCGCCAGCCAGCCAGCTGCGGGCCGGCTCGGTCCCCCCCTCGAACCGGCGCTCGCGGCACGGTTTCTGTCATGGTGGGGGCTGGACTGCGGCTTCTCTCAGTCGGCTCCCCCACTGTCTCCCAGTCACCTTCGTCCCCTTGGTTTACGGGGTCGGACGGGGGGATCTCCTGCGAGCAACAGAATTTTTTCGTCAGCATACACAACATCGAGACAAGTACTCGACTACTCTACTCGAAGAGTTTACCTCATGAGATGTTGTATCAGTGATCTTCAACTTCTTCGCAACACGCTTGCGTGCTGCGTTGTGCGGCCTCCTCGGCGGTGCAGGCAGACTAGCCTCCAAGCAAGTCGGAGGATCGTCGATGAGTGGCGCGTTGGGCAGTCCAGGGCGGCTGAACCTGGACCGCAACAGGAATCGCTCCTGAAGCGTCTCCTCGTCCTCCTCATCTCAGGTATCTTCCACGATGACGGTGTCGTCACCTTCGCTGACCTCGCGGTGCTCCTTGGTCTTCCCCTTCCCCTCCTCTGGGACTTCGACGAGTTGGGGAGGTGAAGCCGGCTCGGAGACAAACTTCACTATGTCATCCTACAACAAGCGCAGTGGGTGAACACGACTACTACTACACAATCAGTACTCATACATTGACTACAACTACTGACCTCGTTCGGCGGATGGGCGGCCGAGTACTCGGTGACTAGGCAGGGCGTGTACGCGGGCAGTCGTCGTCATCGATTTCACCACCGGCATCCGTGACAAGTCGCCATCGCCGATGTACTGGTAGCCCAGGGTGTCGCGAGCCATCATCGGCTGCACCCTCCTCTTCATGAAGCTGAAGGCCACATGCTCGGCCCTCAGCCGGCTTCCCTCAAAGCCTTGATCTTCGCCAGCAGTTCGGGTAGCTGGATACCCTCCTGCATCGTCGGCTCGGTATTCCACCAGGGCTGGTGCTTCGGGTGCTTCCCGCTGGGCTTAGGTAGCTTCGGGTGGTGGTTGGTGATGTAGAACCATTTCGACTTCCAGTCTTGGTTGGAGTCGATCGACATGTATGCCAGGTATTGCTCGCGGCGTCCTCGCGCATCTGGATGTCGGCTCCTCCGACTACTCGTGGGTTGTTGGCGCTTGGCTGGGGCTTCACGCGAAAGAACTTCCGGAACAGTACCCATTGGGGCTTGATGCCCAAGAAAGCTTCGCTAAAATGGATGAAGACTGAAGTGTGGAAGATGCCGTTGGGGTTGAGATTGTGGTACTCAATACCGTAGTACTCCAAGAGCCCTTTGAAGAAGTCGCTCGCTGGGAGAGCCAACGCACACTCCACGAACCGCGTGAACATCGGGATCTCATCCAGATTTTTCTCCATCGGGTATGGATCTCCCGCGGCGGCTCGCCACATGTCGACCTCCTTCTCCTTGAGAAATCCGCTGTTGAGCAGTGCCAACAGGTCTTCAGTCTTGGCTTTTGACTTTTTCCACTCTTTGTTGGGATCTGGGCGTGGGGGAGAAACCAGCGGTGTTGACGTCCCGGCGGATCCAGCGGCCTCCTCCCGGGATCTCTTCTTGCCGCCGGCAATCTTCATGCTCTTGGATGGCGAGGGCTTCATTCTCCAAGTGCACCAGGTTTTCACTCGCATTCGCTCAAGGGCTACGGCGGTGGCTTCCGGTGGCGGCGCGCTTGGATCTTCGATCTACACTGAGGTGGCAGTTTGCACTGGCCGCGGATTTTTCGCTCGATCTAATTGGAATGGCTGCAAGTGCGGGGTGTGAAAAACTTTAAGGGTTTCGGCTTGTATTTATAAGTCAACAACTGGCTTCGCAACGGCCAAATGGATATCTATCGGCGGCTGACTCAGCGGCAACGCCTGACCCTTTAACTTCCAGTAGTCGATGCGCTTTATCTCAGGGGCTCGGCTACATCTAATCAATTACCTGGGTAGCGACAAGAATCAAGAGCAACTCAGGACACATTCTACATACAAGATGACCATTCAATTCGAGATGAAGTACTCGACTCAAGGCTCAGGGGCTCCGTGCCACGTGTCCTTCGGTTTTTTCTCTGGATTTTGCGGGATAGTCTTGCCAGTTTTTCAGATTGACCCTCAGTCAAAGTCTACGACTCAACCTAAGGCTCAGGGGCTACTCCATATGTAGTGCGATTTTGCAATCGCACTTCCATATCAACTTCGGCTTCAAGACAACATGGGTATTGATTGAAGGCCTTCGAGAGCAGAACTCGAGGATGCTTGGGGACTACTCGAGAAGACTTCAGGATTACTCAAAGGTCAGCTGGAGTACCTTCCAACCTCGGGATGCTTCAAGTACTCTTGAGGACTTTCGACTTGTAGTACTCGGGGACGCTTGAGGATTACTCGTCAAGGCCGTCAAGACTACTCGAAGCTATCCTGCTCGACTACAAAGTACTCGGGGGCTTGTCTTATGGACCACCCTGGGCCCACTACCTCGGTGGGTACTAGGACCGACTACTCGGTGGGCCCCTGGGACTACCCGACTTGTGCCGCACGGTACCTGATGGCGTGAGGCGCAAGGTCTACGGTGGAGAAGTACTCGGATAGGAAGCTATACATACCATGTACTGTGTAGAGGACTCCTAGATGTATACGACTAGTACTCTCTCCCTAAACTGACCTGTAACCCTGCCTCCCGGACTATATAAGGCGAGGCAGGGACCCTTCTCTCTCATTACGCATCATCTTGTAATCACATCCAATCAAGAGCTACGCAACATACAGGACGTAGGGTATTACGCAACTCGGGCCCGAACCTGTCTAAATTGTGTGCCACGTGTCTCTTCCTTCGAGTTACCGATCTCGGCGAGGCCACATTCATCTACCTCGGGTACTCCCCTTGGTAGGTTGTCGGTCTAAAACACCGACAACCCACGCATACCGAGAGTAGTCGTCCACCACAACAAGGACATACCACTTCACACCCGCAGATCGCACACGGACTGGGCCAACAAGGTCCATATGGAGCAGCTCGCATGGACGCTCAGTCATCACATCGGTGAGAGGCGGGTGAGAAGAGACTACAATCTTGGCATGCCTACACAGCGCACAAACCAACTCTTTCTCAAACCTCAACTGTGGCAATCCTCGGACCAAATTGAGTTTACTCAAGTGAGACAAAAGGTCAAAACTCAAGTGACCCAACTTCCTATGCCACTTCCACAACTCACTCGAAGAACCAGCCAAGAAACAATGGTCCATGCTAGAAGACTGAGAAAAATCAACTCTCAACACTTGACATTCGGTAACGACCATGCAAACAAGGTCCCTTGAGAATCCAAAATCCGAGAACCACCAGGCCAAAACAACACCTTAAAACCCTCATCCAACAATTGGGACACAGAAAGCAAATTGAACCCCAACGATTGAACAAGAGCAACACGCCTGAGAGTGACCTTGTCACTTACCTTAATCTCACCTTCTGATAACACACGCCCTCGCCCATTGTCCCCAAAGGTGATGTATGTCCTGGACACCACCGGGACAAGACATGAGAACCACCTCTTGTCCCCGGTCATATGCCTCGAGGAACTGAAGGATCAGATGGCGACTAGAGAGGGGGGAGTGAATAGGAGCCGGTAAAAATTCTTCTCAAAGAACCCGGCATATATCCTAATCAAAACCCGGTCACACACAAGCGATGGATCGAATCACACACCAATCGCCAAGACAACAAGGTTATGGATCAACCTCTAGTCCTAGGAACGATTCCTTGAAGCACACGCAGAAGCACAAGAAAGGAAGGAAGGAATCAAACCAAGAAGCAAAGCACACATGCTCTAGCGGACCGTCCGGCCAGGAGAGGCGGACCGTCCGCACTAGCCACGCGGACCGTCCGGCCTGCTGCCGCGGACCGTCTGCACCAACACCGCGGACTGTCCGGCCCTACGCCGCGGACCGACCGATAAAACACACAAAACCACTAGAGACGCACCGCAAATAACGGACCATCCGCTGGGAGCACGCGGACTGTCCGCCTGGCACCCGCGGACCGTCCGCCCAGTACACGCGGACCGTCCGAAACTTCGTCCAACCAAAACTCAAAACCACGACGGATCGAAACGAAAGGCGAGCAAGAACACGAAGAACACCCGACGAACACGCGAGGCGCGGACCGTCCGCCAGGACGACGTGGACCGTCCGCGAGGCACGGACAGAGCAGAAAAACAGCTCGACCTTGAAGGTCAACTCCCCCAAATCATCATCGGATTTCCCAAACGGTTGAAGCTGTGAAGACAAGGGTTTGGGGACTTGAAAAGCATCACACAAGTATGCTATAGCCCAAAAATCTTGCCTCCTAACTCCCTAAATCACCGGGAATCGCGAATCCTTTGAGCACCACCAAAAGCTAGAGCACCGAATGAAAATCCTCGAATCGAAGTGGTTTCCCGGCGTTTGAGGGCACAAGATCAATCACAAAGATGCACGAGACATCCATCCATGTTTCCCTCAAAGAAATCCGAGGAGAAACCCACTCAAATCCGCGGAATCACGCCAAGAACAAAGGCACGAAAACAAGCACAAAAAGACCACGAAAAACACAACTCCGAATCTTCTATACAAACCAGGAAAGATTCACAAGGTCTAGCATGCCGCCCTAGCATCCATCCCTCTCAACAAATCTCTCATGAAGCTCTGATGCTAGCCTAGAGAAAATAGAGAAGAAAATAGCTACGAAAATGAGAAATGGGAGGGAGGAAATGAAACCCTAAGTCGCGGAGAGAGAGAGCCATCCACACACACTCATGGCTTATATATCAGGTCCCGTCGGAGTGGTAAATGACTCGACTACCCCTAATTTAACTACTGGCGGTACAACCCACGTAGGGGCATTTAGGTAATGTTTGTGGGTCTTGCCATCAGACGGCCACGCCTTTGCCGCACCCCGCGTCCTCCCGACGCAAGCCATGCGATCCCGCCGTGTGTCCTCCGCCTCGAAGCTTCCCGACACGCCCGGATCCCGTCTCCGTCGTGTTGGGCCCTCGGACTTGGTTTTGAGGCCCAAACCAAGAAACCGCCCTCCGATGGTTTTGTGGGCAAACCACCAAACCCCGCGTTCTCGGTCTGGCCTCCCGCCAAACCACTTGACTCGACCGCCACCGTGCACTGGCTCGATTGTCCATGACTTCGTCTTGCTCGTGTCGCCACCATGTGGCCCGCACCCAGTCCCGCTGTCCACCGGGTCCCTCGAACCGAGCCTACTTGTCTCTGCATCTCCCGGAGGCCCCTCAAGGCTGAAGACCTTTCGCGCCCGTTCTTCACCTGCAACAACACGAACTAGGCCGCAGCCTACACCTGCGCACTAAGCCAAGAGTCAGTCCAACACCCGTTGTCAATCACTCATCACTAAGGAGTGGTCATCCATCGACCACTGGGACGCTCCTGGTCCTCAGGAACCGAAGTCAATCAACCAAACGTTCCTCAAGTCTCCCACTTGAAATTCAAAAGTGAGCACGTGACTAAACAAATGACTCAGCACTGGGGTTAGTACAATCCAAAGCATCTCTCCTATCAAAGCTACCTCCACGAACACCACCACGGTAACCACTACGAGGGAACCAACCCTTGTTGACATTGCTAACGTCACCGACTAGAAACAGATATGTGATCCATCTCTATCAACGACACCAAAAATGCAGAGGTATATCTTAACTTGATGCTAAGTGTATATCAGATGTTGCTTTCACATAAACTAAAAGGTGAGTTCCGACACGATTCATAGCACAACTTGATATAGGTTGTCAGCCCTGACAGGTGTGCCTAAAAATGCATGGATATGGTACTATTACATATGCCTTGGATCTCTAGAAAAGAAGATGTATATAAACAGGGTATCCGCAAGTGCACAGATATGAATATACCATTGTAGCATTTTAACTAGGAGTAAAACCAGGTATCGTATTTATATTCTACCACAGGGAAAGAAGTCTTTCTAATCCATAATAGCTTATACATGCTTATCTCTCAGTCTTATAATGTAGAGTGGCCAAAATATACAATTGCTATAATTAGGGGTAAGTCACATAAAATATAGATAATGATAGCATTGTTCAAGTCGTAACATCATGAGCAGCTAGAAAGTGTCATTATAGCAAGAGAAACATAGCAAATTCTAGCTAGAGAGGATACTCCTCGGTAACTCTAAACTATATGTCAATGCAAACTATGATTAGTGCAAACATTTAGCAATCATGGAAGAAGAACTATTATATTAATGCATGGGGAGACTGTCCAGGAGGATCAAGGCCGAAACTTGAAATAACCCAAATAGTATAAGGCTCCACTACTCCTATACACGGGGGGTGGACTGCGAAGGACTCAATAGTGCTGTCACCACCACGATCTACCACACGACCTGGCATATAGGGTGCAATCGCAGATAAATACAATATAAGCACCATGCTTACACTGTCTTTACCGTTCACCAATGTTAACAAATGATCTAGGTGAGGGCTATGTGACTCCATACATGAATATAAAGGCAAATCAACTATGCTAAACATGTAATCATAATAAACACCAAAGCATATAATGTCGAATATAATCATTGATAAGAACATATGTATGTATAACAAATCTAAGGAACTATATAAGAACTTACAAGAGCGAAGCTGGATCAGTATCTCAATCAGCCTCTAGACAATCAGGAGCCAAGTAGAAGCCTTGCCTCCTCCCAGATCTAAACTAGCTAGCTACTCTGCTATATGGTATTTAGTGTCTTTGACTTGGTGACTTGATCCAGATGAATTCCAGATGCCTCTGCCAGGGGGCAGGGGGCTACTTATATAGTCCTGAGGGGTAGACATGCGCCGTAGGATCAAACCGACCTAAACATGTGGTTTAGATTGATCTTAGGAGGCGGTGGTGGAACATTCCAGAAGATGGGGCGGTTCGGGACCCGGGGGGGACCGACCGGCCCCACCACCAGGCCGATCGGTCTGGGGTGGGCCCGCCTCTAGGCCCACTTCGGCCAAGTGGGTTCTTGCTCCTTCTAGATGCTTCTTTCTTAGGTACCAAGTCACTTTGAGTTCCGGAGCCTTCTGGAGTCTTCTAGAGTGGTTTCTTTGCATATTTTCTGAATAGTCCCTGTGATTCATAGATTCACCAAAACTCGTGGAAATTGTCAATGTAAACCCTAATAAGGTGATCTAATTATATTTTAGTCCTTTTTCTAATAAATGTGATGGACAAAATTCATAGATAAAATGTGTCAACAACCCTCTCTAGCTGGAGGAGGACGAAACCCACGAAAGGAAGACCGTGGACCATTCCTCCTCTCCATCTCAATGCTATGACTTCTCCCATCCTTGTATTGAGCACGAGGGGGAGAATGCCTAGCGAACTGACCACCTGCAGACTTCCCATACCTACAAATACATGCTCAATACTAGATTGGCTTGCTTGGATACAACAAGATTTAGTACAAGAAAATTCATTATTGACAAGTGAGCACGTGCAAACGGGTGTGAGAGGTTGTAGGTATTTTACCGATGAAAGGACAACCTCATGAGCAATTTCTAGTGAGGCATATGAATCCACAAGCTTCTCATGAGAACACTCAAGTTCCTTGTGAGTTGCTTGCAAAGTCATATGCTCACTCGTGAGCTTTGCTAATTGAGCTTCTAGCACATCATTGGCTTCTTTTTCTATCTTCGTTCTAGATGAAAAAGATTTGATATCATAATCATATTTGTTAGCCAATAAATCATACTTACAAGCCAAGGAGGCAAGTTCGGATTTGAGAAGTTCAAGTTCTCTTGACGGAGATCTTGAATCTTCGATCTTTTCACTCTTTGCACCCTTGGCCTGCCTCTTCTTCTTGCTTTTCTTCTTGGCCACAAGACAAGCGCCTTCACCGTAGAAAGTTGAGGCTTCTCTGTTGGGGGCAGTTAGACTGCCCCTAGGGGCGGTTGAACCGCCACCTCCAGAGAGACTTTTCTTTCGCTTCTCTTGTGTCCTTCTTGCTTGATAGTTGATGTTTGATGTTCAGTGGTTGTTGTAGAGGTTGTTGGGCACATCTCCACTGGTTCATCATCATCCTCACTCTCAACTTCATCCCATTTGATGTGACCTATCCCAAATAGCAATTTCCAAATGAGATGAGCATCCTTGCTAATCCCTTTACTTGTTAGAATAAGATGCTTTAGTTCACTACATACACAACTACACAAAAGGTTAGTAACAACGGCATTGAGTCGCTTCTTCTCCAATTCCTTTGGTAAGACACAAGTCTCATCCTCCGGAAGGATACTCGCAACCATAATGCCCTCAGCGGTGGGACCCAAAACCTTAAGTGCAATGAGAACATTGGAATGCCAAGAAGAGTAGTTTGAGCCATCAAAAGCTAGAGGCTCAAATGGTACCGCACAAGTAGTTGACATCGAAAAACTCCGAGCGGTTAAGCTCAAATTGGAGCACCAAGCTCTGATACCAATTGAAAGGACCTTGATGCTGCCTAGAGGGGGGTGAATAGGCGGGATGACCAAATAAAACTTTTCCCCAAAAACTTGAGCTTCACTGGCACAGGCGGTTAGACCGCCCCTACCATGCGGTTAGACCGCCCCTGATGTGCTGAACCATAGGGGGCGGTTAGACCGCCCTACCCAGTAAACCTGCAAAACAACTCAAGTCTTCTCTTGACTTCTAGCACGAACTGAAGTTCTTGAGTAGCTCCTGTACATGATCACGTGCAGGGTAATGATCCCTGCACTCAAGGACAAGCACACCCAAGTAGATCGAGTGGAAGCAAAGTAAATGTGCTAGAAATCAAAACAAGTAAGGCAAACCACAAAGGAGAGATGAGGATTTGTTTCCCGAAATTCACCGCCCACAAAGGAACGGCTACGTCTCCGTTGAGGAGCTTGTAAGGGAATTCTCCCACAACAAGCCGGGTCTCTTTCAACCGCTTTCCTCGCTTCCACTAAGGCGATCTTTTCCACAAAGAGGCAAGATCACAACCCTTACAAACTTGCCGCTGATCACCACAACCTTGGGAGCATCCGGCGACGCCTAGCCGTCTAGGACGCAAACCTCCAAGAGTAACAAATGCTTCAAACGCTTTCCGACGTGAATCACAAGTGCTCAAGCTATGGGATGCTCTTGCTTAGCTCACACAAGCTCACAAAGGCTTAAACTCTCAACCCAACACAAGGATAGGGCTTGAATAGCAAATCTCACAAAGAGAGAGTTGGGGAGTGTTTCTTTTGGCTTTGGCTTATGAAAAACAGCAGGGGTAGCACCTCAGCAACCCTAGAATCAGCAGCCCCAACAAGTGGAGCTCGTGGGGTACTTATACCGCTCACAAGGAAAACTAGCCGTTAGTTCTCTGACAAAGGCGGTAAGACCGCCTGGTCAGGGCGGTTAGACCGCCCCCCCCCCCCCAACGGTTAGTTTGAAAAACTAGCCGTTGGGCTGCTAGGGGCGGTTAGACCGCCCACCCTGGGCGGTCTACCCTGGGCGGTTAGACCGCCCTGGGCAGAGAGAGCCCTAAAACCCTTCTCTCTTCTCACAAGCATTTCAACATGAGTTGAAATGGCAAATGCTGGGTTAGAGGTTTGTTAGACTACTCAGGAACTCTCTCAAGGCTAGTCCTTACTTAGGTCAACTAATGAGAACTTTTGATCTTTTGTCTTGGAGCTAATGTTGCATCCCTCTTGATAGTACGGCATACCTAAACTCAAGATTAAATATAAAAATGGTTGATCACTTTGAACTTGTAGATCTTCAATCTTGTCGTACTTTTGTACTTCCAATATGAGGTCTTTGAACATAGCCGATGTCTTGAGCAACTCCATACTTGAGCTAGTAACTTAGGATTTTCCCTTTTTGCATAAGAGTGAACACTTTAATCCTTAAGTCACTCCATATTGTCAAGCATAACATTTTGATATGTTGCAATGCTTCCCTCGGTTAAGGTTTGGATATGATACTTGAAGACCCCACGGATGCTAGAACTTCACCTTAGCAAAACACTAATGGTGGCCGGGCCAAGACCCCAAGGATTGCTTAGTCCCTCACCCTAGACACCTCGGTTGATCTCTTCATCACTTACCCAATCCACTTTGAGTTCTACTTTGCTTCATGAGTTTGTTCTTGATCGACAACGATATGCAAGCTTCCTTTTAAGAACCAATAGGTTTACACTCATCCTTATGTCCTCTTTCAATTTCCACATGAAGCCTTGCACTTCAGCTTGATAGAATTACCAACTTCTTTTTGAATGATCCCCCTTTTATTTTAGTCAAGACACCACTTTCTTTGTAGACATGTATTTCAACTTCACAAAATATCTCCAAAATATAAGTCCATTTATTGCTTGACATTAACCAATGTGCATAAAGAATTATTCATGTATTTGTCTTTTCCAATGTGAGACACAGTATTTGTTCACAAATAAATACTCCAATAATTGCTTATGAATTTCAAGATAAACTTGCTCACAAACTTAGACAAATACATTAGTCCTTTAATCATGTTGTCATTCAATTCACCAAAACATACTTAGGGGCCTAGATGCACTTTCAGATTGACATAGAGAACGGTACAGGTAGTCGACTGCTTTGTTGTTGGCATCGAACATGTCCCTCGATCCTAGAGCAAGGAAGTTAATCGGATGAACATAAGATGTGTTCACCGTAACGTCCCAAAGGATCTGACCCTTTCCGCGGAGGAACGCTGCCATTCGCCTCTGCCACATCCGGTAGTTCTTCCCATCGAAGTGCGGAGGACCCAAACCCCGTTCCTGGTATGCCATCTTTGGATCTTATACTGGCTAGAGTCAATAAAGACCCAAACTGTCTATGATACCAATTGAAGGACCGATTAGCCGAACCAGAGGGGGGAGTGAATGGGAGCCGATGAAAATTCTTCTCGAATGAGATGAGAACTCCAACAAGACGAACAAGGCTTCCAAATCATGTCTCCGACTTAACTACCCAAGTTGGTCAAGACCACGCAGCCATTGGAGTGCTACTGATCCTAGGAACCAACAACCACCTTCACGGACTCGAGAACGCAACGAAACACAACTCGAGTGCAACTGACCTATAGCGGTCAAGCTGGTGAGCACCACCGGTCAGACTGGTCCCTAATGGCAAAACCTGGGAACTTCCACAAAAGGCCCCTACACCGGTCAGGCTGTTGTAGCTCACCAGTCAGACCGGTTCAAGCCAGGAAACCCCAAATCCACCAAACAAGCCTACCGAGCTCCAAACTGACCCAAATTCGAAACAGTAGGAACACAGGACAACAACGAACTCACCTAGACATTCACCCGAGGCAAAACCCACAGATCTTCTGCACCGGTCGGGCCGATGAGCTGCACCAGTCAGATCGGTCAGGCTGGGCCGCTCGGGGATGAACAGGATTCGCGGGTCAACTCCCCCAAATGCAACTCTCGATCTCCCGAATCACTCCATGGATTTGTGCAACACTTTGGGGATAGTAGGAACACCTCATGGGCACTCCATAGCCACGATTTGGTCCACTAAAACTTGCTAAATCAAGAGGAATCGAAGAAATCCCACCAAGAACGCATCTAACCCAAGACCACCAAAAACCCCCCAAAATCGAGCACCTTTGCTCATGGATTTGGGAGGGGATCAAAAGGAAAAAAACCACGAAGGGTTCATGCATACATCCCCCACCAAATCCCAACCAGAAAGGCCTTGAAATCGCTCCAAGAGAATCACCAAAAAAGGCTCTGAAAATCGCCAAAAAGAACGAACAGGAACAACACATCCAAGCCTTGAGGAACCACACCGAATCATCTATACATACCAAAGAGCTTCATACAAGGTCTAGCTTGTCGCCCAATCATCCTTCCCTCTCACAAGATCTGACCATGAAGCTCTCAAGCTAGTCTATGGAAATCCTAAAGAAAATAGGAAGGGAAATAGCAAAACCAAATGAGTTAGGGTTCCAAGAGATGGCTGTCATCCTCTCACCCCTTGGGTTATATGGAGGCAACCGAAAGTTTAAAACACCCTTACTAGCTAACTAGGGATACATGCCCCTCGAGGGCGAATTCAGATTTCTTTGTCATCGTCCATCGAACGAATGCCCAGTGACCACAAACTTGCTCAGCCTCGACGCAAGCCTTGCGATCCCGACGTGTGTCCTCCGCTTCGAAGTCTCCGGACTGCGTCGTCACACACTAGTAAGACCGGTGCTCCTCACCAGTCAGACTGGTACCCACCGGTCAGACCGGTCTGGAGCTGTTGCACCTCCGTCTTCGGTTCTTCCATCTTGGCTTTGTGGATCAACCAAGGAACCCAGTGGTTTTCTGGTGAACCACCGGAAACCCCGCGAACTCAATGTAGCCTCTAGCAATCACCACTCATGACTCGGCTCCCACGTAGTCCCGGCTCGACCTTGGTTTTGAGGCTCAACCAAGAAACCGTCCATGACTTCATCTTGTCGTTCTTGCCACCATGTGACCCGCACTTGACCCCGCTGGCTACTGGGTCCCTCGAACCAAGCCTACTTGTCTTCTCCACACCTGGAAGCCTCACCGGCAACGACCTTTCATGCTTGTTCTTCACCTGCACCAAAACCAGTCAGACCACAACCGGCACCTGCAATAATTAGCTAAGAATCAGTCCACACAATGTTGTCAATCACTTATCACACCAGGAAGCGACCATCCACCGGTCCTTGAACCACACATGGTCCTCAACGGCGACTTCAACCTCATCTATCAGGCGGCCGACAAGAACAATAGTTGCCTCTCTCGGTGTATGATGGGTCGCTTCTGCCGTTTCCTAAATAACTTAGAGTTGCTTGAGCCCCACCTTCATGGTCGCCTCTTTACTTGGAGAAATGAGCGTACGCACCCCACGCTCAAGCAGATTGACAGGGTGTTTGTTTCTCCAGATTGGGAGATGCTCTTTCCTTCCTCTTCGTTGCAGGCTATTTCTTCCTGTTGCTCTGATCATTCCCCCCTCCTTCTATCTTTTGAAAGTTGCACGCAGTCCAAGTGTCATTTCACCTTTCTGGCGTGTTGGCCAAAGGTGGCAGGTTTTCTTAACACTGTTAAGGCAGTTTGGTCGGCACCACACCCGGATGCTGACCCCTTACGTCTCATCGACCACCTGCTTCGCAATACGGTGAAAGTGCTGGTCAAATAGAGTGTGAAAGCGGTGGGCAGCATCCGGATGCAAATTCAGGACACTGAAGAGGTTATTTTCCGTTTGGAGGTCGCATAGGAGTCTCGGACGCTTCACCGGAAGAATTATCTTTGAGGTGTTTCCTCAAACTCTGCCATCTTGGACTCACTTAGCTCCAACGTACGATCGCTAGACAGAAGTCCAGCCTCCAATGGCTTCGTGAGGGGATGCCTTTACCATGCTCTTCCACCTCCATGCTAACCATCACCGAAGGAAAAATTGCATCCCCTCTCTACTTGTTGATGGTCGCACCATCACCCATGAGGATGAGAAGGCTATCACCACTGAGGACCGGAGCGTCCGAGGACCGGTGGATGGTCGCTCCTGGCTGTGATGAGTGATTAACAACATGGTGTGGACTAACTCTTGATTGAGTATTGCAGGTGCAAGTTGTAGCTTGATTTGCGTTGGTGCAGGTGAAGAGTGGGCGCGAAAGGTCTATGCCTTGCGGGGCCTTTGAGGAGTGGAGAGACAAGTAGGCCTAACTCGAGGGACCCGGTGGCCAGTGGGGTCAAGTGCGGGCCGCATGGTGGCAAGAAAAGCAAGATGAAGTCGTCTTTCAGAGCAGGTGCAGGGTAGCAGCTCACAACCGGAGTCTGCACGCGGGGTTTGCGACGGTTCACCACAAAACCATCGGGTTACTTGGTTGAGCCACAAAACCAAGACCGGAGGCTCGGCGAGCGGAGATGGGATCCGGGCGCGCCGAGAAGCTCTGATGTTGGCGGACGCGTGGCGGTATCGCAGGGCTTGCGTCGGGAGGACGCGGTCCGCGGCGACGGCGTGGCCATGCGATGAAGATGAGTGCTACATGACCTATTTTCCCCTGAGGGGTTGTATCACAACTTAGGTGCTAGGGTAGTGTGGTCTTTTTCCTGGCCCGGAGGGGACTCATATATATTAGCTCTAGGGTTTCTAGGCAAACCATCCATCCGGACTGCTTCTCATTTCGTTGCTCCATACGGTTAGATTTTTCCTCCATTTTGTAAAGAATCTGACCTCCGAGTGATTGGAAGATTTCATGGTTGCGTCGATTTCCCGGATGTAGATCGTTGGATTTTCGGGTCTTTTTCGAGCTATTTTCGTCGGTTATTCATGTGCGGCTTGTTCCGTCGATTTTGAGGTGTTTGGGTTCGGATTTTTTGGTGTGAATCATGGATAGTTGCCTTATGTTTCTTTGTGCTTGATCTTGATCCCTCAAACTCCGAATTTGGCCTCTGATTGAAGGATTTAAGTTGGAAACCTAGCTTTGTTCTTGATCTCGATAGAATCTCGATTCCTCTCGATTCAGTGGGTTTTAGGCTACAAATTCTTAGGTATAGCATCTCCTAGAGATGCTTCACCTTCACCTATGATTTGGTAGCAATCCCTTGGTTGATTCGGGAGATCGAGCAAAGGGAAGGTGGAGTTGACCTTTAAGGGGTTGAGCTCGGGCTGCAGAAATTTCTCCTGGCGGACAATCCATGGGTACATGGCGGACGGTCCGCAAGGAGCCTGACAGCCCAAGTGTTCTTCGTGTTCTTCGCGAGTTCCTGCACGTCTTTTGTTAGATCCATTGTGTCGGTGGATTTTTGTTGCATGAAGTTCGCAGACGATCCGTACTAGAGTGTCGGACGGTTCGAGATGGGGCAGACGGTCCGCGGGCCCATCGCGGATGGTCCGTTATTGAGGGTGCAATACTGGTGGTCGGGGATCGCTTTTTGGATAGTACGCCATAGCCCGCGGAAGGTCCATCGTACCCTCGTGGACGGTCCGCCCGGAGGTCGCGGACAGTCCGCCTAGTGTGCTGCAGGACAGCTAAGTCCTTTTGCTTCTTGAGTCATGCTTTCTCTTCGGGGTTGTTTGGGGTTTGTTCCTAGGGTTGGTAGGTCTATTGTGACTACGTGACCTTGGCAACAAACTCGTGTGGGAATCCTTGGTTGTGAATTTGGGGTATAGGTTGAGTTCTCACTTTGGAGAAGAATTTTTATCGGCTCCCATTCACTCCCCCGTCCCCCTCTCTGTTCGCCTAATTGGTCCTTCAATTGGTATCAGAGCTGGTTATGGATCTTTGCGATTCTAACCAGTCTAAGATCCAAAGATGGTGTACCAAGAACGGGGTTCGGGTCCTCCACACTTTGATGGTAAGAACTACCATATGTGGTAAAGGCGGATGGCTGCTTTCCTCTGCGGAAAGGGTCAGATCCTGTGGGATGTCACGGTGAACACAACTTATGTTCATCTGATGAACTTCCTTGCTCCAGGATCAAGGTGTTAACACAAAAAATTGGTAAGGAGTCTGACTTGTGGGTCCAGCTCGGTGAGGAGTCCGTTTGGTGGAAGGAAAGGATTTTTCAGATGTATTCGGCAAAGAAGGCTGCGGTCGGCTATCTGCTCCCGTTCGGCAAAGGAATAGTAGAGCTGATTTTGCGGGATTGGACGGTGACGTGGCTTGAGTAGGAAAGACGAATGGATGGATAGGCGATCAAGCTTAGAGATAAGTTAGGCAGTGAATCCATTCGAGATTGTACTTGGCAGGGTATAAATATGAGCCCTGGGTGTATGTAAAAAAACACAATCATTCTTCAATACAAACCGGCCTTACGCCAAACCCTAGAGTCCTTTTGTCGTGTCGTCGAGTTCTTCGAGAGGGTTCATCGATCCGTCGACCTCCGTGAGTACCGGCAACCTTGTATCATGTCTAGTATCATGCGGTGGATTTAGATCTGATGCAAGTAGTCTTGTTACCATGCTTCGTGTCATGCGGTAGATTCAAGCTTGGTTCAAGAAGGTTTCTTGTTAGGTCATGAGCCATGCGGTAGGCTAAGATCTAGCTTGAAGCTAGTTATCGGCTCTATTGGATTTTGGCAAGATCCAATAGATTCATTAAGTTACCCCGTGTTGCTTTGATTTTTTACTTTATGTTTAAATTCATGTAACACCTTTTTCCCAATCTAGATGGGTTTGGATCGGCTTTATCTTTTTCATGATCCTCGTACGAGTAGATTTCGTGTTTTAATATGCGGATCTTGTGCTTTCCGATAGCTGAAACCGAATCGATCTAGGTTGTTACGTGTTGCGGGTTCAAGCTTGCCAATGTTGGTATAAATCTTGAAAGAACGGAGTATCATGCGGTAGATGCAGGTTTTTGGGTTGCTTTGGAGCTAGTCATCCGGTGGATTAGATTTCAGATCAATTTGATAGATTTATTCGCTTGGTAATGTTCGTTCCTTCTTCATGGACCCCGAATCGGCTGTTCAGCCGTATTCGGTTATGTTTCCACGAGTAGAACACGTGCGTAATTCATGTTTTGAATGACATGTGCTTTTAGCTTTCCACATTTAGATCGTATCATGCGGTGGATAGATCTATTTGTGGAAAGTGGTACGATTTTCATGCAAGTTGTATCATGCGGTGGATAGATTTGTTTTGGTATCGTACCCGACGGATTTCTAAGTACCTAGACATGCGGTAGACTAGTGCTTTGGATCTATGCATGATTATTTATTACATTCTTATGTTCGTGCTTTACTTTATTCATGTATTTAATGTTGGTTATCATGGGGATCGGTCATGGCTTCGTGCACGTGTATCTTTATTCATACAAAGACCGATTACTGTCATGCTTACGTCATCCATTCGGCAGTGTTATTTTTCCTTTTATAATTTCCCGAATGGTTTTAGTTTATTGGCAGATAGCTTTCTATAGCTATGTGTCATCTCATCTGGCTCCTTAGCTATAAATATGGAACAGTCTGGTACCACCCGGCAAGTTCCAAGCTTTGATATCTAACTGCTTTATCTTTTGTTAATTTTCAGGAAAAATTGACTGGCACGTCTCGTGATTCTTTGCGCGTGTGAAGCCAGCTTTTTCGGCTTGCTGTGTGCTTGGCGCTAGGTGCACATTTTGCGTCAACACACTTTTTGGCACGCCTGGTGGGACACAGCCGAAAGGATCAAGATGCCTGAAATCACGGACATCATGGGCGTCAACCTTGAAGATCTCTCTCCCGAACAGCAGCAGCAGCTCCAGGACGTCGTGAACCAATTTCAGCAGAAGTGTCTGTTATCTTTCAAGAAGAACAGAAGTGGCGTCCCCTACCTGAAGAATGACCTGCCCAGAATTTGTTGCCAGGGGAGAGCGACGCCACGACCCAGCAAGAAAGAGAGGAATGCCTGCAAGCGTTCCGGGATGCTGCGGATCTTGTTTTGAGCAAGCACCACAAAGCTTTCCTTGGTGCGTTTCAGCAAATGATGGTGGCTGTCTTCGGCCCAGGCATGGAGCAAGCATTCAGCAAGGCACCCATCCAAGGGGGCACTTTGGAGCTGGGCGAGTCAAGCTCTCAATCACCACTACGGAGCCAGCCAATTCAGCCTCCTCCTTAGAGCGCTGGAAGTGAAGCTTTGCAGCCTCCTCCGCAAGGCGCTGGGGGACAGCCAGTCCAGCCCCCACTGCAGGCTTCGGGAGGACAGCCAATCCAGCCACCACCGCAAGGCAGCACGGGTCAACCTGTGCAACAGCCGAATCCGTACCAGCCCACGTACGGAGACCTAGCATTCGGCTCGCCTGGGGCCCCATTCACTTCCAGTCACAGGATTGCTCCGGCGAACAACTGGCTGCAGAGAAACCTGTACGGCGGAGGCTACCACGAGGTTGGAAACTATGGAGCCATTGACGCTTTCCCGCATTCAGGGTACGCGCCAGCTGCAGGCGCACAGGAGGACGACGCCCTAGCACGGAAGATGGCCGAGTTGATGCAAAATCAGTTCGGCCTCAAGCCAAAGATGCAGGGACCTGCCTACAAGCCGCCGTTCCCAGAATGGTACTTCAACGTGCTCCTCCCGCCAAGGGTGAAACCTCCAACGGAGTTCACGAAATTTTCCGGGCAAGACGACACAAGCACAGTGGAGCACATTGCTCGTTACCTGATGCAGCTCGGAGAATGCTCAGCTGAGGAGGCGTTCAGGGTCAGATACTTCCCCGCGTCGCTGACAGGCCCGGCGTTCCAGTGGTTCTCGTCCTTACCCCCTGAGTCAGTTAGCAGATGGAGGGACCTGGAACGGAAATTCCACGCCCATTATTTCAGTGGCAGCTCGGAGAAGAAGCTGATCGATCTTGCCACCGTGAAACAGAGGCACAGCGAGACACCGTTGGAGTTTCTCAGGAGGTTTAGGGAAGTGAAAGGCATGTGCTTCTCGCTCAACTTGCCAGATGACCAGCTGGCTGACATGGCCGTCGCCGGGATGTTGCCGGCCGTACGTGAGAAACTGTTCGGGATGGAGTTTGAAAACCTGGGCCAGCTGTCTCAGAAGCTATCGTTGATGAGCAACCAGGCGTATGGCTTCGAGAAGGATGCCAGGTTTGGCAAGCAGCATGACGTGGCGGAGATCTACAACCAGTTCTTAGACAAGGCCGATCTGATCGAGGATTCTGATGATGAACTGGATGTGGCCGCTGCCGAAATTATGTGGGGGAAAGAGCGTTTGACGATGAATCAGTGCTGGATCAAACAGACCAAGGGCACCTACGATTTCGATATCACGAAGGCTGACAAGCTGTTTGAGCTCCTAGTGAAGGAAGGCCGAATCAGATTGCTTGAGGGGCATTCCATGCTTCGGCTCGATGGAGTCAAGGCGAAACGTTACTGTGGTTTCCACGACAGGGATTCGCACTCCATCAACGATTGCAGGGTCTTCAGGATGAGGATCCAGAAAGCCATCCAGGAGGGCCACCTCAAGTTCGACAACAAGATGAAGCTGGATGGTCACCCCTTCCCTCAGAACATGGTGGGCTTCTCTGTTAACATGGTGACGGCTGAGGAGAAGGGGAAGGTCAAAGTCTTGACCTCAGCCAGGGCTAGACAGGATGGAACAGTGGACCCGGAGCGCCAAGTGACTCTGGAACAGGTACATGGTGAAGCCCCCCGCATTCTCAAGAGCCACATCGAAATCGGGGAGTCGTCCGGAGCCAAGCCTAGGGTGACCACGCGCATCCTCCTCAACAAATGGCAGCGCCAGATGGAAAAGGAGCGTTACCAGAAGCGCAGATACGAGGAGAAGCGCAGAGCCGAAGAAGAGGCACACAGAAGGGACCTGGAGCAATACACGCGCGAGCAGGAGCGCGCGCACTGGGGATGTGCGTTCTTCAGGCACTGTTGGAATGAGGGTTTGAAGCTACCCACGTTGAGGAACTGCCCTGAGTGCAGTGACAGGTATGCTGAGTACTGGCAGGAGACTGCCAATCGCCGATCCGTCCACGAGAGAATTTGAAGGATCCATCCTAACGGGGATCGGCGCCAAAAAATTGAAATCATTGATCACCCCAGGAAGCGGCAAGCTGATCTAAGGTGGGCTGATCAAGATGAGGACGAGGACGTGCACATCTGGCAAAAGGGCCAATGGTGCCCTCCCGGCCTGAGGAGAAGTCAGAAAAGACGGGTTCAGCGCTTGAGGAACCGCGAGCTGAGGCAGGCTGGGATCCAGACAAGGCAGGTGTGGCGCCCAAAAGATCAACCTGAAGGGTCAAAGCGTTCGTCTCCAGCATGCATGGTATATTTTCTGCCGAACGAATTCATGGCTCCCGCTAATCAGGTTGTGCAGGAGGAAGCGTCCCTAGATGATGAGCAGACCGAGGGGATGATGGCGCAGTTGGTGCTAGCCAAGCAGGCCATCTTCGACAAGCCGGCCAAAAATCGACACATGAGGCCGCTGTACTTAAGGGGATACATCAATGGCAAGCCATTGACTAAGATGTTCGTCGACGGTGGAGTGGCAGTCAACGTAATGCCGTACACCACCTTCAGGAAACTTGGCATGGGCCCGAGCGATCTGACGCCTACAAGCATAATACTGAATGATTTCGCTGGGAATCCTTCAGATACCAAGGGATGCGCTCATGTGGATCTGATGATCGGGTCCAAGACGCTACTCACGACCTTCTTTGTGATTGAAGGTAAAGGATCCTATAGCCTACTGCTCGGACGGGACTGGATTCATGCCAATTGCTGCGTCCCATCCACCATGCATCAGCAGCTTATCCAGTGGGTGTATGATGATATTGAGATCGTCCAAGCAGATGACTCTGTGAGCGTTGCTAACATGGAACCAGCTTTCTGGGAGTACCAAGGCATTGATTGCTTCTCAGGGAAAGACTGGGGAGAAGGTCCTGTTGAGCCTGTCAGCAGTGATCAACAGCCGATTCAAGCAGTCGGCTCTTATAGTAATTTTTAATGGAGAACCCCGTAAATGGTACTGATGGCAAGTTGGGGCGAGGATTTATGTCGGCTGATAAATTAGAGGAGGTTGACATTGGAAGCGGTGATAAGCCAAGGCCGACGTTCATCAGTGCCAACTTGCAACCAGACTTCAGGGAGGAATTGATCAAGCTGCTCAAGGAATACAAGGATTGCTTCGCCTGGGATTATTCGGAGATGCCTGGATTGGATCGTTCTATCATAGAGCATCGGTTGCCAATCAAATCTGGTTTCAAACCGTACAAGCTACCACCCTGGAAAATCTACAAGGATGAAGTATTGGCCGATGTGAAGAAAGAAGTTGAAAGATTACTTGATGCAAACTTCATTCGGCCATGCAGATACGCGGAGTGGATTTCTAACATTGTCCCTGTTTACAAAAAGAATGGAAAGATGAGGGTCTGCATTGATTTCAGGGATTTAAACAGAGCTACTCCGATGGATGGTTACCCCATGCCTATTGCCGATTTGTTGGTTGACGCCGCTGCCGGGCACAAAGTTATCAGTTTCATGGACGGCAATGCGGGATACAACCAAATTTTCATGGCAGTAGAAGACATATCGAAGACGGCCTTCAGATGCCCTGGCCATATAGGCCTATTTGAATGGATATTCATGACTTTTGGATTGAAGAATGCCGGTGCAACTTATCAGCGAGCCATGAATTACATCTTTCATGAGTTAATCGGCAAAGTTGTGGAAATCTACATCGATGATGTAGTAATCAAGTCCTTAAGTCATGACACGCATTTGGAAGATGTGAAGAAGACCTTGGAGTGCACCCGGAAGCATGGTTTAAAGATGAATCCAAACAAGTGCGCTTTTGGGGTATCAGCTGGAGAATTCTTGGGGTTTTTAGTCCACGAGGGAGGAATTGAAGTTGGCAAGAAGAGCATGAAGGCCACCGATGAAGTTGTTCCTCCAACTAATCTCAAGGAGTTGCAATCACTGCTCGGCAAAATTAATTTCGTGAGAAGATTCATTTCAAATTTGTCACAGAAGGTTTTGCCGTTTTCTCCATTGCTGAAGCTAAAAAAGGATCAAAAGTTCACATGGGGCGACGAACAACAGAAGGCTTTCGATGAGATCAAGCAGTACATGAAGGAACCACCAGTGTTGGTCCCTCCTCAGCTGGATAAGCCTTTTAAGTTGTACGTGGTGGCCGATACCCAAACCATTGGATCCGGCCTTATTCAAGAATTCGAAGGGAAGGAGTGGGTAGTAGCATATCTTAGCCAAAAATTACTTGATCCTGAGACCAGGTATTCGGCTGTAGAGAAGCTGTGTGTGTGCGTATACTACTCGTGTACAAAGTTTCGGCACTACTTGTTGAATGCCGAATGCACTGTGTATTCCAAGTTTGATGTGATAAAACATATGTTATCTATGCCAATTTTGAACGGCAGGATTGGCAAGTGGATTTTGGCTTTATCAGAGTTCGAGTTGAAGTTCGAATCGGCAAAAGCTATCAAAGGTCAGATCATTGCCAATTTTATAACTGAACATCGCGATCTGTCAATTGATTTACTTGAAATTACCCCCTGGGCTTTGTTTTTTGATGGATCATCATGTGGTAAAGGTGGGGGAGTAGGGATCCTACTAATTTCACCTAGGGGTGAGATGTTTGAATTTGCCATCCCTATCTGACCCCATTGTTACAAACCATCGGGCCGAGTACGAGGCACTCGCTTCGAGGGCTTCAATATTTGAGAGAAGTCGGGGCCGTTTCGGTTGAAGTTTATGGAGATTCGTAGCCGGTGATCAAGCAATTGAACGGCCAATACGAGTGCAAAAGTGAAGCGGCGAGGAGTTACTACGAAGAATGCAGGGAAATCTTGAAGAGCTTCCCGTTGGTAACTCTACAGCATATTCCTAGGGAACATAATGAAGAAGCAAACAGGCTAGCTCAAAGCGCCTCTGGTTACAAAGAGAGTCAAGAAGCGTTTGCTGCAGGGATATGTGCACTGGGGACGGATCTCGCAGAAGATGATTGGAGAAAAGAGATCGTTGATTACTTGAGGGATCCATCCCAAAAGGTCTGTAGGAAGCTCAGGTACAATGCCATAAAATTCGTTCTTCTGGATGATAATTTGTTCTCTAAATCACTAGATGGGGTGTTATTATGATGCCTGGGTCCAGAAGAAGCTAAGAACATGATGAGCGAAGTGCACGATGGGATATGTGGAGCACACCAATCGGCCTACCGTATGAAATGGGTTGTTAGACAAGCTGGGTGCTTTTGGCTGACGATATTAGAGGATTGCTTTGAGTATTACAAGGGATGTCAGGATTGCCAGAGATTTGGAAATATTCAAAGGGTCCCCGCGTCAGCATTGAATCCCATCATCAAGCCATGGCCATTCAGGGGCTGGGGTATAGACTTGATTGGCCAAATTAATCCACCATCTAGTAAGGGGCATAAGTTCGTGCTTTTGGCTACGGATTATTTTACTAAATGGGTTGAGGCGATCCCAATGAAGAAGGTGACATCAGAAAACATGGTTGAATTTGTCAAGGAGCACATCATCTATCGGTTTGGAATCCCTCAAACGATCACCACTGATCAAGGGGCACAATCCGTGTCACTGGAGTTCAGAGAGTTTGCCGAAAGCATGGGGATCAAATTGTTTAACTCTTCTCCTTATTATGCCCAAGCTAATGGTCAAGCAGATGCTTCTAACAAGATCATGATCAAGCTGATACAAAAGAAGATCGACCAGAAGCCAAGAAGGTGGCATTCGATACTCAGTGAGGCACTGTGGGCTTACCGAATGGCCCCCCATGGAGCTACAAAAACTTCTCCGTATGAATTGGTTTATGGGCACCACGCGGTTCTACCTTGGGAGGTGCAATCAGATTCAAGGAGAGTGGTGTTACAGATAGATTTGAGCTCCAAAGATTACAGCGGCCTAATGATGGATGAACTAGAGGATTTACATATGATCCGTCTTAGAGCCTTGGAAAACATCGAGAAAAACAAGTTGCGGGTTGCCAAGTACTATAACAAGAAAGTAAAAGTCAGGCAATTCGCAGAAGGAGACTTGGTTTGGAAAGCGCTATTGCCGATTGGGACTAAATACAGCGAATTCGGCAAATGGTCCCCTAATTGGGAAGGGCCTTTTCAAGTGGTCAGATGCGTCCCTGGTAATGCATACATACTGAAAACTTTGCTAGGGGAAGAATTTTCCGCTGCGATAAATGGAAGATATCTGAAGAAATATTATCCCAGCATTGAAATTGATCGATAATCGCCAGCAGCGGGATTACGCACATTTGACACAGAAACAGCCGGCGCTCAAGAATGAGGCCGCCTTCAGAACAAAAATTCACAAGACAAAAGAAATGGCCAGTGCCTAGATGCATTGCCCTTAGCACAAAAACTATATTACAACTGCTTCTTGCAGGTCTACATCCAACAACCCTGGTGATCAGGACCTCAAGGAGGTGGGAAGCAGAAGGCGTGGAGGAAGAAGCGAAAGTATGATTCAGTCTTTTCTTTGCTTCTTCTTCGACTGCTCCCTCTTCAGTTGTTCCAGGACCACCGTGACGGCGACTTGGAATGCGTGGGGGTGACCATGGTTTGCGGCTTCCACCAAGCTATCCCAGGCTGTTTTCAAGTTGTTGTACCTGTCAGAGACATCTAAAACAGAGGAATCGATGTTAGGGGCAAGAAAGCCAAATGCGGACACAAAGTCAAGAAGAAGTCAGAAGCATTTACCCCCTACTAGTGCCTCCAGAGCCATGCGGCACTCACGTTCGGCTTGGCAACGAGCGGTAATGTCCCTGAGGCCATGCTCCAGGTGCCGAACGCGGCGGCGCAGTAGATGGCTGGTCCTCTGTTCAGGCGTGGCATCCTCTGCTTCGAAGGAGGAATCGGAGGAGATGTACTTAGGCACATCTTCGGTCCCGATGATTTCTTCGGGAAGCAAATCAAGGCTGGAAAGGAAAAAGGAAGAGGAGGTGAAGCGCAAGATCATGTGGGAAGCAGGAAGTAAATCAAGAGAACTCACCTGCGAATCGTGCGTTTCTTTGGAGGACTGCTCTCCTGGGGTTGCTTGCCCTTGTCCATGGCCTTGTGGTTTTTTCCTCTGGAGACGGGGGAGGAGATGAGAAATGATGGATGAGTGTGCGAGTGGATTTGCAGAGCATCTCAGCAGGCTATTTTATTGACCAAAAGAGTGCATTGGGAGTGATGACTGGCCAGTACACACTGTTGGAATACCAAACGGCAGGGTTTTGTCCCGGATGCGAAGGGTTTTTGCTTCAACAGTGCTTGCGGATTGCCGATTCAGGGATCTTCTGTGGATCTTGCGCCAAGGGGCATCTGTTCTGATGTATTCGGCTCTAGACAGTTCCCGGGTACGTTTAAGGAAAAAAGATCCACAGGTGCAAATGTAAAGAAAATCATCACAGAGCGAGCACCAAATTCAAAGGTTCTTATTTATTGCCGATGATCAAACATCCCTAATACAATCTAGTCGAAAAGTCTGTTCAGTACAGATTGGGGATGAGTGAGTTCGGCAATGGCGTCGCCGTGGCCATCGAGGCGCTCCAGGATGAGCTCGATCTCCTCAATGTCCTCTGGCGCGCCGCCCCGGAAGCCGCGCGGCCTGGTGGAGTAGTCGACGTCCATGTGCGTCGCCATGGCAGCCAGGCCCAGGGTAGTGCCCAAGCGAACACCATGGGTGGCCACCTCATCAACGCGGTGCTCCACTGCAGCAAGGCGCTCTGCCGGCGTGTCGCCGCGGGCGTTTACCTTATCATCCAGCTGCTCCACCAGCGTCTTCAGCTGGTCGAGCTCGGCATCACGGGCTGCAAGGAGCAAGAAGAAGGGAGATTAGCATCAAAAGCCGGGTTGGATCAAAGATTCGATTTGAGAGCTGTACCGTTGATGGTTTCCAGCAGCTGTTTGCGCTGGTCCTCCCACTCCATCTCGGCTATGCCCGCCTTTTTGGAGACGTCCTCCAACTCGCGCCGGGCCGTCTCCAGCTCCTCCTTGAAGCGGAGAGCGTCTTCTTCCCCGTAGGGCACAGGGGAGTGGCCGTCGGACTCCGAGGAGTCGTCCGGAAGGGGCTGATTGGCCGGCGTGGGGAGACGGATTCCACTGAATCAACCTGAAAGGGAGATGATCGTCAAAACAAGAAAAGACCAAAGGGGAATCAAGGAAGAAGAATCGACGATCGTTGCCTCCGGCGCGCATTGGCGCTGCTCCCCTCTGCCTCATCAGAGGCACGGCGGCGGTTGAGGCGGCGCACCATGTTGCTTTGGGATGTGCACTGTTTAGAAAGAAGAAGAACTGAGATTGGCAAGACTCGAGAGCTAAAAGGCTTGGTGGAAAGCTAGGGGCACCTACGGTTTCATTTATAGGCCTGGCAAGACAGATCGTGGCCTCAAGTCGTGGCTCTGGATCGTGGCGCATATCCCAAGAAAATCGGAAGGTGGAAAGGTTTCCTTGACCAATCCGCTAATGGGTCGTTTGGAGTTCTAGGCCGGGTCGTGTTCGGTTGACTGGCTCGACTAAAGGGAGTCAAGGTGCCATTCGTGCATTGGCATGTCTTTGCCGAATGGATCGTTCAGTATTACGTTGAAGGAGCACAGCAGGAAAGGGAAATGAAATTGCAAGGATAGATATTACAAAGCAGTCAACTCAGTTATACATCAATTGAAGCATTCAAATGTTCAAGTATTTTGCAATTACACTACGGACATGGGATATTGTCTGACGAATATTATCCCACCGCTCCTGATAATCCTTCTGGGCACTAGACAAGATGATAAGCTCTGCATCACATTGCTTCATCTTGGCCATAGCCGATTTTGCCTCCTCTTGGGTCTTCTCTATCAATTCAGGGAGCTCGGCTATTTTCCTGTCATCGGCCTCTATCTCAGCTGACAAGCTTCTTATTTCTGCTTCCAGAGCAGCTTTCCTGGCAATTTTTGAATCACGAGAAGCTTGCAGATTGGCTAATGCATCTTTGTGGCTCTCGGTCTGAGATTGCGCCCCGTTCATGGCTTGTTCAGCACTGGTCCTCTTCTGTTCAATAGCCGGACGGGAGCGCACTTTCCTCAAAGCCTTCCTTATGGGCGCATAATGATCCTCCAGGCCACAGATAGATGCGAGAGAAGCATTGATGTCCTCAGGGAGCTCTTGGCTGATGGATTCGAGCATTTCTTCAAAGTGATCAAGATCTCTGAACGGATCTTGTGTATCCTTTTCCAGCCAGGCAAAGATCTCCCTGAGCTTTGCTAGCACTTCTTCTGACAGGGTTTGATGCATTTCTCCCATCACCTCGGCAACTGAATTGTTCCCTACTGACAGACTTGATGGGGCCTGATCCTAAGAAGCAGTATTGCTGAGTTAGGAGTGCTAAAAGTAAAGGTAGCTGAGTTAAGTGCAAATGAGTACCTCATGTCCGATTTCTTGAGCTAGGGGAGGACTCTGTTTAGGGGCAATCACAGGTGAAGGGGGTGTTCCAGGCAAGGCTGAAGCTTCTATGTGAGAAGGCTTTGTTGTTGGCAGCTCAGGGGCTTCTGGCTGAATAGGAGATGGATTCACCTCTGCTGGGATTGGTGTCTCTGCATGACCAGCAGGTGATCGTGCCTCTGGAGGACTTGACGGTTCTGGCTGGACTGGGAGACTCATCTCTGGAGAATTCATTGCTTCTGCAGAAGGTGATTGAGTCCCTGATGAAGATGAGATCTCCACTGGGATAGGTAATTCAACCCTGGATGGACTTGCTTGTTGAGACACTGGGACATCCACAAGTTGTTCTTCCATTGTTTCTTCTGCAAGTGTCAAATTAAAAGATAAATGCCAGTGTTCATCTTCAAAGGATAACAGTAAAGGTCATACCAGTGGATGGGGCATTGGCAGGTTCTGGCACTGAAGAATGCTGGGCTCTGGTCTGAAAGTGCACAAGAATGATTTGTCAGGAGCCAGAGTAATCTTGTGATCAAGAAAAGGAAATGTTTTTACCTCAACAAGGATTTTCTTAACAGTTCTTCTCCTTTTGGCACTTGGAGGAGCAATCAGGGTCAAACCTTGCCTTCTGTCAGCAGCAAGGCTGGAAAGGCTTGGGTCTTTTGTGGCAAACCTGGCCATTAGCTGCGCTAGAGTTGGGGACCTGAATCCCAGTGCTGAGATTGGATCTACAGCGTTGTAGGTAATATTCCTAGCCAAAGGGGCAGGTATGGTGTTCTGAGGGCAACAGAAATAAGGTCAGAATCATAATTGCAGGAGGGAATGTCTGATTTAAGAGTTAATTATATTACCTCTGAAGATGGCTGGAAATCAGGCATCAATTCTGCACAGAACAAGTGCACAGGCTCACTGAAGATATGATCATGAAATTCTTGCCACCATGAGTTGAAGGTGGGGTGAGCTATTGTGGTAGGTACAAAAGGCTAAGTGTAGACAGCAGGACTGCACACATAATGGAAGACTCTACTGCTGTGCATGAGCTCTTTGATTTCCTCTCTGGGTTTGAGGAATTCATGCAGAAACAGTCTTGGGGGCATTTGGCCACACCCAAGTTGCCGAGCCATTACATTGGGCTGATAATATTCATAGGTGCTACAGGTCTGCCTTCCTCCATTGAATTCAGCCGGCAACATGCATGGGCGGATTATGATGTTGAAGATCTCTAGGAATCTCCCATCTTGGCGTTCAGATTCAAAGGAGAATTCGACGGGGAAAATCAAGGTGTCATTGTCCAGATAAGGGAGCCAGAGAGGATTCTGGAAACCTTTGAAGAACAGCTCGAAAAGCTGGCCGATGTCCTGCTGAATAAGGACAGTTGAGGCAGCTTCCCCATAATTCTGGCAACCCCTGGTGGCTTGGGGTTCCCCTTCAGGGTGATTGGATGAAGGGAAGAGCCTGGTGTTCAAATCAACACCAACAATCTGATGCATATGAAGCTGCAGCCACATCTGAACAAACCACCAAGGACCGTTGACACATGTTATCCTTTGGCTAGTATACATCTGGGTCACGGTTTGATGAAGCATGTGGTACACACTGCCTAGGAGGAATTTCCCAAGGGAAAGGCGGTTACCACTAACCAAATGAGAAGCCATTGCAATGTGGTTCAGGGTAGGCTCGTTGGCTTTACCACAGAAGACAAATCTACATAGCCACATGTTCAGGAATGCCCTGTATTCTACTTCACCAAGGGGATTATCCTTCATGTGTTTCAAGATGTAGCTCTTGTATCTGCTCCCTGGTTTCACCCCTGTTTGCCGAGAAGAGCTTCTGAAGTTCCAGGGTTGAACGGATCCCGTAATGTCAAGGACGGTGATCATATACACATCGGCCAAAGTTGGAGACATTCGGCCGTGGCCAAAGAGGAAGGTGTTGACGCCGTTTGACCAAAAGTGGCAGGCTGCTATCAGGAGATCTTCGTTCTTGGGGGTCTCGGCAAAGGATAATTCCAAGCACTGAGCAATGCGGAGGGAATCCCAGTTTTGGGTTAAGGCGCTCTTATCCGAGAGAATCCTCCGGTACCAAGTTTTCCAGCCTGCGATTGGAGGCAAGGGCCAGTTCTTGAAAGCATCTTGCCACCGAGGAGATGGGGACAGAGCTGCTTTGAAAGGGATCCTCTGAGATTCAGCCGCGATAAAATCTCGAGGATCGGAATTTCCCACAGGACCAAGATAATAAGAACTTGAATTGGCCTCGGTGCGAATCAAAAGCTCAGTGGAAAGATCCTGAAGAAAAACGGAAACAAAATCTCAGGTAAGATTGAAAACCTAAAATGCCGAATGAGGCTTACGGGGAGGGAATTAACCTGAGCGTCTTGGTTTTGAGCCGCCATTGGAGATCTGAGCTTAGAACAAGGGGATCTAGGGCTTGGATCTAGACGTGGACTCCGGCGGATTGCGAAGCAAGAACAGGTGTTGACATATTCGATTTGAAAGTATTCGTGGCTGGAGTCAATTGCGGAACAAAATTACTTTTATCCCGCAATTGAAGGGGCATGTGTTAACACCAAAAATTGGTAAGGAGTCTGACTTGTGGGTCCAGCTCGGTGAGGAGTCCATTTGGTGGAAGGAAAGGATTTTTCAGATGTATTCGGCAAAGAAGGTTGCGGTCGGCTATCTGCTCCCGTTCGGCAAAGGAACAGTAGAGCTTATTTTGTGGGATTGGACGGTGACGTGGCTTGAGTAGGAAAGACGAATGGATGGATAGGCGATCAAGCTTAGAGATCAGTTAGGCAGTGAATCCATTCGAGATTGTACTTGGCAGGGTATAAATATGAGCCCTGGGTGTATGTAGAAAAAACACAATCATTCTTCAATACAAACGGACCTTACGCCAAACCCTAGAGTCCTTTTGTCGTGTCGTCGAGTTCTTCGAGAGGGTTCATCGATTCGTCGACCTCCGTGAGTACCGGCAACCTTGTATCATGTCTAGTATCATGCGGTGGATTTAGATCTGATGCAAGTAGTCTTGTTACCATGCTTCGTGTCATGCGGTAGATTCAAGCTTGGTTCAAGAAGGTTTCTTGTTAGGTCATGAGCCATGCGGTAGGCTAAGATCTAGCTTGAAGCTAGTTATCGGCTCTATTGGATTTTGGCAAGATCCAATAGATTCATTAAGTTACCCCGTGTTGCTTTGATTTTTTACTTTATGTTTAAATTCATGTAACACCTTTTGCCCAATCTAGATGGGTTTGCATCGGCTTTATCCTTTTTATGATCCTCGTACGAGTAGATTTCGTGTTTTAATATGCGGATCTTGTGCTTTCCGATAGCCGAAACCGAATCAATCTAGGTTGTTACGTGTTGCGGGTTCAAGCTTGCCAATGTTGGTATAAATCTTGAAAGAACTGAGTATCATGCGGTAGATGCAGGTTTTTGGGTTGCTTTGGAGCTAGTCATCGGTGGATTAGATTTCGCATCAATCGATAGATTTATTCGCTTGGTAATGTTCGTTCCTTCTTCATGGACCCCGAATCGGCTGTTCAGCCGTATTCGGTTATGTTTCCACGAGTAGAACACGTGCGTAATTCATGTTTTGAATGACGTGTGCTTTTAGCTTTCCACATTTAGATCGTATCATGCGGTGGATAGATCTATTTGTGGAAAGTGGTACGATTTTCATGCAAGTTGTATCATGCGGTGGATAGATTTGTTTTGGTATCGTACCCGACGGATTTCTAAGTACCTAGACATGCGGTAGACTAGTGCTTTGGATCTATGCATGCTTATTTATTACATGCTTATGTTCGTGCTTAATTTATTCATTTATTTAATGTTGGTTATCATGGGGATCGGTCATGGCTTCGTGCACGTGTATCTTTATTCATACAAAGACCGATTACTGTCATGCTTACGTCATCCATTCGACAGTGTTATTTTTCCTTTTATAATTTCCCGAATGGTTTCAGTTTATTAGCAGATAGCTTTCTATAGCTATGTGTCATCTCATTTGGCTCCTTAGCCGTAAATATGGAACTGTCTGGTACCACCCGGCAAGTTCCAAGCTTTGATATCTAACTGCTTTATCTTTTGTTAATTTTCAGGAAAAATTGACTGGCACGTCTCGTGATTCTTTGCGCGTGTGAAGCCAGCTTTTTCGGCTTACTGTGTGCTTGGCGCTAGGTGCACGTTTTGCGTCAACACAAGGGACATGTTCGATGCCAACAACAAGTCGGTCGAGTACCTGTACCATTCTTTGTGTGAATCTGAATTGGAACAGGTTCGGACAAAGGATTTGGCGTGCAGGATTTGGGAGCAGTTGAAGAATTCTCATGCCGAGAACCTCTCAGGTTCAGGCTCGGCTCTTTGCGACCTACCAGAAACAGTACAAGAACTTCACTCATCTCCCTGGTGAGTCCATAGATGCCATGTTTCAGCGTTTCACGGTGATTGTAAACAACATGAGGGCTAATGTGGTCGTGCTCCCGTATGATGACCATGACAGGGCTATCAAGCTCTTGCATTCTCTGGATCGTACTGTGTGGAGTGGGAAGGTCGAGGCCATCCTACAGTCATAGAAGTATGAGACCCTTACGGTGGACTAGCTATTTTCCAAGCTCAAGTCGTCCGAGGTGGACCATGGGGTGCGTGCAAAGATCGAGAACCCGACTGATCCCCATAGTATGGCTCTCGTATCTGGTTCAAGGACTAATGCTAACATGTCTTCAAGACATTTTTCTTTGTCTTTCCTTGTGTCCATGCCAGATGAGGAGTTCGACGTGTTGGGCGAGGAGGACCTCGCATTGTTGAGCAGGCGGTTCGAGCGCATGTACATGAACCGGAAGAACGCTCGGAGGAGCTCGGGCATGTGCTACCGGTGCGGGAAGCACGGGCACTTCATCGCCGAGTGCCCGGAAGCCATGGAGGTCAAGCCCGAGCATAAGCACCGTCCGAGGACCGACCACAAGCAACGCTCGAGGGACGACTACAAGGGCAGGAACAAGTCCGAGCGGAGGCCAAAGAAGGGTGGTGGTCACAAGAAGAAGGAGCGAGCGATGGTGGCCGGTGCGAGCGACATCGACTCGAGCTCCTACTACACTTCATCGAGCTCAAGTGATGAAGATGAGAACCGACACAAGGGAAAGCGGTCGAGCAAGAACATCAGCGGCCTGTGCTTCGCTGCCCAAGGCTTTTGCGGCATGGCACATAGCTTCGCAAGCAAGAAGAACAACAAGGATGACTCGGGCTCCGACTCCGAGGAAGAGGTAAACAATGACCCATCCTTCTTGATAGTGGAGAATGTTAAGTTGAATGACTTGCTTGACAACCTTGATGATGTGCTTAGAAAGACCAACAAGGAGAAGAGGGAGTATAGGTCTTTGCTTGGAGAGGCTAAGGAGAAGGTGGTTGAGCTAGAATCTTTGCTTGATGATGCTAGGACTCAAATAGACTCTCTTAAGTCTGCTCCTGTTGTGACCAATGAACCTGAATGCACTAATTGTTCCACTTTTCTTGGTGAATTTACTGTGCTTAAGGATAAGTTGCCTCCAAGGTCGAGGAACTAGATGTGCTTAGGGTTGAGCTAGATGAGATGATATCTAGGCCCTCGTTGCTTGGTGCTTGCACTTCTTGTCCTGTTTTGCATGAGAAGCTAGATGTTTCACTTGTGTATGCTAGATCTCTAGAGGCTCAACTGAAAGCTCCTATTCCTAAATTTTGCTCTACTTGTGAAATAAATGATGTGAAGAATATGGAGCTTGCACACTATGTTGATCATTTGCAGGATGAGAATGATGAGTTGAGAAAGTTGATGGGTTGGTTGTCTGGTCATGAGCCTCAATTGAGGATAATGATGAAGACATACAAGCGCCAGGATGGGGAAGCGCTTGGGGCAAACAAGGTTGGTGAGGGAAGCGGTGAGAATGAGGGCAAGATCGGAGATATCCCAGAGCCACCAAAAACCCACCACAAAAATGCCTTTGTTCCTAAATCGAATCATCTTAGGAACCGACTAGACACAACCCTAGCTCCACCCCTGTTTCCTCCACAAACCGACAACTTCCAGAAACCCATCAAGTTCAAGAGTGTCATGGGGAATGAGTTCTTTATGAAGAAGGGAGAGAAACCGAGTGAGGAGAAACCGGGTGAGGAGAAACCAGAGCCCAAAGAGAACCCAAAACCAAAGCCAAAACTGAAACCCTTCCATTGTGAGCATTGTGGGAGGGATGGGCACCTTGCTTAGTTTTGCTTCAAGAGGATGCGTGAGCAGAGGTTGGCTAGAGAGTTGGCCAACAAGGACAGGTACCGCCCTTCTTGTGGTGTGCCTGAGCCTAGGTTGGTGCCGAAAGGTGAGGGTATGGTGTGTACCATTTACCCTCGTGAGAGGCCTGAGTTTGTGCCTCGAGGTGAGCCACCACATATAGAAGGTGGTAGGCGTGATGGGTTTGGGCGTGGTGAGTTTGTTGGACGTTCCTTTGCTCGTGGCCAATACGAGTATGGGGGCAACGATCACAGTTTTAGGTCCCAGAGGAGCTACGGGCCACAGTCTCCCCTCTGTGGTGTGCGTAGTCCTCCAAGGGGCGTTGGGTGTTCCACCTAGGAGTGATAGGATGGATTTTGCTAACCCCACGTTTGAGCAAATGTCAAGGCACTGGTTTGATTCCTTTTGTACTAACCCCAATGCTGAGTCTTTTGCTCAATCTCGCTCTCGTTTTTTATTTTGCAGGTGGGAGGAATGGAGAGCTTTTGGTTGATCGACTCTGGTTGCTCTCGGCACATGACCGGAGATCGAAGGTGGTTCTCCAGCCTCACCCCGGTGATGACCAAAGAGTACATCACTTTGGGGATAATGGGAAAGGTAGAGTGCTTTCAGTGGGCATGGTGAGGTGAGTGAGTTTGTGACTCTTAGGCATGTTTCTCTTGTCAAGTCTTTGTGGTACAATCTTCTCTCTGTCTCCCAACTTCTTGATGAGGGTTTTGAAGTCCATTTCAAAATGGGTTGTTCTCGTGTTTTGGATTCTCGAGGCGATCTTATGTGTACGATCGTCCCCGAGGGTCAAATTTTCAGAGCCGATTTTTCTCAGTGTGTTGGCTCTTCTCGTTGTTTGGTTGCCGGTGTTTCGGCGGAGCTTTATAAATGGCATAGGAGACTAGGTCACTTGAGTTTGACTTGTCATCACGCTTGAGTGGGCTAGGATTCGTCTGAGGATAGCCAAAGTTGAAATACCAAAAGGATTTGGTATGTGCTCCGTGTAGGCATGGCAAGATGGTCGCCGCTTCTCATCCGCCTCTGACATCCGTTATGACAGAGAGGTCATGTGAGCTGTTCCATATGGACTTGGTTGGTCCAGCTCGTGTTGGCGGGTGGGAAATGGTATGTCCTTGTGATCATGGACGACTATTCTCGCTATGCTTGGGTCTTCTTTTTAGCTAACAAGGGGGAGACGTTTAGTTTTGTGAGGGATCTAATCTTGAGGTTGAAGAACGAGAGACATGGAGATGTCGTTCGAGCTATTCGTAGTGACAATGGCAGTGAATTTAAAAACTCTCGTTTCGAAACCTTTTGTCGTGATTTGGGTCTCGAACATCAGTTTTCTTCTCCCTATGTGGCTTGTCAAAATGGTGTGGTTGAAAGGAAAAATCTTTCTCTTTGTGAGATGGCTCGGACGATGCTTGATGAGCATAGGACTCCGAGGAGGTATTGGGTGGAAGCGGTGAATACCGCTTGCCATGATGGGAACCGGATTTTTCTGAGGGCCTTCTTAAACAAGACGTGCTATGAGCTTATGCATGGGCGAGCACCAAGAGTGAGCCATTTCAAGGCTTTTGGTTGTCGGTGCTTCATTCTCAAGAAGGGTAGGCTAGATAAGTTTGAGTCGAGGTCTTCTGATGGGATTTTCTTGGGTTATGCTAGTCATTCTCGAGCATTTCGTGTGCTCAATCTTGATACTAACCTAGTCATGGAGACTTGCGAGGTGACCTTCGATGAGACACAACCATGCAATTCGTCTGTCTTTGAGTGTGCAGGTGATGATGAAGTTTGCAAGAAGATCTTTGAGGACGAGGATGATGATGCTGGAGAGGATGATGGTGCGATGGTGAAGCTCCAGCCACGCATGTACCCTCTACTTCCACTACGACGACTACGGTACATGTTGGTCCATCCCCTACACAGCCTACGATCCAGTAAAATCAAGTGGAAGCAGCTGCTGAGGGGGAGGTTGTCTCCAGGAGAGAGGCACTGAGGCGCGTTCATGTTGATCATCCACATTCAATAATCATCAGCGACATCAATGAGCGTACGACACGGTCAAGGTTGTTGACGGTGAATTTCCGGCAACCTAGAGTACTTGTTATACATTGGTTTCGATTATGATTTGCAACTAACCCGCCACTAGGCATACTAATGATGTAACAAGTTCACACTTGCATGTCGATTTTGGAGTTTGTTTACGCAGGAAATTAACGTTAAAGAGGATACTTTCGGGATAAGTTCACCAAGCACTTCAAGAGAAGATCATGAAGCCTGTCACAAGTCAAGACACGCGATGAACATGACTCCAAATGACCCGAGGACGGAAGCGTCAACGTGCAAGTCTTCAGGGACTCAACCAGAAAACAGCGAAGCTTGCATGGCAAGGATTCAAGCCTAAACCGTGAAGGAAACGACGTCAAAGGCCCACATGCAAGTGCACACAAATAACGGATCACGCGAGAAGCAACTGGGGAGAAAACCGGGGCCGAACCGGGCCGAAATGGGCCTGGGCCGGCCGGCCTAGGCCGACCGGCCCAGCCCACTCCGGGCCCGGTTTGCGTCCCCTTTTTGCCCTAAGTGCTTGTCTATAAATTGTCTCTGCCTCCGCCGGCCGCCACATCCATCCATCCACAGGAACTCGGCGAAACCTAGGAGAGAGCAACGACGGCCGCCGCGAGTCCTCGAAGTCGTCTAGGAGACGGCCTAGGCCTACCCTAACCGCCATGGCCGCCTTGCACAGTTGATCCATGGCGGAGTTCCAAAGCTAGTTGAGGTCATCAATGGTATGTACTCGGTGGAGATGATCTAAACGCATTTATTATGTGAGTTAAGTACTTCATGTCATCCGATCTTTTAGCGACTCGATTCGTCCCTCGATGATTTTGTTTTCTTCTTGGTTATGCTTCTTCCCCAATCTAGTCTATAGCTAGATTACATAGGGTGCTCTTGTAGCCGCGGTGGCTAGAGGTGCATACCGGACCGACCAAGTGATTTCAACTTGTTCTAACGAACTCGCCCTAGACTACCCGCATGAATAGGAATACGTTGTGATAGAACGGGGGTTCCGAAAGGCAGGTGTTTTCGAAATTGGACCGGAGGATAGTAGTTTAAAGATGGCTTTGGATGAGATACATGTCGCGCTTGCTCTTTTGGCTAGAACTACAACTAGAAGATGATAGGCATTAGTTTCCCTTGTTTGCTCTTTACCTTGTCTATGTTCATGGATGCGATCAACCTTATGCTATAACTCATACATCTTTAAGGTTTATCTTCTTATGCAATCAATGCTTCGTGTTAGTCTAGATCAATAGGTTAGATGGAGAATCCTAGGATTTTGCTTCTGATCCTTGGATTGACAAATCTAGGGAGAACCCTCCTTGGTGAAAAAGGCACCAAGTCACCCGTAGGCTTGCGGTGAACTTGAGCATGATTTTGAACCGTCAACAAGCCCCTTTTTCTGGCGCCGTTGCCGGGGATCGGCAACTCAAACCCTACGGCGATCCATCTATCTCTTTGACTAACCCTAATTTTTATTATTGCATATATGTTTGCTTTCTTGTTTGTGTCCTTGAAAGTAGGTGAAAAGCTAGACACAAGACGTTCACATCCACTCCGACAAGATGATGACTACATCAAGATTCACTCTTTAGTGGTAGGTGCTAACTTTTGTTAGCGTCCCATCATCCTCTATTGAGTCAACACCCTACACGAGTGATGTTGAACAAGGTATGTCAATGTGTCAATTAAAGTTTTAAGACTAATGTTTTGTGGAGGTTTGTTTGTCCAAGCAATAGGTGTTGGAAGCAATCACGCAGCGAGAGAAGCACCCGTCACTTTGACTAAAGCAAAGTCAAGAATACACACCATTTCCATCAAGATACTCGCTGGACCAGCAATGGTGAGGACTTAAAGCCAAAGAAGACGCGATGTAACACCCCGAAGACCACAAGATCAAGGTCGTCAACATCGGATCAATTCACAAGTTTCTGTTTGCATCAATATCTGCACAACCTCAAGGGAGAACAACAGGATATCTTTGGATATTTATAAGCCCCATGAAGTTACGCTTCCAACGAATCAAGAATCAAGTCAATCGGAGGTTCCTACAAGCGGGTATGGCCGAATTACCGAAGGTTGCACGTTCTGAAATTTCTGGACAGCATGCAAGAGCGGAAACAAAATGGCCATAACTCCTTCATTTAGGCTCCGATTAAGATGAATGAGTACCCGTTGGAAAGGTAATTTTATAAAGTTTTCAATCGAACAATATTTTGGTATATGTTCTGTTATGTACACAGGGGAAAATCCACGAAAAAAAGGAAGCAGCAACATGATGAGAACAAGATAGTGGAGATGAGGACGACGACAACGAAGAGAAGCTTGGGAAACGCTTCCATTGGACCAATCAAGATGAAATTAAGAAGTTTGGAACAAAACAGACTCCAAGAGCATTGGCAAAAGAAGGCACAAGTTGGTAACATCCGACGCTAGGAGATGTTAGAAGCAAATCACCATGGGTTACACACAAATGATGGCATCCAATGGCGCGGATACTCTGGGCTCTCACACGAAGGATCATGGAGTTGTATGAAGATATTTGAGACATGTGTGTAGTCCCACAAATGAATAATAAGAGTGAGTCCAATCAAGGCAACCTTGATGATGTATGGCACGAACGAATAAATTGCGAAAAGATAATACAAGCCACCGATCATTTAAGATTCTTTGCTTTCAACTCCGAGAGACCACTCACGATGAAAAGCTCGAAGGCCAAGGTACAAATTAACATATCAAGACACTTTTGGAGCTGATAATATCCCTTTGATATATCTATGATTCATATCCATTAGTGAGGTTGATTCAATTCTATGCCTTGTTCTTATGATAATCATGATAGGCTATAATTTCTTGAGAGTGGTAAAGAAGCTTTGTTGTGCTTAAAATTTGTTACATGCCTAATGAAACTTTGCCTAATGAGAGCTTAGTGCTGAGCAAGAAAACTTATGCTATAATTAATCACAACTTACTTTGTCATAAGTTGTGGTTATGGAAGCGTTTGTTTGCAATATGACTTGTAAATCTTGGACGTGCTTTGTGCTCGGTCAAGCTAGTGACCTTAAAAGAGCAACTTGTGGGAGAAATCCCAAGTTTCACTAACCATGTAGGGCATTAAATATAAATTAAGATGAGATAAGTCATACCCTAGGGAATTGCAAACCCGTACATCACCGTCACTGAACCTCAAAAATGGATGTCACTGTTTTCATCAATTTTGAGGACCTGGTCAGACATGTTCAAGGAAGAAAAAGTTGAAAAAAAAGAAGCTCCATCAAGTTCCGGTTCCAACGCATCCAAGATCGATAAATTTGAAGACCCGTACAAGGAGATATGGCAAAAACATTGAGCGATGTGCAGTCTGAAATCAGCTTTGGACAGATTGTTGCGCCAGAGTGGATCGGGCATAACTCACTCGATCGGAGTCCGTTGGGGGTGAATAAATACTTGATGGAAAGACAATTTCATGCACCACGCATGGAAGCTATTACATGGTCTGACCTGGACAGAGAGGAAAATTTGTGAAAGAAGAGGCAGCGATAAAGTGTGATGGTGAAGGTGATGATGATGATGCAAGGAGACGATTGGGCAAGCCTCTCATCGAGCATAAGTGATCGTGTCAAGCATGGAGAGTGGATCAAGGCTGCATGAACACCTTCAAATCTTGCATGAAGGATCATGGCTCCGCAACAATAAGAAGGTATGTGAGAAAGTCGAGCTCTATGACTTTAAATGAAGCGCTTTGCGGGAGGCAACCCGATTTTTATTTATATATATACATGACCGTCTACGTTGTGCTCTTTAATCGAACCATCTAGTAACATTGTACCATTGCTCTAATAAAAACCACAACACCATGTTGTATGATCTAATTTCTATTGAGGGAGCTCTTTGTTATTTGATCTTGGAAAACTTGTAGACCTTTTTTGTGTGCCTATTAGAGTTTAGAGTCTTTTTCTTTTGTTTTTTTAGAGAGATATACGAAGTTGGCACCATCCTTTGATTCTAAACTTGTGGCTAGTTAATTTAGGCTAACTTTTGCTTTAGACAACCTCCATATCATGTTGTTTTGTTCATCCATGTTATATCGCATTGCATGTTGTGTTAATCTAACTTTTCGTCCACCCAACCTAAAGCCTTCCTATAACCCCCACCAAAAACCATAACCTATAGAGGTAGGATTTTATTGAGTTGACCGAGGGCTCTCACCCTCGGGGTTGAACAAGTCTATCCCTTTCTTCTTTATTAATTAAAAACTTTGACTAGCCTCCCCATAAAATCCTTAGGAAAACTTCCCCTACCTATAGACATCCTAAAACCATAGGTTTGTAGAAAGACTCTAGGACCACCTTAGTTAGAATTTCTATACTTGACTTCCTATCTTCAAAATCCTTGTTTGAGCCAAAAATATAGGATACCTATAACCTACCCTTAAACCTTGTTAGTTGGTTGATTGATTCTTTTCGATGGGTTACTTCCTATAGACCACATCAAAAGTGTTTTTAAAACCTTGCTAATGTTTGCTTGTGCTAACATCTTGCATTTTCATTTTGCATCCATCTCTTTGTCATCATCCACTTTATGTTACCTTGGGATCTTTTGTGAAGCTTTATGATGAATGCTTTCGTACCTATGTTAATGCTTCATATGACGATATGGGCATTTTTCTCTTTGTAATCTTGTGTAAACATGATATTTAGACATGATTAGAGACCCACATCATTCAGTTTTTATATACCTTGCTATCATATTGCATTGGATTGTTTATAAACTTTGCAATGTGCCCTACTTATCTTACACCATGAAGAGTTGTTAATCTTGGGATAAGCATGATGCTTTGACTATGGTTAATAAATCTTTATGGCAAGGGAGAAGTTTGGCATCTACTTTGTAAGCATGGAGCTTAGAATTTGGTGTAAACATTATTTTGTTTTTATACCATCCTCTCTTTTGCATACACACTTGCACTCACGTACACTGTCGGGCATACACCCCGGGTACTCATGCAAGGAAGGAGGAAGAGTAGAAGACGGACTCCTACTAGAATTCCCTTGTACTCCTACTAGGACTCGCTCTGTGTAATCCTACTAGGACTCCTGCCTTGTAACTGACTAGGAACCCACCCCCTGGACTATATAAAGGAGGGCCGGGTACCTAGCCAAACATCCACAATCCCTCTGGGGAACAACACCAAGCGCAGGGCGCAATACTACTCCAAACAGGACGTAGGGTAGCTACTCTGACTACCCGAACCTGTATAAATCTTGTGTCTTGTGTCCTCACGCATACCTTCGGGTTCCAGATCATGGCGATCCCCACCTTCTACCTTGCTGCGGGTACCTCCCATGGAGGTCGAGTGGTTTAAACACCGACAGCTGGCGCCCACCGTGGGGCCATCGTCACGATCATCAGGCGAATTCGAAGGACCTCATCTGCAAAATCAATCTACCGCAACGGTTGTTGGCTGATTCGATCAACTCGCCGCATCAATCAGCCTGACGGGTCAGCAACTCATCGACTTCGTGGAGTTTAGCTCGAGTTCAAGAACGACACGGAATCAACTTCGTGTCACCTGTCCGCCGAGACGGAATCAAGTTCGGAATCAAGCTCCAATTATTGCTCGCGAGAAGTTAACCCTGTGCCCTGGTGGCATCGAGTCCGAAGCTGACCATGAAGATTACGCTGCACGTGAAGATCATGGAGAATATTGGCTCTTGACAACAGCCACACCAAAGCTATACCAGGAACATGCAAGATTTTTTGCTTGGTGCACACGGCAAGACGTACGTGGGCACACCTACTTCAACTACTCAAGTACAACTACACATTGCGCCACGACTACTCGTCACCCGGCCGCACGGGCTCTACGTCAACCTTGCCGTGCGCCGCAAGTACTCGTCTCTCGGCCACAGCGTCTCTACATCGACTACGCCGTACGCCGCCGCGACGTCGTCTTCTGGGCGTACGACTACCTCGACTACTCATCTCGACTGGTTTCAACTAGAAAACTAGTCGAGGACGGCTCCCACGACATCAACAACTAGTCGGATCCACCTCCAACTAGTCGACTTCAGCTCCAACCGTCGTGGCTCCATCACCGACCGCCACGGCTTCGTCGACACTCGTCCGCAAATTAAGCTAAGTCACTTATTTCAATAATTATTCTTTCTTTGGCTTGCTCTCCACGTACAGGAACCAACGCCAAAGACTACTTCGTGTACGCCTTTCAACGGCTACCTGCCAGCAGAGCTACACCATGCCAGCTATTCCTTGGGGATGTTGACTGCTGCCACAGGCTTGGTGCACCAAATTAGGAGGCTCTTGCCACGACGTTTCATGTACTGAGTGCTGGAGGCGCACAACTACACCCTGAGGAGGCACTGCGCAATCTTGTTCTCCGCCACGCGGAACAACGAGCAATCGCGCTCTCTCTTGTCGCCATGTCGACTACCTTCGTCTACCTCTTAATGGTCTCGCTACAGTAGCACACGCCTTGATCCGCGCAAAGCCTCTCTCCTGTCATGCCTCCACGCCCCCAGCGGCTATGGCTAAACAGCGACCACAGAGACCAGGCGCTTAAACCAGCTCTCCTGTCATGCCTCCACGCCCCCAGCGGCTATGGCTAAACAGCGATCACAGAGACTGGGCGCTAAACCGCATCAAGCTAACTACTCGACGCCTTACGACCGAAACAAGAGCATGACACATGACATTTACATCTATATTCATATTTGTATTTGTCATTTGTAGATTCAATTTCTACAAAAATGCTACATAATGTACGCATCTCTACTTTCAGGTCAAGCTCCGGCGACGACTTCCAGTACGCTCCGCGTACCACCACCGGCGCGGCTAGTTCCCAACTCGGGGGCTACGCACCAAATCACTACTCGACAACAACACGAGTAGTCTCTGCTAGCTCTCTAGCTCGGGGGCTCAGCACCAACAACTACTCGATGTGGCTCCTACGGCTCTCTTGGCGACGAGCTCGGGGGATGAACGCTACAAGAGTACTCAGATGATGGCTTTCGCGAACACTGAAGACCCTTGGATTGATTACCTAATCATTTCAAGGCTCGGGGGCTGCTATGCTACACCCATCATTCAAATTTTTCAAGACGGAAGATTTGGAATCAAGATTGACCCTCAGCTAGAGTCTACAACTCAACCTAAGGCTCAGGGGCTACTCCATATGGAGTGCGATTTTGCAATCCCACTTCCATATAATCTCGACTTCAAGACTGATGAGCTGGACCACCTTCCAGCCTCGTGGCAGTTCAAGTACTACTGAAGACTTCTCCAAGAAGTACTCGAGGACGCTCAAGAACTACTCGAAGAGGCTTCAAGACTACTCGAACTACTACTCTCGACTCCAACGTGCTCGGGGGCTTGTCGGGCATACACCCCGGGTACTCATGCAAGGAAGGAGGAAGAGTAGAAGACGGACTCCTACTAGAATTCCCTTGTACTCCTACTAGGACTCGCTCTGTGTAATCCTACTAGGACTCCTGCCTTGTAACCGACTAGGAACCCGCCCCCTGGACTATATAAAGGAGGGCCGGGTACCTAGCCAAACATCCACAATCCCTGCGGGGAACAACACCAAGCGCAGGGCGCAATACTACTCCAAACAGGACGTAGGGTAGCTACTCTGGCTACCCGAATCTGTATAAATCTTGTGTCTTGTGTCCTCGCGCATACCTTCGGGTTCCAGATCATGGCGATCCCCACCTTCTACCTTGCTGCGGGTACCTCCCATGGAGGTCAAGTGGTTTAAACACCGACATACACCCATTAGGATTTTCGCTAGATTAACTATGCCACAAGTGAAGATCGTAGGGATGTCATGGTTTGTTGGCATAGGGTGAGTATTCCCGACCGTCACCTCGGGGGTACTTTATGCTTTATAGTTATTTTGCAGGCATGGTGAATCACTCCCATGAGTTCGTGATAAAAGCTGAAATCAAGATCATCACCACCTCCAAAATCCCGAAAGGAGCACTGCTGTTTTCATCAAGATTAATCACATGTTCGGAGATGTACAAAAGGGAAAAATTGGATATTCAAGTGCTCCATTAAGTATAATTTCCAATGCATAAAGAATCAACATTTTAGGAGACCTATGCAAGAAGTTACAACCAAATCTTTGGGCGTCACACATTCTGAAATCAGCCTGGGACAGCTTGCACCACCAAAGTAAAAAGGGCGTAACTCTCTTGTTCGGAGTCCGATCGGGATGAATGACCACTCATTGGAAAGATAATTTCAAGCACTTTGCAATGGAGCTATTATTCAGCACATACTCAGTTATGGAAGTAGATTAAAAACTCGTGGAAGATGAACCAGCAATAAAGGACAACATGGAAGGAGGAGAAGATGGGATGAGAAACAATCGGGATCAAGGCTCGTGGCAAAGGGCGGATATTGAAGGATGAACAAAGGAAACAATGTGATGATGATCTCCTTGCATGACGGTAGGACTTCAAGAATTTTAAGATGGTTCATCATCTTCCGTGCCTAGTAACATGCTAAGCATGGGGGAAGACTTTGTGGATGAAAGAAGACTGCATGGAGTTCAAGGATCACGGTTGCTACGGATGCCGATCTTCCTTCTTCCATGCTAGGCACGATGTTTAAGCATGGGAGAGGGCGCGCTACATCACAAGCATCAAAGGACGGTAACAATTCCTCAACCCCCTCTTTGTCCTTGTCTTTCTAAATGCTTGTATATATGTATATGCCTTCAACAACCTTAGATGCAACTTTTGTATGTCTCTCTCGTTAAATAACATGGCTTCTAGGAGTACAACCTAGTTTTAGTTTTTGTTTATTGTCATCACCTTGTGCTCACCGTGATGAAATAATTTTGGCTTGATCTTGCTTGTTGATATATGATGACCGTTGCCACTTTGTTTAAACTTTGTGCTTGTTTATGTATGATTAAGCTATTGCTCTCTAATACCAATCTGAAATTAATTAAATGCTAGCTTAATCTTTTGTGGAGGTCATGATAAAAATAAAGACCCATGGTTTCTTTTATGCTCTCAACTTTGGATGGGTCGAAGAACATATTACTTTTTGCTTAAAAGTCATGCTAACCTTGTCATTAATACCTCTTGCATTTTGCTCTACCTATCCAAAGCCTTATATATTGAGTGCAACCATAGATTACAAGAGTTATTGTTGGGTGAATTGATTCAAGGCTCGATTCTTTGGCTCATGACTAAGAAGCTGGTCATTCCGTTTTTTGCGTAACTTATCTTTTGCTAGCCTATTGTATCCGTGCATTGTGAGCTCCCACATCGGAAGCTTTGCAAATCTCGCCGGATATCCACCCTTTAAACCAACATCATCTTTTGTGTTAACCTCCTTGACCTACCTACCTATCACTTGAGTATGGAGACGACACGTCACAAGAAGGTGCTTCAAAAGGAAGATTCAAGTTCCCTCTCATCAAGACATCCGGTACCTACCTTAACACCACTTCCTCTTTGCTCGGGGACGAGCAAACGTCTAAGCATGGGGGAGGAGGTAGGTACTATGCAAATTAGAGTTCTAGGGGAGATAAAAGATGAAAGATGGAGATATGCATGACGAGGCTAGCAACAAAAGAAATTAAAAAATGAATAAGATAAGAGGACGAAACAAAAAAATTCAAAGTACCTCACATGTCAAAAAGAAAAAAGAAGGGAAAAAGGAGGAAAATAAGAAAAAGAAAAAGGAAAAAATAGAGTAATAATAATCTCCCCTGGTTCTCTAGTTGCTTAAGGACTTCAAGATCAAGACCCATACTCATTTTTCCAACCATGTGCAATCCGATAACGAGGACTTCGTTGGGGCCTCGGGATCATTCTTTGCCATTTGCACATGTCCACCTATCTAAAAGTGTGAGTCCTTTCTCTTCCCCCTTCTTGTGAACATTATTTTTCCAATGACCTTTTGACGAGTCATGATAAGTCCATGAGAAGCTTGCCTTGTTTTAATAATAGTCTCAACTTTAGCATCTTGATAGGATAAAAACTTTCCTATGAGCTCCAAATAAAACCCTTCCACCTACAAACATGAGAGGGAAAGGATATAGATCATGTACGCTTGAGAGTGTTGTGAGATGAGAGAGTTCATGAGCAAGATGCAAGAAGGTTTAAATTTTTGTACTTGGTTTAGCTCTTTTATTCACCTCATTCTTCACTTCAAAAGTTTCTAAGACCTATTCGAATTTTGTGGAGCATGATTGATTACTTGTGGAAAGAGCTTAAATTATATCTACCCTCCATAGAGATGAAAGCTAGTTACATTATGAAATGTAACAAATATAAACTTGGAGAGCATTATGCTTTCTCATGTGTGATCAAGTGCAGGGTATGAACAATTAAAGGCAATGCTGATATCCATTGAAAACTTACTCGAGGACGAGCAAGGTTTAAGCATGGGGGAGATTTTGACGGTGAATTTCCGTCAACCTAGAGTACTTGTTATACATTGGTTTCGATTATGATTTGCAACTAACCCGCCACTAGGCATACTAATGATGTAACAAGTTCACACTTGCATGTCGATTTTGGAGATTGTTGTTTACGCAGGAAATTAGCGTTAAAGAGGAGACTTTCGGGATAAGTTCACCAAGCACTTCAAGAGAAGATCACGAAGCCCGTCACAAGTCAAGACACGCGATGAACATGACTCCAAATGACCCGAGGACCGAAGCGTCAACGTGCAAGTCTTCAGGGACTCAACCCGAAAACAGCGAAGCTTGCATGGCAAGGATTCAAGCCTAAACCTTGAAGGAGACAACGTCAAAGGCCCACATGAAAGTGCACACAAATAAGGGATCACGCGAGAAGCAACCGGGGAGCAAACCGGGGCCGAACCGGGCCGAAATGGGCTTGGGCCGGCCGGCCTGGGCCGACCGGCCCAGCCCACTCCGGGCTCGGTTCGCGCCCCCTTTTTGCCCTAGGTGCTTGTCTATAAATTGTCTCTGCCTCCGCCGACAGCCACATCCATCCATCCACAGGAACTCGGCGAAACCTAGGAGAGAGCGACGACGGCTGCCGCGAGTCCTCGAAGTCGTCTAGGAGATGGCCTAGGCCTACCCTAGTCGCCATGGCCGCCTTGCACGGTTGAGCCATGGAGGAGTTCCGAAGCTAGTTAAGGTCATCAATGGTATGTACCCGGTGGAGATGATCTAAACGCATTTATTATGTGAGTTAAGTACTTCATGTCATCCGATCTTTTAACGACTCGATTCCTCCCTCGATGATTTTGTTTTCTTCTAGGTTATGCTTCTTCCCCAATCTAGTCTATAGCTAGATTACATAGGGTGCTCTTGTAGCCGCGGTGGCTAGAGGTGCATACCAGACCGACCAAGTGATTTCAACTTGTTCTATCGAACTCGCCCTAGACTACCCGCATGAATAGGAATACGTTGCGACAGAACGGGGGTTCCGAAAGGCGGGCGTTTTCGGAATCGGACCGGAGGATAGTAGTTTAAAGATGGCTTTGGATGAGATGCATGTCGCGCTTTCTCTTTTGGCTAGAACTACGACTAGAAGATGATAGGCATTAGTTTCCCTTGTTTTCTCTTTACCTTGTCTACGTTCATGGATGCGATCAACCTTATGCCATAACTCATACATCTTTAAGGTTTATCTTCTTATGCAATCAATGCTTCGTGTTAGGCTAGATCAATAGGTTAGATGGAGAATCCTAGGAGTTTGCTTCCGATCCTTGGATTGACAAATCTAGGGAGAACCCTCCTTGGTGAAAAAGGCACCAAGTCACCCGTAGGCTTGTGGTGAACTTGAGCACGGTTTTGAACCATCAATAGAGGTCCAGAAATGCTTCTCACTTTGCTCATTTAGCTTTAGTTGCTACCTTTGAGCCGAAAGACATTGGACATGCTCTATCTGATCCTAATTGGGTGAATTCCATGCACGAGGAGTTGGAGAACTTTGAGAGAAACCAAGTGTGGGAGTTAGTGGAGCCACCACCAAATTGCAAACCTGTTGGGACAAAATGGGTGTGGAAAAATAAAGAGGGAGAGAAAGGTGAGGTGGTGAGGAACAAATCGAGGTTGGTTGGTCAGGGCTATAGTCAGAAGGAGGGGATAGACTAGGAGGAGACATTTGCTCCTGTAGCCCGTTTGGAGGTGATTAGGATCCTTCTAGCCTTCTCTATGGCTAAAGGGTTCAAGTTGTACCAAATGGATGTGAAGAGTGCCTTCTTGAATGGGTTTTTAGAAGAGGAAGTTTATGTGAAGCAACCACCGGGCTTTGAGAGTGTTGAGTTTACCCACAAGGTGTATAGGCTGTCGGGGACAGCCCTAGGGGTCCCCTTAAACAATAGGGAAATCCTTACTTAAAACCCGCAACAAAACCAAAACACGCTAAGCCTAACCATGCAGGTGCCTAACCATGCAGGGCACGGCCCACGCCGCAGGGACCCCGACGGCCTATCAAGGCGGCCCTCTTAGAGAACCCCTCGGGCGGGCTCCGCCTCGCTCGAGGACGAGCGCCCCCCCTCGGGCGGGCTCCGCCCGTTCGAGGGGTAGCACCCCCCTCGAGCGGGCTCCGCCTCGCTCGAGGGTACGTCCCGCCCTCGGCCGGGGTCCGCCACGCTCGAGGGCGCCCCGCACGCGTGCACCGGCCCCCGTACATGGGCATTTAACGCCCGACACCGGCGGGACGGCGCCATCATGCGCCGGGGCTCGCGCCCGGTGCCGCCGCACCAACTCCCCGGGGAGGAACCCATCCCCATCACCGTGGGGAGGCACGCGTGCGGCGCGGCGGTGTCGGTCCCGTGACACCGTGCGCCGCTCCAAGAGCGGCCGACGCGCCGAGCCCTCGAAAGGGGGCCGGCTTCACCCTCGATTCACTTTCTTGTGACCCTACAGGGTTAGGTGGAGGCGCTAGGCCGGTGGATCGCCATCCCTGCCACTGTAACGGCGTGGCCGCCGTACCCGCGCGTGCAGGCGCACGCCAGGCCCTGTAGCAACAACTCCAGCCCTGTGAAGCGCGTCGGGAAGGAACGCCGTTCTGCCTACTCCTGTACTCCGTACAGGCCAGCGTCAGCGCCTCCCTCGAGCCTATCAGAGGACACCACCGCCACCCGCTGCTCTCCTACCCTCGAACCCCCACTGTTCGGGTACAAGATGGGCCACGACGACCAGATCGCTGCGAGGATCGTCCGGACGGCCGCCCACTCTACAGCATAGCACGTCGCACTTCCCCACGTAGCTAGATAGCGCGGCGCGCCTGTAATCCGCCTCCCCCTTGATCTATAAAAGGGGGGGCGAACCCCCAGCCGCGGGGGGACACAAGACAACAGACAACAGGAACCCTTCACACACCACGTACTCATTCTCCAATTCCCCCACAACATCTTCAGCCAGGGACTTGGAAGCTACACTTCCTCTCCCGCCTTGCTTGTAGCCGCCCCACTACAGGCACCCCCGGTGCTAAGTAATATAGTGCCTCGAGCACGCCCGCGCCGGACGTACGGCCCCCTCGGCCGGAACCAGGATAAAAACCGTGTGTCACTTGTTACTTAGCATCGACCATTGAGGGATAGACCTCGGCGCTTTCTACTCGGTTAGTGTCGGGACCACATTCCGCACCGACAGTTGGCGCCCACCGTGGGGCGAGCGAGCGCCTAAGGTCATTTCGCCAACTCCCTCCATGGTGATCCGCACTGAGTACCGTGGTACACGCTCATCGCATGGGTAGCTCGGACCCCCTCCCAGCTGGGTTCGAAATTCGCTTCGGGGACCTGAACTTTCAGGCCACGGGGAACGGCTATCTCATGCGCCTCACTAACCGTGAGGAGCTCCACGCGCGGCGCCGAGCCGGGTCCGCTCGGCCCCCCGCCGCACGCACGACCCCGGCGCGGCGCCCGCAGCACGGATGCCGCGGGTCCATCGACGCCACGACACCGCCGTCGCTGCGGACGGCGCTCGCGCCGGGCGCGGTCCGAGTGGCGGCGAGCCGAGCGCGTCGCCACTCAATGCGGCACGCCCACCGTCACGACCGCCACCACCCCGGCGGGACAGCGCACGGTCTCCGGACCGCGCATCCCCATTGGGCTGCGTGGCGCTACGTCGGCCTACAACGCCAACGTCAACACCACGATGCGCAGGGTTCCACTTGGCCGCCACGTCTTTGTCGCCAGGGATCCCAGCGCCTCAGCGGGGGACGAATCGTCCCTGGGCTCCGTCGACGCGTTACCACCCGCCAACCGCCACGGGTACGCGGAGTGGGACTTCTCCGGCGTGCCAGACCCAGTTGTGTTCCGGCATTTCCTAGACGCTGCGGACTACTGGTTCGGCTACTCCGACGACTCCAGCACCGGGAGTTACGACCCCGCGCGGGAGTGCTATGCCGTCATCACCAACGACCCGGCCAATGCCGCCGGTGTGGCGGGCGCCGGAGACGGGGAGATCACCCCTGCCCCAGGGATCGCCACGCGCCTAGTCGCGGGGCCAAGCGCTCCTCGCCGGGGCCGACGCTGACGCGCAGTTGGCCCAAGCCCGCGAGCTCGAGGCGAAGCTGGCGGAAGAATACAGAACGGTGCGGCTGCTCCGCGCCTCAATGGCAGGGGAGGCCTCCGCGCGTGGCGAACGCGCACGGGAGCCGGGCCGACGGGTCCGCGACCGCATCAACACCGTCCCCAATGTCGACAACGCGGACGCGCCCCCGCGGGCGAGCCAAAAGCTCATCGCCGCCGCGACGCCGGCCGCGGGCGATGCCGCACCCTCGACCCCCGAGGCTCGAGACCCGCACCGCGAGGTGCAAACTCTCATCGAGCAAGCGGCCGTCCGGCAGGGCCGAGAGCTCGGCCTCACGCATCCGCCAACGGGGGGGATGCACGGGACGACGAAGGCGCGCCGGGAGGCGAACCCTCGGTGCACGCGGAGAGGACCGGCGGAGCGACCGCCGCCGACCAAGGACGCACGCCGGCCAAGGAGCGGCTCCTTGACGCACGCGAGGCGGCCGGACGGTGGACGCCCGCAACGTCATCAACGCCAGGCGCACCAGCAGGGCGGACGTGCGAGCAGCAAGGGGCTACCACCCTCGACGGGGTGGACGCTACGACAGCGGCGAGGACCGCTCCCCGACGCCGGAGCCCCCTGGCACCGGTGTGTTCAGCCGGGAGATCCGCGCGGCAGCGTTCCCCCAACGCTTCCACCAACCCTCGACCATCGTCAAGTACAACGGGGAGACGGACCCCCGTGTATGGCTCAACGACTACTGCTTAGCTTGTCAGCTGGGCGGGGCCACCAGTGACGAGGTCATCATCCGCAACTTGCCCCTGCATCTTGGCGACGCGGCCCGGACATGGCTCGAGCACTTGCCCGCTAGCCAAATCCACAACTGGGATGATTTGGTCCACACGTTCGTGGGCAACTTCCAGGGCACGTACGTGCGCCCCGAAAACTCATGGGATCTGCACTCCTGCACACAGAAGCCCGGCGAGTCGCTGCGGGACTTCATACGGCGCTTCTCTAAGCGCTGCACTGAGGTCCCCAGCGTGGCGCAGTCCGAGATCGTGCACGCCTTCCTCGAGGGCACCACGTGCCGGGACCTCGTACGGGAGCTGGGACGTAGCCCGCCTGCGGACTCCAACGAGCTGTTCGACATCGCCACCAGCTTTGCTTCCGGAGAGGAGGCCGTGGGGGCGATCTTCGACGGCAAGAAGGGCAAGCGCTCGGAGGACGTGCCCGCGGAGGGCAGCAAGTCCAAGGAGCCACACCGCAACGACAAGCGGGGCAAGAAGGGGAAGAAGCCGCGCCGCGAGGCGCGCGAGCGAGGGCGCGACGGCGGCATTGCCGAGGCCCTCGCTGTTGACCCGGCTCGACGGGGCCCTCGACCGGCCCCTCGAGGCCCGGGGGTGTTCGACGACATGCTAAAAAAGCCATGTCCCTACCACAAGACCCCAGTGAACCATACCCTTGAGCAGTGCGATATGCTCAAGAAGTTCTACGGCCATGCCGCCGCGAAGGAGGCAGAGGCCAAGAAAGACGGAGGCGATGGCAACGCAGGCGGCTTCCCCGCCGTTGAAAATGTGTTCCTCATCTTTGGGGGGCCAACCGTCGACATGTCGACCCGCCAGCGCAAGAAGGAGTGGCACGAGGTCCTCGCCGCGGAGAGGGCGCCTCCGTCCTTCCTCAATTGGTCGGAGGACGCCATCACCTTCAGCCGGGAGGACCACCCGAACCGTGTCCCCAACCCGGGCCAGTACCCGCTGGTGGTTGACCCCATCATCGGGAACGCACGGTTCTCGAAGGTCCTCATGGACGGAGGCAGCAGCCTCAACATCCTCTACGCGCATACGTTGCGCCTGATGGGGATCGGGTTGGACCAGCTGCGGCCCAGCACGAAGCCATTCCATGGCATTGCGTCGGGCAAGCAGGTCCAGCCCCTCGGGCAGATCGACCTGCCAGTTTGGTTTGGCACCCCGAAGAACTTCCGCAAGGAGACCCTCACCTTCGAAGTGGTGGGGTTCAAAGGGGCCTACCACGCTATACTTGGGCGACCCTGTTACGCCAAATTCATGGCGGTCCCCAATTATACTTACCTGAAGATGAAGATGCCGGGACCAAACGGCGTCATCACCGTCGGCTCGTCCATCGAGCACGCATTCGACTGCGACGTCGAGTGCGTAGAGCACGCAGAGGCACTAGCGCTGGATGAAGCGCTGGTGAACACGTTGGAGAAGATGGTCAACGACGACCTCGACCCCGCCGCCAAGCACGCTGGCACCTTCGAGGCCGCGGAGCAGACCAAGGGGGTCCCCCTCGACCCCTCAGCCCCCGAGGGCAAGGCGTTGAGGGTTAGCTCCACCCTCGACCCCAAATAGGAAGTGGTGCTCGTCGACTTCCTCCGCGCCAACGCCGACATCTTCACGTGGAGCCCCTCGGATATGCCAGGCATCCCGAGGGAAGTCGCCGAGCACTCCCTTGACATCCTGCCAAACGCCGGCGCCGTGCAGCAGCGGCTGCGCCGCTTCGACGAGGAGCGGCGACGGTCAGTCAGAGCGGAGCTGCGGAAGCTTCTCGAGGCCGGATTCATCAAGGAGGTGTTCCACCCAACGTGGCTAGCAAACCCCGTACTTGTAAAGAAAAATAATGGGAAGTGGCGGATGTGTGTAGACTACACTAGTCTTAATAAAGCGTGTCCTAAAGTTCCTTTTCCTTTGCCACGCATTGATCAGATCGTTGATTCAACGGCTGGGTGTGAATTGCTTTGCTTCCTTGATGCTTACTCCGGGTACCACCAAATAAAGATGAAGGAGTCCGACCAGCTCGCGACTTCGTTCATCACACCGTTCGGGACGTTCTGCTACGTCACGATGCCATTTGGCCTCAGAAACGCGGGTGCAACATACCAGCGTTGCATGCAGCACTGAAGGATCGGATGGCGACTAGAGAGGGGGGGAGTGAATAGGAGCCGGTAAAAATTCTTCCCAAAGAACCCGCCTATGTCCTACTCAAATCCCGGTCACACACGAGCGATGGATCGAATCACGCACCAATCGCCAAGACCACGAGGTTATGGATCAACCTCTAGCCCTAGGAGCGATTCCTAGGAGCACACGCGGAAGCACTAGAAAGGGAGGAAAGAAATCGAAGCAAACAAAGACAAAGCACGAGCTCTCGGCGGATCGTCCGGCCGGCAAGTGCGGACCGTCCGCGATGGACCGCGCGGACCGTCCGACCTCGCTCTCGCGGGACCGTCCGCGCCGACGTCGCGGACCGTCCGGCCCTTCCCGCGGACCGTCCGTTAAATCACACGAACGAACCAAAGCCACACACGACCCACGGACCGTCCACGGGGAGCACGCGGACCGTCCGCCAAGCACCCGCGACCGTCCGCCCGACACCGCGGACCGTCCGAAACTCCGTCCAACCAAAAATCGAAATCGCGACGGATCGAAACAAAGGACGCGCAAGAACGCGAAGAACACGGGACGAACACGGCCCACGCGGACCGTCCGCGACCCCCCTGCGGACTGTCCGCCAGGTGCGGACGAGCAGAAACGGCCCCGACCCCCGAAAGTCAACTCCCCCAAATCATCATCGGATTTCCCAAACGGTTGAAGCTATGGAGACAAGGGTTTGGGGACTTGAAAAGCAACACACAAGGATGCTATAGCCCAAAAATCTTGCCTCCTAACTCCCTAAATCACCGGGAATCGCGAATCCTTTGAGCACCACCAAAAACTAGAGCACCGAACGAAAACTCACGAATCGAAGTGGTTTCCCGGCGTTTGAGGGCACAAGATCAAGCACAAAGATGCACAAGACATCTATCCATGTTTCCCTCAAAGAAATCCGGGGAGAAACCCACTCAAATCCGCGGAAACACACCGGAAACAAAGGCACGAAAACAAGCACAAAAAGCCACGAAAAACAACCCCGAATCTTCTATACAAACCAGGAAAGATTCACAAGGTCTAGCATGCCGCCCTAGCATCCATCCCTCTCAACAAATCTCTCATGAAGCTCTCATGCTAGCCTAGAGAAAATAGGAAGGAAAATAGCTACGAAAATGAGAAAGAGGAGGGGGGAAATGAAACCCTAAGTCACCGAGAGAGAAGGCCATCAACACACACTCCAGGCTTATATATCAGGTCCCGCCGGAGTGGTAAATGACTCGACTACCCCTAACTACACTACTGGCGATACAACCCACGTAGGGGCATTTTGGTAATGTTTGTGGGTCTTGCCATCGGACGGCCACGCCTTTGCCGCACCCCGCGTCCTCCCGACGCAAGCCATGCGATCCCGCCGCGTGTCCTCCGCTTCGAAGCTTCCCGACACGCCGGATCCCGTCTCCGTCGTGTTGGGCCCTCGGACTTGGTTTTGAGGCCCAAACCAAGAAACCGTCCGCCGATGGTTTTGTGGGCAAACCACCAAACCCCGCGTGCCCGGTCCGGCCTCCCCGCCAAACCACTTGACTTGACCGCCACCGTGCACCGGCTCATCGTCCATGACTTCGTCTTGCTTGTGTCGCCACCATGTGGCCCGCACCCGATCCCCGCCGTCCACCGGTCCCTCGAACCGAGCCTACTTGTCTCTCCATCTCCCGGAGGCCCCTCAAGGCCGAAGACCTTTCGCGCCCGTTCTTCACCCCGCAACAACACGAACTAGGCCGCGGCCTACACACTCGCGCACTAAGCCAAGAGTCAGTCCAACACCCGTTGTCAATCACTCATCACTAAGGAGCGGTCATCCACCGACCACTGGGACGCTCCTGGTCCTCAATCTCCCCCTTGATGAGTGCATTGACAACACACAACGCGAAATGAAATTCAGAGTAAGAAAGAAAAGAAGAAGAAAGAAAAACAAGGAAGCTCAACTTATGACCAAAACCGAAGAAAGGCGAAGAAAGGTCACAAGCCAAGCAAAGCACAAAATCCACACCGAAAACAGCAAGAAAGCTCCCCCTGAACAAATGCCTCCCCCTGAACATGTGGATGCACACTTCCAAATTTCAGCTCACCTTTTTCTGAATTTTCATTAAGCTCACCTTTTCTCCCCCTTGTTGACAATGTATGAATCAAGGTGAAAATGCTGAAATGCAAAGCAAAGCATATAAACATCTACATGAGCTTCTCAAATAGGCCAAATCTAGTGTCAAAGGCTAAAAATGAGACAAAGATCACACACATGAATCATAGCATAGTCAAAGCATTGCCACAAGTAATATATGAAAATACAAGCATGTGACAAAGCAAAATTTTCTCGATTTAAGCGCAGTTTACCAAAAGAAGGCTCGCTTCACATGTAAAGGCCTATCCATGTCACACTTGAGCCACAAACATGCATACCATTTAAAGATCATACAAGGATGTCAAATTCTCAAAGCAAAAGATCATGGCAAACACCCATAAAGCAAAGCATGTCATGTCAAAGCTCATGAGCCATGTGTCCACTTCGGGGAGACTTCTCCACTGGTGAACATCATGCAACATGTTTTGCACCCATATGTGAAAGATAAGACATTTTAAGCATAGATATGATGGATGGAGCATTTTTCAAGCATTTGACACTTCTTTTCAAGATTAAATTATTTCATGGTACATGAAGTGCCTTTGCGGCAAAAAGAAGCTTATGCTCCCCCATGAATGCAACATAGGCTAAACATTCACAATGATATCCGGCCTTTGGCCCAAATGCAAGAACAAGGCATCCAAGCACAATCTAAGCATGAAAAGCACATTTAGACCAAACTGTGACATGGATACACAACTACACACGAGTGGAGCATATTTCATCAAAAATTAGTCAAGTTAAGCATTTATCTCAAAAAGGGGCTATCTCACCACACATATATCTCAAATATTCCAAGAGCATAGCCTCACATCACCATTTCTCCACACATATAACCAATATCTCACAAATAGCCAAAGAGACTCAAATATGGCATATGAAAGAAGCTCATCATCCTAAAATGCAATATGACACAAATGCAACATGATATATGACAAGATGGCTATCCTACCATGGTTTGTACATCAAGCAAAGCATGTATATACATCAAAGTAAACATGGTATGATACATATGGTACAAAAAAAGGAAATCCCCCAAGAATCAACTAGAAAGGGCAACAAACCCCAAGTTCCCCCCGCAAGCGCACAAAGGTAGCTTGGTCGAGAGGCTTTGTAAAGATGTCGGCTAGCTGATCTTGGGTAGGGACATGGCTCAAAACGATGATTCCTTTCTCCACATTGTCCCTCAGGAAATGATACCTCACCTCTATGTGTTTGGTTCTGGAGTGAAGCACTGGGTTTTTGGCTACGCTTATGGCACTGGTGCTATCACAAAGAAGTGGGATCCGGGTGCACTCCTCACCAAAGTCTCTCAAAGTGTAGGAAATCCACAACAAGCGGGAACAAAGAACTCGCGGAAGCAACATACTCCGCCTCCGTGGTAGACCGAGCTACACTAGACGCGCTTGCGGGAAGACCATGAGACCAACGAAGAACCAAGAAACCGACAAGTGCCGAAGTAGACTTCCTCTCGACTCGACAACCAAAGCAAAATCCGCATCGAAAAACCATGAAGAGACAGAGTCGAGGAGGAAGAATACCACGAAGCCAAGACCAAAGGGGCGGATCGTAGGTACCGAAAATCCTCTTGACGGCCCGTCGATGTGACGTCCTCGGCGAAGCCTCGAAAACGAGCGCACGGACACACACCGAACCGTATGTCCGGCCTCGTCGCCGTCAAGTAGAGGAGGGAGCCGATCATGCTCCCCGTACTCCCGCCGGTCCACCGGTTCTCCGTCCTCATCCGCATCCAAAGTGGCCGTACTCCCCATGGGAGTCGACATCGGCTTCACATCTTGCATCCGGAACTTCCTCGCATGTCTTTCGTGTACTTGGTCCGGTGCACAAATGTACCGTCCTTCACTTGCTTGATCGCGCAGCCCCCGAGAAAATACCGCAACTCGCCCATCATGCTCATCTCGAACTCCCCGCTCATCTCATCCGCAAACTTGGCAACAAGGTTATGTGACGAGCCACCAAAGACAATATCATCCACGTATATCCGAACAATCGCAAGTCATTTCCATGCTTGAGGAGAAACAAGGTTCTATCTACGGTACCCATCACAAACCCTCTCGCTCAAAAGAAAACCTCTCAATCTCCCATACCAAGCACGGGGCGCCCGTTTCAACCCATACGAGCCCTTTTCAACCCGTATACCCCGTGTGGGTACAACTCGCTCTCAAACCCGGGTGTGGTCGCTTCACATACACCTCCTCCTCTATGACCCCATTCGAAAAGCACTCTTCACGTCCATCCGAAACAACTTGAACCCTTTAGCCACGGCAAAGGCTAGAAGGATCCGAATTGCCTCAAGACGGGCCACAGGAGCAAAGGTCTCCTCATAGTCGATCCCCTCCTTCGACTAAACCCCCGAGCAACAAGTCCGGACTTGTTCCTCACAACCATCCCATTCTCTCCCTCTTTGTTCTTCCAAACCCACTTGGTTCCTATGGGATGGCAATTTGGAGGTGGTTCAACTAACTCCCACACACGGTTCCTCTCAAAGTTTTCCAACTCCTCATGCATAGAATTGACCCGAGTTTGCATCGGATAAAGCATGTCCAATGTCCTTGGGCTCAAAAGTAGCAACAAAAGCAAGATGAGCAAAATGAGAGGAATTCCGGACCTCGACCGTGTAGTGCGTTCATTGATGTCTCCAATGATCTTCGAAAGGGGATGCACTTCTTGAATCCGCCGGGGAGCCTCACGCCTCGAGACCACCTCCCCCTCAACTTCGCCTTCTCTCGCCTGGGTCCTCTTGTTGCACCGTCGTTGTCCATGAAGTAGACGGTCCATGCTCCAAGGTAGTCGTGGGGGAAGTAGTGGGTACATGCTCGCCTTCGGTGCGCATGGTTCTCCCCATCATCATCTCCAGCCTTCATCTTTCTCCTCTTCAAAGAGGTCCTCGGCCATCTCTTCATCACCCGCACATTCAAAGCCAAGAGAAGTACATGGCATTGTCTCGTCGAAGGTCACCTCGCAAGTCTCCATGATTTTGTTAGTCTCAAGGTTAAGCACCCTATAGGCTCTAGAGTGGTTAGCATATCCAAAGAAAATACCATCACTAGACCTAGCCTCAAACTTGTCGAGTTTTCCCTTCTTCAAAATAAAGCACTTGCAGCCAAAAACTCGGAAGTGACTCACCTTGGGTGCCCGACCATGCATAAGCTCGTAACAGGTCTTCTTCTTGAAAGCTCTCAATAAAATCCGATTGGAGACATGACAAGCTGTATTGACCGCCTCAGCCCAAAACCTCCTAGGAGTCCTGTGCTCATCGAGCATCGTCCTAGCCATCTCACAAAGAGTCCGATTTTTCCTTTCCACGACTCCATTTTGAGGGGGCACATAAGGGGTCGAATACTGATGTTCAAGACCTAGATCACGACAAAAGGCATCAAAACGAGAGTTCTTAAACTCGCAGCCATTATCACCGCGGATAGCTCGAATAGCATTCCCATGCCTCTCGTTTTTCAACCTCACGATCGATCTCGAACAAAACCAAAAGTCTCACTCTTATCCTCCAAGAAGAACACCGGGCATAGCGAGAGTAATCGTCCACCACAACAAGGACATACCACTTCCCACCCACCGAGCGAACTCGAGCCGGCCCAACAAGGTCCATATGCAACGGCTCCGTCGGACGCTCGGTCATGACATCGGTCAGGGGTGGATGGGGAGTGGCTACCATCTTACCATGCCTACAAGGAGCACAAACCAAATCCTTCTCAAACTTCAACTTCGGCAATCCTCGGACAAGGTCAAGACCACTCAAGCGGGAAACCAAATCAAAGCTCAAGTGTCCCAACCGCCTATGCCATTTCCACAAATCGAAGACGGACCAGCCATCAAACAACGAGCGAGGACCCAAAGAACGAGAGAAATCAGCCACGAAAACCGACCCTCGGGGATGATCATACAAACAAGATCACCTCGAGAATCAAGCAAACGAGACTCGCCGTACTTGAAACGCACCTCAAAACCTTCATCAAGCAACCGAGAAACCGAAAGCAAATTAAAACCCAAAGACTTCACAAGAGCCACTCTCTTCAACGTTACCTTGTCACTCACATGCACAACACCCTCTCGAAAGCACCCTACCTCGTCCATTGTCCCCAAATGTAATGTACATCTTTTCCTTCACCGGGGTGAGGCCGGAGAACCACTTCTTATCTCCTGGTCATGTGTCGAGAACACCGGAGTCGATCAACCAAATGTTCTCCAAGCCTCCCCGCCGCAAATCGAGCGTAAACAAGAACGAGAATGAGCTAGCGACTCGACACCGGGGTTAGCACGGAGAAAGTTAAACCGGTGTCGAGCCATCCGCTCAAAAGAGGGGTTAGCAAACATCACTCCCTTGCCACCAAACTTCCCATGTCCCATGGGAGGAGTACGAGCACCACGAGGGGGAAAACGTGGTCCGTAGTTCCTCTCCGGAACCCGCAGCTGCGATCATCTCCCCTAAACCCGTACCGAGGACGAGTAGGAGGACGTCCAAAGCAAAACCACCACGAGCCCGACCAAACCTCTCACCGTAACGCACACCATCATCTCTCCTGACAAACCTCTCACCACCACCTCTCGGTGGGAACCTGCCAACACTCCTCACACTTCCCACACCCCGTGGAAGTGGCACTCTAGGCTCGTGAATACCGCGAGACTGGCGATACCTGTCCTGGTTTGCTTGCTCCCTAGCAAGCCTCTCATCCCTCTTCCTCTTGTAGCAAAACTCCGCAAGATGCCTCTCCTTGCCACAATACTCACACCCGAAGGGGATGGGTTTTGGTTTTGGCTCGGCTTCTCTCTAGGTTTCTCACCCTTCTCACCCACAAACTTCACCGGTTTCGGAAATCATTTGTCTTAGGTGGGAATTTGGGTGGATCTTGGGTTGTGTCAAGCTTGTTGCAAAGGTGGTTGGGTTTTGGTGTGAAAGAGTTCTTGGGTGCTTTTGGGAGTGGGACTTGGATCTCTCCGATCACCTCGAACCCGGGGTTAGACTCAACACACTTCTCGTACACACTCTCCCCACTGTTCTCTCCCACTTTCTCACCCAACTTCTCAAACCCCAAACCACGACCGTCAGCCCTCTTGAACTCCTCAATCATGATTTTCAATTGAGGTTCCTGCCCAGACAACCAACCCAACACTTTCCTCAAATAGTCATTCTCTTCATAGATGACATCCAAACGGGAAGTAAGTTCAAGATTACGCAAAGTGACTTCATCACAGCTAGAACATGCATTTGCAACAGGAGATTTTAAAGATGCTTCCAAAGAACTAATGGTAGAACGAGCATCGACAAGCTTAGCATGCATAGTAGGACATGATTTGCAAGCACCAAGCAAAGTAGGTCTAGCCTTAAGCTCATCATGTTCGATCCTAAGAGCATCTAGTTGAGCCAAAATAGAAGCATTCTTCTCATTAAGCATTTTGATCTCATTCAACCAAGCATCACATTCAACACATTCAACATCATCGAGAGAAGTAGGAGCAAGTTTCAAAGAGTCATTCTCAAGTTTTAATTCAAGCAATTTTGACTCTAACTCTCCTACTTTCTCACTAGCATTCTCAAGCCGAGCCCTAAGATCTTTCCTCATCTTTTTGGCATCTCTCAAAGACACTATCACGGTTATCAAGCAAACCATTCAACCTAGCAATCTCGGCAAGAAGCAAAGAGTCGGGATCACGGTTTACCTCATCCTCCGAGTCGGAGTCGCCGTCCTCCTTCACACTCTTCTTGCCGCTCGAGCTATGGGCCATGCCACAAAAGCCCTCGAGCGCCACACACGCCCTTAGCCCGCCGAGGTTCCGCTTGCACTCTTCTTGCCACCGCGCCTCCCGGCGTCTTCATCTTCGCCGCTCGAGCTTGATCGCTCCTCGCTTGAGCTTGAGTCAACGTCGCTCGCACCGGCCACCATCGCTCTTGCCTTGTTCTTCTTGTAGGTGCTCTTGCTCGGTCGCCGCTTGTCCTTGTCCTTGCTCTTGGACTTGTTGAAGTGCTTGCCCTTGGAGGAGTACTTGTCTTCACGCCTCGGGTGCGCCTTGTACTCGTTCACCTTGTACTTGTTCTCCTCCCGCTTCCGGCACTCGGCGATGAAGTGTCCACGCTTGCCACACTTGTAGCACGTCCCCGAGCTCCGCCTTGCGTTCCTCCGACTCTCGTGTAGTCGTTCAAATCTTCTTGAGAGCAAGGCCGCCTCCTCCTCGCCCGGCACATCAAACTCCTCATCCGGAATGGACATAAGAGAGGACAAAGAAAACTCGTCGACGGGAAGGGTTAGATTTGCCCTTTGATCCTCCCACAAGAGCAAGACTATGGTCGGCCGAGCCCTCATGCTTGGATAGCAACTTCCGTCAACCTCGACCGACTTGAGCTTAGAGAAGAGGTCATCCAACTCAATAGTCAAATAGTTCCCGGACTCCTTGATGGCCTCAACCTTAGCACCCCAAACATTTGGATCCAAGACATGCAAGAGCTTCAAAGCCCGATCATGCTCGGAATACGGAAAATCCTCAACATTTGCCTTCATGTTGTTCACGATGGCGGTGAACCTCTCGAAACATCGCATCAATGTCCTCACCGGGAAGTGGAGTGAAATTCTCATATTGCATCCGGTAAGAGACAAAGAGGCGAGCCTTCACATGGTTATCACCACCGTGAGCAACCAACAACTTATCCCAAATTTGCCAAGCAAGACTCAAATGGCGAACACGCTCAAACTCGGATCACACAAGCTCCGGCACAAGTGATCAACGGCTTTTGCATTAGCCTCATACTTGGCCTTGGCATCGGCATCGGTCACCATAAGAGTATGGATGTTGACCGGAATAGCATATGTCTTGTCAAGCACAATAAAATCCAACAAACTCTTCCCTCGAAGAAAGATCATCATACGAGCCGCCCACTTGTGGTAACCCTTGCCATCGAAGTGCGGCGGACCGCCCCCGCTCAACGTACGCCATCTTAGGATTCGAGACTTGTCAAAGTCGCAAAGAATCCGCACCAAGCTCGATACCAATTGAAGGATCGGATGGCGACTAGAGAGGGGGGGAGTGAATAGGAGCCGGTAAAAATTCTTCCCAAAGAACCCGGCCTATGTCCTACTCAAATCCCGGTCACACACGAGCGATGGATCGAATCACGCACCAATCGCCAAGACCACGAGGTTATGGATCAACCTCTAGCCCTAGGAGCGATTCCTAGGAGCACACGCGGAAGCACTAGAAAGGGAGGAAAGAAATCGAAGCAAACAGCACAGCACAGGCTCCTGGCGGACTGTCCGGCCGGGCAGTGCGGACCGTCCGCGATGGACCGCGCGGACTGTCCGACCTGCTCTCGCGGACCGTCCGCGCCGACGTCGCGGACCGTCCGGCCCTTCCCGCGGACCGTCCGTTAAATCACACAGAACGAACCAAAGCCACACACGACCCACGGACCGTCCACGGGGAGCACGCGGACCGTCCGCCAAGCACCCGCGGACCGTCCGCCCGACACCGCGGACCGTCCGAAACTCCGTCCAACCAAAAATCGAAATCGCGACGGATCGAAACAAAGGACGCGCAAGAACGCGAAGAACACGGGACGAACACGGCCCACGCGGACCGTCCGCGACCCCCCTCCGCGGACCGGCTCCGCGTGTGCGGACAGAGCGAAAACGCCCGACCCCGAAAGTCAACTCCCCCAAATCATCATCGGATTTCCCAAACGGTTGAAGCTATGGAGACAAGGGTTTGGGGACTTGAAAAGCAACACACAAGGATGCTATAGCCCAAAAATCTTGCCTCCTAACTCCCTAAATCACCGGGAATCGCGAATCCTTTGAGCACCACCAAAAACTAGAGCACCGAACGAAAACTCACGAATCGAAGTGGTTTCCCGGCGTTTGAGGGCACAAGATCAAGCACAAAGATGCACAAGACATCTATCCATGTTTCCCTCAAAGAAATCCGGGGAGAAACCCACTCAAATCCGCGGAAACACACCGGAAACAAAGGCACGAAAACAAGCACAAAAAGCCACGAAAAACAACCCCGAATCTTCTATACAAACCAGGAAAGATTCACAAGGTCTAGCATGCCGCCCTAGCATCCATCCCTCTCAACAAATCTCTCATGAAGCTCTCATGCTAGCCTAGAGAAAATAGGAAGGAAAATAGCTACGAAAATGAGAAAGAGGAGGGGGGAAATGAAACCCTAAGTCACCGAGAGAGAAGGCCATCAACACACACTCCAGGCTTATATATCAGGTCCCGCCGGAGTGGTAAATGACTCGACTACCCCTAACTACACTACTGGCGATACAACCCACGTAGGGGCATTTTGGTAATGTTTGTGGGTCTTGCCATCGGACGGCCACGCCTTTGCCGCACCCCGCGTCCTCCCGACGCAAGCCATGCGATCCCGCCGCGTGTCCTCCGCTTCGAAGCTTCCCGACACGCCCGGATCCCGTCTCCGTCGTGTTGGGCCCTCGGACTTGGTTTTGAGGCCCAAACCAAGAAACCGTCCGCCGATGGTTTTGTGGGCAAACCACCAAACCCCGCGTGCCCGGTCCGGCCTCCCGCCAAACCACTTGACTTGACCGCCACCGTGCACCGGCTCATCCGTCCATGACTTCGTCTTGCTTGTGTCGCCACCATGTGGCCCGCACCCGCCCCGCCGTCCACCGGTCCCTCGAACCGAGCCTACTTGTCTCTCCATCTCCCGGAGGCCCCTCAAGGCCGAAGACCTTTCGCGCCCGTTCTTCACCTGCAACAACACGAACTAGGCCGCAGCCTACACCTGCGCACTAAGCCAAGAGTCAGTCCAACACCCGTTGTCAATCACTCATCACTAAGGAGCGGTCATCCACCGACCACTGGGACGCTCCTGGTCCTCAAGCACGTTTTTGGGGATCACATCGGGCGAACGGTCGAAGCATACGTGGACGACATCGTCGTGAAGACGAGGAAGGCGGACGACCTGGTTGGCGACCTCGCCGTCGCGTTCGGCTGCCTACGGGCCAATGGGGTCAAGTTAAACCCCGAAAAATGTGTCTTTGGAGTGCCGCGAGGCATGCTCCCGGGGTACATTGTCTCCCGGCCGGGGAATCGAGGCCAACCCCCGAAAAGGTTGCGGCCCTCGAACGAATGGGTCCGATCCGGGACCTCAAAGGGGTGCGAAGGTGCTTGGGGTGCCTCGCCGCCTTGAGCCGCTTCGTCTCGCGGCTCGGTGAGAAGGGCCTGCCCCTCTATCGCCTCCTCAAGAAGCACGAGCGCTTCTCCTGGACCACCGAGGCCCAGGATGCGCTCGACAAGCTGAAGGCGTCCCTAACGCACGCCCCGATCCTCACGCCGCCGCAAGACGGCGAACCCCTGCAGCTCTACGTAGCCGCAACCACCCAGGTGGTCAGCGCCGTGATCGTCGTGGAGCGCATGGAGGAAGGGCACGCCTTGCCTGTATAGCGACCGGTCTACTACATCAGCGAGGTCCTGTCAGACACAAAGACGCGCTACCCCCAGGTCCAAAAGTTGTTGTACGCGGTAGTTCTTGCGCGGCGCAAACTCCGCCACTACTTCGAGGCCCATCCCGTCACGGTGGTTTCCTCCTTCCCACTAGGGGAGATCATCCGCAACCCCGACGCCGTGGGCAGGATCGCCAAGAGGTCCGTAGAGCTGATGGGCAAGACGCTCGCCTACGCCCCGCGCAAGGCTGTCAAATCCCAAATCTTGGCGGATTTCGTTGCCGAGTGGACGGACACGCAGCTACCGCCGCCGCGCATCCAAGCGGAGGCCGGACTCGCGTTCTTCGACGGCTCGGTAATGAAAACAGGAGCGGGCGCGGGCCTGCTCTTCGTGTCACCCCTCGGGGAACACATGCGGTACACGGTGCGCCTCCACTTCCCCGCGTCTAACAATATGGCTGAATACGAGGCCCTCCTCTGCGGCCTCAAAATCGCCATTGAGTTAGGCGTCAAGCGCCTCGACGTGCGGGGAGACTCGCAGCTCGTGATCGATCAGGTCATGAAGAACGCGAGCTGCCACGACGACAAGATGGAGGCCTACTGCAAAGCCGTGCAAGCCCTCGAGGACAAGTTTTACGGCATCGAGCTCAACCACGTGCCCCGCCGGTACAACGAGAAGGCGGATGAACTGGCCAAGATTGCGTCCGGGCGGATCACCGTTCCCCCGAACGTCTTTGCGCGCGACGTCGCGCAACCCTCGGTCGTCTTCGAGCCCTACCCCTCGAGTCACAACGAACCCTCGGGGGCTCCCTCGAATCCAGCGGGCGCGGAACCCATGGATGAGGACCCCTCGAACGAGGCGTACGTGCTCTGCCTCCTCGAGGGGTACGGCTCCCACGAGGCCGACGTAATGGACATCGAGCCAGCTCCTGTCCAGGAGGACTGGCGTGAAAAATATATTGCCTGGATCGCTCGAGGGGAACTCCTCGCGGACCGGGCCGCGGCCAGGCGCATCGCCAGGATGGCCAAATCTTTTGCCCTCGTCGACGGCGAGCTGTATAAGCGCGCCGCCTCCGGCACCCTACAGCGGTGCGTACCCATTCCCGAGGGGCGCGAGCTCCTACGGGACATCCATGCGGGGATCTGTGGCCACCACGCCGCGCCCCGCACCCTCATCGGCAACGCGTTCCGCCAGGGCTTTTACTGGCCTACCGCGGTCGCGGACGCCAGCGAAATCGTGCACACCTGCGAAGGGTGCCAGTTCTACGCCCGCAAGTCCAACTTGCCCGCCCATGCCCTGCAAACCATCCCCGTGACATGGCCATTCGCCGTGTGGGGGCTGGACATCGTCGGGCCCCTGCGGAAGGCGCCCGGGGGCTTCACCCACTTGTTGGTCGCGATCGACAAGTTCTCCAAGTGGGTGGAGTCGCGCCCCATCACGAATCTAAGAGCAGAGCAGGCGGTAACATTCTTCACCGACATCGTCTACCGCTTTGGAGTGCCAAACTCCATCATCACAGACAATGGGTCACAGTTCACAGGCCGGAAATTCTTGGAGTTCTGCGATAAGTTCCACATCCGTGTGGATTGGGCAGCTGTGGCGCACCCACAGACCAACGGCCAAGTAGAGCGTGCCAACGGCATGATCCTACAGGGCCTTAAGCCCAGAATTTTCGACCAACTCAACAAATCTGGACGAAAATGGCTCCAAGAACTACCAGCGGTTGTGTGGAGCCTAAGGACCACCCCGAGCAGAGCCACCGGGTTCACCCCGTTTTTCCTAGTCCACGGCGCGGAGGCTGTCCTCCCCACGGACTTAGAATACGGATCGCCCAGGGTTCGAGGCTATGACGAGGATGCTAACCAGCGAGCCCGCGAGGACTCGCTGGACCAGCTGGACGAGGCACGCCTCGTAGCCTCAATGCATTCCGCAAGGTACCAACAGTCCCTAAGACGCTACCAGGCACGCAAGATACGTCGACGGGACTTCAGTGAAGGGGACTTGGTCCTAAGGCTGCGCCAAGACAACCGAGGGCGCCACAAGCTGTCACCCCCATGGGAGGGACCCTACGTCGTGGTGAAGGTACTCAAGCCCGGCACGTACAAGCTGGCCAACGAGGATGGTGAAGAGCTCACCAACGCTTGGAACATCCAACAGCTACGTCGTTTCTACCCCTAGCTAGGATTCCCAAGCATTTTTTCTGTTGTAAAAATCACACGGCCAACGCCCCAGTTGGTTGCAACTATGTAAAAGCTTCAAGTTTGTTTTCTACTTCAACTACGAGCAACGATTCGAACAGGGCGCAGGCGGCCCAGCGGGAGGAGCGTGCGAGCCAGAGATAGCATACGCCGCGTGGATATGGCCCTTCTCTCTCGCCTCCAACCCAGCAGGCCCCCAGCGAAAATCGAACTCCCCTAACTAGAATCTACTCAGAAAGAAGGAGAAACAAAAAGCGTGATAAACAAACAACTTCATTACAGCGAATGTTTATGTCCAAAGAACAACTTGTTCATTTACAAAAGGCCACGAGGCCAGAATACTGATATACATCAAAACGGGCCTAGCGCCCAACTGCTTTCAGGCGGGAGGAGCGGCAGCGTCAGCGGCGTCCGGGAAGAGGAACTCCTCGAAGGCTTCGGCGAGCGAACCGGCGGCGTCAGTGGCGAGCGCATCCACACGCTCCATCGCTACCTCGTCCTCGACACCCTCGGGGACGACGTAGCCCTCCGCCAGCGCCTCGAAGTTGACCTCGTAGTGGGACCGCACCACTCCGAGGGCCTCTCGGACGCCCGCATGCGCCGCCCGCCGCATCCGCTCGGTGACGTGACCGCCAAGGGCACGCAGCGGGGCCGGCCGCCGAGCTGCCGGCCTGTGCTTCGCCCTCCTCCATGGTGCGGCAGGTCTCGAGGGCCGCGCCACGCAGCCTCCCGCAGCCCCCGGCTCGGAGGAGTTGTAGGAAGCCTGCAACGCCTCGGCCCGCTCAGCCGCATGCCCCAGGGCAGTGCGCAAGCCTGGAAACGCCAAGGCAAGAAAGAAATCAGAAAAAAGGAATACGAGTTCCCAAACGAAAACCAACAAGGCAAGAGTCAAACAGTGGCTCACCTTCGACTTGCTTCCTCTCCGTCTCGAAGTCGTGGCGCACGGCCTCGACCGTCAGCTCGAGGCGCTTGACGGTCTCACCTTGCTCCTGGAGGGACAGCTCCTGACTGGCGTTGGTGATGCTGAGCATAATCACCTCGCCCTCGGCCTTGGAGAGCTTGTCGTCCCGCTCCGCCACGGACCCCGCGCGCCGCCTCGCGAGCGACGCGCTCCCGCTCCGGCGCCGTCCGGCGTCGACGAGGGCGGCCTCGCTCTTCTGCCGGCCGCCCCTCGGCCCCTTCGCGGGCGGTGCGCTCTTGCGGGAGCCGCTCCTCGGCCGGCGACGAGGGCCGCGGCCTTGGCGTCGAAGGCGCCCTTCAAATCATCGGCCTCCTTGGCCCGCTGCTCCGGCCCGCGCGCCCGCTCCTCGGCCGGCACCGCCGCGCTTGCGCCCCCTCGAGCGACGTGCGGAGCTCCCGGTTCTCGCCGCGGACGGTGGCCACCTCCGCCTCCCGTTGGCGGCCGCCGTCCGCGTCTTCTCCAAGTCCGAGCGTGCCCGCCACGTAGCCTCATCACGATCGATGAGGGCCGTGCGGACCCGCTCGAGGCTCGAGCGGCGCGGCGGGTCCCCGCCTCGAGCTCTCGGGGAGCTCGTCGCGCCACGCCATGGCCCGCACGCCGCCCGGCCGTCCGGCGTCCCGAGGGCGTCGGCAAGCGCATCGAAAGCGCCGCACCACTCCCCGGAGGCCGGTGGACCTCGGCGTTCACCCGGTCGAAGGCGTCGTACTTGTCGTGGGCGCGGCGCTCGAGCTCCTGGCACCCACAAATCAAAACCCGTAAGCGCTACGACACGGAGACAGCACGCAAAAGCGAGAGATGGAAGAAAAGCAAGCAACCACGACCTACCTGGAAGACGCGCCATGCGGGGCCGCCATGGACATGCAGCGCTTCGTTCAGCGCGCGGTTGAGCGTGGCGCCGTGGCTCCGGAGCTCGCCCCAGAGCTCCTGCTTCCCCGAGCATCAGCAAACGCAGGGGGATCGTCGACGGACCCCTCCACCTGGGCGGGGTGGCCGGCGCGGGAGGACGAGGCCTCGGCACCGCGTCCTCGGTCCCCCGCCACCATGTGCCCCTCGTGCCGCCTCACGAGGGCCCCCTCCTGGGGCTCGGGGGAGCGTGTGGGGAAGCTACCCCACTGATCCCACCCGGGCGGCGGGGAGTCGTCATCCAGGACCTCCACCACCTCCGCCCAGGAACCGCCGGCGAGCACCGGCCCTTGCGCCGCCTCCACCAGCACCTCCACTTGCGCCTCCGTGGCCGCGGGCGCCCGACGCGGCGCCACGGCCACCACCTCCGGCTACGCCTCCGCGACCACGGGCGCGCGCGCGCAGTTGCACCCGCTCCGCCTCCTCCGCACCGGCACCACGGACCGCGCCCTCCACGCGACGCCCTCGCGAGCCGCGCCTCCGCCACCGCCGCCGCGGCCGCGGCCCCGCGCCCCCACGATGGCCGCGCCGGCCGCTCCTCGCAACCGCCGGCCGCGCCGCGGTGGGCCGATCCGCCGGCCGAGGCCTCGAGGCCCCGGCCCGGGCTCGCGCGAGCTCTCGCCCGCCGCCGCCGTGCTTGCCCCCGCCCGTGACGCCCTCGACGAGCGCCGCCGGGTGGGGATGGACGCGTCCGTCCCTCGCACCTTGGCCGGTGCGAGGGGGAGGCACGGCTTGGCACCACCGCGTAGGCACGAACGGGGGTTAGGAACGCCCGGTTATCGAAAACCGGGACCAAAATATAGGGTCGAACCCCTTACCTCGAAGAGGAGAAGGCACGCTTCCTTTTCCTCGAGGCCTCGGCCGGATGAGGCCGGCGCGGTCGGCACACCCGCCGCCGCGCCTCCCCGACGGCGCGCCGTCGTGCGCGTAGGCGCGCCCCGCCCCGCGCACGGGCACGCCCGATGCCGCGCCTCCCGACGGCGCCACCGCGCGCGCAGTACGCTCGCCCCGTGTGCGGGTGCGCCCGCCGCCGCGCTCCCCGACGACGCCGCCGCGCGCGCGCGCGCGCGCGCCGCGCGCGGGCACGCTCGCCGCGCGCGCCCTCGAGGAGCGCGGCCGGCGCCCCGCGCGCGCGCGCGCCCCGATGTCGATTGCACCGCGGCGAGCGCCGTTGCGCCCGCCCCAGCGATGCCGCCCTTGCCGCCGGCGCCGGTTCGGCGACGGGGGCGCAGCCGCCACCTATCGAGGGGCCCTCCCCCCTCGCCCTCTTCCTCTTCGTCCTCCTCCGAGGACGAGTACTCCTCGGTCCCCGGGGAGGAGAGCCCCGGCTCTTCGCGCCGCCGGCACTCCGCGGCCCGCCGGTCGCGGCGCGCTTGATGTCGCCTCGCGCGCTCCCTCTCCGCGCGCCGCCCTGCTCCCCGCCGCCGCTGCTGCGCCGCCCGACCAAGCGCGCGGGACTCGGGGGTGGGCGGAACGGACTTGGAGGCAGTAAAGCTCACCAGCTGCATACAGGAACATCAAGGACGCGTCAGGAGGCAGAAGCAACACCAAGAACTGAAGCAAAATCAAAGATCACACTCACCAATAGGCCGGTGGGGAGCATCTCGAGGTCCCACGGGGACCAGTCCGGGCGCACCGGCACCCGGGTGTCGACGGCGTTCCGCGCCCGGGTGAGCGCGTACGCCCGCTCGAGGGGCGTCGGGAGCATCCGCGACCTCACCAGATCGACGGGGTTGGCCGCCTCTGTCATCTCGAAGATACAGAGTGGCCTCTCCATCAGGGGCACGACCCGCCGGTGATGGAGGAAGGCGAGAACCCCCATCGCGGTCAGCCCCTGCGCCGCCAGGCTCCGCGCAGGCGGCCGAGACCGACTCCCCGCCGCCTCGGTGTTGGGGCGTGGACACCCCGTAGCCCCAAGAGCTGGGCTTCTCCTTGAACACCCGACCGGTGTAGGGGGGGAGGCCGGGCTCGGCGTTGCGCAGATAGAACCATCCCCGCTCCCAGCCGGCGTTGTTCGTCGTCATGGTGCAGGGGATGTAGACGTTCTTGAATTGCCCCCGCAGGGCAAGCGACATCCCGCCGGCGCGCACCGCGCGGCGGGTCCTCGGCTCCGTCGTGGGCTGCGTGAAGAGCTCCGCACGAAAAAGGTGTACCCAGAGCTCCCAATTGACTGGGATCCCCAGGTACCCTTCGCATACGCCCACGAACGTGGCCGCCTGTGAAATCGCGTCGGGCGCGAAGTTGTGCAACTCTACTTCGTAGTAGTGGCACATCGCCCGCATAAAGCGGCTCGCCGGCGCGTTGAAGCCCCGCTCGTGGTAGCGGATAAAGCTCACCACGTAGCCCTCCGGAGGGTTGGGCGCGCGGTCCCCTGCCGGCGGCACTATCCACTCCGCCGGGCGTCCATCTTCATTGGCCGCCAGCTGGCCGGCGGCGACCAGCTCGCCAAGGGCCAGCCGGGTCACCGTCGACCTCTCCCAGGCGTACGGCTCCAGGATCGTGAGAGGCTGAGGCGGCACCATGAGGAAGGACGAAAGAATGCGAGAGCGGAGGACGAAAAACGAGAGATGAGCTCTAATGGCGACACCGCGCGGTGGCAAAGGCGAGGCGAAGACGAAGGCGCAGGGGGGCTGAAACGGTGAGGTGCTAAGGTAAAAAACCGCCGTCTCCCCCTCCCCTCAGATTTATAAGCCGCGGGCGAGCTCTCCGGAGCGGATGTCCCGCGCGCATTAACTGCAGGGAATCTTCTCCTCACGCCGACGAATGGGCCCCACCGCGACCGCAGCGGCCACATCACCGCGGACGGGCCATCATCACGGCGGAGACCTGCAGGGACCGAGGCGAGCGGTCACGTCCACCTGCCACGCCGCCCACTACGCGCGCGCGCGGCCGCAGCGCCTAAAAAGGCGCGCCCGCGCTGCAAAAACCGCAGCCTCGACTGCGAGGCATTTAATGACCCGGTCCCTTGCCAAGCAAGGAGAACCCTCGAGCGGGGCGAACCCCCGGCTCGAGACAAAGACAGCCCTCGATGGGATATCGGCGTGAGAAGGCCGCCCGGGGCCTGCTTGAAGTAAAGCAGGCACCACGGGCACCCATGCCACGCAAAACCCTCGAGCGGCACGAGCCCTCGGCTCCAGACGATAACAGCCCTCGATGGGATATCGGCGTGAGAAGGCCGCCCGGGGCCTGCTTGAAGTAAAGCAGGCACCGCGGGCACCCATGCCACGCAAAACCCTCGAGCAGCACGAGCCCTTGGCTCCAGACGATAACAGCCCTCGATGGGATATCGGCGTGAGAGGGTCGCCCGGGGCATGCTTGAAGTAAAGCAGGCACCGCGGGCACCCATGCCGCGCAAAACCCTCGAGCGGCACGAGCCCTTGGCTCAAGACGATATCAACTCTCCAAAAAAAAGGGGGGCACATACGCTGTGCTACCAACCAGTGCCTCGAGGGCTGGCTCGCCCAGACCCCTCGACGGCCGCAGACGCAAAAGACGGGGCCGCCCAGGCGCCACCCCGCACGGCCCTACTGATCAGAGGTTCGAAGCCTGACCCTCGACGGGTTCGAACAGGCGCCTCGCATCGCGAGTCAGGGACGACGAGGGCACGCGCATTCGAGCCGTTCCTCGAGCCCGTCGGCTCGAGGGTGCCCCACATGTCGTGTTCGAGAGCCAGCGAGGGCAGCTAGCCGGGGGATCCCACCGAGGGAGAGCTTCCGCGCCCTCGGTCCCTATTGAACGGGACCGAGCCCCACCTAGCAAACCCACGCAAGCACTTCCATGGACGTGTCTCCGGACCACGCAGCCTACCCTTATCGAACGGGGCATGGACGTCCACTTGAACCACCCGCTAGCAGCTCGACGAGGAATCCGTAATTCGCGACCTGCTCGATGGGAGTTGCGGAAACCTCACCCTCCGTCCCGCGGAGGGACGGCGAGGGCGCGCTAAAAAACAAGTCGTGAAGCTCTACCCGATCGCCTCGAACGGGCCCAGGCTCGGGGGCTTGACGCACGGCTACACCTCCTTGAAATTGCACCCACCGAAGACAGTGCCAGCAGCGCGTGGGCCACCGAGGCCGGCTGGGATATCGCCGATGCCGGTCGAAACATGCGCCACGTCCTCTGACCAGTTCACGCGGTTAAACCCCTGCAGGAGCACCCACGCTCCTGCAGGGCTTCGGAGGCTAGACCCGCGGGTCCGCTGACGCGGCCCCACTGAAAGCGTTCGCAAAACAAGGAGGGAAGAACGTCCTATCAGTAGGTTCCAGCATCTGCGGGAGCCTCAATGGCAAACCCGCAGATGCTCGGGGGCTACTGTCGGGGACAGCCCTAGGGGTCCCCTTAAACAATAGGGAAATCCTTACTTAAAACCCGCAACAAAACCAAAACACGCTAAGCCTAACCATGCAGGTGCCTAACCATGCAGGGCACGGCCCACGCCGCAGGGACCCCGACGGCCCATCAAGGCGGCCCTCTTAGAGAACCCCTCGGGCGGGCTCCGCCTCGCTCGAGGACGAGCGCCCCCCTCGGGCGGGCTCCGCCCCCATTCGAGGGGTAGCACCCCCTCGGGCGGGCTCCGCCCCGTTCGAGGGGTAGCACTTCCCTCGAGCGGGCTCCGCTCGCTCGAGGGTACGTCCCGCCCTCGGCCGGGGTCCGCCACGCTCGAGGGCGCCCCTCACGCGTGCACCGGCCCCCGTACATGGGCATTTAACGCCCTGACACCAGCGGGACGGCGCCATCATGCGTCCGGGGCTCGCGCCCCGTGCCGCCGCACCAACTCCCCAGGGAGGAACCCATCCCCATCACCGTGGGGAGGACGCGTGCGGCCGCGGCCGGTGTCGGTCCCGTGACACCGTGCGCCGCTCCAAAGACGGCCGACGCGCCGAGCCCTCGAAAGGGGGCCGGCTTCACCCTCGATTCACTTTCTTGTGACCCTACGGGGGGTTAGGTGGAGGCGCTAGGCCGGTGGATCGCCATCCCCCGCACATCGTAACGGCGTGGCCGCCGTACCCGCGCGTGCGGGCGCACGCCGAGTCCCGTAGCAACAACTCCGGCCCCGTGGAAGCGCGTCGGGAAGGAACGCCGTTCGCCTACTCCCGTACTCCGTACGGCCGCGTCGGCACCTCCCTCGAGCCCGTCGGAGGACACCACCGCCACCCGCTGCTCTCCTACCCTCGAACCCCCACTGTTCGGGTACAAGATGGGCCACGACGACCAGATCACTGCGAGGATCGTCCGGACGGCCGCCCACTCTACAGCATAGCACGTCGCACTTCCCCACGTAGCTAGATAGCGCGGCGCGCCTGTAATCCGCCTCCCCCTTGATCTATAAAAGGGGGGGCGAACCCCCAGCCGCGGGGGGACACAAGACAACAGACAACAGGAACCCTTCACACACCACGTACTCATTCTCCAATTCCCCCACAACATCTTCAGCCAGGGACTTGGAAGCTACACTTCCTCTCCCGCCTTGCTTGTAGCCGCCCCACTACAGGCACCCCCGGTGCTAAGTAATATAGTGCCTCGAGCACGCCACTACTGGAAGTACGGCCCCCTCGGCCGGAACCAGGATAAAAACCCTGTGTCACTTGTTACTTAGCATCGACCATTGAGGGATAGACCTCGGCGCTTTCTACTGGTTAGTGTCGGGACCACATTCCGCACCAACATAGGCTGCGAAAGGTGTTGTATGGGTTGAAACAAGCTCTCCGTGCTTGGTATGGACACTTGAGGGGGTTCTTGTTTAGCAAGGGATTTGAGATGGGCAAGTTTGATAAGACTCTTTTTCTCCTCAGGCAGGGTGATGATATCCTAATTGTTAAGGTATACGTGGATGATATTGTCTTTGGCGGCTCGTCACACTCTTTGGTTGCGAGGTTTGCATAGGATATGAGCAAAGAATTCGAGATGTCTATGATGGGAGAATTGTAGTTCTTTTCTCGGGCTTCAGATCAAGCAGGCGAAGAAGGGAACCTTTGTGCATCAAGCTAAGTACACGAAGGACATCCTCAAGAAATTCAAGATGGATGACTCGAAGCCTCTGTCGACACCGATGAGTACGACTACAGCGCTTGACGCGGACGAGGAGGGAGATCCCGTGGACCAGAAGGAGTACTGGAGCATGATCGGCTCCCTCTTGTACTTGACGGCGACGAGGCCAGACATCCAGTTTTTTGTGTGTCTGTGCGCTCGTTTTCAAGCGTCGCAGAGGAATTCACATCAGTAGGCTGTCAAGCGGATCTTCAGGTATCTTCGATACACTCCTGAGCTCGGTCTTTGGTACTCGGCGTCCTCTTCCCTTTCGCTTCTTAGTTTTTCAGATGCCGACTTTGCGGGGTGTTGAGTCGATAGGAAGTCGACTTCGGGAACTTGCCAGTTTTTGGGGTCTTCACTTGTTTCTTGGTCTTCTCGCAAACAGTCTAGTGTAGCTCAGTCTACCACAGAAGTCGAATATGTTGCTGTCGCTAGTTGTTGCTCCCAGCTGCTTTGGATCACATACACGTTGTGACTTTGGTGAGGAGTGTTCCCATGTACCTCTCATATGTGATAGCAAAAGTGCCATTAGTGTTGCCAAAAATCTCGTGCTTCACTCCAGAACCAAAGACATAGAAGTAAGGTACCACTTTCTGAGAGATAATGTTGAGAAGGGAAACATAGACATCATCCATGTACCTATAGAAAAGCAGCTTGCCGGTATCCTAACCAAGCCTTTGTACCAAGCTACATTTTCTCATTTGCGAGGAGAGCTTGGAGTTGTTTTTCCTTTTTGATCTTTGGTTGGGAGGGTTGATGTACATGTGCATGTTGCATTTTCATTTATGTATCATATCGTGTTTGCATCTTTGTATCATAGACTGCATTTGTAACATATGGCATAGTGATGTGCTTCTTTTATATGCTTTGCTCACCATTATATGCTAGAGATGAGGTTATGACTTTGCTTGTGATGCTCGTGAGATGTATAGCTATGCTCTTGGTAGCTTTGGGATATATATGCTTGTGAATGGCTTCTTTTTGTAAAAATGCTTTATGATCCTCTCTTGTGAGTAGAATGCCTCTCATGTTCAGTTTGGGTGCTTATGGCTATATCTTGCTTCATTTGTGCTTGGAACCATGTTCTTTTCATTTGGGATCAAATATCCATCTATCATCATGAATGTTTAGCCTACATGTTACCTTGTGGAGAAGCCTAAGCTTCTTTTTGCCGCAAAGGCACTTCATGTACCATGTTTAACCTGTAAATCATGAAAATGGTATGTGAAATGCCTATGCTTGAAAAATGTGCTTCCATGTCACAAATGTTTTAAATTCCTTATCTCGGGTGCTAAACCGTTGCATGATGTTCACCAATGAGAAGTCTCATATCTAGAAGTGGACACATGGCTCGGTGGCTTTGACATGACATGAGATAGCTTGTAGGTGTTTGTGATGACCTTGTGATGAGAATTTGTGACCTTGCATGAAGTTTGTGAGTTATATGTTGTATGTGCTCCTTTTGATCATGTTAAGGTCCTATGCTCATGAGAGGGAAATTTCTGTGAGAAATGCTTCATTTTCATCATGGCTATGCACTTGCTTGTATGTCACTTTCTATCTTGTTGGTGATGCTTGTGCTCAAATTGTGGCTATCTTGCTTGTCTATGTCCCAATTTTAGCATAGTGTAGTGCTCTTTGTATATTTGAGAAGCACATGCTTGCATTTGTAGACTTGATTCATGCATTACCAACAAGAGGGAGGAAAGTACCCAATTCGTGCTTCCAGGGTGAGTTTTGCATCAAGGGATGAAAAATTGGAAGAAATGCATTTGTTCAGAGGAAGCTTGCATTCATGCATTTGGGAGCTCTTTTCGCCTGAATTGTAGTTGTGCTCCTTTGCCGATGGTGTCGAGCCCTTTTGCCTCACCTTGAGGAGTCAAAAATATTTTGGAGCATTTTATCTCGGTTGTGTCGATCCGTTGCCCTTGCCTCAGGGGACCGAGATTTTTCTCACTCAAGTGATCTTTTCTTGGCTTTTGTTTGGATTTTGATCACTTGCTTGAGTTTTTCTTTCGTTTCAATGCACTCATTAAGGGGGAGATTGAGGACCGGGGCGTCCCAGGACCGGTGGATGGTCGCTCCTGGCTGTGATGAGTGATTAACAACGTGGTGTGGACTGATTCTTGGCCGAGTATTGCAGGTGCAGGTTGCAGCTTGATTTGCGTTGGTGCAAGTGAAGAGTGGGCGCGAAACGTCTATGCCTTGTGGGGCCTCCGAGCAGTGAAGAGACAAGTAGGCCTGACTCGAGGGACCCGGTGGCCAGCGGGTTCAAGTGCGGACCGCATGGTGGCAAGAAAAGCAAGACGAAGTCGTCGATCGGAGCCAGTGCAGGGTTGCAGCTCACAACCGGAGTCCGCACGCAGAGTTTGCGGCGGTTCACCACAAAACCGTCGGGTTACTTGGTTGAGCCACAAAACCAAGACTGGAGGCTCGGCGAGCGGAGACGGGATCCGGGCGCGCCGAGAAGCTACGATGCCGGCGGACGCGTGGCGGGATCGTAGGGCTTGCGTCGGGAGGACTCGGCCTATGGGGACGATGTGGCCGTGCGATGAAGAGGAGTGCTACATGACCTATTTGCCCCTGATTGGTTGTATCGCAACTTTAGTGCTAGGGGTAGTGTGGTCTTTTGCCTGGCCTGAAGGGGACTCATATATATTAGCTCTAGGGTTTCCAGGCGAACCATCCATTCAGACTGATTCTCATTTCCTTGCTCCATAGGGTTAGATTTTTCATCCGTTTTGTAAAGAATCTAACCTCCGAGTGATTGGAAGCTTTCATGGTTGCGTCGATTTCCCAGTTGTAGCTCGTTGGATTTTCGAGTCTTTTTCGAGCTATTTTCATCAGTTTTTTCATGCATGGCTTGTTCCTTCGATTCTGAGGTGTTTGGGTTCGGATTTGTTGGTGGGAATCATGGATAGTTGCCTTGTGCATCTTTGTGCTTGATCTTGATCCCCCAAACTCCGCATTTGGCCTCCGATTGAAGAATTTCGGTTGGAAACCTAGCTTTGTTCTTGAGCTCAATAGAATCTCTATTCCTCTCGGTTCGTTGGGTTTGAGGCTACAAATTCGTAGGTATAGCATCTCCTAGAGACACTTCATCTTCACCTATGATTTGGTAGCAATCCCTTGGTTGATTCGAAAGATCGGGCAAAGGGAAGGTGGAGTGGACCTTCAAGGGGTCGAGCTCGAGCTGCAGGAATTTCTCCTGGCGGACAGTCCGCGGGGAGCCTGACAGCCCAAGTGTTCTTCGTGTTCTTCGCGAGTTCTTGCGGGTCTTTCGTTCGATCCATTGTGTCGGTGGATTTTTGTTGCACGAAGTTCGCGGACGGTCCATACTAGAGTGTCGGACGGTCCATGACGGGGCGGGTGGTCCACGGGCCCATCGCGGACAGTCCGTTATTGAGGGTGCAGTACTGGTGGTCGGGGATCGCTTTTCGGACAGTCCGCCGCAGCCCACGGACGGTCCGCCCGGAGGTCGCGGACGGTCCGCCCAGAGGTCGCGGACGGTCCGCTTGGTGTGCTACAGGACAGCTAAGTCCTTTGCTTCTTGAGTCGTGCTTTCGCTTCGGGATTGTTTGGGGTTTGTTCCTAGGGTTGGTAGGTCCGTTGTGATTACGTGACCTTGGCAAACTCATGTGGGGATCCTTGGTTGTGAATTTGGGGTATAGGCCGACTTCTCTCTTTGGAGAAGACTTTTTATCGGCTCCCATTCACTCCCCCCCCCTCTGGTCGCCTAATCGGTCCTTCAGCCGCCTTCACATTCTTCGACGGCATTTTGGGAGCTTCTCATGAGCGCTCTTGCGCTCTTGATTTTGAGGAGCTCGGCCTCCCGAGATTGGATCTACAGGACTTCAGACAGCCATTCACTGAGGCCGAAATCTGGGAGGTCATTAAAGAGTTACCCTTGGACAAGGCTCCTGGTACCGATTGGTTTACTGGTCCCTTCTACCGGTTGTGCTGGTCGATCATCTGGAGAGACATTCTTCGAGCTTTTAATGCTCTCTCTTACATGGATTTCCATAGCTTCCATCATCTAAATGGCGCCCTTCTTACCTTGGTCCCCAAAAAACCCAACCCAGTCTCACTTTCTGACTACCGCCCTATTAGCCTCATTCATAGCTTTGGGAAGCTTTTCTCAAAGGTTGTGGCCAACCGCTTCGCTCCCCACCTCCCCAACCTCATCTCTACTAACCAAAGTGCCTTCATCAAAAGTTGCCTCATCCACGATAATTTCAAATATGTCCTTGGTACGGGTAGGTTGCTTTCGAGTCGGAAGCTACCTCAGATCATGTTCAAGATTGATCTTGCTAAGGCCTTTGACTCTGTTGGGTGGGTTTTCCTTCTAGATCTTCTGGTTGTGGTTGGGTGTCCACGCAATTGGACCAACTGGATCTCCACCATTCTTTCCACTGCTAGCACTAGAATCCTTCTCAACGGCACCCCGGGGGAACGAATTTGCCATGGTTGTGGTCTTCGGTGAGGAGACCCTCTCTCTCCGATGCTCTTCGTGCTCGTGATGGAATGCTTCCATGCCTTGATCTGCAAGGTTGACTCTCACGGGCTGCTACAACAACAGGATGGAATGATATCCGTTTTCGCGCTTCACTTTATGCGGATGATGTGGTCGCTTTCTTCTCACTGGTCGAGCTCAACCTTCGGGTCGTCAAGGGGGTGCTAACTCTTTTCGAAGGAGCTTCTAGCCTTACAGCGAACCTCTCCAAGAGTCATGTCTATCGTATCAACTGCTCAGACAAGCAGATCTCCTTGGTCCGCTCCATTCTCTCTTGCTCTATCGCCTAATTCCCATGTACCTACCTCAGGGTCCCTCTCTCCATCAACAGAATCCCTAAGGCCGCTTTGCAGCCGTTGGTTGACAAGGTCGCGAGGCGTCTCCCCTTGGCAAGGGAGACTACTCAATCGAGGTGGTCGCTTGGTCCTAGACCAATCCACCCTCTCGGCGATCCCTGTGCATATATCTATGGCGATCTCCATCACACCGTGGGCTATCAAAGAGTTCGAGACACTCATCTAAGGCTTCCTCCGGTGCGGCACGGAGGTGGCTAACGGTGGTTGTTGTCTAGTGGCCTGGGTAAACGTCGCCTGCCCTACCCGTTTTGGTGGCCTAGGCCTACCAGATCTCCGCACTTTTGGGATGGCCCTTCGTCTGCAGTGGCTCTGGCTGGCGTGTACGGATCCGGACAAGACATGGGTGACGTTCTGGTTCCCTACCGACCGCGCTGCGCAGGCTTTCTTTGATGATTCAGTCTCCGTCGAGGTCGGGGATGGCTCTAGGGCCATGTTTTGGGAGGACAGCTGGCTCGCTGGTTGTTCCATTATGTTATGACCGGCCGCACCTTTGGGCGGCGCCCGCGATGTGGCTAGGGTGCACGTCGGTGTAGGAGGGCCAAGGGCCATCTTTTATTTTCAGCAAGTCTTAGGAGGGGTGATTAGAAAGTCGTGTGCTCATAAATACTGTAACGACCCGGGTTTTCGGTGAGGAAAAACGGACTCCCTGTACCCTTGAGATAGTCCTTGGATCGGTAGCTATCACGTAGAGAACTCATTACAGAATAATATCATTTCCATACAACGAAATCAGAGTACAAAACATAATATTTACATCCGATACAACTCGGTATACGAATTTAGTACAAGCCCCTAGGGCTAAGCGACAAGTGGAACTCCTGCGTAGCGGTAGCTAGGGCTTCAAGTCCTCGTCTTCAATCTTCACCACAGGCATCCTTGAGTGAAGCAACGCAACCCTTCTTTCATGGATTCCTCAAACTCAGACTCTAACTCCAAGTCCAATCCTGCACACTCACAAAAATATCCCCAAGGAATGGGATAGGTTCACGTCACCGACTGTATGTAGCTTTAAGTGGCCTAACTCTAAAGGATACGAAAAGTGACAAGGTGAAAGCTCTAGTTTCCTATGCAGCAACAGCGAAGCATAAAAAGAAAACATCTCCATATAAGTCCCAAACCATTCTCTCAAACACAGCTGGGAACCATAGGTACCCCAGGGCCCCGTCTCCACATCCTATCTCCATCTAGGGTCGATGCGAGAAGTTCCTCTCCTCGCACCTCAATGATTGCAATCGGATCGACGAGGTAGAGGGAGCCACTCTCCTCTAACCGACTGCAACCACATCTCACCACACTCTCAACTACAGTGGGGAGGTAGAAATCCCAAAACATGAGAATCAACAATCCACTAGGCTCGTCCATGACCGAGGACGCGGCTATAGCTATAGATCGAACAACTCTGCAGAGCGTGTACACCTATACCCAACTCGAAATGGGACCCGGCCGGTGGCCGACCGACCGAGCCCATCCTACGGTGCGAATCAGTAGTTATGGTCCCATCCTGCATCCGGCCCTCAAAGCGATCCCCCTCGTAGAGGGAATAGCACCAAAACTGTGAAATGCCCATGTGTGGCCACACGGGAGACACACAGACAGGGTGGTCTCACTCCCACCTCTCCCCCACTAATACCCTCTATCCTGCTGGCAGGTATGGTTCCGCACTTGCCGAGCTCAACTCGGCCCTAACCACACTCTCGGTGAGGTGGTGTGTACGAAAAGTCTCGTGAAGCGGTTGGCCCACACAGTTTCAGACCGGGGTGAGCTCATATCCTCCAAGCGCAAGTAAAACCCCAACTCCTAGGCTCCGAAAACCGTCAAAGTAGGGATACACTGAGGAGTGCACCCCTATCCTCGATCCCATATCGGTTGTTTCGAGCTCATCCCCGCCAAAGTACCAAAACACCTTCTCCTGCCGGTTTTACCCCACTCACGCCAAGAACCACTATTCCCATCCCAACACATGCATCGCGAAGCTCAGTGAATATACACGCTTATATACATATATAGTAGTGGATCAAGGACAGGATAATAAAAGAAGGCAGTGCAAAGTTCATCATCATGTATTTAAAGTAGAGCGCTAGCACACTACATAGCAATGCCTAATAGGACTTTTAGAATCAGTCAGGTGTGAACACCTTTGTGCAAGTAGTCGTCGGAGTTTCTGTAGTTGTACTTGATCTTCTGGCTCGACTCCTCAGCTCCGAGAAATCCTATATTCGCAAATATAATAAATACGATGTCTAGATGCAAATAACTCCAAAAAGAAGAAATAAAGAACCAAATAAACTCCAAATGCTATTCTAACGGGTGCTTCATGATTTTAGAAGAATAAAGAAACCAATTTCATATTTTTCTAAGGTAGAAACAATTTATTATTGATTTACAAAGAAAGAAATATTTTAAGGATTTAGTTGATTGTGATAAAGCACAGAAAACACAAGTAAGCAAGTTAGAGAACCATAGGCTAGGTTTTGGGTTGGTCTGCATGGTAAGTTGACTCGTCAACGATCATTGTTGACCAAGTCAAAAAGGAAGTTCAAAGGTGAACCGAACCCCACAAGTCATCCTATGGGTCCCGTATGTTAGATGTGTCCAGGTTGGAGAGATTATGCAAGATGGATAAGATATAAGCGGTGTGTGCTGGTTGTGGTACTTGGCTCAAGCGGAACACGACAAAGATGCGGTGGGGATGGATTTATCTAGGGTATAGTTGATGGTTTAGATAGCGCACGCGTCGTGCGCGAAGAAGGCATGTCACAACTGTAAGGAATCGGATGCTCGTTAGCCTAACAGGGGGAGGGGTGAATTAGGCAACTTAAAAACTTAACCTATGGCTTCACTATTTTTGCACAAAGGTAAACTAGAACATACTATCTAGATGTGCAACTAGGGTTGTTCTAGTGTGAAATTCCCATCCCAAAAGAAGGTTTGCAACCTATAGCCAATCCTAGCATGATACTACTCTAGGAAAGTAGAGGCAAACAAAGATTGCAATAGAGTAAATGCGGAAATGTAAAGGGGGGGAGAGGAAGTAAACTCTTGCGCGATTTATCCCGTGGTATCGGTAGGCACTAAGCCACCCCTAGTCCACATTGAAGCACTCACACAAGAGTATTGCTTCCCGTTCACCAAGTCTCTACCAAGAGCACCACTTGACTCGCCACAAAGGCTAGCCACTTAGGCACTTGTCAAGCTCCCTTGGTCACCTTGATGCCGCCTCCACTAAGGAGCTTCTCCACCAAGGAAGGGGGTCTCCACGTCCCCGCACAAAGTGTCCTCGCCGCTCCACACCAAGCCGGAGGGTCGATGACAATTGCCGGTGAGCCACTTAGGCCCCAAGGCTTCCGGCGAACCTTGTACAACTTGATTCACTTAAGAATCACCACACAAGATTGACACAACCTTTCACTCACTCAGCTTTAAGCTAAGCCTAGCACTAAGCACATACACAAAGCATATGTAAGTCTAAGGATAAGCAATTAAGCACTTGGATGGATTGGATATGATCTTCAATGTGTCTTGAACTCCTCTGCACTTCCACACAATCCAGCAACTTCAAATGGGTGAGTGGAGGGGGTATAAATAGCCCAAGGCATCAAACTAGTCGTTGGCTAAAAGCTGCTGAAAAGGGTAGCGTCGAATGAACCGATGCTATGCTTTTCCAGGGCGTCGATTCATCTGGTGCCCCCTCCCACGTCACATAGCCATTGAGGTTCTCTGACACAACTGCTCCGACGCTATGCACCGACGATGCGTCGGATCATCCGGTGCTGAAGACCCCGCGTCCAAGTCACTTCTGTTAGCTTTCACTCAACCATCTGATAGACCGATGCTTCACCTTGACCAAGGCGTCGGATCATCCGGTGCTGAAGGCTTCGTCTTGGCGCATCTCTATATGAATTCAAACTGAGTGTCAGATAGACTGACGGTGTCCCCACTCAGACCGTCAGATCATCCGGTGCTACTGTCTTCGCTGCTCTTCCTCTGCAACTCGTCCGACGTTATTAGAAAATGGACCATCGGTTCATCTGACGGTACCTAGGATTTCACCCTGTGTACCAACTCGTCCGACGATTGCACCGACGCTTGTTAAATTGATACCGTCGGTTCATCCGACGGTGTCTTTTCTTTTCCTTTTCTTGCTCGGTTTTAACCCTTTGTTTTGGCATTTTGGCATGTGGTTTTCTTGCATCCTTGGGACCTAGAGGTGTCTACAAAGACATGCTAAGACAATATGGTTAGTCCCAATGATCATGTTGTCATGAATCACCAAAATCAAACTCGAACTAATGGCATATGAGGCCATGTTCGCTACAATCTCCCCCTTTTTGGTGATTTATGACAACACAATCAAAGCAAGCATAAATTTGCAAATATTGATAGAATTAGAACCACTTACACTTGCTTAGATGCTTACCAACATCCAAACTCCCCCTAGATCAAACTTCCCCCTTTTTGATCTTATGTTCATATTCTCCCCCTTTGGTCTCATATCCTTGAAACCACTTGTAAGCTCAAACCACTAGCTTGCTTTGGTCTCACATTCTCCCCCTTTGTAATAAAATCTCCAAAAAGTCCAAAGCAAGAGGGCTCCAAGAAAACTAGCAAGTCCTAGTAAACATAGCTCAAGGAGAAATGTTAAATACAAGGGAGAAAGCCGCATGAACCATGATCCATGTGTATGATATCAATGAAGATACCACATGTAAGAATGACTAAGGTGGATCACAAGCTCATGGGACTAGCATGATACAAACTAAGCTCCCCCTAAGTGTGTGCACGAAAAGATGGTGTGAAAAACAGGTGCACAACTACAAACTTGTAAGACAAGGAAGCTTAGAGCATATCATGCAAGGAGGTAGCTTAAAATACAAGAGATAAGACAAATGGTTTCTTGTTACATTACCACTTGTAGATATCACTTGTAGTCTTTTGATCATTGCATACCTCCGGGGGATGATCCTCTCTACCTTGTTGGCACCACATTGAGATGAGCCTCTTGGAGATGATATCACTAGGTGACACCACTTGAAAGAAACTTGTATAGAAGACACTTGGGGTACCACAAGGATTAGGAATGTATGAGTTCATTGCCTTTGAACTTATATAGACATAAGCTCGCAAGGACATGACTCAATAGCATGAAGCTCATATTGCTATATTCACTCTTTCAGAGATGTTAGATCACATTGAGAGTGAAATAGCATTCTCTTATAATGAAGCACCGCACCAGAACGCGTCACCAAGGGACTACATAAGATAAGCTTGAAACAATGTTAGTCCCACAACCAAACCATAGGATGAGCTCCCCCTAAATGTGTGCATTTAGTGTTTGAATCACCAATCAAATGCATGCACACTGTTTATGACAACAAAAGGGAAGCTAACCCTATAGCTTGCACATGATGCAAAGAGATATATATGAAGACATGCACCATGAAAGAACAAGTGTAGCTTTCCTACACACTAATCAAACCATGTAAGTTGCTCATGGGTTAGCACATGACACAAGCAACCTACCATATGTAAACATTGCAACAAATGCAACCTAAACAAGACAATGGAGCTACAATGATACATGAGATCGGTTCAAGTTTCCATTACCTCAACCGGGGAACTTGGGCAACACATGTCCAACTTGCAAGCTTGGCTTATAGGCTTGAATCTTCTCATCTTGATTGTGACAAGCCTCCCAAGTCCCCACTCACAAGGCCTTCAAGTGGCCTTTGAAACCCAAACCATTTGAGGCCCCTTCATGTTGATGATGACTTCCTTGGGCACCCAAATGGGTTGGTTCCAACCCCGCTCCTCCTTCATCTTCCCAACCTTGTGTGCAACCACCTTGCCATTAGCCTTCTTCTTGATGACGTAGGTGTTGCTCTTGGTTTTGTTCTTGCGGTTGGGCTTGGTGTAGATGAGGGAGCTCTTGATGGTGGGCTTCAACTTCTTCTTCTCGCGCTTGTCCATCTTCTTGACAAATTGAGGGCATTTGTAGAACTTGTGCCCTTCTCCATGACACTTGTAGCAAGTCACAGTTGCACCCTTCTCAAGCTTCTTCACCACGGGATCACGGTTATCTTGAGAAGGTTGGACTTTGCTCTTTATGTCTTGAGAGATGTCCACTCGTTCTTCATCGTTCTTGCCCTTGCCCATCAAATTTTTGAACCTCTCTCGGAGCCATTTTACTTCTTGCTTGAGCTCATCATTTTCCTTGCCTATGAGATAATCACATGTTTCTACAACAACATTCTCATTGCAAGATGGTGAGCAAGATTCATCATTTAAATCAATGCAAGAAGTTGAAGCATCTACCTTGGAGATAGGAATAGCACAAGGGATAGATGATTCATCAAGCTCAAAGGAATTACTTGTTTTAGTCTCATTGCTCTCAAGATTTTAGCTCATCACACTCCTTGCTAAGCAATTTGAATTTGCACAACTAATATTCATAATTTGTAGCAAGGGTTGCACTAAGATCATTGAGAGCATTAAGTTCTTTAATTTCATTAGCTTGTTTCTCAAGAATTCCTTTTTGCTCATGGACTAGCTCAACAAGATCATCAAGAGAGGTAGCGTCAGATTCATCATCACTTACATTGCTTTCCATACCTTTGGCCATAAGGCACATGTGTAGTGATGATGAAGGACCTTGCATGAAGCGGGTGGTGAAGTTCTTTCTTGATTCATCACTTGAGCTAGAAGAACTTGATTCTCCACCACTTGTCCACTCACGGACGGCGATAGTTGCTTTTTGCCTTGGTCTCCTCTCCTTGACCACCTTCTTCTTGGGCTTGTGCTCGATCTTGGTGAACTTGATGTGTTGATGATGACGTCCTTCTCTCAAGTGGACGTTGTAGCCGTACATGTTAACTTTCTTCACATACTTGAAGATCTTCTTCACGTACTCGGCCACCATGGATTCAACCTCTTCATCACTTGAGGAATCTTCATCGTTACCATCATCACCATCATCCTCGCTTGAGCTTCCAAGAGTATCCATCCTACTCAACATCTTTTCTGGTTGGCTTTAAAGAGCATGGCTTGTAGTTGGAGAGGATGGTTCTTGGGGTTTTTCTTGGGGCGCCTTCTTTGACTTGGGCATGAGTTGAAGCTCATGTGCCATGATCTTGCTCAAGATATGAGATGGCTTCAAATCTTCGAGCTTCTTCTCGTAGATGATTGCCTTCACCAAGTCATAATTGGGCTTCCGGAGACTTTGAAGGATCTTGCGGTTGATGTTTAAGTCCGTGATGTCCTTCACACCTAAAGCATTGATCTCATTGACAAGCACATTTAGGTGTGAGTACATAGATTTGGCATTTTCATTTGCAAGTTGCTTAAAGCTATTGAATTTGTCAAGGAGACAACCGTAGCATTCAGTGGCAACTTCTTTTGAACCCTCATTTTGCTCCTTGATGGTTTTCCATAGCTCATGAGCATTTTCACAAGTAAAAACTCTATCGAAAACGCCTACATCTAGTGAGGACAAAATGATACTCTTAGTAACCACATCAAATTGCTTTTCCTTCCTAGTACCATTTTTCATGCCCTCATCGGTGACTCTCCAAACATCAAGGTCTTTTGCTTGGAGATAGGCCTCCATGAGAACCTTCCACCGAGGATAGCCCGTGCCATCGAAATGTGGAGCCAAACCTAAGGTATCCACCCCTTTCAGACCTCTATAGAGCAACTCACTAGGCAGTGAAGCCTAACCGTTCCAATGAGTCGGTTTTCACAATTTACCAATCGAATTGGTGTATCCTTGTGAAGGAAGTGAATCCCGGCTCTAATACCACTTGTAAGGAATCGGATGCTCGTTAGCCTAAGAGGGGGAGGGGTGAATTAGGCAACTTAAAAATTTAACCTATGGCTTCACTATTTTCGCACAAAGGTAAACTAGAACATACTATCTAGATGTGCAACTAGGGTTGTTCTAGTGTGAAATTCCCATCCCAAAAGAAGGTTTGCAACCTATAGCCAATCCTAGCATGATACTACTCTAGGAAAGTAGAGGCAAACAAAGATTGCAATAGAGTGAATGTGGAAACGTAAAGGGGATGAGAGGAAGCAAACTCTTGACACGCGATTTATCCCGTGGTATCGGTAGGCACTAAGCCACCCTTAGTCCACGTTGAAGCACTCACACAAGAGTATTGCTTCCCGTTCACCAAGTCTCTCCCAAGAGCACCACTTGACTCGCCACAAAGGCTAGCCACTTAGGCACTTGCCAAGCTCCCTTGGTCACCTTGATGCCGCCTCCACTAAGGAGCTTCTCCACCAAGGAAGGGGGTCTCCACGTCCTCGCACAAAGTGTCCTCGCCGCTCCACACCAAGCCGGAGGGTCGATGACAATTGCCGGTGAGTTACTTAGGCCCCAAGGCTTCCGGCAAACCTTGTACAACTTGATTCACTTAAGAATCACCTCACAAGATTGGCACAACCTTTCACTCACTCAGCTTTAAGCTAAGCCTAGCACTAAGCACATACACAAAGCATATGTAAGTCTAAGGATGAGCAATTAAGCACTTGGATGGATTGGATATGATCTTCAATGTGTCTTGAACTCCTCAGCACTTCCACACAATCCAAAAACTTCAAATGGGTGAGTGGAGCGGGTATAAATAGCCCAAGGCATCAAACTAGCCGTTGGCTAAAAGCTGCTGAAAAAGGTAGCGCCGGATGAACCGATGCTATGCTTTTCCAGTGCGTCGGTTCATCCGGTGCCCCCTCCCACATCACATAGCCGTTGAGGTTCTCTGACACAACTGCTCCGACGCTATGCACTGACGGTGCGTCGGATCATCCGGTGCTGAAGACCCCGCGTCCAAGTCGAGTCCGTTAGCTTTCACTCGACCGTCGGATAGACCGACGCTTCACCTTGACCAAAGCGTCAGATCATCCGGTGCTGAAGGCTTCGTCTTGACGCGTCTCTATATGAATTCAAACTGAGCGTCGGATAGACCGACGGTTTCCCCACTCAGACCGTCGGATCATCAGATGCTACTGTCTTCGCTGCTCTTCCTCTGCAACTCGTCTGATGCTACTAGAAAATGGACCGTGGGTTCATCCGACGGTACCTAGGGTTTCACCCTGTGTACCAACTCGTCCGACGATTGCACCGACGCTTGTTAAATTGATACCGTCGGTTCATCCGACGGTGTCTTTTATTTTCTTTTCTTGCTCGGTTTTGACCCTTTGTTTTGGCATTTTGGCATGTGGTTTTCTTGCATCCTTGGGACCTAGAGGTGTCTACAAAGACATGCTAAGACAATATGGTTAGTCTCAATGATCATGTTGTCATGAATCACCAAAATTAAACTCGAACTAATGGCATATGAGGCCATGTTCGCTACAACAACCACGGCGAAAGATATGGTCAGGACTTGAAAGATTGAGAACACACACCCGACTTAAAGATTAAGGCTCGATGGAAAAAGGATATGTGCTGCCATTAGCAAGAAACACAGAAACATGGTAGATGGAAGGGCTAAGGTTAGATAGCATATCCATGGCTTAGGATTACAAACAGTAGCTACTGTTTGTATGGTTTGTGGCGAAGAACTAGTCTCCAGGTCTGATGCTCCCGTGAGCACAAATAAGCAGAAGGGCCACAACTAGCAGGGTTTTGGCGAGCACCAAAGAGCTCTACAGATTTGGGCAGGGTACCTACAAGCTAGCAAATAAGTTGATCACTGGAGCACAAAGAAGGTAAGGGCAAAGGCTAACAAATAACTAGCTAGCAGTCAGCTTACTGCTGAACGGATGTGGTATGAACATAGCATCACAGGTTTATGCAGGTTCAGCTATAGCCCAAAGGAAATCAGGCTAGCAAGCAGACTGCTTGCTGAAGTGCCACAATGGCTTCCAACTTAAGGTTGCTTGTATGCATGCTGCAGCCAGGGCTGCATGAGATGACGGAATTACTTGCAGTTGCAAGGTTATGGTCAGCACGCTTGTGCAGGCGTTGTGCCAGCAGCATCCCATGGCAAGGCGCGCTGCTCGCCGTTCTTGAGCAGTACGGCAGTGTCGACCAGCTCAAGGGCATGCCATGCGAGAAAGGCTTCATGGATGGTGTGAACGGGTGGTCAGACAACTCACTCGAGAGGAGAAAGCAGGTGGCTTGGCATGACAAGCATAGCAGAAGATAGATGTTCCGGGGCTGCATGCTGACATGGTAGGGTGTGGTTGTGCTTAAACGAGCAGAAGGAAAAGGGAAAGGTAGCAGACTGCTGCTTGCTGATTTTGGGGAAAAGGGTGAGAATGGCTGCTGTTTAGCGTCCGGCGATAGGAATAAACAGAGGAGAGATGGCAGGCTGCAACTAGCAGCTGCTCGCTTGATGCAGAATGCACAGGGGTGTTATCTGATTGGCCGGATTGGGGCAAACAGCGGTATGGTTCCGAGAGTGAAGCGGTGCCGGTGCTCAGGATGCAGGCCGTTCTGGTGGACGATAGCACCAGCAGCGAGTCTGATGCTTGCTGTTTGCTTTGACGATTGAGAAAAATTATAGCAGCCGGGATAAAGGGAGAAGATGGCAGAAGGGTTGGTGGTGCCTTTCGTTGGAGAAAAACAGAGAGAGGTGCTCTGCTTGCTTGCTGCGATGAGTAAGAAATGATCAAAGAGAAGAGAAAGAGAACAAGCTAATAGTCCTTGCAACGCAAGATCGGAGAAGGGAGGTGCCAAACTTGAGCTCGTGCAGTGCAACCAAGGTAGCTGCCTGCAGCTTATTGATTTGCTCGACAGGCAAAAAGAAAGGAGGATGGGCAGGACTCTGGTAGTCTGGTGGTGCAAGGGGGAGCAACATGGGTGGCTCAATTGGAGAAGATGGAGAGGCCCGGCCTTGCATACTGGAGCTCGTGCTTGCTAGCAGGGAGAAGAACGGGCTCCATCTGGTGGCTTGCTTCAGTTGGAAGAAAGAAGGAGATGAGTTGCGACGTCAGAGAGAGACCGGCATAAAGACCGGGCCTTTGGCCATGCATTGGGGTACGCGTGGCCGTGGCTGCGGGCTGCGTGTGTGCGGGCACGGGGTTGGCACCGATCGCGACACGGCCGGCGCATGCGCGCGGGCATCCGAGGTTCCGGAGCCACGGCACGGCGATAGCGAGGCCAATGCAGCGTGTGTTACCTGCAAAGCGGCTCGACGGCCTGGTAAACGGCGTCGCCTACGCGGCGCGAAGACCAGACATTGACGGGTGGTCACGGGTTGGCTCGATGGTGAAAAAGAAAAGAACGCCGGCACACTCTAGAGCACAGCGGCGAGCTCTGGTTCGGCGGCTCTTAGGTCGGCAACAACAGCAAGCAAGGCGGTGGCTTGGACGGTGCAAGGAAAGAGAGCATGTACATGAAGCTCTTGGCTCTTACAAAAAAAACGTCGAGCAGGTTCTGTGCATGCGAAAGTGCAGCTATGGACAAGGCAGATTGAGCACTTGCATTCCTCAGCAAGAGCATCCAACTTCCATGGCTCGACGGCCGGCCAACACAGGCAAACAAGTAGGGAAAAGAGGGTGGCTTGGTTGGCTACTACGTGTGTATGCCGAAGGGAGACCCTCGACGGTGAGCTCTAGGCGGGACAGAAGAGGCGATAGCTCGACATTGCGCGAGCTCGACAGAGGATAGCACAGTTAAAGGTGGAGCCTTGGTCGGTATCTGGGCACAGCTCACACGACAGTGAAACACCAAAGCGGTGGTGCTGCGTTCAGGTTGCCGGCGTGCTCGCACCTACGCATAAGCACGCTAGGAGGTGCACGGATGTGGCTAAGAGCCCCTAAAGGCGATGCCTTGCCTCCTAGCCTGTGCGCATGCGCAAGCCAACGGCTTGACCTCGGCGGCGAGCTGGGCGACAGCGCGTGTACAAAGCACACGACGACACCTCAACCCGGCGAGCGCATGACAGCAAGACACGGAAGGAACGGCAGTTCAGCTGGGTACGACGAGCTAAAGGCAAAACCTTCTGCCTCCCTACGCGTGCATGCACGCGTGTGCAAGCCGACGGTTTGACCGTGACGGCAACACAAGCAGGGCAGCGCGCTTGATGGCGATAAGGACATAAAGGTCAAGCGGGGCGCGCGCGCGGATCGTCGGCAGCGGCACCTGCAGGCATAAGGCTCGACTCGATGGTTGGTACACAAGCATCGGCGGTCATGCGGTGGCAGTAGTGTGGTTCAACCAGATTAAAGCACAACACCATGGGCAATGCCCGATTTTTCCCTCGGCTCGAAGGCCCGGATCCACAGCATGGTGAAAGGGCGGTGACGCTCACCTTGTGCTCCTGGACACGGCGATGAGGTGACGGTGAAGGGCTCGGAGAAGTGGGATGAAGAACAGGGGAGGTGGCGGACTGGCTTGGAGCAGAGGAAGCGGAACGGGTGACATTGTCCTCCGCAGTTCTGGCTCTGGTGCGCCACAATCTCGACAGGGGTGGCTCCGGACCCTCTTCGATCTTTCTCCTCAGCGTCGACGGTTTCACCCAAGAAAACAAGGCATCAGTTTGGGGTGTGGATAGGAAAATACCAAGCAGCGGTAAGAGAAAAGGGGAAAGGGGCCACTGGTGCGTGCTCTCACCTTCGAGGCAAAACACCAAGTAGGTCGTGGGCGAGACGGCACCGTAGTGCACGGTCACTGCTTCGGTTCGATGTGCGCTCCTGGAAGCAGCTTCAGCGCAGCACCGTTGCCCCTGGTGGTGAGGGCGAGGATGTGGTGACGACGGTGTGCTCCCCCCCCCCCACCGGTGCGGCGTGGCATCGCGGTTCCTGGGCAGCGAGCACCTCCTGGGCGCAGTGCGATGCAGCTTCAGGGCGCAGTGCAGGGGATGCAGGGGCGACGGCGTCGCAGGCTTCCCTGGTCTTCACGGCGCAGCACGCGGTGACCTCCAGCTTAGCGCAGGGACGTGTGGTAGTGGCGCTAGCGCTCTAAGTCCATGGCGCCCCGAAACGGGGCTTCCCGGCGCAGCGACCTCCGGTTCCTTCTCTCCGTCTCCTCCAACTCCTTCTCCTTCCACTCCTCCCTTCTCTGATGGCTGGCGCGGTTGGATGGATTGGGGGATTACCCCAGGCGGCGGCCGACGGGGGAGCTGCGACTGGGATTGGATTTAAAGGGCGGCCGCCTAGGGTTTGAGGTGCAGGCGGACGGCGGTGATCTCTGGCATCCGTGCCCAGGGGCACGCGACGCTCATCTAGGGGGCGCGGGCGATCTTGGTGTGGGAGCGCACCGGTCGCTATCGCGGGGCGCGTGTGCGTCATCTGAGTGAAGAAGAGAAGACTACAGGGGCGCCAGCAGACTCGTGGGACCCACCTGGCGGTGACTCAAGGAAGGTGTTGTGGTTGGTGTTAGGCGGGCCAATGAGTTAGGTGGGCCGAAAGGCTAGATGGGTCGCGATTTGTTGCAGGCTGACAACGAAAGAAGGAGGGGGTCCGACGAACTCCATGAGCTGGGTTAAGGCCCAAACTGCACAGGTAGGTTTTCTTATTTGTCCTTAAACCATATAGAAACACAATTCAAATTTGAATTTAAGATTTAAATTTGAATCACACTCAAGTGAAATCCAAATAAATTCCAATAAGCTCCAGAGTTCGCACACTAGCATTTTATAATTCCTAAACTTTATTATTTTGCTCAGAATAAATCTAGGAATTTCGGGGAGGATTCAAAGAAGACATCCTTATAATTTAGGTGGGCACTCAAATTCAAACAAAAATTTTGAAATTCACATTTTTGCAAACATTAACATTCCGGGGAAATCCAGGATGTTACAAATACTCATGTAAACTCTTGGGTTTGATTTAAGCAGAAACAATCAATTGTTTTCGGCTTCCCTCAGGGAGCTAGGAGATTCAACTGCACCCCCCTAACCCTAGCCGCCTCTCCTTCTCTCCCCTGCGCGCGCGCCAACAGCTCCCACGGCGTCCCAGCGCCACCCTCTCTCTCGTCCTCCAAACCCTAATCATTTGTACTCATTGCGGGAGATCTCCGATAGGATCCATAATCCTATCAACCTGGTATCAGTGATGTTAGGCTCCAATCCGTCCACTTCCACACCGCTGTCGGTCTCCTCGGAGCCGCTGCCGGTCTCCTCGGCGCTGCCGCCGACCTCCTCGACACCGCTGAACTCCACCACGGTGGCCATGCCGCCAGCCTCGATGGGCTGGCTCTACACGCCGCCGAGTCCCACGGTCACGCTCCCCCGCCCCTTCAACCAGTTCGAGATGACACGGATGCTTCTCGATCAGGGCGCAAACATCGCTGGGATCCACGAGGAGCTAGCACTTTTGCACGAGTTCCTCATGGGCTGGTAGTCCCAACCGCCTCCACCGCCGCCGCAGGCGCCCCCTAGCAACAACGCAGGCAGCACTCCATGTGTCGTCCGTGGCGACGACACAAGCGGCACTTCCAGTGCCATCTGCGCCGCCCTTGGCCACCCTTGACACGACGTCCGTCCCCGAGAGCGTGCCCATCCACCGTGTTCCCTTCCCGCACTTGCTGTCGCCGCTCCCTCCGTGGCTCTCGGGCACCCCCCCCCCCTCCTTGGAGCCCGTATACTCGTCGTCGCCGCCACGGACGGTGCTTCCACCACTGTCCTGGTCGGCCACTGCTACGCAGAGGGGACCCCGGGTGCCCCGCATCCTCTACGAGGGTCTCGACGGGACCCTCTTCCCGTCCGACGTGGGCGCCACCACAGGCGCTGCTACAGCATCCTCCAGGCCGCCGCTGTGGTCGGAGGGTGCCAGGCAAGCTGTTCCATGCTTCTATAAACTGGAGTTCCCTACGTACTACGGCCTCAACGATCCGCAGAACTAGCTCAACCATTGCGAGCAGTTCTTCAGCGGACAGCAAATCCCTCCGACGGATTACATGTGGCTAGCGGCCTATCACCTTCATGGCGCAACCCAGATGTGGTACTTGACCCTCATGCAGGACGAGGGCCAGCCTAGGTGGGAGCGCTTCAAGGAGTTGTGCCACCTGAAGTTTGGCCCATTGGTGCGCGGCTCCCGCTTGGCTGAGCTCGATCACATCCAGGTCCACTCCACCGTCCAGGACTACACGGACCGCTTCAACACCGTTCTGTGCCACACGTGGAATCTCAACAGCTCCCAGAAGGCTGATTTGTACGTGGGGGGATTGCCGGAACATATCTGGGTTAACGTCGAGCTCCGTCCCCCCCCCCCCCCCCCCCCCCCGCGACCTTCCGACGGCAATCTATCTCGCCCAGTTGTTTGAGCTTTGCACCCGCTCCTTGCTGGCACAACGACCTCCGGAGATGCTGTGTTTCAGTCGCCAGTCATGCCCCATGCATGTGGCACAACAGCCCCTACCACCGCCGCTGCAACCACCAGCCGGCGCTCCCCCTCCAGGTGCATAGTAGCCGGCAGGACAACAGTCGATCTGTCAGTTCCGCCGCCTCACACCGGCAAAACGGTTGGAGCGGCGTCGTCAGGGTTTATGCTATAACTGTGATGAGCCCTTTGTCCGTGGTCATCAGTGCTAGTTCTTGTTCTACCTTGAGTCGGACGACTACACGGAAGACAACACCCCTCCAGACCTCGAGGTTTACAAACGGAGAACAGCATGGTGATCTACATCACGATCAAGGGTGAATGCTTGCTCGCCCTCCTAGACACCGGCTCGATGCATAACTTCATCAAGGGGGACACTTTACAGTGCCTCGGCCTCGCGGTGTCAGGGGCCGACCAACTCCGGGTCACGGTGGCCAACGGCGACCATTTGCCGTGCGCCGGGATCACCCGTGGCGTGGAGGTATTGATTGCAGGCGCGCCCTACACCATCACATGTGTTGGCATCGACCTGGGCTACTTTGACTTCATCCTCGGCGTTGACTTCCTGCCCACGTTGGGTCCCATCACCTGCGACTTTGACGTGCGGACACTCGTCTTCCATCGTGATGGGCGCCATGTCGTGTGGCGTGCGGCCCCAAGCCTGGGTGCACCGTGGCCTGCCTCGGTGGTCACAGCTGCCAATGCTGAGTGGCCCATGCTCGACTGGCTTCTCCAGCACCACGCTGCCGTCTTCGAGGAGCTGCAGGGGCTCCCACCAGCGCGGTCGTATGACCACCGCATACACCTCCTGTCGGGTACCACTCCCGTCGGCGTCAGACCGTATCGCTACCCCCAGCTGCAGAGGGATGAGCTAGAACGCCAGGTCGTGGTCATGCTCACGCAGGGCATTATCTGCCTGAGCACATCCCCGTTCTCCAGACCAGTCCTCCTCGTTCACAAGTTGGACGGGTCCTGGCGTTTCTGCATCGACTACCACGCCCTCAACACACGGACGTCCAAGGACAAGTTCCCGATCCCGGTGGTAGACGAGCTCTTGGACGAGTTACACGGTGCCCGCTACTTCACCAAGCTCGATCTGTGTTTGGGCTACCATCAGGTGCACATGTTCATGGGGGACATCGACAAGACGATGTTTCGCACCCACCACGGCAACTACGAGTTCCTCGTCATGCCATTCGGTCTCTCCAACGCCCCGGCCATGTTCCAGGCCCTGATGAATGATGTGTTACGCCCCTACCTGCGGAGGTCCGTTCTGGTATTCTTTGATGATATTCTCATCTATAGTTCTTCATGGGCAGAGCATCTCCAGCACATCAGCATCGTCCTCAATGAGCTCCGGGCGCACCAGCTGCAACTTAAGAACTTAAAGTGCTCATTCGGGGCATCTTCGGTGGCCTATTTGGGCCACATCATCTCCGAGGCGGGGGTCTCCATGGATGTGGACAAGGTTGCGGCGGTCTCCGCTTGGCCGCAGCCCCGTTCCGCCCGTTTGAGGACCAGAGCGTCCAAGGACCGGTGGATGGTCGCTCCTTGGTGTGATGAGTGATTGACAATGTGGTGTGGACTGACTCTTGGCCGAGTATTGCAGGTGCAGGTTGTAGCTTGATTTGTATTAGTGCAGGTGAAGAGCAGGCGTGAAAGGTCTTAGCCTGTGTGGCCTCCAAGGAATGGAGAGACAAATACGTTCGGCTCGATGGACCCGGTGGCTGGACGGGATCAAGTGTGGGCCGCATGGTGGCAAGAAAAGCATGATGAAGTCGGGTACGGTTTCTTGGTTGAGCCTCAAAACCAAGGTGGAGTCGGTGCAAGGTAGCGGCCAAGTCATTGAACAGGGCAAGACTGAGTAGACCGTCCGGGAGCCCGAGGTGAAAGTCTTGGTGGGCCTGATGCTTGGCGTGGTGAGGCCAAAGCTTGCATGCGGGGTTCTCGGTAGTTCACCAGAAAACTGTTGGGTTCCTCGGTTGCTCCACAAAGCCGAGCATGACGGTTTGTTGGTTTGGCCACAAAACCAACACCGAGCCGGGACGACATGGCAGCCAAGTCATGAGTGGGATTGGCGTGGAGGTTGCACCGAGTCCACGGGGTTTGCGGTGGTTCACCACAAAACCATCGGCGTTACTTGGTTGAGCCACAAAACCAAGACCGGAGGCTCGGCGGGCGGAGACGGGATCCGGGCGCGCCGAGAAGCTTCGAAGCGGGCGACACGTGACATGATCAAGGTGCTTGCGTTGGTAGGACACGAAGGCCCGATGGATGCGTGGCCGTCCGATGGAGAACTTCATGTGTTGAACAAAATACCCCTGTGAGGGCTTGTATTCTATCTCCTAGTGTAGGGGCACTTCGTTCTTTTTTGGAGGGCCTATATATAGGAGGAGGGGGTTGAATTTTCTGCCAACTTTTTATCTTGTAGGTGGTGGTGCTCTTTCATTTTGGAGTGCTTCGGGGGAGAGGGAGAGAGGAGAGAGTGGCTCTTTAATTGGAGCTTTTTTGCCATATTAGATTTGAATTCTAGGAGTGGCTTGTAACCGATTGAACAAGATATTCATAGTGAATTCTTCCTCTAAATCTTGTGCCAATCTTTCTATTCCCGAGTTGCTTTTGCTGCATTTTCGGAGCTCTTTTCATGCTATTTTCGTGCTTGACTTGATTCGTCGTTTCTAGGTCGTTTGGCTCCGGATTTCTTTAAGGCGATCATCGGTGGATGCCTTGCGCACCTTTGTGGATGATCTTGACCCCTCAAACACCAAGAATCGGGCTCGATTTGGTGAGTTTTGGATGAACTCGAGTTTATGCTTTGAGCGCATGAGATTTGTGGTTCCGGTTGATTGGATAGGTTTGGGGCTCCAAGATTTTTGGCATAGCTTCTCTTAGAGACGCTTCTCATCTACCCAAAATTTGGGCTCAATCCATCTAGCGGTTTGGGAGATCCGTCGATCACAAGTTGGAGGTTGTTTCTCGGGTTCTCGATTGTGCTGATTCGCACCTGGAGGACCGTCCGCAAGGTAGACGCGGACCTTCCGCGAGGTCACCGCGGACCGTCCGCGAGGTGCCTGACAGCCCGGTTGTTCTTCGTGTTCGTGCGAGTTCTTGAGCGCCTTTCTTTCGATATATTTTGTTGGTGGATTTTTGGTGCACAAAGTTTGCGGACGGTGCGTACTAGAGTGCCGGACGGTCTATGTCGGGGCGGACGGTCCGCGGGTCCATCACGGATGGTTCATTTTTCTCGGTGCACTATTGTCGGATTGGGTAGCAATTTCGAACGATTTGTGCCCTCCTCGCGGACAGCCCACACTCTCCTCACGGAGAGTGCGCCCGGACACTGCGGACAGTCCGCCTGGTGCTCTGCAGAATGCCTAAGTCCCTCGCTTGTTGAGTTGTGCTTCCATGTTGCTTTGGTCGGGACTTGTTCCTAGGGTTGGTTGGTTCGTTGTGACTACGCGACCTTGGCAAGCTCGTTTGGGAATCCTTGGTTGTGGATTTGGGGCATAGGCCGAGTTCTCTCTTTAGAGAAGAATTTTTATCGGCTCCCATTCACTCCCCCCCTCTGGCCGCCTAATCGGTCCTTCAATTAGTATCAGAGCCGGTTGCGGATTCGTGAGACTCTAACAAGTCTAGGATCCATAGGGTGACAGAGAAAAGGGAGCTTTTGCTTGCAGAGTTGTGCGTGGTTTGAGCTTGTTTTTGGCTAATCCTAACCGGTGCTTTGAGTCATGGCACCAAGCTCTTCTTCTTGCATGCCTTTGTTCTCATATTTTGAAGAGATGATGTGTGCTTTGGGATATGACCACAAGTGGAGGAGGAAGTGTAAGGAGTTGGAGAAAGACACGGAGGCGATGGTGTTGTTGCGTCTCTTGGTGGCTCAAGATGATGATCTCCAAGACAAGCTCACGAAGAGAAGTAGAGTCAAACTCTCTCAAGGTATCATTAGTTTGTGCACTCATCTTTGTGCTTATGGCGAGATGATTGTTGAGCTTAAGAACTCCCCTTTGCCATGCAAATCTTGTGATGCTTTGCTTGCTGAAAATAAACTTGTTAGGGGAGAAAATCTTGAGTATGCTAATGATGTTGGTACCTTTCTTAGAGAGAATGAACATTTAAACTTGTCTCTTGCTAACCTGCAATCTGAAATTGACTTGTTAAAATCCAATGCTTCTATGCCTTGCAACTCTTGTGTTGCTTTGAATGATGAACTTGATATGGCTAGGAGTAAGATTGCTTTGCTAGAGTCAAGTGCTTCCCTACCATGTGTTTCTTGTGAGTCTTTTCTTGCTGAAATTAATGAACTAAAATTGACTCACACCACCTGTGTAGATGAACTTGAGCATGCTAGGGCTGAAATTTGTGATATGAAATCTATGCCTTGTAGCAAGTGCTCTGTGTTGCTTGTTGAGGATGCTTGTCATACTTCTTGTGATGATGATAATGCTTTGCAAGATGTAAATAATGTTGCTTGTTCATGTGACTTCGTTTGCACCTATTGCATTAATTTGGAAAGTGAAGTTTTGGCTTTGAAAAAGATGCGCGAGGATATGAGCACCAAGTTGGTTGAGCATGATGAGATGAGTGCCAACCTTGAGAAAGAAAATGAACTCTTGCATACCACATATGCTAAATACATTGAAAAAGAAATCTATAATTTGAGAAATATGACATGTGGTACTTGTGAGAGCCTCAAGTCTCAAAATGAGGTTTTGCGCACAAAGTGCAAGAGTCTTTGTGCCAAGGGTTTGGATTCTCGCTTCTCTTGTCACTCCGATGTTGATGTTTCTAAATTTGCTCCTTCTAAATCGGAGTTGACTTCTTCTCTTGAGCCTGAGTCTTTGGATGGTGGTAAGTGTGCTAGTGCCTTGGATAGCTCTCCCATAGCTACTCCTAAGCTTGTTGCTTCTTCCAGTGTTGCCCAAGGTGATTCGAATGGCAAGGGTGCTTCTCATTTCTTTGGAACTCATACTTCCAAACCGAAGTTCCATTGCACCTTTTGCAAGAAAGATGGGCATGCCGAGCGACGTGTGCATGCCGAAGCTTTTAAGAACCCACGTAACCCCTCTCATGGTATGTGTGATTCTAATGTTGGCACCAAGTCTAGTATTGAGGTTGATGCTTCTTGCTCTAAGTCCCAAGGGACTTCTCACTTACAAGAGAATGGTGATTCATCCACTCGGACCATGCCTCTCGATAGGCCTTTGTACCATTGCTCTATTTGTGGGAAGGATGGGCATCAAGAGAGCTTTTGCTACCGCCGTGCAAGGAAAATGTGCCGAGCTTGTGCTTCTAGACCTTTGGTTGTTCATAGCCCTTCTCATGACATGAATACTTGTGAGCCTATGAAGGATCGGATGGCGACTAGAGAGGGGGGGGAGAGTGAATAGGAGCCGGTAAAAATTCTTCTCAAAGAACCCGGCCTATACCCTAGTCAAAACCCGGTCACACACAAGCGTTGGAACGAATCACACACCAATCACCAAAACAACGAGTCCTAGAAACACACGCGGAAGCACGAATGAAGGAGGGAGGAATCGAACCAAAGAGCAAAGCAGCCAGGCTCTGGCGGACCGTCCGGACGGAGAGGGGCGGACCGTCCGCGCAGCCTCGCGGACCGTCCGGCCTGCCCTCGCGGACCGTCCGCGCCAACCCCGCGGACTGTCCGGCCGTACACCGCGGACCGTCCGTTAAAGCACACGAGAACACCGAAGCGACCCGAGAAAAACGGACCGTCCGCCGAGGCCGGCGGACCGTCCGCGCCACCCGCGGACCGTCCGCTACCGAAGCCGGACCGTCCGCAAACCGGCCGCAACAAAAAGCAAAAGCCAAACCGGATCGAAAACAAAGGCACTCAAGAACACGAAGAACACGCGAAGAACACTGTACACGCGGACCGTCCGCCTGGCCCTCGCGGACCGTCCGCGGTGCGGACGTAGCTGAAAACGCCCGACCCCGAAAGTCAACTCCCCCAAATCATCATCGGATTTCCCAAACGGTTGAAGCTGTAGAGACAAGGGTTTGGGTACTTGAAAAGCGTCACACAAGGATGCTATAGCCCAAAAATCTTGCCTCCTAACTCCCTAAATCACCGGGAATCGCGAATCCTTTGAGCACCACCAAAAGCTAGAGCACCGAACGAAAACTCACGAATCGAAGTGGTTTCCGGCGTTTGAGGGCACAAGATCAAGCACAAAGATGCACAAGACATCTATCCATGTTTCCCTCAAAGAAATCCGGGGAGAAACCCACTCAAATCCGCGGAATCACACCGGGAACAAAGGCACGAAAACAAGCACGAAAATAGCACAAAAAGAGCTCCGAAAAAGCAATAAAAGAAATTCGGGAATAGAAAGATTGGCACAAGATTTAGAGGATGAAATCACTATGAATATCTTGTCCAAACGATTACAAGCCACTCCTAGAAATCAAATCTAAGATGGCAAAAAGCTCCAATCAAAGAGCCACTCTCCCCTCTCTCCCTCTCTCCCAAAGCACTCCAAAATGAAAGAGTACCGCAGACCTCTAGCCCAAGAGTTGGCTGAAATTTCAGCCCCCTCCTCCTATATATAGGCCCTCCGGAAAAGACCGAAGTGCCCCTACACTAGGAGTACAACACAAGCCCTCACGGGGGCATTTTGGTCAACACATGAAGTTCACCATCGGACGGCCGCGCATCCATCGAGCCTTCACGTCCTCCCGACGCAAGCACCTAGATCATGCCGCGTGTCGCCCGCCTCGAAGCTTCCCGACGCACCCGGATACCGTCTCCGTCACGCCGGGCCCTCGGGCTCGGTTTTGAGGCCCAAACCGAGAAACCCTCCTCCGATGGTTTTGTGGCCAAACCACCAAACCCCGCGTACACGGCCCGGCCTCACCACGCCAAGCGTCGAGCCCGCCAAGCCTTTCACCTCCGGCGCCGGACGGTCTACTCAGTCTTGCCTCGTTCCTTGACTTGGCCACCACCGATGCACCGGCTCCATGTCCACGACTTCATCTTGCTCTTCTTGCACCATGCGGCTCGCACTTGATCCCGTCGGCCACCGGTCCCTCGAACCAAGCCTACTTGTCTCTCCACTCCTCGGAGGCCCCGCAAGGCTAAGACCTTTCGCGCTCGTTCTTCACCTCGCACCAACGCAAACCAAGCCGCAACCAACACCCGCAATACTAGGCCAAGAGTCGGTCCACACAACGTTGTCAACCACTCCTCACGAGTGCATTGACAACACACCACATAAACAATAAGGTAAATACACAAAATAAAACACACACAACACAACTCAACACTACACACACAAAGCTTCAAACCATCCGGTCAATCACTCATCACACACGAACCAAGGTACTTCTCAACTTGGTTCCTCAATCTCCCCTTGATGAGTGCATTGACAAAAGAAGGTCAAAAAGCAAATAAGAACTCATTCAAGCGGCACAAAGCCAATAAAAAGCAAACAAAAGGCCACTTGAAGTGAGAAGGGATAAAAGCATGCTCCGACAAATTCCTCTCGAAACCAAAGCAAGCCCAAAGGCTAAGCGCAATCAAAGAGACACACTACCAACATGCAATCCCTAAAAGCCATCAAACCAAAATGCTCAACACAAAGTGCCATAAACCTCTTACCAAAACACTTGTCAACCGCTCATCACCATCAAATCAAGGTTCATATCAACTTGATTTTCCAAATTTCTCCCCCTTGAGGAGCGGATTGACAACAAGTGAGCACAAAGAAATGGTTTGAGAGGGCAAAGACCGAACACCTCATCCAAGTGAAAGAAACCACACAAGAGCAAAGAACAAGGTCACTTGGCATGAGAGAAACCACAAAGGCCAACTCAATGTCTCGGTCCCCAAAGACATGGGCAACGGCTCGACACAACCGAGACAAGAATGCATGATCCCTCAAGAAGAGGCACAAAGGGCTCAACACCGATCATGGACAAGCGAAATCACACGATCCCTCAAGAAGAGGCACAAAGGGCTTAACACCAATCATGTGATAATCGAAAACATAAGTCAACCGCCGGCTCCTCAAGAAGAGGCAAAGGGGCTCAACACCACCGGCACAAGAGCACAAAAATCACAAGCTCCCCCTAAACACATGAACTAGGACCAAAGAGCATACAAAGCTCACCCTAAACTCATGAGATAGAGAAAAGAGCACACCAAGCTCACAAGCTCCCCCTAAACACATGCACTAGGGACAAAGAGCATACAAAGCTCACCCTAAACACACGTGATAGAGCAAAAAGCAACCACCAAAGCACAACTCGGGCAAACAAAGGAGACACACCAAAGCTCCCCCTACACAACTGCAAGCTCCCCCTGAACAAGTGGAGCAAACTCCCAAATTTTAAATGCAGTTTTCTGAATTTTTCATTAAGCTCACCTCTTCTCCCCCTTGTTGACAATGTATGAATCAAGGTGAAAATGCAGAAATGCAAAGCAAAGCATATAAACAACTACATGAGCTTCTCAAATAGGCCGAATCTAGTATCAAAGGCTAAAGATGAGACAAAGATCACACACATGAATCATAGCATAGTCAAAGCATTGCCACAAGTAATATATGAAAATACAAGCATGTGACAAAGCAAAATTTTCAGATTTAAGCAGTTTTATCAAAAGAAGGCTCGCTTCATATGTAAAAGCCTATCCATGTCACACTCGAGCCACAAACATGCACACCATTTAAAGATCATACAAGGATAGCAAATTCTCAGCAAAAGATCATGGCAAACACCCATAAAGCAAAGCATGTCATGTCAAAGCTCATGAGCCATGTGTCCACTTCGGGGAGACTTCTCCACTGGTGAACATCATGCAACATGTTTAGCACCCATATGTGAAAGATAATACATTTTAAGCATAAACATGATGGATGGAGCATTTTTCAAGCATGCACACTTCTTTTCAAGATTAATTCATTTCATGGTACATGAAGTGCCTTTGCGGCAAAAAGAAGCTTATGCTCCTCCATGAATGCAACATAGGCTAAACATTCACAATGATATTGACCTTTGGCCCAAATGCAAGAAAGAGACATCCAAGCACAATCTAAGCATGAAAGGCACATTTAGACCAAAAAGTGACATGGATATACTACTACACATGAGTGGAGCACATTTCATCAAATTTAGTCAAGATTAGCATTTGATTCAAAAAGGCTATCTCACAACACATATATCTCAAATATTCCAAGAGCATCGCCTCACATAGCTATTTCTCCACACACATGACCAATATCTCACAAATAGCCAAAGAAACTCAAATGAGGCATATGGAAGAAGCTCATCATCCTAAAATGCAATATGATACAAATGCAACATAGGTAGATATGTACATCAAAATGAACATGATATATGACAGGATGCGAGACACAAATTTCAAACCTACCAAAGTCTATACATCATGATATATGATACAAATGCAATGCAGAATGCATAGGGAGACAAGGAACTTGACTTAACACCAATAAAGCTCACGAGGGAACACACCAACCAAGAATCGCTCCAAGCGAGAGAAGAGCCACCAAAGGTCCCAATTGAGTACCATAGAAAAAGTACCAATTGCAAAACCGTAAAGATCCCAATTAAATACCATAGAAGGAATATCAATTGGAGGATCACAAAGACTGCCCGAAAAGCCACAACCCTTCTTGGAATCAAATTCCCTATCAAAAGAAGCCAAGCTCCCCCTCAACCAAGGGCAGCTAACAAAGCAAAAACTAGGAAAAGGAAAAGCAAGGAAAAACTCTAAAACCAACCGAAAAGAGGAACAACAACACAACTCGAAGACAAGACAAGCCCAAAACTACAAGGAAAGCTCACAACATGCTACACAAAGCATTGATAATATCAATTAACATAAATAGAGCATTGTAACATGATTCCACAAATATGAATAAGCATGGGCAAGCAAGTATGTCAACAAGGTACAACACTAAACCAAAATGATACCAAAGAACAACATGCCAAACACTATACAAGAACTAAACAAAGGCATGATACAAGATCACATGGATCAACCACCAACATATATTACAAAGCTAGCATGACAAGATATACATGGGGGACAAACATGCTAACAGGAAAGGTACCATCGAGCTAGACAAACATGATATGAATGAACAACATGACATATCCGAGCAATCAACCATAAAGCATGACATGATGTTCATAAATAACATCCACCATAAAATCATACAAAGATAGCAATATAGATATTCAAGATCACAAAGCTATCATGAACAAGGTGGCTAGCCTACCATGGTTTTCACACAAGCAAGACACAAGTATATACAAGAGAGTACAAGGGGAAAAGAAAACTCACTATACATGTGTACAAAGGCTTTCAAGAGCCATCCAAAACGGTGTGGAGAACCATCATGTCTCCATTGAGCTCATGTTCTCCAACCGCGTCTCCATACCTACACACAAGAAGACAAGAAAGACCGAGCCTTGGATCCCAAAGGGTTAGCAAGCACGTACTTGGGAATCCAAGATTTGGTCACACGGGTAAGTGGTGCACACAAACTATCATGTGGGTTAGCATGATGCAAATGCCGGTTGGAATGAAAAGTCTTTCGAACACCCTTGGAACCATGCCTCAAAGAAGTCACTCGCGAGGAAAGTCGAGTGCTACCACAAGCAAAAAGGCAAAGATCCTTCGGGGTCGTAGGAGAAGAACCAACACAAGCACCACGGGAAGCATGTCGCGGACCAACACAAGAAACACTAGAAGCATGTCCACGAGCATGGCCTAACTCACTAGAAAGAGTGTCATAAGACCCATCCACAAATCGCGCCTTCTTAGGCTCACAAGTGTTCATGCCATGAGAAGGGCTATGAACAACCAAAGGCCTAGAGGCACCTCCTCGCCGTATTCTCCTTGCCGGCGGTAGCAAAAGCTCTCTTGATGCCCATCCTTCCCACAGTGAGAGCAATGGTACAAAGGCCTATCGAGAGGCACGGTCTGAGTAGATGAATTACCATTCTCTTGTAAGTGGGAAGTCCCTTGGGACTTAGAGGAAGAAGCATCAACCCCAACATCCAACTTGGTGCCCACATTAGAATCACACGTGCCATGAGATAGGCTACGTGGCTTCTTAAAAGCTTTAGCACGCACACGTCGCTCGTGCTTGACACGGCGAAAGCAAAACTCAACGGTATGCCCATCTTTCTTGCAAAAGGTGCATTGGAACCTCGGCTTGGGAGTATGAGTTCCAAATATGTGGGAGGCACCCTTTCCATTCAAATCACCTTGGGCAACACCGGAAGAAGCAACAAGCTTAGGAGTAGCTATGGGAGAGCTATCCAAAGCACTAGCACACTTACTAGCATCCAAAGACTCACACTCAAGAGAAGAAGTCGACTCGGTTTAGAAGAAGCAAATTTAGAAGCATCAACATCGGAGTGACAAGAGAAGTGAGAATCCAAACCCTTGGCACAAAGACTCTTGCACCTTGTGCGCAAAACCTCATTTTGCGACTTGAGGCGCTCACAAGTACCACATGTCATATTTCTCAAGTTATTGATTTCTTCTTCAATGCATTTAGCATATGTGGTACGCAAGAGTTCATTTTCTTTCTCAAGGTTGGCACTCATCTCATCATGCTCAACCAACTTAGCGCTCATATCCTCGCGCATCTTTTTCAAAGCCAAAACTTCACTTTCCAAATCAATGCATGAGGTGCAAACGAAATCACATGAACAAGCAACATCATTTACATCTCGCAAAGCATTATCATTATTGCAAGAAGTATGGCAAGCATCCTCAACCAGCAACAAAGAGCACTTGCTACAAGGCATGGATTTTATATCACAAATTTCAGCCCTAGCATGCTCAAGATCATCTACACATGTGGTGTGAGTCAATTTTAATTCATTAATTTCAGCATGCAAAGACTCACAAGAAACACATGGTAAAGAAGCACTTGTCTCTAACAAAGCAATCTTACTCCTAGCCATATCAAGCTCATCATTCAAAACAACACAAGAGTTGCAAGGCATAAAAGCATTGGATTTCAACAAGTCAATTTCAGATTGCAAGTTAGCAAGAGATGATCTCAATTCATCATTCTCAAGATCAAGATTGTCGCATGCTCTTCTAAAAGCTTCAACATGCATTTTGCGCCAACTAACTTCATATTTTAATTTCTCATTTTCAGCACACAAGGCATCGCAAGATTTGCAAGGCAAAGAAGCTTTGAAATTTAACACCTTGATTTCAGATTTCAAGCATGCAATGGAAGCAATCAAAGCATCATTTTTAGCATGCATGGTGTTACAAGAAGTGCAAGAATTCAAAGCACGAGACCTCCAATGAGCCATACCACATTTCAACCTAGTAAGAGAGCATTTCATCTTCTCATTCTTCCTACGCAAGGCATCACACAAATCTATGTTTCTCCTATGCAAGTCTCCACAATCACACTCACAATCATCCAACCTATTGCATAGGATCAAGATAGCTTTGGCAAGTGTACCTTGGTTCATGCCTCCTAGCTTGTGGTAGAGCTTGCCTTTCTTGATGTCACCATCTCGATAGTCCTCGATGAGAGATATCATCTCCTCCACTTCGGCTTCCGCCTCAACCTCCATACTCCTCCTGCTCAAAGAACCACAAGGAGAAGAACTTGGTGCCATAAACAAAGTACCGGTTAGGATTAGCCGAAACCAAGCTCAAGGAACAAGCAACGATGCAAAGAAAGCACTCAAAAGGCCTCAATTCTCTAACAACCACTGACGAGTTCAATAGCAAAGGATCTTATCTTTTTCCCAAAATTTTACCACTGAACAAGGAGCACCAAAGATAGAGGCACAAAAAATTTCAGCTCAAGATAAGGTGAAATGAAGCCTAGAGAAAATCCAGAAGAAACAAGACAAAGCCGCAAGAGACATAAATGAGGATTTTTCAATTATCTTCTTGATTTTTTCTGAATTTTCCCAAAATGAATTTTCTGAATTTTTGGATCACCTACAAATGGAGTCACGAAACCGCTGTAAAAATTTGAGCCAAAACGGAGCACCGAGCGAAAAGTTATGCCCGTTTTACTGAAGGTACCTCAAGTTATGGTTTTCCAAGGACACAACTCCAAATCGTCGGACTCAAAACGTGCAAACCAAGGTCGCAAGCAAAAGCACCTCTTTCCTCTAGTCACCCTATGGATTCAAGACTTGTTAGAGCCAAAAGAATCCACAACCGGCTCTGATACCAATTGAAGGATCGGATGGCGACTAGAGAGGGGGGGGAGTGAATAGGAGCCGGTAAAAATTCTTCTCAAAGAACCCGGCCTATACCCTAGTCAAAACCCGGTCACACACAAGCGTTGGAACGAATCACACACCAATCACCAAAACAACGAGTCCTAGAAACACACGCGGAAGCACGAATGAAGGAGGGAGGAATCGAACCAAAGAGCAAAGCGACCGGGCTGCGGCGGACCGTCCGGACGGAGAGGGGCGGACCGTCCGCGCGAGCCTCGCGGACCGTCCGGCCTGCCCTCGCGGACCGTCCGCGCCAACCCCGCGGACTGTCCGGCCGTACACCGCGGACCGTCCGTTAAAGCACACGGAGAACACCGAAGCGACCCGAGAAAAACGGACCGTCCGCCGAGGCCGGCGGACCGTCCACGCCACCCGCGGACCGTCCGCTACCGAAGCCGGACCGTCCGCAAGCCGGCCGCAACAAAAAGCAAAAGCCAAACCGGATCGAAAACAAAGGCACTCAAGAACACGAAGAACACGCGAAGAACACCGTACACGCGGACCGTCCGCCCGGCCCTCGCGGACCGTCCGCCGTGTGCGGACGGAGCCGAAAACGCCCGACCCCGAAAGTCAACTCCCCCAAATCATCATCGGATTTCCCAAACGGTTGAAGCCGTAGAGACAAGGGTTTGGGTACTTGAAAAGCGTCACACAAGGATGCTATAGCCCAAAAATCTTGCCTCCTAACTCCCTAAATCACCGGGAATCGCGAATCCTTTGAGCACCACCAAAAGCTAGAGCACCGAACGAAAACTCACGAATCGAAGTGGTTTCCGGCGTTTGAGGGCACAAGATCAAGCACAAAGATGCACAAGACATCTATCCATGTTTCCCTCAAAGAAATCCGGGGAGAAACCCACTCAAATCCGCGGAATCACACCGGGAACAAAGGCACGAAAACAAGCACGAAAATAGCACAAAAAGAGCTCCGAAAAAGCAATAAAAGAAATTCGGGAATAGAAAGATTGGCACAAGATTTAGAGGATGAAATCACTATGAATATCTTGTCCAAACGATTACAAGCCACTCCTAGAAATCAAATCTAAGATGGCAAAAAGCTCCAATCAAAGAGCCACTCTCCCCTCTCTCCCTCTCTCCCAAAGCACTCCAAAATGAAAGAGTACCGCGACCTCTAGCCCAAGAGTTGGCTGAAATTTCAGCCCCCTCCTCCTATATATAGGCCCTCCGAAAAGACCGAAGTGCCCCTACACTAGGAGTACAACACAAGCCCTCACGGGGGCATTTTGGTCAACACATGAAGTTCACCATCGGACGGCCGCGCATCCATCAGGCCTTCACGTCCTCCCGACGCAAGCACCTAGATCATGCCGCGTGTCGCCCGCCTCGAAGCTTCCCGACCGGATACCGTCTCCGTCACGCCAGGCCCTCGGGCTCGGTTTTGAGGCCCAAACCGAGAAACCCTCCTCCGATGGTTTTGTGGCCAAACCACCAAACCCCGCGTACACGGCCCGGCCTCACCACGCCAAGCGTCGAGCCCGCCAAGCCTTTCACCTCCGGCGCCCGGACGGTCTACTCAGTCTTGCCTCGTTCCTTGACTTGGCCACCACCGATGCACCGGCTCCATGTCCACGACTTCATCTTGCTCTTCTTGCACCATGCGGCTCGCACTTGATCCCGTCGGCCACCGGGTCCCTCGAACCAAGCCTACTTGTCTCTCCACTCCTCGGAGGCCCCGCAAGGCTAAGACCTTTCGCGCCTGTTCTTCACCTACACCAACGCAAACCAAGCCGCAACCAACACCTGCAATACTAGGCCAAGAGTCAGTCCACACAACGTTGTCAACCACTCCTCACGAGTGCATTGACAACACACCACATAAACAATAAGGTAAATACACAAAATAAAACACACACAACACAACTCAACACTACACACACAAAGCTTCAAACCATCCGGTCAATCACTCATCACACACGAACCAAGGTACTTCTCAACTTGGTTCCTCAGCCTAAGAAGGCACGATTTGTGGATGGGTTTTATGACACTCTTTCTAGTGAGTTAGGCCATGCCCGTGGACATGTTTCTAGTCTTTCTTTTGTTGGTCCACGACATGTTTCCCATGGTGTTCGTGTTGGTTCTTCTCCTGCGAACTCGAAGGATATTTGCCTTTTTGCTTATGATAGCACTCGGTTTTCTTCACGAGTTGCTCCTTTGAGGCATGATTCCGAGAGTGATAGAAATCCTTTTCACTCGAACCGGCATTTGCATCATGCTAACCCACATGATAAGTTGAGTGCATCATTTATCCGTGTGACCAAGTATTGGATTCCCAAGTATGTGCTTACTAACCCTTTGGGATCCAAGACTCGGTCTTTTTCGTCTCCTTGTGTGTATGTATGGAGACGCGGTTGGAGAACATGATCTTGATGGTACTTGATCTTTTGTCTGTGAGGTGATCAAGAAATGATGGTTCTCCACCCTGCTTTGAATGGCTCTTGAAAGCCTTTGTACACATGCATAGTGAGTTTTCCTTTTCTCCCTTTCACTCACTTGTATACTTGTGGCATGCTTTGCTCCTGTGTCATGTTTGTGTATAAACCATGGTAGGCTAGCCACCTTGTGCATGATAGCTTTGTGATCTTGTATACCTATCTTGCTATCTTTTGTATGATATTGTGGTGGATGATATATATGAACATCATGTCATGCTTTATGGTTGTCCTCTTGTGGTTATGATATGTTGTTCATCCATACCATTTTTGTCTAGCTCCTTGGTATCCTCTCTTGTTAGCATGTTTGCCCTCCTCATGTATATCTTGTCATGCTAGCTTTGTGATATATCTTGGTGGTTTATCTTTGTGAACTTGGATCATGCCTTTGTTTAGTTCTTGTATCATGTTTTGTCATGTAGTTCTTTATTTTTTGTGCTAGGATTTTGTATAGTTATGCACCTTGTTGACATGTTTGCTAGCCCGTGCTTATCATATATGCGGAATCATGTCACAATGCTTCTTTTATCTTAATTGGTATCTGTTAATGCTTTGTGTAGCATGCTTTGAGCTTCCCTTGTGGTTTTGGGCGTGTCTTATCTTCGGGTTGTGTTTTGCTTCTTTTCATTAAGATGTAGAGAGTTCCTTTTGCTCTTTCTTTTCCTAGCTTTTGCTTGCTGCTTTCTTGTTGGCTTTGGTTGAGCGGGAGCTTGGCTTATCGATGGGAATTTGGTTTCAAGAGTTTGCCTTGGCTTTTGGTAGCCTTTTGTGATCTTTCAATTGGTATCTTTTCTATGGTACTCAATTGAGATCTTTGGAGCTTTTATTTGGTTGGTGTGTTAAGTCTAGTTGTGTTCAGTTTGCTCGACGCTCTCCACCTTGTGGTCGATACGAGTTCGGGAGAGGTCGCAGCTTTGGTCTTAGAGGGGCTACGGACCACGTTTTCCCCTTCATGGTGCTCGTACTCCTCCAGCGAGACGTGAGGTGATTCCCCATGGTGGTCATAGCTTTGATAGGATGGATTTTGCTAACCCCACTTTTCAGCAATTGGCTCGGCACTGGTTTGACCCTTTTGTGCTAACCCCAGTGTTGTGTCGGTCGCGCGCTCTCGCTCTTGGTTTTGATTTTGCAAGCGGGAGACTTAGAGGACTTTTGGTGGATCGACTCCGGAGGGTGGTGACCAGAGATCGAAGGTGTCCCTCAAGCCTCACCCCGGTGATGTCAAAGGAGAACATCATTTTTGGGGATGATGGACCAGAGCGGGTGATCAAGGTAAGTAGTTTGGAGATTTTGAGTTGTGTGGCTTTCGTCAAGCCACTTGGTCTCTTTTGATCTTCGCCTTCTCACATATGTCTAGAGTGAGCTTTGTATGCTCTTTGGCCCTAGTGAATGTGTTTAGGGGGAGCTTGTGAGTTTGTGCTCTTTTGCCTTTTGAGCTTGGATTGGGGATCCCATGTACATATATTCATTTTGCATCTTGCATTCATGTATCATATCATGCTTGCATCTTTGTATCATATGCTTTAGAGATGTGCTTCTCCTATATACATTGTTCACCATGATGTGCTATACATGATCTCGTGAGCTAGTTTGGTATGCTATGGTTAGTTTGGCTTAGCTCTGGATGATCTTGGTTTATTCCCATGGTTGCTAGCTATTCTTTTGAAAATGTCACATGTATGCTCTCTTGTGGGTAAATGCTTCTATTTGAACTTGACATGTTTTTGTGGCTTTGTTATGCTTAATTTGTGGTTGGATAGCTTATTTTGATCATATGGGGCCAAAGGCTCATTTGTTATCATGAATGTTTAGCCCGCTTGCTTTATCTTGTGGAGGGGCGTAAGTTCCTTTTTGTCGCAAAGACATTTCATGTACCAATATGAATCTGAAAATGAAATGTGAATTGCTTGGAAAATGTGCTCCCATGTCATATATATATATATATATATATATATACGGTGACACTAAAATGCACCTGGGTGCATTTCGAACCCGTAATGCACAGACCCAATCAGGAAGGAACAACCCCCGCTAGCCAATCTGGCCCGCAACCCGCGCATCCCCAGTCAGGGCCCACCAAGCAACCCATCGTTATTTCGAGCGCGAGCCGCGAGACGCGCGGAGCGCGGTGGGCCACTCGGAGCGCACGATGGTGGTTGGTGGGAGGTGCTCGGTGCGCGCTACGCGAGGTGCGGGTGCATGCCGGTGGTGAGCGATTGCGGCAGGGAGGGTGCTTGAAGCGCGCAGAGCCTTGCAAGCACGCGGGCAGCGGGCTGACTGACAGGTAGCAGCAGCGACCGCGCTGGTGCAGAAGGATGAGGCCCAGCCACGAGATGCGGCAAAGAGCCGAAGACGATTCAATGTGGAGCAGACCAGCGGGCATGAGCGAAATCGACAAAACCTGATCAAATCTCATCGTTCGTCCACATGCATATTGAGTCTTTCATCGGCAGGTGTCAAATCGATGAAATTAACTATTGGGTTCAAGGCTATCAGGATTTTCCCATTTTTTTACACAATCTCACCGTTGTAGGTCCGGAGACCCCAATTACTACCTCTGCTCGTTGTGCTCCACAAACCCACAAAAAAGTCGAGCGTCGTCGCCCATGCTGCACTCCAACAGGGCCATCCCTACCGCCGAGCGGCCGTAGCTTGGGGTCCCGCCGCCCGTGCTCCTCACCAGAGCATGAACCAGCCTATTACGCATGGGATAGAAAAAGCTTAGCAAGGAAGGGAGATAAGAGGAAGAGTGGCACCGCGCTCTGCGGCACCATGCACAACTTTCTTCTCGGTTCAATTCGCAACAACAGAGTTGCTGTGAAGGTGCCACCAGGAGCTGAGCGTCTGCCTCTTGCTCTGAGCTAGAGTAGGCATGCGGCCCATGGATGGGCAAATCTTCCACAAGAACTCAATTGCTGCGGACTAATTCACAAGTAGAGTTTTACTTAGTAACTCAATTGCAACTCGAACCACTGTCTGGTTTCAGCTGAAGGGGTAGTACAGTATCAGGTGGAAACACTTAGCATTTGCAACTCGGAGTGTACATCGATTGCAACTCGAACAACTATCTGGTTGCAATAATTGAAGGGTAGTTCAGTATCAGGCGAAAATACTCATTATTTGCAACTTGGAATGTGCATCAATGCAACTCGAATTATTTGTCCTGGTTGCAACTGAAGGGGTAGTATAGTATGAGGCGGAAACACTCAGTATTTGCAACTCGGAATGTACATTGATTGCCATGCCAGATCGTGGGTATTAGGCTAATAAGGCAAAAGAAATGTAGGAGTTAGCTTAAAAAACTTAGGAGTGAGAGATGGGGTAAGTTAGCAGCGACTTGCTTCATGAGCGAATATTAGATGACTCTCAATGGCCTAATTTAATGACGGGGAACCAATTTATGCATATTCAGTCGCAATTACAAGTGGTTGCTTCCTCGCAACTAGGACAATAACCTAGTTGCAACTGGACAATAAATAGGTAAAACTAATAAAAAACATGCACACTCACTCGCAATTGCAAGTGGTTGTGTCCTCCGATTGCAAATAGGATAATAATCTAGTTGCAACTAGACAATAAAATAGGCATAAAAATAATTAAAAATCATGCACACTCAGTCGCAATTGCAAGTGGTTGCTTCCTCCAATTGCAACTATGAAAATAACCCAGTTGCAACTGGACAATAAAAACACTTCAATTGCAACTCAACTGGCTCTCTAGTTGCAACACGACAAGCACTTCAATTGCAACTCCTCAAGCACTTTACTCTGGACATGTAATTTTTATAAATTTTATCAGATTAATTGCAACTTTACAAGCACCACCAGTTGCAACACTCAATCAGCATTAAGAGCGGAGAAAATAATGGGCATAGAAGGAAAGAAAAATTCAATCGACGTCGAGGTGGTAATGTTATCTAATTACAATATTAAATATAAACCAATTACAACTTGGTTAGTAAGGTAGTTATTATGTCGTCAAAAAGCAAAAATTATATAGTGCAAACCACTCACTAGGTGAAATCTCTGAAAACTCAATATTTGCAACTCGGAGTGTACATCGATTGCAACTCGAACCACTTTCCGGATGCAAACGGAAGGAGTAGTACAGTATCATGCGGAAGCACTCAATATTTGCAACTTGGAGTCTACATCAACTGCAACTCGAACAACTGTCGGTTGCAACTAAATGGGTATTAGAGTATCAGGCGGAAGCACTTGCAACTCGGAGTGTACATCGATTGCAACTCGAACCACTATTCGGATGCAACAGGAAGGGTAGTACAATTAGACGAAAGCACTTAGTATTTGCAACTCGGAGTGTATATCAATTGCAACTCGAGTAATTGTCGGGTTGCAATTGAAGGGGTAGTATAGTATCAAGCGGAAGCACTCGGTATTTGCAACTCGGAGTGTATATCAATTGCAACTCGAGCCATTTTCGGGTTGCAACTGAAGGGGTAGTATAGTATCAAGCAGAAGCACTCGGTATTTGCAATTCGTAGTGTATATTGATTGCAACTCAAACCACTGTCGGGTTGCAACCTGAAGGGGCAGTATAGTATCAAGCGGAAGCACTCGGTATTTGCAACTCGGAGTGTATATCAATTGCAACTCGAACCACTGTCAGGTTGCAACTGAAGGGGTAGTACAAATATTTTTTTTACAAAGTCATCAATTATCAAATGACTTAGTTCAATATTATTTGCAAAGAAAACAGTAGGCTAGCTGGTTTGCAGCTAACAACAGGCTATTCTAGCTATGCACACCAAAAGTAGAGCTACTAAGTAACTGACAGAAGCACTGAGTATTCGCAACTCGGAGTGTGCATCAATTGCAACTCGAACTACTGTCCGGTTGCAACTGAATGGGTAGTATAATGTTAGGCGGAAGCACTTAGTATTTGCAACTCGGACTGTATATAAATTGCAACTCGAACTAATGTCCAGTTGCAACTGAAGGGGTAGTACAGTATCATACGAAAGCGCTTAGTATTTGCGAGTCGGGTGTATATCAATTGCAACTCAAACCAATGTTGGGTTGCAACTAAAGAGGTAGTATAGTATCAGGCGTAAGCACTCAGTTTTTTGCAACTTGGAGTGTACATCGATTGCAACTCGAACAATTGTTCGGTTGCAATTGTAACGATGCGCTGGTTGCAACACGTCAAGAAAGACAAGTGATTGCAACATCGGATAACTTTTTAATTGTAAGTCGCAACTATCAGTAATTTCCAGTTACAACTCGAAAGATACACTAATTGCAACTGCGATAATACATAGGTTGCAACTCGCTCGCCAAGAAGCCAAGTGATTACAACATTCGATAGTTTTTTAAAATCAAGTTGCAATAACTAGTGAGTCACTCCTTAATTGCAAAAAAAGTAGTTGTATCAAGTAGTAGATTGTTGTGATGTATCGATTGGTAGAAAATATATGAAGAACAAAAAACTTACAAAAACATTTCTATATTCATATTCCAGCTCAATAATTTCATTCTATAAATAATACAATATCAGGCGGAAGCGCTCAGTATTTGCAACTCGGAATTTAGATCGATTACAACTCAAACCACTATTCGGTTGCAACTGAAGAGGTAGTACAATATCAGGCGGGAGCACTTACTATTTACAACTCAGAGTGTATATCAATTGCAACTCGAACCACTGTCGGGTTGCAACTGAAGGGGTATAATACAGGCGGAAGCACTAAGTAGTTGCAACTCGGAATGTACATCGATTGCAACTTGAACCACTGTCCGGTTGCAACGAAAAAGGTAGTACAGTATCAGGTGGAGGCACTCAGTATTTGTAACTCCGAGTATACATCAATTACAACTCAAACAACTGTCCAGTTGCAACTGATGGGGTTGTGCGATATCAGGCGCAAGCATAGTACTTGCAACTTGGAGTGTACATCGATTGCAACTCGAACAATTGTTTGGTTGCAACGGAAGGGGTAATACAGTATCAGGCAAAAGCACTTAGTATTTGCAACTCGAAGTGTATATCAATTGCAACTTGAACCATTGTCGGGTTGCAACTGAAGGGGCAATATAGTATCAGGCGGAAGCACTCGGTATTTGAAACTCTAAGTTTGTATCAATTGCAACTCGAACCACTATCGGGTTGCAACTGAAGGGGTAGTATAATATCAGGCAGAAACACTTAGTATTTGCAATTCATAGTCTACATTGATTGCAACTCGAACCACTGTCGAGTTGCAACTGAAAGGGTAATATAGTATCAGATTATTATTCACTAGAATAATAACCTAATTACAATCATTTACAATCGTAAACTATAGTCGATAAGTTACAATTAGGATCATTTACTGATTACAACTAATGCACTGGGCCAATTGCAACATGAGTCACAAAAGACTACCCTAGTAGAAATACTTAATGGATTTTTTAGTGTCTAAACAAATTATCGTGAGCACATTTGTTACCGAGCAGAAAAAACCAAAGTGATATTCTATTGTGACCCTCTAGGTCCTATGGTTGTTTGGACAAGCCACCACACATTCTTATTCTTATAATATCTACTCATGCACACACCACTGATGTCGTCCTCCGTCCCTCCATGAATCAACTGGTTTCCACCACGGAGGCCTAGAGGCAAAGACATGAACGCTCAGAGGCCAGCTGCTAGCTCCTAGCTCAGGGAATTCTTTTTGTGCAATTTGAGGTTTCCACCCCAACATAGTGCCCATCTCGTCACAGTTTGGTCACAGCGAAGGCCGCCTACACTGAGCTCCACCGGCCACACATGGGGACCTGGTGGCTTCGAAGCTCACTGCAACACTGCTCACTCCGCTCTCGTCCGGTTTCGGTTGCAGCGACGGCATCCGAGCTCCACCTCAGTCGGTGGCCGCGCCCGACCAGTGGCTCTGCCGCAACTGGACCACGGGGCATGAATGGATCCATGTGTTAGTGTTAGTTTGTGCCAAACTAACACAGAACTAACACAAAAGATCCATGCATAGGTGTTATTTTGGTGTTAGTTTGGACTAACACCCCTAAAAAAACTAACACCTCCAAGAGGTAGTAATTGGTGTTAGTTCTAGTGGATCCCACACCTTTTACTCTTTCTCTCTCCCTCTAGATCCTCCAATGATTGCAAAAGTAGCACTATATGCAAAAGTAACACATGTATCCATGCATCTAAGGTGTTAGTATGTTAGGTGTTAGTTTGAGGTGTAAAATACTACCACTAAAACTAACACTAACACCAATCATCCATTCATGACCACTGTTGGACAAGCGAAGTAGATGCCCCTGTTGCTGGACCGCATGGAGCAGAGTGCGGGCGCTGCTCAAACTGTCCATCATTGCAGAGCAATGCATTAGTGGCATATTGACGAACACCTTACTTGCACTCCAGCACGCAGACCTGTGCTTCGAGGGGACGCTCAGCGAATTTTGGTCGGCATCATGGCAGCTATAGCAGACCACCAGCTGAGCGGACGATGGACACCACAAGCGACTCGCGGCAGGTCGGCTACGACGTCACTTTGTTTCTCCCTCGGCACGGCGTCCCGAGCCGAGCTGCAGCCCCGGCGACGGCAGGGGCCCGTACTCCTCGGATCCACTGTTCAGGAACCTGGTTGTTGCCATCTCGATGCGTACCACTGCCAACACATGGGCCACCATTTCGAGCTCCGTCTCCACGCCCTAGACGGGACGATGCCGCATAGACCGTCTCCGTGCCGCTGGACGGGACGACGCCGTCGCAGCCACCGAGAAGGTCCACCTGATGCAGATCGCCTTGATCCGTGGCAGTAGGATCGGGGCCCGCTACCACCGCCGCTCGCAGGCGTGGCCGGACCGCGACGCGCTGCAACTACTCCCACCGCCGCACATCGCATCTCCCAGCCACCGTCGCGACCTTTCCTGCCTGGATTGTCCGCGACTGCCGTCTCGGGACCCGCCACCGTGGCCGCTCACAGGGGAGTCGGGCTGCCGCTCCTTGGGAGGAGGTTGCCAAGGTGCCGCGCACCGCCAGTACCTGTGGTCCGAGCTTGCTCCGGCGTGCACCATAACACCCTGCGGGGGACGTCTCCTCTGGCTGTAGCGCTGCCGCTCCCTACGCGTCGAGCTCGCCTCGGCCTGGCGCCGCAGCTCTTGGCGAGGCATCCAGCTCCCTGCGGGTCGAGCTCGTCCCCATCTTGTGCCGAAGCTCCCCGCAGGGGACATCGCCTCGGTGGCATGAGCGTCGCCGCAAGGCCACAGGGAACGGATATATAAGAAGAAGAAGAAAGGTCGGGATGTGAATGGACGAAAGGAACAGAGTCGAAGAATGGGGGCTGGCTGTGGTGCGCGCTTGATTAATTGGCTGGTTCGGCCGGTTAGGCACGCCGGTTGGCCTGGGTGCATTTTGTATATGAAATGCACCCAGGTGCATTATATATATACAGTATATATATATATATATAAGGAGCGAAGACAATTGAAAACTTTTCTCACTCAATTCGGGTCCGCCTTACCCCTCACACCGGACCCACCCGTCATGTAATTGATGGACCAAAAAGTTGAAACGACTATAAAAATCGCAATTTGAAGAGCGTTTCTACCAAAAAGTTAATTATTTTTGCTACCTATGGTTGTCCTACCCGCCGGGTGTACCCACGCCCCTGTCTCCGTTTTTCGGCGGTGTACCCACGCCCCTGTCTCCGTTTTTCCTCCGGTACCCAACGATGCCGCGTGAGACAGACGCTGCTTGGAAGCGTCGCCGGAGTATGCAGCGGCGCCCACCGATTTCGTGGCGATGTGGCTCATCAGCTGGTCACTGGTGGTATGTATCGATGCTCATAGGCCGAACGTGTACATGGCCACATGGTAGGATCGGCGCCGTGCCTGGCCTCGCGCGAAGGATTGGTGCCCATCTGACATGAGGAATATTTGGTCGTGCATGCCTTGGTGTTGACCCAGACGGCGATCACGACCAGCCCAGTCTCGAGGTCGGCCTGGATGTTAAACCCACCGTTGGACTGCAGGCCGTCGATGAGGACCTTGAGGTCATTCTGGGCAACAGAGTCATGGAGCGTAGCAGGCTGAGTCTGGCGGCGGCGGCGGCGGAGAACGTGACTGGACCTTCGCCAACAGCGTCGGCTGGGAGCAAGTCCGCGACGGTTGCTGCCGGCGCGGGGACTCTCCACCATCGCCATACGAGCTGAGTAGCTGACGAAGGAATTTGTTCTCCGGCCACCGAACCTAAGCGAGCTAGCGTGACCGCCGCGTCAGCGGCTATCTTTCTACTCCCTTCTCCGGACCTCACTCGCGTTCGTGCACTACCCAGGACGTTGATCCGTGGTGCTGGTGACCCATTAGTGCGGGGCCATGAGCCTCGGTGGCTTCTTCATAGTTCGCAAGATTATCCCCGTCGCTGGATGTTCGGTTACGACATCAACAACAAGCGATTGCTCGTGGGTGCGCAAGTACATCAACATGCATGTCCTCTTGCAATTTGCAAATGCCATTGTTCTAGGAGTAGATTTTAGTGTTAGTATTTAACTCGACTTAGTGTCTGGCTTCATGACATGTTTTGCTATGTTTTGCTGGTTAGTTCCATCGAAGTCAACAGTTTGCACATGCTAAGCTGGCTGGTTTTGTTTGGTTCTTGTGCATAACTTGGAAATTGTCTTTAAAAACGAGCAACTTGCTCGCCTGGTTGGTGACTCGTGTTGATTTGTTGTGGAAAAATACAATTGGCTGGTTGGTTGGTGTTGATTTGTTCTGTGAGAAAAGTAGCGCTGGGTGGTGGGTGATAATCCAGACAAACAGGGTGAAATTGAATTTTGTGTGCAGCTGAACTGGTGGAGTTAGGAGTTTGTTCGACACATTTTTTATGCCAGATTTGTTGTGAAAAAATTGTCTGCTCATTTGCACGACAAATTTGTTATGAAAGAAAAATACTGGGAAAGAAACCAAAATAAGAGAAACCGAATGAAGTCATGCACTTAGGGCACCTCACAACGGGTGTCATTACACTCTCTTCAGCGTCACACGTAGGAGAGAGAACCGATGAGAGAGAGTAAAACGTCGCTACATCTAGCAGAAGCCGATAACACTCAATACAACGCCAAGTGGGGTCACTCACGCACGAAAACCCTTGCTCAACCCTTTTCTCCTTTGAGGATGACAACGGCAGAGAGGATTAGCTGAGACAGGACCGTCGTGGGTGACGCGAGCTCGACCACCTCCGGCGTGGGCCTAAGGACCAAGGCTCCGACAGTGAGGTGGGGCGTGCGGCGTAGCTTGTCACCATCGACGAGCGCTTGGCCGTAGGAGCTTGAGCGTGGGGAGCTCGCCGCACAAGAGGAAGAGGGAGAGGGTACGACCGTCGGGCCACGGTGGCCGGAGATCTACCGTATACCTAAGCATTTTTAGCCCAGCCTGCTAGCCTTACTGGCGGACGTGGGCACATATCTTGCAGCCCGTGAAAAAAATCTTGGCCCGAGCCTGGCCCGAAATGTTGTGTTTAGCTATTTTACACTATAAAATACGCGGAGGGCCCGGGCCCGGCCCGAGCCCGGCCCGAAAATTGAGGCCCGACGCGCCCAGTGGGACGGTCATGGGCAGGATTTTCTCACCCGAAATAACTGGGTTTTTTCGGCCTGGCCCGACCCACTAAATGCCCAGGTCTAATCTACCGCTGGGGGACAGTGGCTCTATGTTGGACTATGGCTAATCGCACCAGGAGGAGGAGGGGCGGCCAAGGTGGTGCGCCGACACCCAGCGTGGGTGGAGCTGTCGGATTTTGGGGAGAGATTGGGGAAGTTGAGAGCCTCAGGGGGAGGGAGAGATGTGCGAGCGCGGCTCGGCCGCCGGCATGCTGGCGCGGGGTCGAAAAGCCCGCAAGCAGAGTCAGGCGGACACGACGGGTAAGATGGCAAAGTGGGGGAGCAGAGCGAAAGAGATGATGAAGATGATTGCAATTTTTTTATTTTGTTGGGACTCGATCCAAACAACAACTGATGGACAAATGATCTTTTACATGTCTATTGCTGATGTGGAGTGTGTTATATAGAGCAATGTGTCGTTACCATTGCTGGTGCCCTTATGCCTCAATACATTGTTATTAGCAGAAATATCTATTGCTACCCAGTAGGCAGCCTAAAAGATTGTGACCATTTAATACAGTTTGGGATGCCCATACTAGCTAACTCCTGTCCCAATGCTAACTTTGAGTCCATGGAACTTGTTATAATTTGTTGTGACATTTTTTTTATTCTCAGGGTTCAGGATGTGGATTTATTTAAGGAATATACATATTACAAATTTTTAGGGGCTGGTGAGACCAGAAGTGATAACACTATTTAAGATTATGCATCCAAAGACATGTGCTTCCTTTCCCATTTGAGGATGGCAAACAAAAATATGTATATACACTTGAATGGAGTAGACCTGTGGCTCCATTCCCCTTTGAGGATGGTAGCTCCATAGTATGTGAGAAATATATGAATTCCTAATTGCATTTTGAATGCATGGCACATGTTTTTTTAATATGCATGGTAGAACTCAAGTTTTGAATGTTTTCAATTGTTTGATTTGAATAATAAGATGTACGGACGAAAAGGTGTATGAAATGAAAATAATTCATTACAATATAGTTTAATTTTTCTAAAATAATTTCCTTGTAAGTCGCATCTAATTGTCTATAGGGATTTTTTAACACGTGCGTGTCGCACGTGCATTTTACTAGTCTCTGAAAATAGCTGTACACTTTTGATAGTTTTGTCATGGTTTCTAAAATAATTGTTTAGTTCCAAAATTTTCCAAATTACCCATAACCTCAAAAATTTTGCACCAAAATTTTGACGAACTAAACGGGTGGTCAAATTCAAACATACCAGAATTGAATCGGTTCGCTATTTTTTATCTCAGTGGCATGACAGGTGGGACCGAGACCCACCAGCTGTGGCCAAACCCCATGGCTCCGCCTTCGCAAGTGCCCTCGCAGTCGCCGCGCCGCCACCTCCGCTGACGCTGCGCATGCGCCGCCACCGTCACCACCTCACCCTTGTCGCGGCAAAGTCCCACGCCGCCCTCATCAAGTCCGGCATCTCCTCCCCCACGCCCTGGAATCAGCTCCTCACCGCGTACTCCGCTTCCGGCTCCGGCCTCACCTCCGCGCGACGGGTGTTCGACGAAATCCCCCTCCCCGACGCGGTCTCATGGAATTCCCTCCTCGCAGCACACGTCGCCGCCGGGGCGCACTCGGACGCATGGCGCCTCCTCCGTGCCATGCACGCGCGGGGCTTCGCCGCCAGCACCTTCGCCCTCGGCTCCGCGCTCCGCTCCGCCGCCGCGACGCGTCACCCCGCGCTCGGCGCCCAGCTGCAGTCGTTCGCCGTCAAGTCCGGCCTCGCCGACGACGTCATCCCCGCTAGCGCGTTGCTCGACGTGTACGTGAAATGCCGCCGCTTGAGCGATGCTCGCCGCCTGTTCGATGGAATGCCCGAGCGGAATACTGTCTCTTGGAACGCGCTCATTGCTGGGTACGTGGAGTCTGGGAATCTGGCACAGGCAATGGCGCTGTTTCTTGAGATGGAAAGGGAGGGGTTGGCCCCAGATGAAGCAACATTTGCCACATTGCTAGCTGCAGTTGAGGGTCCGAGCTGGTGTTTCGTAATGCAAGAGTTGCACGGGAAGATTGTTAAGTATGGAACATCGTTGGGTTTGGTTGTGTCGAATGCAGCAATCACTGCATACTCACAGTGTGGGGCGCTTGCAGACTCTAGAAGGATCTTCGATGGAATTGCAAGTAGGGATTTGATATCATGGAATTCTATGCTTGGAGCCTATGCTTACCATGGGATGGATGACGAGGCAATGGGATTGTTTGTCAGGATGATGCGTGAGAGTGGAGTCCGGCCTGACATGTATAGCTTCACAAGTATCATAAGTGTGTATTCAGAGCACGGACATGACGATCACCGAGGGAGGGGAATTCATAGTTTGGTGATCAAGATTGGGTTGGAAGGAGTCACACATGTTTGCAATGCTCTGATTGCCATGTACACTAGGTTCACTGAGAACTGTATGATGAAAGATGCATACAAGTGCTTTATTTCTTTGGTGATGAAGGACACAGTCTCCTGGAACTCTATGTTAACTGGATATTCACAGCATGGTTTGAATGCTGATGCTTTGAGATTCTTCAGATGCATGCGGTTAGTGAATGTTAAGACAGATGAGTTTGCATTCTCTGCTGCTCTGCGGTCCTGCTCAGACTTTGCTATGCTTCATCTAGGTAGACAAATACACTGTTTAGTCATCCAGTCTGGTTTTGCTTCCAACGACTTTGTTTCAAGCTCACTGATCTTCATGTATTCTAAGAGTGGAATGCTTGGTGATGCAAGAAATTCTTTTGAAGAGGCAGATAAGAGGAGCTCAGTGCCCTGGAACTCTATGATGTTTGGTTATGCACAACATGGTCAGGCACAGGCAGTGACCAACGTGTTCAATGAAATGCTGGGACTGAAGGTTCCTCTGGATCATGTTACCTTTGTTGGCCTAATTACCGCCTATAGTCATGCTGGTCTTGTAGATGAAGGGTCAGCAATTCTCAATACTATGGAAACTAGGTATGGAATACCTTTGCGAATGGAGCACTATGCATGTGGTGTTGACCTCTATGGGAGGGCTGGGCAGCTTGACAAGGCAAAAGAGCTTATTGAGTCAATGCCATTCCAACCAGATGCCATGGTTTGGATGACCCTTTTAGGATCTTGCAAAATCTATGGGAATATGAAACTAGCAAGCGACGTGGCAAGTCGTTTACTTGTAGCAGAACCTCAACAGCACTCCACCTATGTTCTTCTCTCCAGCATGTATTCTGGTCTTGGTATGTGGAGTGACAGAGCAGCATTGCAGAAGGTAATGAAGAATAGGGGATTAAGCAAAGTTCCTGGATGGAGCTGGATTGAGGTGAAAAATGAGCTGCATTCATTCAATGCAGAGGACAGGTCACATCCAAGGATGGATGAAATCTATGAGATGCTAAGAATGCTGCTTCAGGTTGCACGGAGGCTTTGTTCTTTGGAAGACACAGATTATTGTGACAACATCCAGTGATACATGACCTGCAACTTTTTGTGGTGTTATACATTGTTTCTATATCTTCTAGTGATGTGGCTTGGCTATCTGCTATCATGCATGGTGAAGCCCTACGCAATTTGCTGCCTATGCAGTTGGTCTATGAAAGGCCAATAATTCCACGTTTGGAATGTCATGAAGCTTAGATTCTGTTGCTGAGGAAATTGGTGAAAGTCTGACATTTGCATAACTCATCTCAAATAGTTAAATATCCCCAGCCTGAGTACAGTGATGGGATATTCCTTGGGCATGCACCTTGGTAAGCAAGCTGAGGCATTTCCTTTTCAGCACCAAACTGAGACTTAATAGCGCAAATCCCTTACGGATCCTACCGGGGATTTCCCTAAGCGAATAGGGATGAGCGGGAGGCGGAGGCCGGCGGCGAGGACGGCGCTGAGGCGCCGTGGAGATCGCGAGGGAAGGTGGCGTGCTACAGTACCGCGGGTACTGTTCACACCGGAGGGCTGCGAGGAACTGGCGGCTAGGGTTTGGGGCGTTGTTGAATCTCCCGGCTCCGTGAGGGAAGCTGGAAACAATTAATTGTTTCTGCTTGATTTAATTGATACATCTCCTCCCTTTAAATAGAGAGGTTTACTCGACTTCTAAGCAAGCTATCTAATCTTTCCAATCTTATCTCTAACTATCTATGGGATAATTAGCCCACTAATGGGCCTGATATCTTGCTGCGTCTAACATTTCTCCCCGCCTGGAGAAACGGCTCGTCCTCGAGCTGGAACCGCTGTAGAGCTGACGTCAACTCGCATCATTCCCGTGCTGGAAGGCGGCCGCAGTAGCCACCGTAGCTGGTACGACGTCGTCAAGGTAGTCGGCCATCTCCAAGTAGAACAGACGCTGCCACTTATGACCACGAACATAGGGCTCGTCACAATTGTAACAAAGCCCTTGGCGACGATGCTCTAGCATCTCAGCTGGTGTGAGGCAACGGAAGGAGGGCGCCGGAGCTGGTGTCGGCACAGGGCACTGTGTTGATGCGTCTTTGCCGGAACTGGAGGTGGTGTCGATGTTGGTGCTGGCACTGGTGTTGACACGGCGAGGGGTAGTGGAGCGTTGGGGCTCGATGAGTAGCCTGCAGGCGGTCGGCCCCCGGAACGCTGGGACTCCGGCGGTCGGAATGCCAACATGGACGTGGCGTGGAGCTCGAACGACCGAGCGAGGTAGACTGTCGTCGGTAGGTCGCGGGGGGAGCGGAGCTCGACGTCAACCTGGATATGATCCGGCAATCCCCCAACGTACAAGTCGGCCTTCTGGGAGCTGTCGAGGTTCCGCACGTGGCACGGGTGTCGGTGCGGAATGTAGTCCCGACACTAACTAGTAATAAGCGCTGAGGTCTGTCCCTCGATGGTCGGTGCTAAGCAACTAGAGACACTTGGTTTATCCTGGTTCCGGCCGGGGCCGTACGTCCAGCAGGGGTGTGCTCGAGGCACTATATTGCTTTGCACCGGGGTGCCTGTAGTGGGCGGCTACAAGCAAGGCGGGAGAGGATGCGTGACCTCCAAGTTCCAAGCGGAGTGATTGCGGCAAGTGCCAATATCGTGGAGAGGCGGGGAGTGTGTGTATTGTTCTCTGTCTGATGTCCTGCGGCGAGGGGGATCACCTTCCTTTTATAGACCAAGGAGAGGGTGAATTACAAGCATGCCGCATTGTTTAGCTACATGTGGAAGTATGGCGTGCAACGCCGAGGAGTTGGCGGTCGTCCCGGCGGTCCTTGCCCCGGTCTTGTTGTCGTGGCGCGTCCCGTACTTGAACAGGGGCAGCTTCGAGGGTGAAGGCGTAGTGGTTGGCTGGGGCACCCTCATACGGGCTCGAGGAAGCCGTTGACGGTGATCCGTACGGGGTACAGTGGCAGGTGTGGTGGCGTCCCGTCCCCGCGTGCTCAACAGCGTCGCGGGGGCGGGGACGGCCGCACAGGTCCAACAGTGGCGGGGATGGCGCTCCCGCCGGCCTGACGTCATGGCTTGACCCTGCAGATTCACGAGGGAAGAGTTCGAGGGTGCAACTGGCCTCCCTTCGAGGGCGCGGTGCGTTAGCCGTATGGGAGTGGGCAACACAGTGCCACAGGGCTGACACTGGCCATACCGCACAGTTCCCTGCAGTGGCGGGGATGGGTTTCCCCTAGGGAGTTGGCGGAACAGCGCCGGGGCGTGACTCCCAGGCGCGTGATGGCGCGGCTCTGCCGTGTCAGAGCATTAAATGCCCGTACCCGCGTGCGAGAGCAGGCGCGCTTGTGAGGGGGGCTCGAGCGACGCAGAGATGAGCCCTCGAGCGAGGCGGAACCCGCTCGAGGGGGGTGCTGGCCCTCGAGCGAGGCGGAACCCGCTCGAGGGAGGCGTGAGCCCTCGAGCGAGGCGGAACCCGCTCGAGGGAAGCGTGAGCCCTCGAGCGAGGCGAAACATGCTCGAGGGGGCCTTTGGCTGGGCCACTCCGGTGGGCCGCAGGGGCCACCGCGGCGTGGGCCGTGCCCGGTGCGTGTGTTTAAGTAAGAGGTGTGTTTTGTTTTTGTGTTTTGCAGGTTTTTAGCAGGATTCCCCCAGTTTTTTAGGGGACCCTCAGGGCTGTCCCCGACATCATGACAGTGTTGAAGCGGCCCGTGTAGTCCTGGACGGTGGAGTGGAACTAGATGCGGCCGAGCTGAGCCAAGCGGGAGCCGCGAACTGGTGGGCCAAACTGAAGGTGGCACAGCTCCTTGAAGCGCTCCCAAGTAGGCTGGCCCTCGTCCTGCACGAGGGTGAAGTACCACGTCTGGGCCGCCCCATGAAGGTGATAGGCCGCCAGCCACGTGTAGTTCATTGAAGGTGTTTGCTGTCCACTGAAGAACTGCTCGCAATGGTTGAGCCAGTTCAGAGGATCGTTGAGGTCGTCGTACGTCAGGAACTCCAGCTTGTAGAAGCGCGGAACAGCCTGGCTGGCACCCTCCGACCGCGGAGGCGGCCTGGAGGATGCTGCAGCGGCGCCTGTGGTGGCGCCCACGTCGGACGGGAAGAGTGTCCCATTGACACCCCCGTAGAGGACGCGTGGCGCTCGAGGTCCCCCGTGCGTAGCGGTGGCCGACCAGGACAGCGGCGGCAGAGCTGTCCGTGGCAGCGGCAACGAGTAGACTAGGGGGTGCCCGAGAGCCACGGTGGAAGCGGCGACGACGAGTGCGAGAAGGGAACGCGGTGGATGGGCACACCCTCGGAGACGGACCGCGTTTGGGGTGGTCCAGGACGGCGCGGGAAGCGGCCGCTCGTGTCGTTGCCGCGGACGGCGTGGGGAGCGCCGCCTGTGTCGTCGCCAGGAGGGGCTCCTGCGGCGGCGGAGGCGGCTGGGACTGCCTGCCCATGAGGAACTCGCGCAAAAGCGCTAGCTCCTCGTGGATCCCAGCGATGGCGGTGCCCTGATAAAGAAGCATCCGCGTCACCTCGAACTGGTTGAAGGGGCGGGAGAGCGCGGCCGCGGAACTTGGCGGCGTGTAGAGCCAGCCCGTCGAGGCCGGCTGCATGGACGCCGTGGTGGAGATCGGCGGCGCCGAGGAGACGGCGAGGGGTGCCGAGGAAGTCGACGGCGGCCCCGAGGAGACCGCCGGCGGCGCGGAAGCGGATGGATCGGAGCCTGACATCACTAATACCAAGTTGATAGGAACCGGGGATTTCCCTAAGCGAATAGGGATGAGCGGGAGGCGGAGGCCGGCCGCGAGGACGGCGCTGAGGCATCGTGGAGATCGCGAGGGAATGCGGCGTTCTACAGTACCGCGGATACTGTTCACACCGGAGGGCTGCGAGGAACTGGCGGCTAGGGTTTGGGGCGTTGTTGAATCTCCCGGCTCCGTGAGGGAAGCCGGAAACAATTGATTGTTTCTGCTTGATTTAATTGATACATCTCCTCCTTTTAAATAGAGAGGTTTACTTGACTCCTAAGCAAACTATCTAATCTTTCCAATTTTATCTCTAACTATCTATGGGATAATTAGCCCACTAATGGGCCTGATATCTTGTTGCGTCTAACAAAAACAGAGAAAGATACTCTTAGTTGAACACCCATGCTTACTAGCAGAATCTAATGGAACCTGTGGTGAACTGATTTGGCTACACACTTATGCCAAACATGGTTACATGAAAAAATACCTTGATTATTTCCATCTCTTCATATGTTTCATGGTAGCTACCTACTCCCACCATCTCAAAATATTCATTTTGACTTTTCTAGATACATAAATTCTGCTATGTATTTAGTTACATATCAAAAGTTGTGTATTCTGAAATGTGAAAACAAATAGTAATTTGGAACTGAGGGAGCAGATATACATTTGGCAAACTTTAAAGCCCACCATTGACTTGTAAGAAATGTGATGACCTCAAGCTCAGGAAGGCAATGACTTGGCACCCACACTTCAGAATTATGTCAGCCATGTCTTAAACTGTGCTGTCCTCTCCTATGTGCCTGGACTGAGTCGAGAGAGATCATGTGGTAGCTTTCACTGCAGCTAATTTAGGCTCTCATTAGCAGAGTTTGTTTCGACAAATGCAAAGATCTTCCTGTGCCGTTTCATGAACCAATTGCCTTTTTATGTTCTGGTCAGGGCATATCAACCAGATGCATCTTCTGTTGGATTATGAATTTGTACCTAGCGTGCCAAACTGCCAAATTTTAACTTACGAGAGTCATATAGGGCGCGTTTGATATGGGCTCCGAACGGCCGGCCAGGCCCAGCTGGCCATTTTACCGTGTTTGATATCGCCCCCCCGGGTGGGAGCCTACCCCCGGCCGGCCATTTCGCCCTCTCTCTCCTGGCTCTGGTGAAACGCGCTAGGGTTTTGTTCTTTGGCGGCCAGGCCGAGCTGGAGCTCGCGTGGGAGAAATTTGGCCGGCGACGGAGCTCGCGTGGGAACGGTGAAACTTCCACGCGCGCTTCTCCCTCGGCGAAATCCATGGCCTACTTATACCCCTCCTCCTCCCCTCTCTCGGTCTTCTTCTCCTCTCCACACTCCACTCCCGTGCAGTCACCGTCGACGAGGTAAGCTCCGCTGCCAACGCGGTTGTGGTGTTCCTCGGGCTTCCTCTCCGTCTCCTCGGTGTGGATCTACGTCCAGGCAGCGCGGGTCTCTCGCGGAAACCGGCGAGTCGGTCTTCTTCCTCCTCTTTTTCTCCAGCGAGGTGCTTGTGGATCTGTCGGGTCGTGTGCTTCCCCGTCCAGATCTGCTACCTCCTCTTCACCTCCATCTGCTTCGAGCATCTTGTGCACCCCCACTGAAGCGTCCCGTCATCACAGGTGACTAAATGTGACACAAATACCAGTCCCAGGAGGCTGGTAATACATTTATTACAACAGGTGGGCGCCCCTCCCCCCTCCACCGGCCGGCCATACTGTCTCCTCTGTTCTGTATCATGAAGGAGGGAGGAAGAAGATGGTTGTTTTGCCCATACCCCCTGCCCTTTTTCCACTTCTCCAAAACCGACCCCCCCTCTATTCTCTCTTTCCTTTCTTTCAAATCAGACCCTAACCCTTAGGATATTTCACCAAAACAACCCTGTCCTTTTTAATTAAACCCCTAGACTATTATAATTAAACCCCCGCTAGGTTTAAATATTATAATTAGGTCCTTTTCTTTTATAATAAAATATTAATAGGCCCCTAATTAACCCTAAACACCTCCTTTAACCCGTCATTTCATGCGCGATTTTAATCCAAATCGCGCCCAAACTTCCTCACACCCATACCAGGTATACCGCCACCCATCCTTCACCCAAAACCCCTACACAATATTTATTTCCCTATTTTATTTAATTACCTTCCTCGAGCTCAGCCGGAGAAATTGTGTGTGCTTATATTGATTGCATGCTTGCCTGTGTGTGCGCTATAGCCGACGAAATAAACGAAGGAAGGTACCCCGAGCCGGAGTTTGGAGCCGACTACTGCGAGTAGGAGCCCGAGATCCCGAACGCCGAGCCGGAACTCCCTGAAGACTTCGAAGACGGCAAGTTCAATCTCATCCTTGATGCATGCTTTGGTTCTAGTTTTATAAACATAACCTTATACCCGTTTTATAAATTGCATATTGTTTTACTACAAAAACATGGTAGGATAGCCACCCTTATTTGCTATGGTTGACCTTTGTTTGGCCTAAATGATTGCTTTAAAAATGTGTGAGTGCTTTAAAAAGGTGTGAGTGTTTTAAAAATGGAAATGGGATATGTTTGGAAAATGAGTAAAGAACTGGGTGGACGGGATGGACGCGTGTGTCAGGAGTATGGGTGAGCTCGTACCTGTGTGGTTGAGCATGTTGGGAGTTGTCCATCTTGTCGATTAAGGACCGGGTTGCGTGACATCTCACCTGACCCAAATCATCGTACAACCACTCGACCGTTGTATGTGGCAACGGCTTAGCATAAACCCCACTAGTTAATCTACTTGCCATCTGGTGTGCGGGTGAGCGGCGGGAGATCAAGGAGTAGGGGTACGCTCTGTGTGAGGTACGCCCTGGTTATGTGGGATAACCCCTTGGTTGCTTCCGTGGTGGCTCGTAGGGTTAGCTATGGTGGGTAATGGCTTTGATAGGATCCGCGCCGGCACTAAGGTGTTCGTGTGGCGATACCCTACTTGTGGGTAAAGTTGTACAACCTTTGCAGAGTGTCAAACCTATTCGAATAGCCGTGTCCACGGTATTGGACGAGTCACGGTGTGGTCACAAAAACTAGTGTTTGGGTTGGGAAGTTTCTTGGCATGAGTGTCTTTCGGGTTAAGTGTGTGGCTGTGTGCCTGGGCTACTGCGGACGGGGAGTCCGGTAGTTCCACAGTGGTTTTCCTAAAACAACTGAGTCACTTTGGTTATAAAACTGGTTTGCGAAAACCTTTTTGAAAATGAACCCATGCATGAGGAAATGAGTTTGCAAATAAACCTTAACATGTTCCTTGTTATTTATATCATGTGCATGATCTGCTTATAATCCCCTCCGTGGGTGGGGTTGGACTTGTTGAGTACGTATGTGCTCACCCTTGTTTAACTAACTGTTTTTCAGAGGAGGATCCCGATTTCGTTCCCGAAGACGTCGAGTAGGTCGCTGCCCTACACCCAACCGTGCCTGTGTACCCATGGCCTCCACAGAGAGCTTCCATAGAGACATTATGGCCGGCCGGTGGAGGCTTCGAACGGTGACATTCCTAGGCTGGCTTGGTAGCCGTTGTTGTAGGAGAATTCTGCATATGGTAGACTCTGCTTCCAATCTTTGCCATAGGTGAGGACACATGCTCTCAACATATCTTCCAAAATTTGATTTACCCTCTCGGTCTGTCCGTCTGTCTGCGGGTGATATGCTGAACTGAAATCCAGCTTGGTACCCATGGCTTTATGCAGGCTTTTCCAAAACCTAGAGGTAAACTGGGTCCCTCTATCTGAGACTATCCTGCTAGGCACTCCATGCAATTTCACTATGTTCTCTATGTAGAGTTTTGCCAATTTCTCTCCTCCATAAGTGGTCCGCACGGGTAGAAAGTGAGCGACTTTAGTGAGTCGGTCCACTATCACCCATATGGAATCATGTCCTTTCTGAGTCTTTGGCAAACCTACTACAAAGTCCATGCCTATTTCGTACCATTTCCGTACCGGGATTAATAAAGGCTACAACAGTCCTGCGGGTTTCTGGTGCTCAGCTTTAATCCTTTGACAAGTATCACAGTGGGCGACGTACCGGGCAATGTCTGCTTTCATTCCATTCCACCAATACTTCTGTTTTAAGTCCATATACATCTTGGTGGATCCCAGGTGAATGGAATATGCCGAGTTGTGGGCCTCATCCATGATGGTCTGTTGGAAATCTCCGCCTTCAGGCACGCATATCCTATTCTTATACCACAGTGTGCCTTGATCATCCACTCTAAAGTCAGGGGCCTTATTCTCTCCTGTATGCTTGCGGATCTTCATCAGATTCTCATCGGTCTCCTGGGCCTTCCGGATCTTCTCCTCTAGGGTAGGCTGAACACTCAGTTGGCGGACGTAGCCTTGGGGGACAATGTGCACGTTGAGTCGTGCCATCTCCTCTTGCAACTGGGTACTCTTGGGTGCTGCCTTCTCGTAGGATTTTCGGCTTAGGGCATCTGCTACTACATTGGCTTTCCTGGGTGGTAGTGAATCTCTAGGTTATAATCCTTGACTAACTCTAGCCACCTTCTTTGCCTTAGGTTCAGGTCGGGCTGGGTGAAGATGAACTTTAGGCTCTTGTGGTCGGTATATATCTCGCACTTATTCCCAATCAGGTAGTGTCTCCAAATCTTAAGGGCATGCACTACGGCTGCAAACTCCAGATCATGGGTGGGATAATTCTGCTCGTGGGGTTTGAGCTGGCGGGAAGCATATGCCACTACTTTCCCGTCTTGCATGAGAACACATCCCAACCCTTGTCGGGACGCGTCGCAATATACGACAAAATCCCGTTGAATGTCTGGCAAGGTCAGCACTGGGGCTGTGGTCAATCTTCTCTTCAACTCCTGGAAACTTTTCTCGCACGACTCGGTCCAGTTGAACTTCTTCTCCTTCTTGAGCAACTCTGTCATGGGTCGGGCAATCTTGGAAAATCCTTCAATAAACCTCCGGTAGTACCCTGCTAAACCAAGAAAGCTTCTGATCTCGCTCACATTGGTCGGTTGTTGCCAGTTGGAGACTGTTTCAACTTTCCCGGGGTCTACTGCTACTCCTTCCGCAGTCAGAATATGCCCAAGGAAAGATATTTTCTCCAGCCAGAACTCACACTTGCTGAACTTAGCGTACAACTTGTGTGCCCTTAGTTTCCCCAGCACTACTCGAAGATGCTGCTCATGTTCCTCCACACTCTTGGAGTAAACAAGTATGTCGTCAATTAAGACTACGACAAACTTATCTAGCTCTTCCATGAACACCTTATTCATGAGGTTCATAAAATATGCTGGTGCATTGGTGAATCCAAAGGACATCACAGTGAACTCATACTGCCCGTAACGGGTGACAAAGACAATCTTGGGGATGTCACTTTCCCTAATCTTGAGTTGGTGGTACCCTGACCTTAGATCCACCTTCAAAAAATACTTGGCTCCTTTCAGCTGGTCGAATAGATCATCTATTCTGGGGAGAGGGTACTTGTTTTTGATAGTGACCTCATTCAGCGAGCGGTAGTCCACGCACATCCTCATGCTCGTATCCTTCTTTTCCACGAAAAGCACTGGGGCTCCCCATGGTGATAAGCTTGGTCTGATGAACCCACTTCGCTGGAGTTCTCCTAGCTGCTTCTTCAATTCTGCCAACTCAAGGGCTGCCATCCTATAGGGTCTCTTGGCTATGGGAGAGGTTCCGGGAATAAGGTCGATGACGAACCCTATATCCCTATCTGGTGGCATTCCGGGGAGTTCTTCGGGGAACACATCTGGGTACTCTCGCACTACTAGGACATCCTCTATGGACTTGGCTTCCATGTTGAAAACCATTATGTCTGGCCTGTGTCCTCGGGTGTGGCAGGTCACTTGTATTCCGTCTGGGTTGGTTAGGTGCACTACTTTATCGGCACAACTTATAAGGCCATGGTGTTGGCTTAACCAATCCATCCCAAGGATCACATCTATTCCCTTGGACTTCAGTACTACCGTGTCCGCTAGGAACTCTACACCACTTAAAATGATCCTTACCGGGGGCATCCCAGTTGACACTTGATGTCACCTCCGGGCGTTCGAGTTAATAGGGGTGCTTTTAGTAGTACTGTGGGTATGCTATGCTTTTCCACAAAACTTGAGGATATGAATGAGTGCGATGCTCCCGAATCAAATAATATGGTTGCCAAGACTGAGCTGGCTAGGAACTCACCGAGCACTACGCCTTGTGCTTCTTGCGCCTCCTGTGCATTGATGTGGTTGACGCGGGCTCGTCCATAAGACTGCTGGGGCTGCCTCATCTGCTGGTTGCTGTTGTTGTTGCCCAAGTTGTTGTTGCTACGCACCGGCATGCGGTTGGCTCCAGACACGAGTGGCCTTGGCCCATTCACCGAGTTGGAGTAGGTGGAAGCGGTTGGCTTCTTGGCATATGGGTAGTTGGCAATGAAGTGTCCGGTCTCGTGGCAGTTGAAACACACCCGGGAGTTGTTGTTGTTGTTGGCGGTGACCTGGCTGGTGTTGCTCTGCGGGGGCTTCATGGTGTTCTGGTTGTTGTAGGGTTTGAACTGGGTCCTGGGGCCTTGCGAGCCCGTGACTTGGGACTGGGTTCTGTACTGCATTAGGGCTTGGAATCTGGACATGGGGTGTCCGAAGTTTCTCGGCCTCTGGGATCGCTCCTGCTGTTTGTCCTTGTGCTCCATGAACTTGCGCTTGTTCTCCTTCTTCTCTTCTGCCCTCACTCTCTCTGTGAGTATGTCCATGTTCATGAGGGTGTTGAAATCCGGGTAGATCTGAGGGGTAAGCAGGGTCTTCAGTTCTGGAGTCAATCCCTTCTTGAACATCTCCTGTTTCTTGGAGTCCTTGTCCACTTCTTCTGGGGCATAACGAGCCAGCTCTATGAACTGGTAAGTGTACTCCTCCACGGACATGTTTTCCTGGCGGACTTCACGGAACTCATCTGCCTTTCACTTCAGTGTGGCTTCTGGGATGTGGTAGCGGCGAAACTCTTCAATGAACTCATCCCAGGTGATGGCGGAGGGATTCTTGGCTGCTGCACAGTAGTTCTCCAACCAGGCTAGGGCTGTCCCGGTGAGCTGGTGAGCTGCCAGGAGAACTTGTCGCGGTCCTCACAGTTGAAGGGCTCCAGTTCCCTCAAAATGGCTCTCAGCCAGTCATCAGCATCCAAGGAATTCACCGACCCGCCAAAAGTGGGCGGCTTTGTCCTGAGGAACTCTATCAGCTTCTCATTCATGCCCAGAACTCGGGTCCTTGGGCGGTTGACGGCGTTGAAAATGGCCTCCATCAGTACAGTCTGATTGGCCAAAACTTGTGCCAGTTCAATGGGAGGGGGTGGCGGTGGCAGGACAATGTTCTCTCCTCCATCTTCGCCTTGGTTTACTTCCTGATCATTAAGACGCTCCCTTCGATCGGCTTGCGATCCTTCAGCGTCCACCCGACCGGAGCCTTGGTAGGTCCTAGCAGGGTGCCTGGAAACCATCTGTAAAGGAGCGGGTTTTCTAAGAGATCTAGCTTTTATGTGATGTTTAAGTGGATTATATCGGATTTCTTTTTGAAAAAGGCAGGGTCTACTCCTGCCGGCATGCACACAACAAGCACATAGCAAACAAGCAAGCACAGACAAGTTTTTATTACAAACAAGTGAGGAGGATACATCCCGACTACGCGACTGACACTACGCGGACACACTACACGACTCAGTACGACAAGAGCTAAGGGTACGACTCTAAACTCGGACCAGTCATGGCTTCAAACCCTGGGTCAAGGCAACAGGGGTATGCTACTCGCGGGGAGAGCCTTCTTCTGGGGTTAAGTGCACTTCCAGCGGAATGAGCAGTTCGTCGTCGTCCTTGCCCTCGGGGTTTCCATTCCCTTGGGGCTGAGCTGCAACTTCCGCGGTTGTTGCCGGTGGTTCGGTGACTATCGGTGGTGCTGGCGGGGCTTCAATAGTTCCTCCCCATCCTACAAGGGGTGTTCCAAGCAGGACATGTGCTTCTCCAATGGCCGGAACGGGTGTTCCGCTGTTGGTCCATTCTTGCATGGGTAGGTCTTGGATCCGCCTGAGGCTTTCATGGGCAACAGCTTCACTGCTTATGGCGGCTGCGGTCCTTGCTTCAGCTTGAGCCACTCGGACTTGGTGCATCCTTACTGTGACTTCCGCTTGCTCGGCCCGACTGATTTGCTCCCTCAAGAGCTTGGCTTGGTCATCGAAGAGTTTGTCCAGGGAGACGAGGTAGGCAACTTTGTGGTACAGCAGGTCTTCTTAGTGGCGGTGTCGTTCCAGGTTTCTCATGCGGGCCTGCCAAACTGGTGTTCTGATGGCGGGAGGAAAATACCTCATCGGTGTGGGGACGAGGTGTTCCTCGTAGATCCGGCACAGGTAGCGGAGGGCTTTTCTGAGGGCCAAATGACAGGTGTCTCGGTGTCGAAACCCTGTGATGGTCACGCGCCACGGCTCGATGTTGGTGTGGCGGTTGCTTCTAGCGACGAAGAGGACCACCCTACAGCGAAGAGTGCCGAGTTGCTCGTACTCTCTGCTGTAGTACCTAGGGCGCTCAGTGATACCGAGGCGCTCCAGGGAGTTGATAAGAAGGCGAGCAAAACCAGGCTCCTCCTGGCACACGCCTTGGGTCCATCCATCTTCCGCCATCTGAAAACAAGGGTAGAGTTGAACAGGTTGTAGTAGGGTACAAAAAGATAGGTAGCTTTATTTAGTAACAAGGTTGGGGTACACTCCTCGAGGGTACACTTATTATTACTAGAACACAACTCTAGCCTAGACATCCTAGTCTTATCCTCATGGTGATTCTTCCTCTAGCTGAATGTGACGCTTCTTCGGTGGGAGGTCTTGCTCCAGTATCTTGTCCTCGGTCTGGGTCCGTTTGTCCCAATGAGTTTCTTCGGGTTCATCTTCCTCCAATCCAGCTTCTTCTTCTCTCCTTCTATGTTCCTTGACTTCATCCCATAGGGCTTTATTGGCTAATAAAGTGTGTTCCCTTTCCCTAAGGTAATCTTTCTCCAGGTTGTGTCGTTCAACTTCCGGCATTGTTGTCTTTATCCTTTCCAGTTCTACCCTTTGCTCCGCTCTTTCCGCTTTGTCAATCTGTTGCTTCAGTTGCTGGGCTTGCTCCTGGTAGAGGTGGTATAGGCCATTGAGGTAGATAGACAGGTGGGAAACTGCCTCTTCTAGGTCTTCTTCCTCTCATTCTAGTCCTCTCATGCGGTCAATCCACGAGCGTCCTCTACCTCTTGAGGGTGGGGAAAATCCCATTGGAGTCCTTCTGAGATGTTGCCTATAAACCACTCGTAGACGTCGCAGGGCCTTCCGAGCAGCCTTTGGGTAGGTGTCGGCGAAGCGAAACCTAGTGGCGGAGACGAACCAAGATTCTATGTCGGGGTAGAGCGTGCTTCTCCCCACAAAGATCAGCACTTTACACCGAAGGGTGCCGTAGCGTTCGTACTCCCGATAGACGAACTTCGGTGGGTCCCTTACTCCGACGCGCTCTAAGCTGAGTAGCAGCAGGTTAGGGAGGCCAGGCTGGATGGGGCAGACTCCTCCGTTCCATTCTGGGTTAGCCATCTGGAATCAGGCAAGGATCAAGGTAAGGATTTGGGAAAAGATGAGCTCAGCAAAGGAAAGGTTAAAGAGGGGCCAGAGGAGGTCTCGTATCCTAGGGGTCGCGTCCTACGGCCAACCTACGGCTCTGATACCACCTGAAGCGTCCCCTCATCAGAGGTGACTAAATGTGACACAAATACCAGTCCCAGGAGGCTGGTAACACATTTATTACAACAGGTGGAACAGTCTTTTACATCACGGCGACACAGAGGGCACGGAAGTGCCAACGCTACAAGGAACAACACAAACACTAACGACCACACTACGATAGCAAAGGCTTCCAAAGCCTCATCAGAGTACCACACCATGGAAGCTCTCTGTGGAGGCCCTGGGTACACAGGCATGGTTGAGTGTAGGGCAGCGACCTACTCGACGTCTTCGGGAACGAAATCGGGATCCTCCTCTGAAAAACAGTTAGTTAAACAAGGGTGAGCACATACGTACTCAACAAGTCCAACCCCACCCACGGAGGGGCTTATAAGCAGATCATGCACATGATATAAATAACAAGGAACAGGTTAAGGTTTATTTGCAAACTCATTTACTCATGCAGGGGTTCATTTTCAAAAAGGTTTTCGCAAACCAGTTTTATAACCAAAGTGACTCAGTTGTTTTAGGAAAACCACTGTGGAACTACCGGACTCCCCGTCCGCAGTAGCCCAGGCACACAGCCACACACTTAACCCGAAAGACAACTCACGCCAAGAAACTTCCCAACCCAAACACTAGTTTTTGTGACCACACCGTGACTCGTCCAATACCGTGGACACGGCTATTCGAATAGGTTTGACACTCTGCAGAGGTTGTACATCTTTACCCACAAGTAGGGTACCGCCACACGAACACCTTAGTGCCGGCGCGGATCCTATCAAAGCCATTACCTACCTTAGCTAACCCTACGAGCCACCACGGAAGCAACCAAGGGGTTATCCCACATAACCAGGGCGTACCTCAGACAGAGTGTACCCCTACTCCTTGGTCTCCCGCCGCTCACCCGCACACCAGATGGCAAGTAGATTAACTAGTGGGGTTTATGCTAAGCCGTTGCCACATACAACGGTCGAGTGGTTGTACGATGATTTGGGTCAGGTGAGATGTCACGCAACCCGGTCCTTAACCGACAAGATGGACAACTCCCAACATGCTTAACCACACATGTACGAGCTCACCCATACTCCTGACACACGCGTCCATCCCGTCCACCCAATTCTTTACTCATTTTCCAAACATACCCCATTTCCATTTTTAAAACACTCACACCTTTTTAAAGCACTCAAACATTTTTAAAGCAATCATTTAGGCCAAACAAAGGTCAACCATAGCAAACAAGGGTGGCTATCCTACCATGTTTTTGCAGTAAAACAATATGCAATTTATAAAATGGGTATAAGGTTATGTTTATATAACTAGGACCAAAGCATGCATCAAGGATGAGATTGAACTTGCCGTCTTCGAAGTCTTCAGGGAGTTCCGGCTCGGCGTTCGGGATCTCGGGCTCCTGCTCACAGTAGTCGGCTCCAAACTCCGGCTCGGGGTACCTTCCTTCGTTTACTTCGTCGGCTATAGCGCATACACAGGCAAGCATGCAATCAATATAAGCAACACAATTTCTCCGGCTGAGCTCGAGGAAGGTAATTAAATAAAATAGGGAAATGAATATTATGTAGGGGGTTTTGGGTGAAGGATGGGTGGCGGTATACACGGTACGGGTGTGAGGAAGTTTGGGCGCGGTTTGGATTAAAATCGCGCATGAAATGACGGGTTAAAGGAGGTGTTTAGGGTTAATTAGGGGCCTGTTAGTATTTTATTATAAAAGAAAAGGACCTAATTATAATATTTAAACCTAGCGGGGGTTTAATTATAATAGTCTAGGGGTTTAATTAAAAAGGATAGGGTTGTTTTGGTGAAATATCCTAAGGGTTAGGGTCTGATTTGAAAGAAAGGAAAGAGAGAATAGAGGGGTTCGGTTTTGGAGAAGTGGAAAAAGGGAAGGGGGGGTATGGGCAAAACAACCATCTTCTTCCTCCCTCCCTCACGATACAGAACAGAGGAGACAGTATGGCCGGCCGGTGGAGGGGGGAGGGGCGCCAGCGACCTAGGCCATGGGGACGGCCGGGATGTGGGGCAAAACAGAGAGGAGGTCGAGGGCAACTCATTCCGCTCCTCACCTTGGTCGGGGACGGACTGTGGAGGGATATCGACGGTGGCGGGCGGTCTGCAACCCGGAACGACACGGGCGGCGTTGGTGGTGGCGATGGAGAGCTCGGGGAGGAGGGGGAATTGGTCGTGGAGGTGCGAGACGAGGTGGGGAGCCGGTCCGGCCCTTTTATAGGCGCGGGAAGGTCGGTTCGGTGAAGATATTTGAGCTCCAGGAGCTTCGATGGCCGTCAATGGTGGTGGGGAAAAATATCCTGGCATTGACCTTGAGCCGGCGAGCTCCCGGGCGGCGAGGCGCTGTGGGACGTGACCCTTCGTGCAGGCGGCTGTCGTGGCTGTGGGAAGGAGACCGGCCGGAGGGGAGAAGTAATGGTGGAGGTGACCGTTGGTCGTCGCCTGTCAAAGCAATGGTGGGGGGGTGCTGCCGGCCTCTCCTACAGGCGCGGGCCAGCCCCGGGCGTGCTGTCCTACAGGAGAGGGAGGGGGCACTGTACTGCAGGGAGGCGCGCAGGGGGGTGTCGCGCGAGGGGGGTGAGGTCGCGGCCTGGGGGGTCGCACGGGGGAAAGGGGTCGCGGCCTGGGGCCTGACCGAGGAGGAAGAAGGGTGGGGAGGAAAAGAAGAAAAGAAAAAGAAAAAGAAAAGAGAAAAAGGAAGAAAAGAAAAAGAGAAATATGAAGAGGAAAAGAAATAGAAAAATGGGAAAGAAAATAGGGAAGAGTTTTAGAAAACTTAGGAGAATTTCACACGAAAATTAGGGGAAGGGTGTTTCTGGGTTTTCCGGTTTTTTGGGCGTCCGCAGGATTTTCGGGACGACGGTGATGGCGAGGCGGACCGGCCGGCGGGACCGCGGCGTGCGCGGGATTCCCAGCATGGTGGCTGACCGCGGTGCTGGGGCGACACGCAACGGGCGACGTCCCGAGCGCAGGCGGTGCTGGTGGGATTCACGGCACGTGCGCCGAAGGGAAAGGAATCGACCGGGGTTTCGAAAGGGGGGTTAAATGAGCTCAGCAGGAAAGTTTTGAAAACACGCGTGATTTATTAGGTGATTTATTAGGAGCTAAAAACGCGGGCGTTACACCCTCCAGCTAACCCGAGGTGAAATCAATTTCCCCCTTTCCCTCGGTACACAGTTGGATGTTTGGCTCTGATTTACGAGTTATTTGTTTGCGTTTGCTATGGTGAAGATAAATCTTGGTCGTATTAGTTGATGCTTTGTTGTTCTTGTGCATTGTACCATGTCGATTTGTTACATCTTGTTACTGTTTTTAGCTGTGGTGATAATTTGTTCGGTCTTTGGATAAGAATGGTCGATGATGAGTAGCTAATGAGCACAGGGAGGCATTTTTTTAAATGTAGTCGTGCCTTATTGATTTGTGAATGTTTGCACTTACATTTTAGAGGCCAACCAGGGTCTACTATCTTTGCTTATACAATCTGAATGCATGTAGATGGATGCAAATGCACAGCATGCACTGATGGCTAGGCAAGCAGCTGGAATGGTTGTTGTGATGGTATGCTTTGTGGTTAATAGGCTTAGAGGTTTGAGATGAGAAGAGCCTATTCCTTATGGTCCTAGGACTCATGCTGAGAGGCATAGACAGAGCACACTCCAAATGATGTACAACTATAGTGATATGGAATGCGTTGCCATGTTACGCATGAAAAGGGTCCCCTTTTTCACTTTGTGCAACTTGCTTAGGAGTAGAAAACTTGTTCCTGAGATAGTAGGATGTCCTGTGGAGGAGAAGGTGGCAATGTTTATTCATGTGGTTGGACACAACCAGAGGTTTAGGGTAGTTCACCAATCCTTTAGGAGATCCATTGAACCGTGAGTGTGAGAATCTTCCACCAAGTGTTATTTGCCATTGGTGAATTAAGGGCTGAGATGATCAAACCTCCAAGCACTGTCACACACCCTAAGATCATGGGCAGCCATAGATGGTTCCCTTTTCTCAAGGTATGCTGATATCTAGTTCCACACACATGTTCATGTCTATGTGTTTGCACCCAATTGTTAATAATTTGCCTTGTGCACTTATACGTAGAATTGCATTGGTGCCATTGATGGCATATATGTGTTGGCAAGGTTGCCTAGACACATGCAGCAAGCTTTCAGGGCTAGGAAGAAGGACCCAACACAGAATGTGATGGCTGCTGTGAACTTTGACCTAAAGTTCACATATGTTCTAGCTGGCTGGGAACGGTCAGCCCATGATGCACTGATTTTGGTTGATGCCATTGAGAGAAATGATGGGTTCAAAGTCCCAGCAGGTAACTGCTTACACATTACACCCATTACACATTACACTAACACATTCCACTCACACATTACACACACTAACACTAATTGTGCACAAATTGTAGGTCACTTCTACCTTGTAGATGCTGGATATGCATGCAGACAAGGGTTCTTGCCTCCTTATAGGGGGGTGAGGTATCACTTAAGTGAGTTCTCCGGCACAAACCAGCCCACCAATGCAAAAGAGCTATTCAACCTTAGGCACTCTTCACTTAGGGTGACAGTGGAGGACCTTTGGTGCACTTAAGGGGAGGTTCAGAATTATAGACAACAAATCTTTCCACAAATATAAGACCCAAGTCAAACTTGTGCTTGCCTGTTGCATTTTGCATAACTGGATCATTGGGTTTGGATGTGATAGCATTGTGCCAGTAGAGGAAGGATTTGAGTATGATGAGGATGATGTTGATCATGGTGAACTGCCTCTAGAGGAACCTGCTATGGTGAATGTCAAGAATGACATTTGCAATGCTATGTGGGCTACTAGGGGTTCATCTAGGACTTGATTTGTTGTTCACTACTTTGCATTTCATGGATGTGTAAAATAATTTAGTAGGCCCTGGATATGGAACTAATTTAGTGCAACATTTGTGTACTTAATAATGCTATGTCTGAGACCAATTAATTTGTTTGTAAAACTGATTGTTGATGTTAATTTGTATGTGTTCTTAAATTTGTTGTTCACTACTCTGTGTTGCCAATGAATAGGATGTCTGCAATTAACCTTGATGCCCAAGGTGGGTTTGTGGCTGCAAACATGGTGCAAGCTGATGACCATGTAGCAGCTGTAGGAGCTAGTTTGGGTGCACCTCCTGTTGTTCACCAGGTAGATGATGATGATGCGCCTTTCGCCCCCGCCGGAGGGGGCGCAAGGCCCTATGAGGTGGACTAGCAACACCTCTGGGTTTGTCCTAAGGAGGATGGCCCAGATTATTAGTGAGGGGTCTAGGACTGACAAAACCTATAAAGACAAGGATGTTAATGCAGTAGCAAAAGCTCTAAAGGAGTACAGTGGGCTGGCTGTTAGTCCTACACAAGTGTACAACCACTTGAGGAAGTGGAAGCAGAAGTGGTCTAAGATTGCTAGGCTCAAGGATCTTATTGGAGCAGCATTTGATCATGATTCATGTGCCATAATGTTAGAACAGGACCACTTTCTAAGTCATTGCAAGGTACCATGTCTGAAGCATCTCTTCTTAACTATGCCCTTCCTTCTTAACTGTGCCCTGCCTTCTTAACTGTCTACCCTCTATCCAAGACCACCCAAAAGATGCAGAGTTCTTGAACACTCCTATCAAGTTCTACACTGAGTTGGAGGCTCTGTTTGGTAGTACCTTGGCCACTGGTAGGTTTGCCTTAGGTTCCAATGAACCTTTGGGGGTGAACAAAGCTGATAGTGTTGCTGCTAAGCTTGAGGGTCAGGACTGCTTCTCTCCTCCTCCAACTCAAGGGAAAACTGCATCTGAGTTTCCTGATCCCAGCAAGACCACAACACCTGTGTCTAACAGTGTTTGTGGTAAGAGGAAGAGGGGCATTTATAGTGAGGAAGAGATCCTAATGATGACCAATATGAATGATGCTGTGAACAATGTTGCCAATGCTATGCTCAAGACTGGTGCTGCACATGTTGACCCAGACCTCTATCTTGCTGTCATGGAGATGCCTGACTTCTCCACTGAGGCCTTGATTGTTGCCTACACCCACCTCCTCGAGAACAAGCCAGTTGCAACTGGGTTTGTCAACATGTCACACCCCACAGGGACATATGGCTGAGGACCTACCTTGCCAAGAACTACTATCTGTAGTTTAGTCCTCTTCTCTTTTTTGTAGACACTGTGCATGGTAGATGTCTGACCAGCACCTGTCCTTTTGTATTTAGTTAGTGGGAAGGTGGCTAACTAAAAAATTACATTTTGGCTCACTGAATGTGGGCAAAACTCCATTTGAACTCACTAATTGTGAGCAAAACTCTATGTTGTTGTACTAAATTGCAGCCTTTGTTGGCTTGCTTCTTCACTGACACGAATGAATGTGGGATGGTTGTGATGATTTCGCTAGTAATGGCCTATAATGTTTCTTACTATGCTAGTGATTAGGTGGCTGCATGTGTTTATGACTTTTTCCCTTGCTTTTTCTCATGGTCGTGATGAAATTGTTGGACACATGCTCTCCCTTGCAACACTAGAACTATTCTGTGATGGCAGTGAATGAGCATGTGCAGTTTTTCCTTGCTTTTTATCATGGTTGTGCCATTATGTTTCTGGCCCATATCAAACTCATTGCATCCACCTGTGATTTCTTTCTTTTCATACAATGCAGCCACCTATGATTCACATGGCTAATCATTTTGCTGAGGCCTATGTTTTTCTTATCATATGATGTCAACTTGTGATAATAATGGCTGAGGATTTCTTGTTCATGGCTGAGGATTTCTTGTTCTTGGTGCTGTCATCAGCTTCCTTGTAGCACCAAAGAGCATCCATCACAGATACTACACATGAAACATGGAAAGCTCTTAGGTGCTCCAAGGAAGCCCATAGCGGTGTCCATATCTTGATTAATTACAAGAGGTGTAAATTATAAATATCCTACGATGTTGACCTGAGGATATGTTGTCCAATCCTATGATGTCAACTACTACACTTGTGCATAAGAAAACTATGACTGAGGATTATTTACATCTCCTTGCAGACCAATGGCAAAATGGTATGTTGTTTTTGAGGGCCTCAAACTAGGGATCTACACATCCTGGCATGGGTGCAGTGAATATGTTCTTAAGGTACATAATGCAAGGTACCAAATCTACAAAACTCATGATGAGGTTGTGCATGAGTTCAATGAAGCCCTCATGATGGGTACTGTGAGGCAGGTAAAAGGTATAACAAATCCGGCTAAGAATGTGATGCCACCAATTCATGCATATGAGGGTAAGAATGTGATGATTAAAGGGGCTTGTTTTGGTAAGAATATGATCATTGTCATTCTTGTGGTGCTGCTGTTTGTTCTTGGCAGTAGATTGCCTAACTGTTGCTCCTGTAAATGAAATTTGGGATGAATGGTCGATGATGATGTTTTCTCTCTTATTTCTACCTAAGTATGTTATGGAGGAGAACATTAAATTTGAGTCTGAGGCCAATTTCATGACTATTATCTATGTTGGTTAGTTTTGTTATGAGATGATCCTCTACTTGTTTCTTCTCCTCTTCCTGTCAAATGGAATTCTGTTGCTCTGGTCGGTCTGGGCTTGACCCGAATCAAACAATGTCCCGGTTTGATAGTTGGCCTTGGGCTAGGCTGCCGGCTGCAATCAAACACAAAAATAGATTCAGCCAGGCTCAGTTGGGCCACACAAATCAAACAAGCTACTTGGCCGTCGTTAGCCGGGCTATGGCTGGCCAGGGACTGGCTGCCGAGCCAGGCCTTGCAGGGCCAGGATCTCAAACACGCTCATAGCAACTTTCTCGGAAGCTGCCAATAAGCGTTTGATTAGAAAAGTTGTCCAATTCAAACGTGGCAAAATGTCGGCACAAACGTGAAGAATGTAATGTTTGAAATCTTGGTTAAGTCTGTGTTGACCACTTCTTTGCATTTGATTATGATTTTGTTTCCTCCATCTGGGATTTCAGGCGAAGTTTCATTACCAGGAGGGAAGGCAGAGGAGGGTGATGCAGATGATGCAGCAACGGCATTAAGGGAGTCAAAAGAGGAGATAGGGCTTGATCCAGCTCTAGTCACAGTTGTTGCATCTCTTGAACACTTCTTGTCCAAGGTGCAGTGCCTTTTATTCTCACTTCAATCCCTAAGGAAGGTTCTAACACAGTGGGTACACTGTCTTATCAGTGGAATAGTATGCAATTTTATCTTTTTATATTTTGACTCTGTAACCAAATACACATGTGCAGCTAAATTAATTTCACTCAGGATTGTTAATTAATTTCTTGAGGATAAATGGATAATACATAGGCATAGACTATTTTCAAGAGTTCTTTGTTGCCCGATCACATTAAGCATTTTTTTACCTTCAGGATAGCAATCATTCTGTATCCCACAGAAATTCATATTATAATCCTTCCAGTGTCTTGGATCACTGTAATAAATTTTATTGAATTGCATGCATATCAAGTGCTTTACTAATCTGATATATGGAAAACTAACCTTATAATATGATTTAGACCAAATTTGTTCTGCAATTTGACATGGGAACTACTAGATGGCACACATGTCATTACCTTTCAAGTAGTCGTGCCATGATCATTTTTTTACGCTTGGTACGAATTAGCCTTAACATTAGTGCAGTATTATTGAGTTGAATGCACCAACCAGTTCAACCCAAAAGCTTAAGCTGATAGGGAAAGGTGGGCAATTCACTTACTCCAACACTCCCCCTCACGTGCAGGCTCCCCCAGGCCGCATACGTGGAATATTGGAGTGGGCTGTAATTATTTTAATTAACGCGCCCGCCAGGATTCGAACTCGAGACCTCTGGCTCTGATACCATATTGAGTTGCATGCACCAACCAGTTCAACCCAAAAGCTTAAACTGATAGGGAAAGGTGGGTAATTCACTTGTACTCCAACAAGTATTAAGAGGCAGGTAGGGAGGGGAGTTAGTCAGTACTTGAGTTCCCTTTGTTTATTTACATTTTTTCTTCATTGAAGTGCTAAAATTGTATTTAGCATTACTATTTAATCATAGGAATTATCACTGAAAGTATCTCCATGTCCTTGGCAGCATCTTCTGGTGGTTGTTCCTGTTATTGGCATACTGTCAGATATACAAGCGTTTATACCTGTTCTTAATGTTGCTGAGGTGCACGAAATATTTGATGTGCCCCTAGAGATGTTCCTCAAGGTTTGTAACCTCATGTTCTTACAATGCTAAGGTTAACGATGATGGCTGAAATGCCTTCTGCACTTATCAGAAAAATTACCCATGGTAATAGACTAACAGCATGTGCTACCATACTGCTGGATTTTATAGTATGTATGTGTATGTCAAATTACTTTTCAGTATGGCAAAGTTGTGATAGGTTGAGACATGGAATCAATAATTACAAATACCCAGAGATCCACTTCATTTGCATTGGTACTATGGACACATTTATCTCTTGAACCATTTGAGTTGAATGGCACAGGATGAGAACAGAACATCCGAGGAGCGGGAAAAGATGGGGCAGGCATTCACGGTTCATTACTTCACTTACACAAAAGGGAGCCAGAAGTACTTAATCTGGGGTCTGACTGCCCGCATCCTTATCCATGCTGCTTCAGTTGTATTTATGAGCGACCACCAGACTTTCCTGAGGGTAATGCACATTTCATATTGCCGAAGTACACAAAGGATTGCTCTTCAATGCTAGCTGGGCTGGCCAAACACTAGCGTCTAACTCTCTATGACACAGTCTGAACTGTAGACTACTGGGGTGTAGGAGATTTCATGACAAGGAATAGTTACAGAATCCAAGGATAGTCCAAACCATATGGTTTCATAATTTAGATTCCTTGCACAATCCGCAATAGTTGATGCACGCCAAATGGTCCATTTTGATGTTGTTGATGAGGTCAAACACTCTGATGCAATTGAATTGTATGTATATATCATATTGTTCTTAATACATTGTTTATTTGTTCTATAAGGACGAGAAGGTTCTGAACAACTTTCATGTTCCTTACTATGTTGGTTCTGCAAATGGCCATCTTGAACTCTGCCTCTCTCCCCTTTTTTTTTAGTTTTTCTTTCTTTTGGGGGTCCAATATAACAAGAACATGATGTCTTTCAAGTTTCAATCACACTGTTTCTTCATGATGTTGAGGATTCAAATATCTAATGACCAAAATGCAGCATGAAAGGTGGCCATTTCGGAACGGCCAATTTAACTTTACAGAAGTGCAGAGGAAGATAAATAGATTTGGTAGTGCCTCTCTGATTCTGTGTATAGATACTTGTAATGCAATGTGAAATAAATTAGGTGATTCTCTGCGTGTTGCTGCGGTATTTGAGACAACTTTTCGATGACAACATGACACACAAATAGCAAGTTAGTATTGATATCCCATGCTGCTATGGGAATTTTTTAAGCAAAATTTTAAGGTTAACTTGGAAAGTATAAGAGTAAGGTGACTATAAGATAACCTTCAAATTACATTATACACAGATATTTTGTAGTGTCATAGTGTGGTTGTCGGGTTCTCTACCGCCGGCAGTAAATTTGTGTCGATCGTGTGCCGGGCTCGGATGGTTAGCACAGGTGACAACGGGATTTAGACTGGTTCGGGCCTCCGAGGAGTAATACCCTACGTCCAGTGTGGAGTTGCCGTGTTCCCGAGCTAGGAGTGCTTGTAGTAGGGGTTACAAGCTGGTCGGGAGAGGGTGTGGAGCCCAAGTCCCTTGAGGTGGTGTTCGATCTATCGAAGGTCTAACCCCTGTAACTGTTCCCCTCCTCTCCCTTTTATTGTCACAAGGGGAGGGGCACAAAGGGGAAGTAAAAAGAGGTGCAGTTCTTGGTTGCTGGTACGTCCCGTCGTACGTCGTTGTCCGTCGGGTGCATTGAAGCCGAGTTGCGATGCTTTGTCGTGGGAGCTGCCGCGTGGCCGGGCATGACTATTCATTCCGGGACGCTTGGCTTCTTCTCTGAGTAGTTTGTGCTTGTCTTAGCCTGCCCGAGTACTTGCCTAGACCGCCACGCCCGAGCCTAAGTCTAGGCTCGTGCGCGTCGTAGAGGGTGCTTGAGTGCCGCAGGCTGAGCTTGCATGTGGCAGAGTGGGAGATGATGGCGATAGGATGGCCGCTCAGCCGGTCAGACCAGCATTAAGGCTCTTGTCGGGGTGAGCTGCCTGCATGGCCGCCAGCTGTTGTACTTGCATGGTGTGGGGAATCGTTCATCCACGCGCGTCGGTGGTGGTGCTCGTGTCGTGGGCTTTCGCTGTGCGTCCGGGCCTACGCGCCAGTCGGAGCCGGACTTGTCGTGCGAGGTGGAGACTTCTCGTGCGAGGCGGAGACTTCTCGTGCGAGGCGGAGACTTTTCGTGCGAGGAGGAGACTTGTTGTGGGGATCCCTCTAGTGGGGAACTGGTTGGAGATGTAGCCAACTGGCCGAAGACTGGTTGTCTTGCCTGTGTGGGTCTTGACTAGGGTCCTTACTCCTTGTCCTGAATCTTTTCCTTGACGTTGTCATTCTTGGCCTTCACGTTGTAAGTAGTGTTGGATCGTCTTCTGTTTAGGGGAGATAATCTCGCCGTCAAAGGGGGCCCTATTCCGGGCTCTCGTCAGTAGCCCCCGAGCCTGAGAGGGAGTCAAGGAGTCGCGCTCAGGCGCAGCTAGACGATCTTGGTGTTGATGGTGTTCTTCATGTTCTCGGTGGGTGCGCGCGAGCGCATCCGCCGGATGTAGCCCCCGAGCTCGTGAGTGAGTTGGAGACTCGCTCGCGAGTTTTTATTCGTGATTGTAGCCGTTGTAGCTTGGGGACGCTTCGTCGGTGTAGTCTTGGCCATCGTGGTAAATGTGGGCGAAGTAATGGGCACGGGCATCTCGGCCGACGTGACGGACGCGACCGTTCCATCATGACCACGTGCAGACGTTGCAAGTCAGTATTCTGCGGGAATCGAGGCGTCACGCGAGTGGGCGGTTGTTGCATCGGGGCGTGCGCGCGTGTGGGAGAAAGTTCCGCTGACATGGCGGGCCCGATGTCGAAGGCGAGGGCCCGCGCTTGACCCTTTAAAACCGCGCGTCAGGCGCGGGTTCAGGACTTTGCTTTCCATCGTCTTCCTCCTCTCGCACTCGCATCCCGCTCTCTGAGCTCTTCCGCATCCGCAGTGCCACCGCTTGTTGCGCTTCCATCCCACTCGAGGCTCCGCCGTCACGATGTCGAACTGGACACGCTCCAACGTTTCCTGCGAGCAGCTCCTCCGTCTCGTTGAGGCGGGCCAGCTTCCCCCGCTCACCATCGTCGTCGAGTGGAAGGTTCCCGGCGACGAGTCCGTGCTGCACCCCTATTGACGGTGAAATTCTGTCAACCTAGACATGAGTTTAACTTCGGTGTTGTCATGAGTTTTATATCTTATCCATTGGTACTAACCCCCTTGGCATAACAAGTTCGTTTGTGCTTGTTGGTTTTGGAGTTTAGTGTTTATGCAGGATTTTAGTGTTGAAAGCAAGACTTCCGGGATAAGTTCATTAGGCACTTCATGACAAGACCTTGAAGACCGGTACAAGTCAAGCAATGAAGTAAACATGACTCCAAGAAGCCCAAGGACCAAACCCGAGAAGATGGAAAACTCCGAGGACCCAGTCAGAAAACTGCCGAATCTTGCGGAACAAGGAACTTCATCTAATCTGAAGTGAAACTGACAACAAGGGCCCACATGCAGTTGGGGGAAGACTCTAGAAGACTCGGGAAGCAACACCGGGCAAAGGAGGCCGCGGGCTGGGCCGAAGTGGACCCAGGCCGGTCGGCCCAGGCCAGCCGGCCCAGCCCACTTCGAGGCCCAGTCGGCCCCCCTTTGACCTAGCCGCCTCTCGAGCTATTTATAGCCCCTTGACCGAGAGCCACGCAGGAATTAATTTGTCATCAGCCGCTGAGGAGCAGAGAAGCTTGAGGGACACCATCTCGGAGAGGAGGGTCGTGCTTGTTGTCTAGGGTCTTCCTAGCCGACGTGGGAACCTTGCATGGAAGACCACGTCGGAGCTCCGGAGCAAGGATCAAGATCAAGGTAGGATCCCGGTGGTGATCTTGTTCATGTAATCATTCATGGTGAATTTTTTATAGTGAATCTGATTTCTAGCGATCAAGTGCCTTCTCGGTGATTTTGTTCTCCCTTGTGTAGAGAACATGGCCCCATTTGCCATTTGTTCGAGTTGATTTTGGTGATTCATGCCAACACAAGTAATGGGACTAACCACATTGTCTAGCATTTCTTTGTAGGCATTCCTAGGTCCCATGGATGTTACCACATGTTAAGATACCATGCACAAGTTAACATACCATGCCGAAGCTAACATATCATACCACAAGTTAACATACCATGGACATGTTAGGTTACTTATAGAAAAATTGAGGACTTAGTATATATTTTGAGGCTATAAGTAATGGCATGTTAAGGATGTTAAGTTGAAGCAAAGATCCAAGTTGAAGACACGAAGAAAAAGAAGCAAAAAGACACCATCGGATGAACCGACGGACCATCTGTGCATAGCATCGGAGCACTTGGTACACTGCGCAACGACTGGAGTCAACTTGATACCGTCGGATGAACCGATGATCCTTTTCATAGTTGCGTCGGTGAATTGGAGAAGTGAAGCCGCGAAGACAGCAGCGTCGGATGAACCGACGGTCCATTGGAGGGAGCCGTCGGTCTATCTGGTGGTCAAGTTTGAACAAGACAGAGACGTGCCAAGATGAAGCCTTAAGCACCGGATGAACCGATGGTTGTGTAGTCGTTCATCCAATGTTCTCGTGAAAGCTAACAAAGACGATTTGGCCACAGGGTCTTCAACACCGGATGAACCGACGGTGCATCGGAGCATAGCATCGGAGTAGTTCTGTCAGAGAACCTCAACTGCTAAGTGACGTGGGAGGGGCACCGGATGAACCGACACCTTGAAAAGGACAGCATCGGTAATGGCATGTTAAGTAATGGCATGTTAAGTAATGGCATGCCACGACAAATTTGAGGACTTAGTATATATTTTGAGGCTATAAGTAATGGCATGTTAAGTATGTTAAGTATGTTAAGTTGAAGCAAAAATCCAAGTTGAAGACGCGAAGAAAAAGAAGGAAAAGACACCGTCGGATGAACCGACGGTACCTAAATAGCAAGCGTCGGTGCAATCGTCGGACAAGTTGGTTCGCTAGGTGAAACCCTAGGCACCATCGGATGAACCGACAGTCCAATTTCTAGTAGCGTCGGACGAGTTGCAGAGGAAGAGCAGCGAACACAGTAGCACCGGATGATCCAACGGTCTGAGTGAGGACACCGTCGGTCTATCCGACGCTCAGTTTGAATCAAGACAGAGACGCGCCAAGACGAAGCTTTCAGCACTGGATGATCTGACGCCTTGGTCAATGTAACGCCCGCGTTTTTAGCCCCTAATAAATCACCTACTAAATCACGCGTGTTTTCAAAACTTTCCCGCTGAGCTCATTTATCCCCTCAGAACCCCGGGCATCTTCCACCTCTCTCTCACCCTCGGCGCGCGTGCCCGTCGGCACCGCACACACTCAGGCTGTCGCCCACCGCGTGCCGCCCCGCCGCCGCTGTCGGCCACCACGCCGGGAATCCCGTGCCCGTTGCGGTCCCGCTGGCCGGACCACCTCGCCATCACCCCCGTTCTGAAATTAACGCCGGTATCTGAGAAAACCAGAAAATTCTGCAAAAAATCCTTCTCCCCCCTCTCCTAATTTTCCTAGGATTTCTTCTAATTTTCTAAACCCCTTTTCTATTTTTCTTCTTCCCTTATTTTCCTTTTCCTCTTTCCTTTTCTCTCTTTTTTTCCTTTTTCCTTTTCTTCTTTTCTTTTTCTGCTCCTTCCTTTTTCCTCTCCCTCCTTCTTCCTTTGGCTGGCTCTCCTGCCGCGGCCCTGCGCCCTCGCCCCCGCGCGCGCCCCCCTCTACATGCCACCGCGGCCCCGCGCCCTACCACACCCGAGCTCGAACCGCCGCACCACGCCTCCCGCGCAACGCGCCGGTGCCGCGCAAACCGGCGCCCCGGCCGCACCCGTGAGCCACGACGCTCACGTGCGCCGACCCGGCGTAGCCGGCCGGCCGTCACGACGCGTCGCGTCGACGGCCCCGCGCCCGGCCGAGCACGCTACCCCGGCCCCATGCCTTGTCCCGGCCAAGCCGCGGTACGACCTCCCTCCACCACCACGGCGCGCGCGCGCTAGCACACTCGCGCACGCACGCGCCGGTCGGCCGCCGCGCGCGCGCACGCGCGCGCCGACCGACCGGCCGCATCGCGCCGAGCGTGCCGCGCCGCCCTCGCTCCACCACCGCACGCGCCGCGCCGAGCTGTCCCGTCACCTGTGCAAGTTTACCCGTTGCCGCTCGAGCCGTCTCATCGCCGGACACCGCCATTAAGGCCGGGAATCCGGCCGGGCATCGAGAACCCGCCCGAGCACCGCCGGCGACCCCACCACCGATATTTCTCCCCCGAACCGCCTCAAGCCGCCTATAAATGGCACCCAGGCCGCCTCGCCATCCCGCACCCCACCATTGATCCCCCACAACACTCTCTTGCTCCTCCATCGCCACCATTTGCGCCGCCGCCGCCGACTGCCGCTGCCTGTCCCTCGCCGCGGAGCCACCTCTACAGGGCGTTCCCGACCAAGGTGAGAGTCGGGGAAGGTAGCCCACGTCCTCCTCCCCGTTTTCCCCTGCCTCCGGCCGCCGCCGACCCCGGGGCGCCGGCAATCACCAGTGCCGGCCGGTCCGACCGTGCGGTCGACCCCCCTTATTTCTATTTCTGAGGAAGGGGATGGCCTTTTGGTCAAAGACCCCCTGCCCTTTTCCTTTTTCCCCACCGAGCCCCTCCACTCTATACTCTCTCTCTCTCTCTCTCTCTCTCTCTCTCTCTCTTTCAATTAGACCCTAACCCATAAACTATTCCACCAAAACAACCCTGCTCTTTTTTAAATAGGCCCCTAGGCTATTTAGTTAGACCCTCACCCTATCTAAATATTACAATTAGGCCCTTCAACCCTAATTACTAGTAGGACCTTAAATTTTTAATTAATCTTAAAACCCCTTTAACCCATCATTTTATGCGCATCTTTAATTCAAATCGTGCCCAAAATTCATCACACCCGTCCCGGGTATACGTCCACAGATACATTATCTAAAACCCCTTGCATAGCACTTATTCCTCCATTTTATTTACCTACTTTTCCTCGAGCTCAGCCGGAAAAACTGTGTGTGTTTATATTGATTGCGTGCTTGCTTGTGTATGCGCTATAGCCGACGGAGTGAACGAAGGAGGGTACCACGAGCCGGAGCTTGGAGCCGAGTACTGCGAGCAGGAGCCCGAGATCCCGAACACCGAGCCGGAACTCCCCGAGGACTTCGAAGACGGCAAGTTCAATCTCATCCTTTGATGCATGCTTTGGTCCTAGTTTTATGAACACCACCCTATACCCGTTTTATAAATTGCATATTGTTTTACTACAAAAACATGGTAGGATAGCCACCCTTGATTGCTATGATTAAATCTTTGTTTGGCCTAAATGATTGCTTTAAAAATGAGTGAGTGCTTTAAAATGGGAATGTGATATTTTGGAAAATGAGAAAACTGGGTAGATGGGATGGTCGTTTGTGTTAGGAGTATGGGTTAGCTCGTACCTGTGTGGTTGGGCATGTTGAGAGTTGTCCATCTTGTCGTTAAGGACCGGGTTGCGTGACATCTCACCTGACCCAAATCATCGTACAACCACTCGACCGTTGTATGTGGCAACGACATAGCATAAACCCCACTAGTTAATCTACTTGCCATCTGGTGTGCGGGTGAGCGGCGGTAGACCAAGGAGTAGGGGGTACGCTCTGTGTGAGGTACGCCTGGTTATGTATGATAACCCCTTGGCTGCTCCCGTGGTGGCTCGTAGGGTTAGCTAAGGTGGGTAATGGCTTTGATAGGATCTGCGCCAGCACTAAGGTGTTCGTGTGGCGGTACCCTACTTGTGGGTAAAGATGTACAACCTCTGCAGAGTGTCAAACCTATTCGAATATCTGTGTCCACGGTATTGGACGAGTCACGGTGTGGTCACAAAACTAGTGTTTGGGTCTGGGATGTTTTTATGGCGTGAGTGGATTTCTGGGGTAGTGTGTGGCTGTGTGCCTGGGCTACTGCGGACGGGGAGTCCGGTAGTTCCACTGTGATTTTCTCAAAACAACTGAGTTAATTTGGTTATAAAAATGGTTTGCGAAAAACCTTTGTCGAAATGAACCCCTGCATGAGTAAATGTGTTTGCAAATGAACCTTAAACCTGATCCTTGATATACCATGTGCATGATTCTGTTTATAAGCCCCTCCGTGGGTGGGGTTGAACTTGTTGAGTACATTTGTGCTCACCCTTGCTTAACTAACTGTTTTTCAGAGGAGGATCCCGACTTCATTCCCGAAGACGTCCAGTAGGTCGCTGCCCTACACCCAACCGTGCCTGTGTATTCAGGGCCTCCACAGAGTGCTTCCATGGTGTGGTACTCTGATGAGGCTTTGGAAGCCTTCGCTATTGTAGTTTGGTCTTTAGCGTTTGTGTTATTCCTCGTGGCGTTAGCACTCCCGTTCCCACTATGCCGCCGTGATGTAAAAGACTGAACCACCTATTGTAATAAATGTGTTACCAGCCTCCTAGGACTGGTATTTGTGTCACATTTAGTCACCTCTAATGAGGGGATGCTTCAGTCAAGGGGAAGCATTGGTCTATCCGACAGTCTTGTGAAAGCTAACAGAGACGACTTGGTCGCGGGGTCTTCAGCACCGGATGATCCGACGCACTGTCGGTGTATTGCGTCGGAGTAGTTGTGTCAGAGAATCTCAATAGTTATGTGACATGGGAGGGGCACCGGATGAACCGACGCCCTGGAAAATCTAGCATCGGTTCATCTGACACTACCTTTTTCAGTGGTCGTTAGCCAACGGCTATGTGACGTGGGAGGGGGCACCAGATGAACCGACGCCCTGGAAAAGCATAGCATCGGTTCATCCGACGCTACCTTTTTCAGCAGCTTTTAGCCAACGGCTAGTTTGATGCCTTGGGCTATTTATACCCCCTCCACTCACCCATTTGAAGTTGCTGGATTGTGTGGAAGTGCAGAGGAGTTCAAGACACCTAGAAGATAATATCCAATCCATCCAAGTGCTTAATTGCTCATCTTTAGACTTGCATATGCTTTGTGTATGTGCTTAGTGCTAGGCTTAGCTTAGAGCTGAGTGAGTGCAAGGTTGTGCCAACCTTGTGAAGAGATTCTTGAGTCAATCAAGTTGTACAAGGTTCGCCGAAAGCCTTGGGGCCTAAGTGGCTCACCGGCAATCGTCATCGACCCTCCGGCTTGGTGTGGAGCGGCGAGGACACTTTGTGCGGGGGACGTGGAGACCCCCTTCCTTGGTGGAGAAGCTCCTTAGTGGAGGCAGCTATCGGTGTTTTAGACTGGCAACCTACCAAGGGGAGTACCCGAGGTAGATGAATGTGGCCTCGCCGAGATCGGTAAATCGAAGGAAGAGACACGTGGCACACAATTTAGACAGGTTCGGGCCGCGAGGTGCGTAATACACTACGTCCTGTATGCTGCGTAGCTCTGGATTGATTGGGTGTGTTTACAAGATGATGTGTATGAGAGAGAGAGGGGTCCCTGCCTCGCCTTATATAGCCCGGGAGGCAGGATTACAAGTCGGTTTGAGGAGAGAGTACTAGTCGGGTAGGGCTAGGAGTTCTCTACATAGTACAGGACATGTATAGCTTCCTATCCGAGTACTTCTCCACCGTAGTCCTTGCACCTCACGCCATCAGGTGTCGTGTGGTACAAGCCGAGTAGTCCCAGGGGCCCACCGAGTAGTCGGTCCTGATATCCACCGAGGCAGTGGGCCTAGGGAGGTCCATACGACAAGCCCCCGAGTACTTTGTAGTCGAGCAGGATAGTTTCGAATAGTCATGATGGCCTTGACGAGTAGTCCTCAGGCGTCCCCGAGTACTACAAGCCAAAAGTCCTCAAGAGTACTGAAGCATCCCGAGGCTGGAAGGTACTCCAGCTGATCCTTGAGTAGTTCCCAAGCGTCCTCAAGTTCTTCTCTTGAAAGTCTTCAACAATACTCGCTTTGTCTTGAAGAAGAAACCATATGGAAAATGCGATTCAAAGAATCGCATTCCATATGGAATGTAGCCCCCGAGCCTTAGGTCGAATTGTAGATTCAAGCTGAGGGTCAATCTGAAGTTCTGCCAAGATTATCCCGTAAAATCCGGAGAAAAAACCGAAGGACACGTAGCACGGAGCCCTCGAGCCTTGACTCGAGTACTTCCTCTCGAATTGAAGGGTCATCTTGATTGTAGAATGTGTCCTGAGTTGCTCCTGAATCTTGTTGCCACCCAAGGAGTTGAGTAGACGTCGCCGAGCCCCCGAGATAGAGCGCGTCGACTACTGGAAGACGAAGGGTCAGACAGCCGCCGCTGAGTCAGCTGCCGATACTTATCCATCTGGCCATTGCGGCAGCGCCGGTTGGGCTATAAATAGAGGCCGAAACCCTTAGGGTTTTCCACCCCCCACATTTGCAGCTATTGAAATAGATCTAGCCCACTCCATCCATCCGAGCCCTTGCTCCCGCACTATAGTCCACAGATCCGCGCACGCCGTCGCTGCTTGCCGCCAGAGAAGCCCTCGAGCAGATGCGAGTGAAGACCCGGTGCACTTGGAGAATGAAGTCTTCCCCATCCAAGAGCATGAAGACTGGTGCCGGCGCCGGGAAGAAGAGATCCTGTGATGAGGTGGCTGGATCCGCCCAGGGGTCAACACCACCGACATCTCCCTCGCGCTCGTATCCGAACAAAGAGTGGAAGAAATCCAAGGCCAAGACCAAAGATTTGCTGGCGCTGGTGAACAACGGGTTCCTCCGGGAGAAGGAGATGGATATGTGGCGCGCCGCCGCGGGCGACCCGTATCCGATGGAGAACCCCGATGAGATCCCGATGTTCACCCGGTTCGTGGAGCGCGGACTGGCACTCCCGGCGAGCGACTTCTTCAAGGGTCTCCTCAAGTACTATGGTATCGAGTACTTGAACTTTAACCCTAACGGGATTTTTCACGTCTCCGTCTTCGTCCATTTCTGTGAGGCCTTCGTGGGGATCAAGCCCCACTGGGTCTTGTTCCGGAAATTCTTCCGCTTGAAGCCGCAGCCGAGCGCCAACGACCCAAGAGTAGTTGGAGGAGCCTGCATCCAGATGCACGAGGATGCCGCCGAGCAGTACTTGTTGTACAAGCTTATCGACTCCAACCAAGACTGGAAGGCAAAGTGGTTTTACATCACCAACCACCACCCGGAGCTGCCGAAGCCGAGCGGGCAGCAGCCGAAGCATCGGCCCTGGTGGAACACGGAGCCGACGATGCATGAGGGTATTCAACTACCCGAACTGCTGCAGAAGATCAAGGCTTTGAGAGAAGCCGGGCTGAGGGCTAAACATGTGCCCTTCAGCTTCATGAAGAGAAGGGTGCAGACGCTGATGGCGCGCGATACCCTCGGGTACTAGTATACGGGCGACGACGACACGTCGAGGATGCCCGGTAATGAAGTCGACGATGAATACGTTGTCGAGAGACTGGGTAGGATTTTCAAGGATATGCCACCATACACACCCTGCCTAGTCCCCGAGTACTCCGCGGCTCGTCCGCCAAACAAGGTTGGTAATCGAACTTTGTCTTCGAGTACTGATTGTATTGTAGTAGTCGTGCTCACCCAAACTGTTTGCTGCAGGATGATATGATGAAGTTTGTCTCCTATCCTGCTTCTCCTCCTCGACTTGTGGATATTCCAGAGGAGGGCAAGGGCAAGGCCAAGGAGTGCCGTGAAGTCGGCGAGGGTGACGACACCATCACCATTGAAGATACATCCGACGAGGAGGACGGGGAGACGCTGCAGGAGCGGTTCCCGCTGCGGTCTAGGTTCAGCCGACCTGGACTACCCAATGTGCCCCTCATCGAGGATCCACCGACTAGCCTGGAGGCTAGTCTCCCTGCGCCGCCGAGGAGTCCGCGCAATGTGGTGCGCAAACGTGTCGCCAAAAAGTTGAAGGTCACCGAGACTACGTCTTAAGAGGTAAGCTCCTCGAGTAGAGTAGTCGAGTACTTGTCTTGCAGTATTGTGTAAGCTGACGCTTGAATTCTGAGTTCTCGCAAGAGATTCCACCATCCGACCAAGTTGATCAAGGGGAAGGAGATGACTGGGAGACGGTGGGCGAGCTGACTGAGAGAAGCCGCAGTCCAGCCCCCACCATAGAAGAACTTGTGTCGCAAATGACACAGCAGGAGACAAGAGTTGTCGAGCCGCAGGCGCCAGCCGTGGAGAGTAGGCCAGAACCGAGCGCGACTACTGGTGCAGAAGAACCAGTAGCGGCTCAAGCTGAAGAAGAGGCGCCCGTCGAAGCCGGGCTTGTAGACATCGACAACATACTTGGTGCTCCGACCGTTACTGTCGTCCGGTCTAGCTTGTAAGTGAAAACCTTTCCCGAGTAGTACTTGTAACTTTGTAATCTTACTTGGTTGATCACCAATTTTGTACTGTGCAAAAAGTTGACTAATTTGTCCTGGGAAGGAGATGTGTCGGGGACAGCCCTAGGGGTCCCCTTAAACAATGGGGAAGACCTCACTTAAAACCCGCAACGAAACCTAAGTACGTTAAGCCTAACCATGCAGGCACCTAACAATGCAGGACGCAGTCCACGGGGACTCCGACGGCCCATCGAGGCGGCCCACGAAAGGATCCCCCTCGAACAAGCTTCGCCCCGCTCGAGGGGCAGCACTCCCTTCGGGCGGGCACCCCCCCCGCTCGAGGGGCAGCATTTCCCTCGAGCGGGCTCCGCCTCGCTAGAGGGTACGCCCGCCCTCGGCCGGGGCCCGCCACGCTCGAGGGTGCCCCTCACGCGTGCGCCGGCCCCGTACACGGGCATTTAACGCCCTGACGCCGCAGGACGGCGCCATCATGCGCCCGGGGCTCGCACCCCGGTGCCACCGCACCAACTCCCCAGGGAGGAGCCCATCCCCACCACTATGGGGGGGGGGACTGTGCGGTACGGCCGGTGTCAGTCCCGTGACACCGCGCGCCTCTACCGCAAAGACGGCTAACGCGCCCGACCCTCGAAGGGGGGCCGGGTGCACCCTTGATTTCACTTTCCCGTGACCCTACAGGATTAGGTGGAGGCGCTAGGCCGGTGGATCGCCATCCCGGCCACTATAACGGCGTGGCCGCCGTACCCGCGCGTGCAGGCGCACGCCGGACCCTGTAGCAACGACTCCAGCCCCGTGAGGCGTGTTGGGAAGGAACGCCGTTTTGCCTGCCCCTGTACTCCATACAAGATTGCGTCAGCACCGCCCCCGAGCCTATCAGAGGACATCACTGCCATCCGTTGCTCTCCTACCCTCGAACCGCCACTGTTCGGGTACAAGTCAGGCCATGATGACCGGATCGCAGCGGGGATCGCCCGGACGGCCGCCCACTCTACACCGCAGCACGTCGCACCTCTCCACATAGCTAGGTAGCGCGGCGTGCATGTAACCCGCTGCCCCCTTGATCTATAAAAGGGGGGGCGAACCCCCAGCCGCAGGGGGAGACAGACGAGCAGAGACACGAGAACACTTCACACACCACGTACTCATTCTCCTTCTCCCACTACATCTTCAGCCACTCCTCCAGGGACTTGGAAGCCACGCTTCCTCTCCCACCTTGCTTGTATTTGCCCCACTACAAGCACCCCCGATGCTAAGTAATATAGTGCCCCGAGCACGCCCCTGCTGGATGTACGGCCCCCTCGGCCGGAACCAGGATAAAACCTCTGTGTCACTTGTTGCTTAGCATCGACCATTGAGGGATAGACCTCGGCGCTATCTACTGGTTAGTGTCGGGACCATATTCCGCACCGACAGTTGGCGCCCACCGTGGGGCAAACGAGCGCCTAAGGTCATTTCGCCAACTCCCTCCATGGTGATCCGCACTGAGTACCGTGCTACACGCTACTGCATGGGTAGCTCGGACCCCCTCTGTTGACGGATAAAAGACGTATCCCTCTACGATCCGCAAGCGTACGGACCCCACACTTTTTTCACCACGGGATTCCCAAGGTTCTTGTCAATCCGCGGAGCAAGGGGATTACAAGCGTTCGATTAACAACGACACACTAGCTGCTAAAACCCTAACTACTATTATACTAGAAAACAACTAAACTACACTAGAGAGAATGATAAACGATCAAGATAGAAGACACTCGCCCACGGGTCTACGATACTAGAGCATGCAATCGCTTAAAGACATGAAAACCAATCTAATCTATCGGGGATGTGACCACGGTTTCGCCCTTTCCCTCCTCTCGTATCGTCACTACGCGAAGGTATTCATGACTAGACCTTTGATGGCCACGGCGTATTGAATGGATCCAAGGAAGCATTGAGGCCTTACTCCCTTTACGAAGATGGTTGCAAACCTTAAGCATTAAAGTATATTCAACACAAGATGATAGATAGATAATCCGACAAAGTGCGATTACATCTCAAGATCGATTACAACCCATGGACGAATGAGAAGATTACCCCATCAAGGTGCCGATCATGGCACCGTTGATCATGGTTTCCCTTCCGCCGGTGTCTTCCTTCTTCTCCACGAGAGGGTGCTTCCTTCGAGGTGGTTGATCTCCACCGGAGATCCTCCTCCTCTCTCTCTAGCTTGTGGATGGCCTTCGGTGCGAATAACTCCTCTCTCGGTGTTGGCGGCGCGTCGGGGGTTTTAGGGTCGAAGATCCTTCGAGGGCAAGGAAGACGGGACCGAACCGGTGCCCGAAGTGGGCCGGGCCGGCCCGCCGGGGCCGGCCGGCCCGTGCCCCGCTTTCGGCCCGGTTCGGTCGCCCTTTTTGCTACGTGGGTCCTCGTGCACTTATCTACTTTGCCCCCTCCACTTGGGTGATTTTGACGCTGTTATCCTCGCGATCAAGATGGAGGCTCTCTTTGCATGAAGTTTGATCTTTTACGCTTCAATCCCCGGGGGTGTTCCTCGTAGCACTTCGGTCCTCGCCACCATTGGAAGTGATTTCAGCAAGCTCATGAACACGAATAAGACTCCATGAATGCTCCTTTGAACTTATTGCGAATCCGTCTTTTATGTCCATGTTTTCCTACATAAACACAACACTTCCAAATGCATGCACAAAGATGAACTTGTCATATGATTAGTGTGCCTAGTGGCGGGTTAGTTCCATAATCAAATCCAAACCAAAGTGTAATGAACATGCTAGGTGCACCAAAATACTCCGTCAACATCTCCCCCACACTTAGCTCTTGCTCGTCCTCGAGCAAGTACTCGTAAAAGAATTTCGTCCAAGGTGTGTAATCGTGTACCACTTATCCTTCTTCACAAGTTAGTCAATCCCTTCATCTTTAATACATAAACACAAAGTAATGATAATCAAACATAAACATGGGCGTTTAGAATTTTTACCACGTCAAGATTTACCCCACAACTCAAACTCTTCACTCGAAGCCTTCAATTTCAGCCATACTTACTTCTTTGCTTCCATCGGAGGGTTTTTATGATTTTCAAAACAAAAATTCCTGCAACAAGTATTAGACAAAAATCTTTCTCCAAGCTCTCTCAAGTCACTTATATAAAGTGGCTATCCTAACCAAATTTTATAAAACTCTCACCTTCCATTAATCTCTCATATATCATGTAAAGTGGAGCTATAGGTAGGGCTAGCGCAATCAACATAAATATTGTCAAACTAAGAACTTCCTCTAATGGTTGTCTACCTTTCAAAGCCAATGATCATGAGTATTAACCATATGTAGGGATATCAAGGATGAGAAGATTTAGAATGGTGGACATGTGCAAGGGCAAAAGAAAATTGTGACTACAAGGCACCGATGATGTCCTCGTTGTCGGATTGCACATGGTTGGAAATAGAGTAAAAGTTTCGTCTCACAATCAACGTGACATCCTTCCTTACACTTTATCTTTTTTTCTTTTCTTTCACTTGGTCCATCCCTCTCATATCTTCATTGCTAACTCATCTTTCTCTCTTTTTCTTTTTTTTTCTTTCATTCACTTATGATTTTTCTTTCTTTCTTTCTTTCTTTTCCATACACATACTTTTTCTCTTTATTTTTCTCTCTCTTGACAACTTTTCAAAGCTTTCAATTCTCTCTTTTCTCGCAAGCATACAATCTGAAATTTTTAAGTAAATCAAGCTAGAGACGAGACGAAACTTTGAAAATAGGTTGTGTTCAAGGAATATGATGTACAAAAGAGATGTATAGGGTTGGGCATGGAATCCAGTGATACACATGACTTTCGTTGCGAAAGTCATGGACTGAATATGTGACGAGGCTAGCAACAAAAGATAAGCACAAGGACATGATCATTGCTCGAAATTAAAACTCACCAAGAGAGAAGGGTCCTAGCCTAACTCATCGTGCTAATCACACTTATGGTGGAGCGAAAAAAATAAACTTGGCTTTGGATAGGAATTTTTTCCTTACTCTCAACTTGGAAAAAGAGGTTTTGCTAACCTTTATTACAAGGGTTTTAAAATAATTTTCAGAACTGAAATCCTCCAATTTTTAGCATCGAACATAGCACAACTAGCATGTGAAGCTCAAGATCGAAGTGCGGTATGGGTACTTTAAGTAGTAGCGATTCCACTAAGCACCACGATAAACGTTTTTCAAACCACATACTTGTGTTCATATATCAAGAATCGAAGATTAAACAAACAAGTAAATAAAGATAAACAATACATAAAACACAAAGATATATATAAAGACACTTTTTATTTGGTTTTCTTGACTCAACACTAATTTAAGACACTTGCAAAAATTTAAAAACAGACTCGAAGACTAAAGACTCATTAAAAACACTAAGACTCTCACACGAAGATTAAACCGAACCTAAACTTGAAGTTCAAAAGCTAAGGCTAGCGAGCTAGCTCTCCCCCACACTTAAAACATACGACGTCCTCGTCGTATCTTACAAAAATCCTAAGGCGAAAACTAGATCTAGTGGTACTTCAAGCAAGTTTTGCACCATTTGCCTCTCATGTTTCCAACCATGCCGAAAAGCTTGCGCACGTTGCGGTTAAGGAACTTGTAGTCATCTTCAACTACGCGCTCCAAGTCCTCCATACGCTGCTTCATCGCTTCCATGGTTTGAAGACATTCGTCGGCCGACGCGTAGAGAGCTGCGATGGATTGACGGCAAACTCGACAGCACACCGGATGCAATCCGAAGGGGTCGTCGTCGCCATAATCTCCACCGTTGTCACCACCGTCGTCGCCACCTCCATTGTTGTTGCCTTCACCACCGCCGTTGCCGTTGCCATTGGGGCCTTCGGGAGTCCTTTCATAGGGTTGCTCACCCCAATCATCATCATCTCTACCGGCGGCCGCCCACGAGCTCGGGCTACGATCGTCGGAGTAGTCGCTATCCCCATAATCCTTAGGCTCCGACGACACCTCCTTGTAATCCTTGCGCTTGATGCCTTGGAGGTGTGCCGACCTTCGAACGGGTGTAGGGACCTTCTCTCCTTTGACGGGGTTGCGAGATGCAAGAGCTCCGGTCGGGACACGTCCTCCGCAACGGATACGTGCGGTCCTCTTGACGGGTAGCTTGAGCTCGCATCGCATCGCCTCCTCCATCGATGGCTTCTTGGCTTCTAGCTTCAACTCTAAACTTTTTGGAGGCTCAATGGCTGCTACAAGGGTGCAACACATTGCTTGAAAGGTTTGATTCTCGAGCTCCCAATTCGGCCAAATATATAGTCCTGAGAGAAAAGCCTGGGAACCTTATTTTCCTTTTTTACACTTCCCTTAAAATTTTCCGACCAAACAAGGAAGTCAAAAAGGAGCAATTCGTGCGAAATTCGGGGTCATCGGGCGTCGGGCCACCCCTGGGCCGGTCCGCCTGGGCCGGCCGGCCCACCCTGCCTCGGGGGCCGGGCCGGTCCGGTTTTCTTGCACACCGCCCTATTTTTTCTTCCTCAGCCCATGGGAAAAAGTTGGCCCAGTAAATCTTCGCAAAAAACTCCAGAAAGCTAAAAGAAAAATTATTTACAGAAGTTGATGCCTTGTTTTTCGTCCTAGGCGGGACGTTCAGGCTCTTCCTCCATGGTAAAGACGTCAACATGATGAATGGGCACGACATCGGGTTCGTAGTAAACCTTAAGCCGCTGTCCATTCACCACAAATTGATCGCCGTTTATATCCATAATGGTTACCGCTCCGTTGGAGAACACCGAATGCACAACATAAGGTCCATCCCACTTGCTTTGAAATTTCCCCTTTCCGAATGTTTTAAACCTCGAATTGTAGAGGAGGACCTTATCTTCTTCTTTGAATTCTTTTTTCTTCAATCTTTTATCATACCACCTTTTGATTCTCTCCTTGTATATGCTTGCGTTTTCATATGCTTTCAACCTCAACTCCTCTAGCTCGCTTATTTGAATTCTTCGTTTCACCACCGCGGCATCGAGATCAAGGTTCATTTCTTTAATCGCCCAATAGGCTTTATGTTCTAACTCAACCGGAAGGTGGCAAGCTTTTCCATAGACAAATTGATAAGGGGTCATACCTATCGGTGTTTTAAACGCCGTTCGATAAGCCCACAAAGCTCCGTCTAATTTCTTTGACCAATCCTTGCCTCCCTTCTCTATGGTTTTGTTGAGTATGCATTTTAATTGCCTATTTGACGTCTCCGCTTGTCCGTTGGTTTGTGGGTGATAGGCCGTGGAGACCCTATGCTCAATTCCCAACTTGGACAAGCACCTTTTGAAGTTCTTCCGGTGAAATGAGTTCCTCCATCACTTATCAAGATTCTCGGTGTACCGAAACGGGGAAAAATCACGTTCTTGATCATAGTGATGGACTCCTCCGTGGAAGCTTTACGACATGGTATAGCCTCTACCCACTTGGATACATAATCAACCATAACAAGGATATACTCGAATCCAAATGAGTTTTTAAAAGGCCCCATGAAGTCTATGCCCCATACATCGAATATGTCGATTTGCAAGTTGTATTTCAAAGGCATAGAATTTCTTTGAGAGATGTTTCCGGTTCTTTGGCATTCGGGGCATGACGCAACATATCTTTTAGTATCTTCATGCATCTCCGGCCAATAGAATCCGCTCGACCATACTTTGGCTTCGGTTCGAAAATGGCTATAGTGTCCACCGTACTCCGCCGAGTGGCACTTCCTCGTAATCTCAACCCTCTCTTCTCTTGGCACACATCTTCTCATCACTCCATCATTGCCAAGTTTGAAGAGGTATGGTGCATCCCAAAAATATTTCTTACTTTCAGAGATTATCTTCCTTTGAGTGTTTTTATCTAGATGATCGAGGGGCATCTTTCGAATTGCTCGAATGATGTCGATCATCCAAGTATCTTTATCAAGCACTCTATAGAGGTGGTCATCTCTCATCTTATCTTCTATGGGCTCTTTGTCATCTTGTCCACGATTCATCCTAGACAAATGATCGGCCACAACATTTTCCACCCCCTTTTTATCACGAATTTCAACATCGAACTCTTGGAGAAGAAGGATCCAACGAATCAAACGTGGTTTAGCTTCCTTCTTAGCCAAGAGATACTTGATGGCTGCGTGATCGTTGTAAACAATGACTTTCGAGTTCACGATATAAGATCTGAATTTTTCGAAAGCGAATACCACCGCTAGCAACTCTTTTTCCGTAGTGGCGTAATCTAATTGTGCCCCACTAAGAGTTTTGCTAGCGTAGTAAACGGCGTGAACTCGGCCTTCCTTTCTTTGACCCAAGACCGCGCCTACGGCGTAGTCACTTGCGTCACACATGATCTCGAAAGGTTGGCTCCAATCCGGAGGTTGGATGATGGGAGCACTCACCAACGCATTTTTCAAGGTCCGAATGCCGCTAGACACTTCTCATCAAAGTCGAAAGCCACATCCTTTTGAAGAAGGTGTGTTAAAGGCTTAGTGATCTTCGAGAAGTCCTTTATAAATCTTCTATAGAATCCGGCATGGCCTAGAAAGCTCCTTAAGGACTTAACATCCGTAGGAGGTGGGAGTTGCTCAACCGTCTCTACCTTAGCCTTGTCCACTTCAATTCCTCTCTCGGATATAACATGTCCGAGCACTATGCCTTGCTTAACCATGAAGTGGCACTTTTCCCAATTTAAAACCAAATCTACCTCCGCACACCTTGTAAGGACCTTTTCTAAGTTTGCTAAGCAATCCATGAACGTCTTCCCATAAACGGAAAAATCATCCATAAACACTTCAACAATTTCTTCGATGAATTCCGAGAACACGGCCATCATGCAACGTTGAAAAGAGGCGGAGCGTTGCATAGGCCGAAGGGCATCCTCCTATATGCAAACGTTCCGTAAGGACACGTAAACGTTGTCTTATGTTGATCTTCCGGGTGAATGGGAATTTGCATGAACCCCGAGTATCCGTCGAGAAAGCAAAAATAAGCGTGGTTTGCTAACATCTCGAGCATCTCGTCTATGAACGGTAGGGGGAAGTGATCTTTCTTCGTCGCTTTGTTAAGCTTACGGTAATCGATACACATCCGCCACCCGGTCACGGTTCTTTGCGGTATCAACTCGTCCTTCTCATTCTTCACCACGGTCAAACCTCCTTTCTTCGGTACACAATGTACCGGGCTCACCCATTCGCTATGCGGAACCGGGTAGATGATTCCGGCGTCAAGTAACTTGATAACCTCTTTCTTTACTACCTCTCGCATGGCATGGGTTAGCCTCCTTTGGTGGTCCACTACAGGTTTACATTGGTCTTCCATTGGTATACGATGAGTGCAAAAGGCCGGGCTAATACCTTTGAGATCATTAATTGAATATCCAATCACCTTCCTATGTTTTTTTAATAAAATCAGCAACGCTTCATTTTCTTCGGGGCTCAACTCGTCGCTCACAATGACTGGATAAGTTTTGTCTAGGCCCAAAAATTCATATTTTAATCCCTTGGGCAAAGGTTTAAGGTCTACTTCGGGCACTTGTGGCTCCTCATGTTTGATTTCTCCTATGTCTTCGAACTTCTCTTCCTCCATGCTACCATCATGCGGCTCTAAGCCTTTTGTTGCTTCCTCTAGTTCTTCATCTTGTTGATTACTAATTTGATTTTCCATCGCTCTTTGCAGCGGGTCTCTAAGGGTCTCAACAAAACAAAGACTATCTATCTCTTCTATTTCTTCATCTTCGGGAGGAAAAGGTGTAAGGTGTTTAGAAGCACGAAGAAAGTTATATGTGTACTTTGTTCCATTAAGGTTCATTGTTACTTTGCCTTCTCCGGCATCTAACACGGCATCAACCAACTTAAGAAAAGGCCTACCTAAGATTATATGATCAGAATTACCATGGTAAGCATCAATAACAAAGAAATCGGTTGGTATATAGTTTCTAGAAATTTTTACTTTCATGTTGCAAGCAATACCTAGAGGTTTGATAGTTCTACCATCTCCCATAATTAATTTCGTTGATGTTGGAGCTAAGTCTAGGTTGTGGTATTGAACTTTATCGTAAATTTTAGAAGATAGAACACTTACTTGGGCTCCGATGTCGCATAAAGCTTTGCATTGAACTCCGTTGATCTCGCAACTCAAGTGCGGCGTCATCTTCTCTTCTTCTTCGGATCCTATCGAGTAAATTTCAGCGAGGCGAGCGTATGGTGATGCTTCGGGCTTGATCCCCATGATTCTCTTCACCTCGGCAATATGTTCCGGATCCACCACGTCATCTCCAAAGAGCTTTTCAAAATCTCACCGGTGGTTTCGAGGTCGTATGAATTTTCAGCTTTCTTCTCCGGTGGGAAATCCACTTCCAATGCTCTTGCCATCCCCTTTTGGTTAGGGAACGGTCTTCTCTTGTTGAATACTTCTCCGTAATCAATAGGAACCCAATCCATTGGTTCGAACTCCCTTAGTGACTTCGCGCTTGACATGCTTCTTTTGTTCATCTCACTTGGTGCGGCGAAGTCGACGTTTGGTGTAGTTCTTGACTTGATGTGTTCTTGTTCGAGCTTTTCCATGATTGGTTCCTCTTTTGTGACTTCCGGGGTTGCCTCTTTAGAAAAATCAGCAAGCTTTTTCTTCCTTGAATTGAATTCCGGCTCTTCCGCAAGTCTTGTTTCCCAATCTCTTCGCATGGCAGCCACTTTACTAACTTTTTGTAGGAGTTGGGCGGCTTCCGTGAGTGTTTTCTCCATGAGATCCCCACCTGCACACATTTCGACGTGTCGCATGCAACTAGGGGTTAGGGAAAAGAAAAATGTATGCAAGAGTACGTCACCGGTGAAGCCGAGTTTTGGTCCTTGTTCGATTAATTCATTAAACCTATCCCGGGCTTGGTCTATCCCTTCCTCTTCTCCTTGCATGAAAGTGATCACTTGCCTCCTTAGATGTTGAACCTTGCTAATTGGAAAGAACTTCTCGCAAAACTTCTTTGTCAACTTGTTCCAATTGCCTTCAACTTCAAAGGACGCAACCGAATACCATGTCTTTGCTTTGCCGGCAAGTGAGTAGGGAAAGAGATTCCATTTGAACCATTCATCGGGAACTCCTTCTTGACGCACCGTGTTGCATATTGTCGTGAAATCCCTTATGTGTCTATATGGGTTCTCCGTAACCATCCCTTCAAATGGGTTTTCCGCCACCATCTTGATGATCTTGGATTTAATTTCATACTTTGTCGCTTCGAGCTTCGAATCCGACTCTTGTACTTTTATGTCTTCACATCAAGGGCTAGCGTAATCCCTTAATGATTTCTCCGGTTCTTCCACGGGTTGATTAACGAACTCCATCTAGACAATAAGATAAAAACAAAAACAAAAAAAGAAACAAGTGTTTTTCTGATAATATATGTTAGATATAGCAAATAAAAGATAAACTAAAATATAAAACTAAGTTAGATGCAAATCAAACGATGTAAACTAACTTGCTCCCCGGCAACGGCGCCAGAAAAAGGGGCTTGTTGACGGATAAAAGACGTATCCCTCTACGATCCGCAAGCGTACGGACCCCACACCTTTTTCACCACGGGATTCCCAAGGTTCTTGTCAATCCGCGGAGCAAGGGGATTACAAGCGTTCGATTAACAACGACACACTAGCTACTAAAACCCTAACTACTATTATACTAGAAAACAACTAAACTACACTAGAGAGAATGATAAACGATCAAGATAGAAGACACTCGCCCACGGGTCTACGATACTAGAGCATGCAATCGCTTAAAGACATGAAAACCAATCTAATCTATCGGGGATGTGACCACGGTTTCGCCCTTTCCCTCCTCTCGTCCGTCACTACGCGAAGGTATTCATGACTAGACCTTTGATGGCCACGGCGTATTGAATGGATCCAAGGAAGCATTGAGGCCTTACTCCCTTTACGAGCATGGTTGCAAACCTTAAGCATTAAAGTATATTCAACACAAGATGATAGATAGATAATCCGACAAAGTGCGATTACATCTCACGATCGATTACAACCCATGGACGAATGAGAAGATTACCCCATCAAGGTGCCGATCATGGCACCGTTGATCATGGTTTCCCTTCCGCCGTGTCTTCCTTCTTCTCCACGAGAGGGTGCTTCCTTCGAGGTGGTTGATCTCCACCGGAGATCCTCCTCCTCTCTCTCTAGCTTGTGGATGGCCTTCTCGGTGCGAATAACTCCTCTCTCGGTGTTGGCGGCGCGTCGGGGGTTTTAGGGTCGAAGATCCTTCGAGGGCAAGGAAGACGGGACCGAACCGGTGCCCGAAGTGGGCCGGGCCGCCCGCCCGGGCCGGCCGGCCCAGCCCGTTTTGGCCCAGTTCGGTCGCCCTTTTTGCTACGTGGGTCCTCGTGCACTTATCTACTTTGCCCCCTCCACTTGGGTGATTTTGACGCTGTTATCCTCGCGATCAAGATGGAGGCTCTCTTTGCATGAAGTTTGATCTTTTACGCTTCAATCCCCGGGGGTGTTCCTCGTAGCACTTCGGTCCTCGCCACCATTGGAAGTGATTTCAGCAAGCTCATGAACACGAATAAGACTCCATGAATGCTCCTTTGAACTTATTGCGAATCCGTCTTTTATGTCCATGTTTTCCTACATAAACACAACACTTCCAAATGCATGCACAAAGATGAACTTGTCATATGATTAGTGTGCCTAGTGGCGGGTTAGTTCCATAATCAAATCCAAACCAAAGTGTAATGAACATGCTAGGTGCACCAAAATACTCCGTCAACACCCTCCCGGCCGGGTTCGAGATCCGCTTCGGGGATCTGAACTTTCAGGCCACGGGGAATGGCTATCTCATGCGCCTCACTAACCGTGAGGAACTCCGCGCGCGGCGTCAGGCCAGGTCTGCTCAGACCCCCGCCGCACGCACGACTCCGGTGCAGGCGCCCGCAAGCACAGACGTCGCAAGTCCGTCGACGCCACGACGCCGTCGTCGCTCGCGGGCGGCGCTCACGCCGGGCGCGGTCCCCGAGCGGCGGCGGGCCGAGCGCGCCGCCACTCAAAGTGGCGCGCCCACCGTCACAACGCCCACCACCGCCCCGGCGGGACCGCGCGCGGGTCTCGGACCGCGCATCCCCATCGGGCCGCGTGGCGCTACGACGGCCTACAACGCCAACGTCAACACGACGATGCGCGAGGGTTCCGCCCGGCCGCCACGTCTTCGTCGGCCGGGGACCCCGGCGCCTCGGCGGCGGCGGATGAGTCATCCCTGGGCTCCGCCGACACGCTACCACCCGCCAACCGCCACGGGTACGCGGAGTGGGATTTCTCCGGCGTGCCTGACCCAGTCGCGTTCCGGCGTTTCCTCGACGCCACGGACTACTGGTTCGGCTGCTCCGACGACTCCCCACGGGACCGGGAGCTACGACCCCACGCGGGAGTGTTGCGCCGTCATCACCAACGACCCAGCTAACGCCGCCGGTGCGGCAGGCGCCGGAGACGGGGAAGTCACGCCTGCCCCAGGGATCGCCGCGCGCCCGGCCGCGGGGGCCAGGCGTTCTCCCGCCGGGGCCGACGTCGACGCACACCGGCCCAAGCCCGCGAGCTCGAGGCCAAGCTGGCGGAAGAGTACCGAACGGTGCGGTTGCTCCGCGCCTCAATGGCAGGGGAGGCCTCTGCGCGCGGCGAACGTGCGCGGGAGCTGGGCCGACAGGTCCGCGACCGCATCAACACCGCCACCAACGTCGAAAACGCAGACGTACCCCCACGGGCGAGCCAGAAGCTCGTCGCCGCCGCGACGCCGCGCGCGGGCTATGCCGCACCCTCGACCCCCGAGGCTCGAGACATGCACCGCGAGGTGCAAACTCTCATCGAGCAAGCGGCCGTCCAGCAGGCCGAGAGCTCGGCCTCACGCATCCGCCAACAGGGGGATGCGCGGGGTGACGAAGCTGCACCGGGAGGCGAACCCTCGGTGCACGCGGGACGTCCCACCGAGCAAGCGCGCACGCCGGCCAAGGAGCGACTCCTCGACGCGCGCGAGGCACTAGATGGTGACGCTCGCAACGTCATGAACGCCGGCGCACCGGCAAGGCGGACGCGCGACGCGCGAGCGGCAAGGGGTTACCACCCTCGACGGGGTGGGCGCTACGGCGGCGGCGGCGAGGACCGCTCCCCGACGCCGGAGCCCCCCGGGCACTCGCGTGTTCGGCCGGGAGATCCGAGCGGCGGCGTTCCCCCCAACGCTTCCGCCAACCCTCGACGATCGTCAAGTACAACGGGGAGACGGACCCCCGTGTCCGGCTCAATGACTACCGCTTGGCTTGCCGGCGGGGCGGGGGCCACTAGCGACGAGGTCATCATCCGCAACTTGCCCCCGCACCTTGGCGATGCGGCCGGACATGGCTCGAGCACCGCCCGCCGGCCCGGATCCATAACTCGGGACGACCTAGTCCACACGTTCGTGGGCAACTTCCGGGGCACATACGTGCGCCCGGAAACTCATGGGACCTGCGCTCCTGCACGCAGAAGCCCGGCGAGTCGCTGCGGGACTTCATACGGCGCTTCTCCAAGCGCTGCACGGAGCTCCCCAGCGTGGCACAGTCCGAGATCGTGCACGCCTTCCTCGAGGAAACCACGTGCCGGGACCTCGTGCGGGAGCTGGGACGCAGCCCGCCTACGGACTCCAACGAGCTGTTCGACATCGCCACCAGCTTTGCCTCCGGGGAGGAAGCCGTGGGGGCGATCTTCGACAGCAAAAAGGGCAAGCGCTCTGAGGACGCGCCCGCGGAGGGCAGCAAGTCCAAGGAGCCGCGTCGCAACGACAAGCGGGGCAACAAGGGGAAGAAACCGCGCCGCGAGGCGCGCGAGCAGGGGCGCAACGGCGGCAACGCCGAAGCCCTCGCTGTCGACCCGGCTCGACGGGGCCCTCGACCGGCCCCTCGAGGCCCGGGGGTATTCGACGACATGCTGAAGAAGCCATGTCCCTACCACAAAACCCCAGTGCAACACACCCTTGAGCAGTGCGACATGCTCAAGAAGTTCTATGGCCGCGCCGCCGCGAAGGAGGCAGAGGCCAAGAAAGACGGGGGCGATGGCGACGCCGGCGGCTTCCCCGCCGTCGAAAATGTGTTCCTCATCTTTGGGGGACCTACCGTCGACATGTCGACCCGGCAGCGCAAGAAGGAGCGACACGAAGTCCTCGCCGCGGAGAGGGCGCCTCCGGCCTTTCTCAATTGGTCGGAGGACGTCATCACCTTTAGCCGGGAAGACCACCCGAATCGCATCCCCAATCCGGGCCAGTACCCGCTGGTGGTCGATCCCATCATTGGGAACGCCCGGTTCTCAAAAGTCCTTATGGACGGAGGCAGTAGCCTCAACATCCTCTTCGCGCATACATTGCGCCTGATGGGGATCGGGTTGGACCAGCTGCGGCCCAGCACGAAGCCGTTCCACGGCATCGCGCCCGGCAAGCAGGTTCAGCCCCTCGGGCAGATCGACCTGCCGGTCTGGTTTGGTACCCCTAAGAACTTCCGCAAGGAGACCCTCACCTTCGAGGTGGTGGGGTTCAAAGGGGCCTACCACGCCATCCTTGGGCGACCTTGTTATGCCAAATTTATGGCGGTCCCCAACTACACCTACCTGAAGATGAAGATGCCCGGCCCAAACGGCATCATCACCGTCGGGTCGTCCATCGAGCACGCATTCGACTGCGACGTCGAGTGCGTGGAACATGCAGAGGCATTGGCGCTGGATGAAGCGCTGGTAAACACGCTGGAGAAGATGGTCAACGAGGACCTCAACTCCGCCGCCAAGCACGTCGGCACCTTCGAGGCAGCAGAGCAGACCAAAGGGGTCCCCTCGACCCTTCGGCCCCCGAGGGCAAGGCGTTGAGGGTCAGCTCCACCCTCGACCCCAAATAGGAAGCAGTGCTCGTCGACTTCCTCCGCGCCAACGCCGACATCTTCGCGTGGAGCCCCTCGGACATGCCAGGCATCCCGAGGGAAGTCGCCGAGCACTCCCTTGATATCCTGCCAAACGCCCGCGCCGTGCAACAGCGGTTGCGCCGCTTCGACGAGGAGCGGCGACGGGCGATCGGAGCGGAGCTGCGGAAGCTCCTCGAGGCCGGATTCATCAAGGAAGTATTCCACCCTACGTGGCTAGCTAATTCCGTGCTTGTAAAGAAGAAAAATGGGAAGTGGCGGATGTGTGTAGACTACACTAGTCTTAATAAAGCATGTCCCAAAGTTCCTTTTCCTCTGCCACGCATAGATCAAATCGTTGATTCAACAGCTGAGTGCGAATTGCTCTGTTTCCTTGATGCCTATTCCGGGTATCACCAAATAAAAATGAAGGAGTCCGACCAGCTCGCGACTTCATTCATCACACCGTTCGGGACGTTCTGCTACGTCACGATGCCGTTTGGCCTCAGAAACGCGGGTGCAACATACCAGCGCTGCATGCAGCACGTTTTTGGGGATCACATCGGACGGACGGTCGAAGCATACGTGGATGACATCGTCGTGAAGACTAGGAAGGCGGACGACCTGGTTGGCGACCTTGGCGTCGCGTTCAGCTGCCTACGGGCCAACGGGGTCAAGTTAAACCCCGAAAAATGTGTCTTTGGAGTGCCGCGAGGCATGCTCCTGGGGTACATTGTCTCCCAGCGGGGAATCGAGGCCAACCCTGAAAAGGTCGCGGCCCTCGAACGAATGGGTCCGATCCGGGACCTTAAAGGGGTGCGAAGGTGTTGGGGTGCCTTGCCGCCTTGAGCCGCTTCATTTCGCGGCTCGGTGAGAAGGGCCCGCGCCCTCTACCGCCTACTCAAGAAGCACGAGCGCTTCTCCCGGACCACCGAGGCCCAGGATGCGCTCGACAAGCTAAAGGCGTCTCTGACACACGCCCCGATCCTCACGCCGCCCCAGGACGGCGAGCCCCTGCAGCTCTACGTGGCCGCGACCACCCAGGTGGTAAGCGCCGTGATCGTTGTGGAGCGCACGGAGGAGGGGCATGCCTTGCCTGTGCAGCGGCCAGTCTACTACATCAGCGAGGTCCTCTCGGACACGAAGACGCGCTACCCACAGGTCCAGAAGTTGCTATACGCGGTAGTCCTTGCGCGGCGCAAGCTCCGCCACTACTTCGAGGCCCACCCCGTCACGGTGGTTTCTTCCTTTCCGCTAGGAGAAATCATCCGCAACCCCGACGCCGCGGGAAGGATCGCCAAGTGGTCCGTGGAGCTGATGGGCGAAACGCTCGCCTACGCCCCACGCAAGGCAATCAAATCGCAAATCCTGGCGGATTTCGTCGCTGAGTGGACAGACACACAGCTGCCGCCCCCACAAATCCAGGCAGAGTGCTGGACCCTGTTCTTCGACGGCTCAGTGATGAAAACGGGATCGGGCGCGGGCCTGCTCTTCGTGTCACCCCTCGGGGAGCACATGCGCTACGCAGTGCGCCTCCACTTCCCCGCGTCCAACAATATGGCTGAGTACGAGGCCCTTCTCTGCGGCCTCAAAATCACCATTGAGTTGGGCGTCAAGCGCCTCGACGTGCGGGGGGACTCGCAGCTCGTGATCGATCAAGTCATGAAGAACGCGAGCTGCCATGATGACAAGATGGAGGCCTACTGCAAGGCCGTGCGGGCCCTCGAGGACAAGTTCTACGGCATCGAGCTCAACCATGTGCCCCGAAGGTACAACGAAGAGGCGGACGAGCTCGCCAAGATCGCGTCCGGGCGGATCACCGTTCCCCCGAACGTTTTCGCGCGCGACATCGCTCAACCTTCGGTTGTCTTCGAGCCCTACCCCTCGAACCACAACGAACCCTCGGGGGCTCCCTCGAACCCAGCGGGTGCGGAGCCCATGGACGAGGACCCCTCGAACGAGGCGTACGCGCTCTCCCTTCTCGAGGGGTACGGCTCTCACGAAGCCGATGCGATGGACATCGAGCCGGTTCCTGTCCAAGCGGATTGGCGGGAGAAATACATCGCTTGGATCGCTCGAGGGGGAGCTCCCCGCGGACGGGCCGCGGCTAGACGCATCGCTAGGATGGCTAAATCTTTTGCCCTCGTCAACGGCGAGCTGTACAAGCGCGCCGCCTCCGGCATCCTACAGCGGTGCGTGCCCATTCCCGAGGGGCGCGAGCTCCTACGGGACATCCATGCGGGGATCTGCGGCCACCACGCCGCACCCCGCACCCTCGTCGGCAACGCGTTCCGCCAAGGCTTTTTCGGCCTACCGCGGTCGCGGGACGCCGCGCCGAAATCGTACGCACCGCGAAGGGTGCCGGTTCTACGCCCGCAAGTCCAACTTGCCCGCCCACGCCCTACAGACCATCCCCGTCACATGGCCGTTCGCCGTGTGGGGGCTGGACATCGTCGGGCCCCCGCGAAGGGCGCCGGGGGCTTCACCCACTTGGTAGTCGCGATCGACAAGTTCTCCAAGTGGGTGGAGGTGCGCCCCATCACAAACCTAAGGGCCGAGCAGTGCAAGGACATTCTTCACCGATATCGTCTACCGCTTTGGAGTACCAAATTCCATCATCACAAACAACGGGTCCCAGTTCACGGGCCGGAAGTTCTTGGAGTTCTGTGACAAGTTCCACATCCGCGTGGATTGGGCAGCTGTGGCACACCCACAGACCAACGACCAAGTGGAACGTGCCAACGGCATGATCCTACAAGGCCTAAAACCTAGAATTTTCGACCAGCTCAACAAATCTGGGCGGAAATGGCTCCAAGAACTACCAGCGGTCGTGTGGAGCCTAAGGACCACCCCAAGCAGATCCACCGGGTTCACCCCATTTTTTCTAGTCCACGGCGCGGAGGCCGTCCTCCCCACGGATTTAGAATACGGGTCGCACAAGGTTCGAGGCTACGATGAGGGTGCTAACCAGCGAGCCCGCGAGGACTCGCTAGACCAGCTGGACGAGGCACGCCTCGTAGCCTTAATGCACTCCGCGAGGTATCAACAGTCCCTAAGACGCTACCAAGCACGCAAAATACGTCGACGGGATTTCGCCGAGGGGGATTCGGTCCCTAAGGCCGCGCCAAGATAACCGAGGGCGCCACAAGCTATCGCCCCCATGGGAAGGACCCTACGTCGTGGTGAAAGTACTCAAACCGGGCACATACAAGCTGGCCAACGAGGACGGCGAAGAGCTCACCAACGCTTGGAACATCCAACAGCTACGTCGCTTCTACCCTTAGCTAGGATTTTCCAAATATCTTTGTTGTAAAAATCACATCGCCAACGCCCCAGTTGGCAACGACTATGTAAATACTTCAAGTCTAATGAAAAGGATAACTCGGCTTTCCCCTGAAACCCAAGTTACCCTCGGGGGCTACTACGGGGGCATCCCCCCCAAAATGGTCCCATTTTTTCGCGCAAAAAGCAAAACAACACGCGCTAAGTTTGTTTCCTACTTCAACCTCGAGCCACGATTCGAACGGGCGCGAGCGGCACGGCGGAAGGAGCGCGCGAGCCAGAGATAGCCTACGCCGCGTGGACATGGCCCTTCTCTCTCGCCTCCAACCCAGCAGGCCCCCTGCGAAAATCGAACTCCCCCAACTAGAATCTACTCAGGAAGAAGGAGAAACAAAAAGCGTGATAAACAAAGAACTTCATTTACAGCAAGTGTTTAAGTTCATGAAACAGCTTGTTTATTTACAAAGGCCACGAGGCCAGGATACTGATACACATAAAAAAAACGGGCCTAGCGCCCAACTCGGCAGGGGAGGAGCGGCAAAGCATCGGGGCCGGCGTCCGGAAGAGGAACTCCTCGAAGGCCTCGGCGAGCAACCCGGCGGCGTCAGCAGCGAGCGCATCCACACGCTCCATGGCCACCTCGTCCTCGACGCCCTCGGGAACGACGTACCCCTCCGCCGCGCCTCGAAGTTAACCTCGTAGTGGGATCGCACCACTCCGAGGGCCTTCTCGGACGCCCGACCGCGCTCGACGCATCCGTCGGTGACATGGCCACCAAGGGCACGCGGACGGCCGGCCGTGAGCCGCCGGCTCGGGCCTCGCCCTCCTCGACGGAGCGGCGGGTCTCGAGGGCCGCATCGCGCAGCTCCCGCAACTCTCCCGGAGGAATTGTAGGAAGCCCGCGCCGCCGTCGCCCGCCCGCCCGCATGCCCCGAGCGGTGCGCAAGCCCGGAAACGCCGAAGCAAGAAAGAAATCGAAAGGGGGAATGCGAGTTCCCAAACGAAAAACCAACGAGCAAGAGTCAAACAAAGGCTCACCTTCGACCTCGCTTCCTCTCCATCTCGAAGTCCCCGCGCACGGCCTCGACCGACGCCCTCGAGGCGCGGACGGTTTCGCCCTCGCTCGCGGAGGGCCGCCTCCGGTTGGCGTTGCCGATGCCGAGCATAAGCGCCGCGCCCTCGACCTTGGAGAACGCGGTGTTCCGCTCCTCCCGCCGACTTCCGCGTCACCTCGTGGGCGGCGCGCTCCCGCTCCGGGGCCGCGCGGCGTCAACGAGGGCGGCTCGCCCCTCGCCGGCCCGCTCCTCGCCCCTTGGCGGGCGGTGCTCTCTTGCGGAGAGCCGCTCCTCGCCGACGACGAGGGCCGCGGCCTTGGCGTCGAGGGCGGCCTTCGGTCGTCGGCCTCCTTGGCGCGCCGCTCCCGGCCGCGCGCCCGCCCCTCGGCGGCGCTATTGCGCCGCGCCCCCTCAAGCGACGTGCGGAGCTCCCGGGTTCCGGCATGAGCGGCGGCCACCTCCGCCTCCCAGTTGGCGGCCAGCGTCCGCGTCTTCTCCAAGTCCGAGCGTGCATTCCACAGCGCCTCATCACGATCGATGAGGGCCGCGCGGACCCGCTCGAGGCTCGAGCGGCGTGTCGAGTCCCCGCCGAGCTCTCGGGGAGCTCGTCGGGCCGAGCCGAGGCCGTACGCCGCCCAACCGTCCGGCGTCCCAAGGGCGTCGGCAAGCGCGTCGAAAGCGCCGCACCGCTCCCGAGCGGTGGACCTCGGCGTTCACCCGGTCGAACGCATCGTACTTGTCATGGGCGCGGCGCTCGAGCTCCTGGCATCCACACACCGAGATCCGTAAGCACTATGACACAAAAGCAGCACCCAAAGACGAGAAGAAGAGGAAAGCAGGCGACGACACCCTACCTGAAAGACGCGCCACGCGGGGCCGCCGTGGACCTGCAGCGCCTCGTTCAGCGCGCGGTTGAGCATAGCGCCGTGGCTCCGGAGCTCGCCCCACAGCTCCCCGCTCCCCCCGGGCGTCGGCAAACGCCGGGGGATCATCGATGGCCCCCTCCACCCGGGCGGGGCGGCGGCCGGGCGTGGGAGGACGAGGCCTCGGCGCCGTGTCCTCGACCCCCCACCACCGGGTGACCCTCGTGCCGCCTCACGAGGGCCCCCCTCCCCGGGGCTCGGGGGAGTTCGAGGGCCACCGGCCCACCCGATTCCACCCGGGCGGCGGAGAGTCGTCCGAGACTTCCACCACCTCCGCCCCGCAAATCGCCGGCGGGCGCAGCTGCGTTGCGCCGCCTCCGCCGCACCTCCACCTCGCGCCTCCGTGGCCGCGGGCGCCCGGCCCGGGGCCGCGGCCACCACCTCACCGGCCGCGCCCTCGCAGCCACGCGGCGCCGCGGGTTGCTCCCGCTCCGCCTCCTCCACGCAACAGCCCCCCCGCGGCCGCGCCTCCACCACCGCCGCCGCCGGCGCCCGCACCTCCGCGACGGCCGGCGCCGGCCACCCTCGCCGACCGCCGGCCGCGCCGCGGTGGGCCGATTTGATGGCCGAGACCTCGGGGTCCCGGCCCGCACCCCCGCGAGCTCTCACCGCCGCCGCCGTGTTTGTCCCCGCCCCGCGCGCCCTCGATGAGCGCCGCCGGGTGGGGATGGACGCGTCCGTCCTCGGCACCTTGGGGGGTGCGAGAGGAGGCACGGTTGGCACCACCCCGCACGAGCACCCGAGCGAAGGTTAGGGCACCCGATCATCGACAAATCAAACCAAACGAAAAATGTGTGGCTCCTTACCTCGAAGAGGAAAAGGCCCGTTTTCTCTTCCTCGAAGCCTCAACGGATGAGGCCGGCGCGGCCGCGCGCGCCCGCCGCCACGTCTCCCCGACGGCGCCGCCACGCGCGCGGGCGCGCCGCCCCGCCGCGCGCGGCCGCGCCGCGATGACGCGCCTCCCGACGAGCGCCGCGCCGCGCTCGGGCACGCTTGCCCCCGTGCGGGTGTGCACCGCCGCCGCGCTCCCCGACGACGCCGCCGCGCGCGTGGACGCGCTTCCCCCGCGCGCAGCACGCTCGATGCGCGCGCCGGCGCGCGCTCGCCGTGCGCGCGCCCCGACGAGCGCGCCGGGCGCCCGCGGGCGCGCGCCGCCCTTGATGTCGATGGCCGGCGGCGGGCGCCGGTGCGCCCGCCCCGGGCGATGCCGCCTCGCCGCCGCGCCGCTCCGGCGAGGGAGGCGCGAGGGCCGCCACCCGTCCGAGGGGCCCTCCCCCTCGGCCCTCTTCCTCTTCGTCCTCCTCCGAGGACGAGGGCTCCCCGGCCCCGGGGAGGAGAGCCCGCGCCTCTTCACGCCGCCGATACTCCGCGGCCCGCCGGGCCGCGACGCGCTTGACGTCGCCTCGCGTGCTCCCTCTTGCGCGCCGCCCGCTCCCTGCTCGCCGCCGCGCCGCCCGCCCCCGGCGCGCGCGGAGTCGGGGGTAGGCGGGACGGACTTGGCGATGGTGAAGGTCACCACCGTACACGGAAGCAACAAGGGCGCGTCAGAGGCAAAGGCAACGCTAAGAACCAAAACGAAATCAAGAACCACACTCACCAACGGGCCGGTGGGGAGCATCTCGATGTCCCACGGGTCCGACCCGCAGCGGCATCACCGGGTGTCGACGGCGCTCCGCGCCCGGGTGAGCGCGCACGGCCGCTCGAGGGGCGTCGGGAGCATCCGCGATCTCGCCAGGTCGACGGGGTTGGCCGTCTCTGTCATCTCGAAGATGCAGAGCGGCCTCTCCATCAATGGCACGATCCGCCGGTGATGAAGGAAGGCGAGGACGCCCATCGCGTTCAGCCCCATCTTCGCCGGGCCGCGCAGCCGCGGCCGGGACCGACTCCTCGCCGCGCCCGGCTTCGGGCCGTGGACACCCCGTAGCCCCGTGAGGCGTGCCTCTCCTTGAACACCCGACGGTGTAGGGGGGGAGGCCGGCTCGGCGTTACGCAAGTAGGGAACCACCCCCGCTCCCGGTCGGCGTTGTTCGTCGTCATGGTGCGGGGGATGTAGACGTCCTTGAATTGCCCCCGCAGGCAAGCGACATCCCGCCGCGCGCATCGCGCGCGGCGGTCCTCGCTCCGTCGTGGGCTGCGTGATGAGCTCCGCGCGGAAAAGATGTACCCAGAGCTCCCAATTGACCGGGATCCCCAGGTACCCTTCGCAGACGCCCACGAATGTGGCCGCTCGCGAGATCGCGTTGGGGGCGAAGTTGTGCGGCTCCACCCCCGTAGTGGTGGCACATTGCCCACATGAAGGTGCTCGCGGCGCGGTGAAGCCCCGCTCGTGATAGCGGATGAAGCTCACCACGTAGCCCTCCGCGGGTTGGGCTCGTGGTCCGTAGCCGGCGGCACGATCCACTCGCCGGACGTCCGTCTTCGTTGGCCGCCACCGGCCGGCGGCGACCAGCCCGCCAAGGGCCGGGCCGCGTCACCGTCGACCTCTCCCGGGCATATGGCTCCAGGATCCCGAGGGGGAAGCCGAGGCGGCGCCATGAGGAAGGACGAAGGAATGCGAGGACGGAGAACGAGGAACGGAAGAAAGGCTCTAGCGGCGGCACCGCGCGGTGGCAAGAGCTAGGCGAAGACGAAGGGGGGGGGACCGAAAACGGTGAGGCGTCAAGGTAAAAAACCGCCGTCTCTTCCACCCCTCGCATTTATAAGCCGACGGGGCGAGCTCTCGGAGCGTACGCCCCGCTAGCATTAACCGGCAGGGAATCTTTCCTTCGCGTCGACGGGCGGGCCCCACCACGACC